>JAYKQN010000006.1:19320000-19920000 GCA_036785175.1 Eupleurogrammus muticus | reverse complement strand
AAGATAGAGTGCTCAAGGCTAAAGTTCACCAGTTACTTCACCACTTTACCACAGACCCAACATAATGGACAAGAGCATGCTAACCCAACTCATTAAGACCAGAAAAACTACCAAGAAAAAAAAACTTCCTGGGAATCTCTTGGTGCAAGGCACAAAAAAAACAAAAAATTATTTCCCTGGGAAATAGGAGGACAAGAAACGAGCTGCTGGAGATTCAGTGTTCTTTCATTTAGAAACAACTTTTTTATTAGGGTAGTTGTTGTTACTAGAAAATAGCTGTGGATAACTGTGAAAGCAAGGCTAGTATTTTCCTGGAAAAACACATGTTTCAGGTCATGGCAGAGAAGTAGGAGCTCTGGCTGATTTGTGCAGTGTTGGCTTGTTCTCTGCAACTAATGATTTTAATTAAACTATTGATTATTGAAATGATAAATAAAGTAGTTATTAGGTTTATAAAATAGAATAAATCATCGATCACTGTTTTCCAAAGCTCAAGATTTAACCTAAAATGCCTTTTTTTGAAACCAACAATCCACAACCTGAAGATCATCGGTTTACTATTTAAGAAGACTAAAAAAAACATAAAATAATCAGATTTGAGAAACTGGGACCAGAGAATTTGGACATTTTCAAAATGACTCAAATTGTCTAATCAAAACAAGTGGCAATTAATGCAATAGTCGGCAACCAATTGAATAATTGATAAATCAATTCATCTTAGTGCAATAGCGTTTTGTTCAGTGCCACACAAATATGTCGCCTTGGACCAGATGTGCCTGAGTTCCATTTTTCAACGTGACATTGAAGCACTTCACCCCCCTGTTGGCCTGAGGATTACAGAACTCTGTCCCTGTTTTCTTGTGAAATTACTTGTCAGCAACACCACCACCGCAGCATCAGATTGTTGTTAGTGCTGCACGTGCTGTGAGGATTAGGGATGGGACGCTTTATGAAAACCCTCAAAACCATTGGAGGGTTCAGTTCGTGTGTGTGTTCTCTTCTGTTCATAATCATGGTCCTTTTTCTTATTCTGCTTTTTTCTCATAGGCAAAGTGTGTGAATTTTGCCATAAAGGAGTCGCAGCAAACAGGACAGAAGAACATTCAAAACAGTAGAAAAAAATTAAACAAGACATGGCACCTGAAGGAATGACACGCCACCTTCATCCTTTTTCCCTCCTCCCCTCCCTTCTTCTTGGGTTTTACTGCCCGGATGAAACCTGTGCACATTGCCGGGACTTAACTCCCCACAGCACGTCACACCCTGAGAGATTTCTCCTTCCTTGACTCCCCTCCTCACCAAAGGAAGAGGCGACAGTCCTCAACAGGAAAGTGTGAGGAGCTCACACTGGCAAAATAAGCTCGATTACAGCCAGTATCAACACTACTGGTGTAAATGCAGGTGATCTCATAAACGGCTGTGACGCAGCCGTGGAAAGTGTCGCATGCGTCACGCTGGGTGAGCTCTGCAGGAAGGTCACTGAGTGTAAGCATAACGCCACCAGCCTAGATGTTGGTCCGGTATCTACACCAGTGGTCCTCAGACAAATCTGTCATGGGCCAACAAAATCTGAACAAAAATGGTCCACGTTGTATTAAAGAAAAAGTTCAATTACTTTCAAGTTAACTAGATTGCTCCATTAGCCAAAAACAAATAAAATGTGAAATAGCTTTTGCAAAACAAGCTTATATTTAAAAAGAAAAATCTTTTGGGACCAATTAATCTGTTTTGCCTTGAATATCCTTTCAGGATAACAACATAATGAGCAAACCAAAAACTAAATTGGTGCAGATGTGTGTCAAGTCAGTTTTACACAGGGATCTTTACTTCTGCTCAAGTATATAATCTGGGTTCCTTTCCCATCGATGGTGTTTCAGGTCATTATAAATACATCACTGAGAAAAGGAACTTGCCCAGATTTCCTTTTAAACAGCTGCTCTACCACCTTAATAAACCCATTTACAACTGAAGCAGTTTCTAAACTTCACAAAGTAAAACATGCAAATGTTACCTATACAATTTTATTTATAATGACATGACAGAAAATTTAGACAAAAGTTTTAAGTAAAAAAAATAACATTTCCAAGTGCTTCCTGTAATATGATGTTACCATTTTCAACCCCGACATGGATATCTATTTAATTGTTCAAGTCTCTAAAATAACCAAAAGAAAAGTTTTGTACCTGGGATAAATATATTTTTATGAGCAAATTGTGCAAATGACTACTATAGTTGCCTGTCATTAAAATGCTATTACATTTGGAGAAAATAGACACAACATGATTGTTAGCGACTCAGAGGTTAAAGAAACCAGTCCTGGATAATAATGTCTACTATAAGCTGATACCTGGCATTTAAATTAGTAAATAGTAATTAGTAAAATACTTAAAAAGAAAGAAAAGTTCATTTCAGTCCAGAAAAACATGCAGGCTATACAGCGACAGGATCTCACCATCAGGCTAGGACCAGCATTTCACTATCAACATTTAGGCATCTGTTCATGGTACCATTCCCAACATTTGCTGAAAGCTTTACAAGAATCCGGCCCAAACTTTTTGAGTAATCTTGCTGACAAACAACCAGACAAGAACCGGTGATGGTTTCTATTTCTGGCTAAAATAATCATTGACCTGGGACTGACCTCAGTCTGAAGTCAGGTCTCAGTTCTGATCCTCTCAGAAGAGACCAGTGACCATGACGTCCTAATCAATGAATCGGTGTCTCTGACTGGTTCAGGACTTACATCAGAGGAAAACCTCTTTCTTCCACCTCAGATATAGTTAAAATAAGACTGTTCCTAAAACAGAAAGACTCTGAAGGACTCCGTACTTCATTTCCAACTGATTAAATTACTGGAATGCACTTTGACTGCCCTCCAGAAATGGAATACTCACACTAACCCAAACTCTGCAGCTCAACAATTAACCAGAACTAAGAGAAGAACACATGGGTTCAGCCTCAGCTGCTCCATGCTGGCTGCTTGTCACCTTTAGAATTGATTTTAACGTCCTCCTGAAAAAGTCCTTCATGGGAAACGACCAGGCCACGTTATCCACTCCCGTCCTGAAGAACACTGAGATCATCTGCAGCTGGTTTACAGGAGGTTTCTAACAACATCTGATAGAAGATCGGTGATGCATTATGGAAAATAACTAGATGAATAACTATTTAAGTAGCTCTAACTAGCTCTTGGCTGCACTTGGTATTGTTCTCTGAAGCACCTTCAAATGATTTGACTGTAGCGTGCAATCTATTCTTTTAAGGCACATTTTACTTTACTATGTTATCATAATTTCATTAATATTGTTACTATATGTGGTTTGAGTTGAAAGAAAGACAGGTCTTCTGTGCCAACAGTTCTTAGTTCACTTAAGAACATAATATTATCTTTTTCATAGGCCAAAATTCTGTGTAAATGTACAGGAATTGGGATTACATCTAAAATAAGAATTGTGTGGAGGACCTGTATTTGAACCCCCCAAAAAATGTAATGTGAACATATATATTAAAATAGAAAGAAGTTAAGATATTTACTATGCTGCTGTAGAATTTACATTTACCAAACTCTTATTCTGGTGCTTTATTGTTTCTCTTCTTCAGTTATTTTTTTTTCCCTGCTTCTTATTTCTCACAAACCCGCCAAACTAAACAAAACTTTGTTTTTTATAAGTGTTTTATTGTTTTATTTTACTGCTCGACTTCTCCAAAAGATGGAAAGTAAGTAAGGCACTGTAGTATTAAACCGTCTTCCACCACTGCTGAACAAAACCAGAAAAGGGTATCTGAGGAGAACACACACACACACACACACACACACACACACAGATCAAGATATCCTCCCACAAACACACAGTTAATAAGATCCAGGGACCCTCAGAAACCACCTCCATGCTCTGTGGGCCTGATTCTAAACATCACACTGCGTTGTGCTCTGGGTGACACATTCCTGAGCGGCATCATCAAACCGCAGCCAACCAGCTGATCCTGGGGGACTGGGAACGCGGTGGTCCGTCGCCATGGGAACCACTTACAGAAAGACAGAAACAACAACAACAAACAGAACGTTTGATTCGCTCACGTGTTCAATGTCACTGTAGGAACACATCATGTGTGGCGTACGTGAACTGGACACACACACACACACACACACACACATAATTGCGCATGTGTGTATTGAACAAACACAAAGTGTCACAAAAGACTGTTTGTAAGAAACATGATTGATCAACACGTTCTGTTCATCATTATTAGTTGTATTGTAAAAAGTATTTTCCAGACAGATGCTGGAGAACAAAACTTAGATCTTTAAGAGTTTTATTATTTTGTTAAGTTTATATTCATATCAGAAGTATGTTTATGCAGATTTTCTAATTGTCTTGCTAGTTAGCAGGTTGAAGCTTTTATTTTGAAGGATTACTGCGCTATAAATGATTGACTTCTTCCAAATGAAGGAAATGTTGCATTCATTCATTCATTGTTCTATGTTTTTTTTTGTATTTTCTTATATCTAATTGTAATATCAGATGATATATTTATTTTCAATTTCCACAGAGTTTAAAAAGCTGCTCTAATGTCCAGATGCCATGCCGTACTGAACAAGAAGCAATGCAGCTCTAATCAAGTGAAACTATAGTATATAAGGCTCAACTTTTTTTTTTGAAAGGTTTGCATGAAATCTATCAGCATCGAGCAAAACAGACTTGTCAGACATGGAGTATAATAATTAGAATAATGTTTTATTTAGTATATATTTCGATAAATGAATTAATAATTGTTTTTCTTACTGTCGTGTGGAGTGAAGCAGGTGGACCCAAATGCAGAAAGACAGCCAGCAGAATATAATTACTTTGGAGTTCTAAACCATGACACACAACAACTGTGGCAGCACAACATTTGGAGTCGCTGAACACAAATTATCGTGTCATCGTGTCATTACTTTCATGAATGAGGTCATAGGGGACAAACATTGTTCCAAAGACCCACAGAGACTATGAAATAATAGGTTTCCCCCTCACTTGGTCCCAAGTTTGCATTCCACCAGAGGGACCACACCAACGTTTGTCATCCAGCGCAGAGTGCAGCAGGCCTCTGTCTGGAGGTCCAGGTGATTTATTGCACCCATGTGTGACGATTGATGCTCAGCACCTTTGGTTTTGAATGGAGTGTTTGGTGCACGCCATCTGCTGTTGGTTTGAAAGCTGCCTGAAACACAACATAAACTAGTCAGAGGACGGAGAACAGGTGAGACAGACGCAGCAGAGCTACGGAGGAAACTCAGGGAAAATGTGAACGGAAAACAGGAGACAGGAGGAGAAACAGCACAAGACATGAGATCAGAACCTTGAATTTGTAGCTATACTGCATTATAATTATTATTATAATATCCACTCTCTATTGCAGGATGTTACGATCGCTTCAGATGTGTGAAGCCAAGTAAACAGTCTCATTTCTTAAAGTGTCCCACACACTGACAGCATGGGTTGTGATCTGTGAAATTTTACTGATGAAAAAGTTGAGGTAACATTTCCAAAAGAAAAAGAAAAGCAGTCAACTTTCACACATGAAATATAACTTTTTTTGTTGCATCTTGGAAGGGGAGATTTTTATGACACCACCATGATATTGAGACAGCTGTATGTGTGACGTAAACTCACAGAAATGTTAAACTGTTAAAATCAATGTATTTCTTTAGTTTTGTTATGTGCAGTGTTGAAGGTCCAATATGAGTAAAAAGTAGATGCAATATCTTTTATCATGAGAAGGTGGAGGTGTTCTAATAAATATTGGCCACCTTTTCGCCTTTATTCTGGAAGTGAGCCCTAAAACCAGCAGGTGAAGTTGTGTTGTCACAGCCCACCCCTATACACACCCATTTAAATCAGCCAATCAGAGAAGAGGTTTATTAATAGTAATGAGACAATATTGTAGAGCTGCGACTGCAGCATGGACATAATGTCAGAATGAACAATGAGTGATAACAACACAACACAGTTAATTCCACCTGATTTAAAGTCACGGTTACTTCAGAGAAATTATTTGGGAAGTTGAGCACGTCATTTTGATTTAAAGTTGCCTCATCCTCTTCAGATTCTTACATCAGCTGATGCCGATTCTCCTGGTGTGAACAGCTTTAAACTGTCTGAGCAGTGAGCGACAGCCGAGGAACTGGATTTCTGCTCTTAGTTTATTAAATCTGCACAGGGGATTTTCCTAATATTGTCTGAATTTACTCATGAACCTCCAGCTGAGAACTTTTATCAGAGCATTTGTTGGTGTTTACCATTTGCTGTCCATGTCCACCATGGCAACACGTCAGAGGCATTAAACTGTATCTGCCACTTTTAACCTGCTTTCTACCAGATTTACACTAAGCTGGCTTATTATTCCTTATTATTACTTATTTGTTACTAGGTATAACCCTCAGACTTCACATTTCTAATGTAGGATAGTATCTCAACACATTCCAGGTTTGCCTTCCTGGCAGAAAAACGTTGTGGCTCCATGTTCACACCAGTTTAAGCAGAACCTAAGTGGCAGGATGTTGCTTCAAGGTCAGCAGACCACTGACCAAAATCTTCTTGTCCATATTGTCATTTGCTGCCTTCTTTTCCTTTCGGTTCACTGATGCCACCCCACTGATGATGTGATGGATCCCAAAGAAAAGCCCTTTTTGGTTTTACTGACAACTAACTTTCCATGTTCCAAACTATTTATTTTTTGGGTCTGAACACTCCGGCCAGGTTCAAGATTGCAGCTGTGCCAGTGTGAAACCTCGGTGAAAGGCTAGTGACTGAAAAGTTACTAGTAAAAAGTCACTAGCACGATTTGCGATCTAGTGAAGGAAGTTAAGTGCAACTTTCAAGATTGAAAAGTTATCTTGAATTTTATGAAGTGAATCAGAGATATTCACCATATCATACTTAAAAATATTTTTGAATGAGAATTTGTCAAGCGGACACTAATTGTCTTGTCATTGACAGGGATGTTGTGGGTTACAATTTAAAAATACAATGATCTGGCGATCTTATTGTTCTTTTTTTCCCTTTGTTTCAGGATACTTCCTGCAACTGCCTTTATATAAAATTGCAACCTCAATATTTGCACTGAACATTGTTGTTAATGATGCTAATTATGAACATGTGATGTCCCAGCACAGCATTTAACAGGAAATAATCGCCTGTGATCCCTGTCAATCACATGCTCCAGAACTTGCTGCTTTGCTCTGCTCCTGTTTGGTGTCACAGTGAGACTCTGTTTCTGCAACATGACCTGAGGCAACTCCATCGCATGCTTTTCACTGCTTAGGACTTGTCCACAATAATGCTCATACATTCCAACATGTCTTTTTTAATGTGATGTTTTTCTGCCCGCTCTTCGCAGTGAGATCTCTTCTTCTTCCGCGAGCAGCATCTGCTGCAAACATGTCCCGCTCCTCCTCTCCGTCTCTCAGCAGGACGAAGCTTTGTTCTGTCTCCCTGACTCTTCTCTGTCATCTTATATTTAGTTTTTATAAATTCAGCCAATTACGGAATACAGATGTAGACAATAACGTAGAATATGGCCGTAGTTCACATTTTTCCATCCGCGCTGCAACAAAAAACACCTTTCATTCGATCCATTATGCAGAGTTTTATTATTTTATTGCAGCAAACCCTTGTTACGAAATCAGCCCCATGTTCATTTTGGACTATTACACCGTTGGATGTTAAACAGGGTTAACCTGAGCTAAACTTATTTAGAAAAGCTGCCTGCTGACACAGTTACCTCTGCTTCCTCCTTGTGAAGTCAATGTAGTGTTTGTCGCTAAGGTGGTTGCTAAGCGTTTCACGTGAGGTACAGGTGAACCGACAGCTCCAACATGGCCGTCCAGATGTGAGAGGTTAAAAAAAAAAAAGTGAAACCCTGCTGCTATAGTTCGTTTACGGCACAGGAAGCTTCCCGAAGCCGACCAATCACAACAGAGCAGGCTCATCGAGAGGCGGGGCCTCGGAGAGACAGGAATTAAAGCAGCCTGTTTCAGACAGGGGCTGAACTGAGGAGCAGCATGAAGGACCAGGTGAACATCGCTGAGGTGTTTTTAACTGGATATCATGCAAAGATATTCAGGCAGAGTCCTAGAATATAAATACAGAGCTGGAGATGCGATCGGCTCATCCTTTTGCCACCAGCTGTAAACCGTAAACGTAGCAGCAACTGAATCTATCTGTTTATGATTTGGTAAATTTGTGAAGTGCTTTCACCCATTCACACACACATTCACACACACATTCACACACATATTCAAACACACATTCACACACCGATGGTGGTGGCTGATAGACAAGGTACCGAGGGCTCGTACCAAATCATTTCAATCAATTAACATTGGTGCCGCATGACGAATAGTTTCCCGTTCGATCCGATGCCTGTTTGCTCAGCTGGAGCAGCAACGCAGACCTCTCCGCCGAAGCGTCGTAACACGAATGTTGTATTTCTGCTCGAACCTGGCAATCCGTGCGATCAAAATTAAAGTGCTTGTTTGATTGTTACGTGCGAACTTTCCAGAGTTGTAAAAATCCTTCTTTACGGTATCATAAACAGCTGTGCGGTGTTTTTTCGCTTGTTTGAAAAGACCTCAAACTCACGGAACTCTTACTCAGACTGACTTTCTGAAAATTGTCTTGCATCACTTGACGGGAACTCGAAGCAGCGCAATGCCGGGGCTTTAATAACGCGGCGCTGACATCAGTCTTACTGTAAGCGTACGATCAGGTCACCACGTTGGTAATCCATTTAGCCCTTTGTTTTTATTCCATTGACAGTCTCGTCGTTTTTTTTTTTTTTTTTCATGTCGACGCCAAAAAAACTGAGAGAATAACAAAATCCTTATTTGTGTGAGCGTTATTCGCTCTCTTTCAGCCTTACTCCTCTCATCGCTCAGGTTCTCTGGGGCCCGTTAATAAGCATGTGTTTGTAATTACATCCCTGCAGCCACCAGTGACACGGAGGTGCCCTGGCACGGAATCACTGGCAGCCAGCGCCTCTGCCTTAACGTTCATGCCCCCCCCCCCACACCCTCGCCCCAAAATAGTTTAATGAGGAGCTCTTTAATGCCTTTATTGTAGCAGAAACTGGCACCACGCACCGAGGGCTAATGCCACGCCACCACCCCCGCCTCAGCCCGCCCCGCTGAACGCCAGAGGTAATGCTGTGCGAGCGTCCTGCCCTCAGGGGCACGCTGTGTTGCTGTTTAGTGTTTCGTATGCCAAGCCTTAACCACGCAGTGCTGCACGCACTTACCTCTGCAGATGACTGCACAGAGCTCTCACAAAGTCCTCAGTCACCTCTTTCGCATCCTGTTATGCTGCAGCCGACGCTCAGGCTGTTTAACTTCGTTATCCTCCTCATCAGACACATTTTAAAGAGTAACTGACGTTTTAAAACTCTGGAAATTTAGCTCTCGTTTCCATTTTTCTTCATTGATTGGATGAGTTTGACGGAGCTCAGAGCAGGAGCTTGAGACACAGATCTATGAAATAATACCAGTAGTATAAATAATGGCCCAGATCAGGGTGTTTCAGAGTGTGGAGGCTTGGACAGCAAAGGTTTGGGATTGGGAAGTTGTAGCTGTTCCCTTAAAAACAGTAACAGTACCTTAAAATCAAATCTAAAACTGACAAGTCGGAAGTGCATCTCGTACCGATGGAATGTGGACTACAAATAATATTTCACTGAATGTTAAAAATATTAACTGACATACTGAGGTTGCACACGTGTGTACACCCTCTTATATTATATTATAATATAAGGATAAATCCACAGAATGATGAGCCTGAGGTTTTAGAACGGCCCAGCCAGAGTCCAGACCTGAATCTGAGCAAACATCTGCGGGGCGATGTGAGGAGGGCTGTGACAGCAGATACTCTCCACATCTGTCAGGTTCGGAGCGGTTTTTCAAAGATGAGAGGGGCTAATATTACCACATCAAGATGCTCCAGGCCGATAGACCAAAGAAGCCTGAGTGCTGTAATGAAATCAACAGCAACTACAACAGGGTATTAGTGTATAGGTGTGAATATGAATGCAACCAGGATATTTTTACTTTTTTATTAGTATTATTTTTCTCCTTCTTCTTGTTTGCAAATGAGTTGTACAGGTTAGTAAAATATTTATCTAAATGTATTTTTTTTTACATCACAAAGAATGTGTAGACATTTTATACCCACTGTATATACCCAGTATTACATTGCTAACAATACCATGCATTTTGTTATGTTGTTTCATACGTATATTGCTGTTATGTAAATATAGTTTTCACACCGATTTTATTATTATTATTTTTTATTATTAAATTCATCATCAATAGCATCATTTATTTACCTCATTGTTCTCTATGGAGCTGAATATGTATAAAGCACCATTTAAAATCTAATTGTCTAACTTTAGAAGACTTTTGGGAGAATGTCCATGTGTCCATAAAGTTAAATAAAACCAAGAAAGCCATCATGTTGCCGGGTTGTTGTCAAAAATCAGCTCCGCTATTGGTCTAGGACGATCACATGACCACGCGCACCACCACTGGGAACCAAACTCTTATTATGCCCTGAAGAAGTAGTTCTGCATGAAATGCCTCGAAATAAACAACAGGATGTTTTGCAATTAGTTTTTTTTGTTGCAAGCGTAACATAACTCCTTGTTTTTTATGAAGTAAAGATTTTGAAGTTGGCAGAGATGAAACGATGAAACAGGATGCACCGCGAGGCCCGGGAGGAAGATCATGGGGGTTAAAAGTTCAACTTGAAATGTCAAGTGCATTTGAGTTTATTACTTCCTTAGAGTTGGCAAACACCCTGACGCCTGAAGATGCAGTTTAAAAACAACTCCAGTACTTTTCACTTTTTCAGATAATGGACTTTCTGTCCAAAGGGATTTTTCTTAAAATAATCAGTGTTTAAGACAATGGGCTGTTCATTTTGTCAATCATTTATCAACATCATTATAGCGCATGCATAAATTGTAACTACAACAAAAACAAACAGAAAAAAGAGTCAAATGTGACTTTAACTAATTGTGATATTTTACATAAGAGACTAAAACTAAATAAACAAGTTCAAAGTAAGTGTAAATACTGAGATGATTCAGGGTTTTTTTTAAAGAACATTTGCAAAAATCTTGTTTTTTGTCATTAGTGTGGATTGATGAGGGGGGAAATTCATTTAAATGATTTCAGTATAAAGCTGCAACATAACAAATTGTAAAAAAAAAAATGAAAAGCTAAATCCTTTGTACAACACACACACACACACACACACACACACACACACAGCTGTGCAATCAGGCGTCCTCAGGGGCAGTGATTTACTACCTGGGACTATTTTATTAATTTAATTACGCTTTTACAATCATTCTTCTCAGAGGAAAACAGGGAGAAAAGTGCTGCCTGTGTGTTTTTTTGCAGAGGCAGCCAACCTTGTTTTATTTTATGGCCGAGAGAGAAAGATGTTGTTTTATTTTACGAGTGGCCTCAAGGTTTCCTTAATGTGTTAGAAACACAAAGGGTGTGTCCTGTAAAGCAGAGAGGACTTTAATGCTCTTTTGTTTGTTTGGGTTCTCCTCTTTAAATTTCCACCAGCCTGACGAGGGAAACAATCACTCACCATAAAACAAACAGGGGAGCATGTTTTCGATTTCATTTTCTTAACCGGAGCTGTCCGTCAAACTGCGACCATTCAGAGACAATGCCGGGCCTTCATACTTTAGCTTGTTTTCTTATTTGGTTTTGGTTCCACTGTGTCATTATTTCTTAAACGGCACCGCTGGTCTGTGTCAGGCGACTTCCCACATGACGAGTAAAAGAAAATGAGTTTGAGTCACAGCAGGCCGAGATGAACCTTTCCCTTGTCGGAGGGGGAAAAAAATCTGTCACAACATGGCGACTCAGGAGAGCGGCGTGGCGAGGCCACCAGGACACTCGCTCTGACCATCTTTCGCTTGCTCGCCACGTTTTCCGCCTGGTAACTGATTTTCTGAAGGGGGAGTTTTAGAGAGACGATCCTAAGAATGCAAGAGACAGATCAGATGATGTATGTATGTATATATATATACATGTATATATCTTATGGGTAAGAGGTGGCAGGATGTGTGGATAGTGTATGTATGAATAACGAACCTTAACTTTGCTCCCATTATTGTAGCCATGGCAACAAAGGTGGCTTCAAACTTTAAATGTCCCATGGCATCCTGGAGCAGTGTTTGGCTGGTCTCTTTTTCTCGTGAGTCTGTGCACTGAAACATGCACTAACTCAGCCGCAGAGTGCAACTAACAACTGTTTTAATAGTCAATTCATCAATTATTAAAAGGACTAATTAATTAGTTGCTTGTTTCATGAAATGGTATAAACAAAATGGATTCAACCTAAAATGTCTATTTTGTCCAGACCAACAGTCCACAACCCAAACATCATCAGTTTCCTAATATAGAAGACTAAAGAAACCAGAAAATAATCAGAATTAAGAAGCTAGAATCAGAAAATTTCGACATTTTCTTCTTAAAATTGACTCAATATATTAATTGATTATCCAAATAGTTTGGCAACTAATAATAATCATTGCAGCTACACTCAGATTGAACTGTGAATAACCTGCTCTCAAGCTACAGAAATGTCTGATATAGTTGGTACGCGCATATGACATAGTATCTCAATTATTTAGTGATTGGAAACACTTTGAGGCATTCTAACTAGTACTGATCTAACTTTAAACAGTACTCTGTAGTACCACATGATTCAGCCTGTCCTCTTTAAATGACAGCGCTGGTACCACTCCTGATCAGAGGAATATTAACCTGCAGAGAGAAGCCTGAGAGCGGAGATGTAAGTTGAGATGATTTGAGGTTCCTAAACCACAAATATATCTTGTTAGTGACATCAAACCTTCAAATAAAACCCAGTGTAAAGTGTAAAATATGGGACCTTTAAGAAAGTAGTAACTTTAGCCCGCAACACATGTTTCTCTAATCTTAACATCATTTTCATCTGATCATTTTAACCCGAACCAGGATCTTTCACTGAACCTAACCAGACCTGAACCACAGCGTCGTCACATCATAAAACATCATAATTGTTTAACGGGGATGGTTTGGAACGCACAGACAGATGATGTCGTCCTGCTGATCACCAGTGATAGAGGCCGCTGGATTAAAAAAAAAAAAAAACGTAATATGTCCAAACCACATGTCTGCTCGTGCAATTTCGGAGGACTTGTTGGTTTCGCATCCCTCAGTCAGCTAGAATTAGAAAATGACACAAACCTGCTTTCATAAAAAGGCACAGACTTGTGATATGTACCAACACAATGTTCAGAATGACCTGAAAACCAGAGCTGCAGTGATTAGTCAATTAATCAATTAGAGGATTGACAGAAAATGAAGTTTTTTAAGAAAAAAAAAAATCCACATTCACTGATTTCAGCTTCTTAAATGTAAAAATGTTCTGGTTCTGATGTTAAGTGAATATCTTTGTCATTGGACATGACCTCTGATCGACATTTCTCACCATATTTAGATGTTTCATAGACCGAATGACAAATGGATCAACAAATGTAGTCAACAAAACTGTAGGATCAACAAACTGTAGTCAATAAATAGTGCGAGGAGCTGAGGCCCTGCTCTTGTCAAGTTAACGTTGGACAAAAACAAGCCGTACTTCCTTGACTTTTTACATTTTAGACACGCTGCCGTTTGTCTCCCAGAGCTTTCAACTGCTCTCCTAAAACTGCCGTTTCCAAACACGCGGTTTGACAGCCGAAAGTCAAATTCGTTGAAAAAGCTCAGACCAGAAAGTCCTAGGGATAAAAGATCGGCGTCGGTGAACTCGCGGTGCACGCTGCTTGTCCTGGAGGCGTCCTCTCTCGCTCCCCCGTGCCTCGAACAAAGAACGCACAGTTCACCGTCTCTAAACTCCGCCGGGCTCGCGACCCTGGCCGGGACGTCAGCGGGCGTATCACGCCAATCATCTCATCGCCTTCCTCTTCGGGGGGGGGGGCTGTCAGATACGCCGCCATTTGCATGCGCGGATCTGTCATTAGCATGTGGCCGTCAGCTCTCAGGGAGGTTCGTCTGCGGTGGAAAACATCAGTCAGCCGCCAGCGTCTGACAGAGCTCATTACTCACGTTACCGGCTGACGATGGCAAGGAGCCTCGGCTCGGAGTCAAGGCGGCCCGGCATCGCCTGTTATTTGGTCCCTTCAAGTGCCGGGGCAGAACACACACAGACGGGGCTGAACACAGCCAGCGTAGCCACCAGGAATGTGTTTTCGCCTTATTTCTGTTGACGTGTAAGAGCGGCGAGGGAGAAGCATCTGTCTTCATTTTCCCTGAAACTCAATATATGCAGAACAAGCCTTAATGCTGTCATTACACGTACTGTCTTATTCCTGCAAATCAAATCTATGGTCATGGTGCCGGTAATAGATATGGCTGGCAATCCCTGTGTGTGTGTGTGTGTGTGTGTGTGTGTGTGTGTGTGTGTGTGTGTGTGTGTGTGTGTGTGTGTGTGTGTACAGAGGTGTGTGTGTGTACAGAGGTGTGTGCAGGCTCTCTAAGGGCCGGGGCAGACCTGCCGACGGGGCTCCTCTGTGTAGGGGCCGGTGTAACATTTAGAGTCGAGCTGGAATAATTATGTTTCTCTATGTGAACATCTGAACCTGCGGATTGTGTGTTCTGGTCAAACATCGGTCACACACACACACACACACACACACACGAAAACACACTGCGTGAACTTCTGCATCAGGCCAGGTGATTGGATGATGTAATTCCTTTTGGGAGGACTTTTTGTTTTTGTTAAATTATTTTTTTTTTTATTAGCTTTTACTTTAGTTTTTTTTATTTAATAAAAAAAAACATTTTTTTTGATAGTACTTCAGTTTTTATCAGTCATATTAGTTTTACTTAGTTTTTATTAGATTTATATTGGTTTTACTTTAGTTTTAAGTACTGTATGTTTAGTTTTTAGTAGTTTAAGTTTACTTTACTACTATTTTACATTTAATTTGTATTAATTTACCTTTAGTATTTATTATTTTGTTTGCTATTTATTAGTTTACATTTAGTTTTACATGTTAGTTTTAGCTGAGTATTCATTAGTTTACTTATTATTTATCAGTTTAATTTATCAATTAAATTTAATTTAAAGTTTTAGTTTTTATTTTATTTAGCTTAGATTTTATTCATCTTAGCGTTAGTTTTAGTTTTGTGTGTGGGGGTGTTATTTAAAAAGGTCAGAAAAATAAGTGTGTAATATTGTGTAATATTGTGCAATAAAAACTCAATAATCCACTTAAAAACTTTATTCTTTTGTTTTGAAGACACAATACTGTTTTAGATTTTGTTTTTGTGAAATCTCATTTTTATTTTTATTTACATCTTTACTTTATATTGTCGACAGGCCGAGGCGCATCATGATTTTCCAAATCAAAAGTCACTTTAGTTCTTCCCACGTGTCTCTTATTCTGAACAGGCAGAGCTTTTATTACTGTTTCTCTTAACACACACACACACACACACGCGCGCGCACACACACATAACAACAAATGCACATTCAGACACAGAAGGTGCACACCAGGTCCTGCATGATTGAAGCGATGATTGACTGTGACACCTGTTAACATTCACGTCTGTTACTGTGCATGGCCTGAATTATGGTGAAGAGAAACAATTTCCCACCGCTGCCACCGAGCTCTGCGCAGCAACTTGACTAACCTCTGGCCCGCAGTAGGCAGATTATTACGAGAATTTAGGTTAATGAAAACAGACACACACTCATTAAGCCATCACAGGAAGAATGACTTGCAGCACAGATTACAGCATCCTCCCTGAGTCAAACGTGTGATATGCTTTATGTGGACCAGGGAAAGCAAGAACACATGGATCCACTTTGATTTTCTAAATGGGGGATTTGTTGGCTTAACAGTGTCCAAGGTCATGACACGCACATGCACAAAACACACACATAAACACACACACAATTAAACCCTGATCAGATCTGAATCCCATTTGTGCCGTAAAATATATTCATGAATTTCTTATTCAGTATGAGAAAAGTGTAGATTAGTGTGTGTGTGTGTGTGTCTTTGGAGAAAAAGGAGGTTCCAAATTAGGCTATAATTGAAAACAAATCCACATAGTATTATTTTTTTTTAGCTATAACGAGGTTCAGTCCGCGTTAGCCTGGCCTCTACTCTGCCAGTCAGAGTGAGAAATCATGTGAGACGGAGACAAGCGCGTCGCTGCCCTGCGTCTTGGCTGCTCCTCTGTCTTAGGAGAATAAAGCCAGCATCACACCTCATTCGTTCAGTTGCTGGACAACTGCCACACACACACACACTACATATTCACCCACAGTATATACTCACCCTGGTCCGGCTCTATCTTTGTTGGGGCCCTGAGCAGGAGCTGATAAGACGCCCCTCCAAATCAGCAGATGTCCCTGGCAAAGGTTTTTTTAGGGAGTTTTTCCTTATAAAATGTGTGGGCCTACGGACAGCGGATGTTGTGCTGCTGTTGTACAAAAGTCCATTGAGGCGAATCTGTGATTTTGGGCTATACAAATGAAATATACTTGACTCAACACCTGGAGTTTAAGATTAAGACATTCTGTATGTGAAGTGGAAAACAAAACCAAAAACATAAACAGGGCAGAAATAATGAGGCAGAAGGTCACAGGCCTTCACCAGGGCCAAAGGTCAGTCTTCAATCTGACATGTACAGGTGCAGCATGACAAATATTCTTTCCAACTGAATCATTAGAATTGATTAGAATTGCTGTATAAAGTTGCAGGGTTCTCTTAACATGTAGACTAGCATGTGATGATAGTGATGATGGCCATAGTGGTTACGATGGTGATGATGGCTGCAGTGGTGAAGACTGGTGGAAGGTACAATAGTGAAGATGGTAAGAGCTGTTGCGCTGGTTATGACCTGAATCTAATGCTAACCCAGAGCCTCTGTAGCCTTTGTCCACAGTTTAACACGCACACACACACACACACACACACACACACACACACACACACACACACATACACACTAATAGTCACTCAATAACTTACCTCTGTCATTATAGCCATTTGCCAAAGAAACAATAAGGCCATTAATTTAGGTTTTCACAAGTTTTAAAATCAATATTTAAAGTTTATTCCAAGCTATATCTCAGTTTCATGGTAACACCTGAGGACCTGAGTAATGACTGCAACAGTCGTCACCATCCCATAATATTCTAATGCAATGCTACATTTTACTTTATGTTTTCCTTAAATAGTTTATAAGTCAAATCTCAGTCAGTCTGACAGGTTTGAGGAATTTACCTCAGCTGATCAAACATCAACTTCAGATGTGTGTGTTAAAAGGTGTTGATGTACACCTGTCAGCCAATCACAGAAGAGTATTCAACCAAAACATCTCTTAGTATGGCATCCCTACATCCAGCACACCACACATCATAGCTAAAAAATTATAGACAAATACCCACATTTATGTGCTTTTTTGAAAATATAGTGTCCCCAAAATGTCAATATCATATTTTCATTATCAGATACCAGGAGAGAACTCTTAACAGGAAATTCACATTGTGAGTTTTTGTACGTCTTAGCTGCCACTTTGTGACACTCAAAATGTGTAATAGGGTTCATTCCTGGTCAGTTCTACACAGTAGCAGGATTCACCATAATCAGCTCAGTCGTTTTTCTGTGATCCTGTAGCTGTAATCCACAGTGATGACGGTTGTGATGGGGATTCAATTCAATTCAATTCAATTCAATTCAATTTATTTGTATAGCCCAGAATCACAAATCAGATTTGCCCCAAAGGGCTTTACATTGTGTACAAAAGCAACACAACATCCCCTGTCCTTAGACCCTCACATCATACAAGGTAAAACTCCCTAAAAAACCCCTTTGGATGGTTTGATGGTTGTGATGGGGATGATGGTTGTGATGGTGATGATGGTTGTGATGGTGATGATGGTTGTGATGGTGATGACGGTTGCGATGGGGATGACGGTTGCGATGGGGATGACAGTTGCGATGGGGATGACGGTTGCGATGGGGGTGACGGTTGTGATGGGGATGACGGTTGTGATGGGGCTGATGGTTGCGATGGGGATGACGGTTGTGATGGGGCTGACGGTTGCGATGGGGGTGACAGTTGCGATGGGGCTGACGGTTGCGATGGGGGTGACGGTTGTGATGGGGATGACGGTTGCGATGGGGCTGACGGTTGCGATGGGGATGATGGTTGAGATGGTGATGATGGTTGTGATTGGGATGACGGTGTGATGGGGATGATGGTTGAGATGGTGATGACGGTTGCGATGGGGATGATGGTTGAGATGGTGATGACGGTTGTGATTGGGATGACGGTGTGATGGGGATGATGGTTGTGATGGTGATGACGGTTGCGATGGGGATGACGGTTGCAATGGGGATGACGGTTGCGATGGGGATGACGGTTGCAATGGTGATGACGGTTGTGATGGGGATGATGGTTGTGATGGGGATGACGGTTGTGATAGGGATGACGGTTGTGATGGTTGTGATGGGGATGACGGCGATGGCAGTTATGATGGTGACGGTACTGGCAATGGATGCAATGGTGTCAATGGTTGTGATGGCGATAACAGTGACAATGGTTGTGATTGTAACAATGGTCAAATCAATCAAATAATATTGACAAAGGTGTTGACAATTATTTGATGACATGGTGATGACAGCGATGGCGTTGCAATTGGTTGTGGTGATGACCATGGTTGTGCTGGTAAGATGGCGATGATACATACTCAATGAATGACTTTCTTATGTCATCATGGCCAACTTAAATATCACATTTGCTTCATCAGGATTAGCAGCGGAACCTTTTACAGGAAATCCACTCTCTGAGTTCTTTGTATTTTTTTAGCCGCCCCTTTGTTTTTCTGCATCCTGAGTGGACTCTAACATACATATGTACACCACGAAACAGATGCATGTGCAAGGTTGTGTGTGCTTGTGTGTGAAGTGGATTAAAAACCAAGCAGTGGTCGTTCTTCATCACACTGTTGAGGGAGTTTGGTACTCACCACGTCCCCTCTGCGGCGGAGGATCCTTGGCTTTGGTGTGGTGCATCATCATGACAAACCTACCATGTCTGGCAACCTTGCGCAGCCCAGCTCCAGTGATGCCCGCTGATTTTAGCAGAACAAAAGCTTTGAGCTGTCAGAACAGCACCCATCTGGAGCCAAAGAGAGAGAGGCTTCATTGTTCTCTCACCATCGCTCCACCTCTCCTCACCGACCCCATCTTCCTGTTGTGCTGGCTTGGCGGCGAGAAGGGGATTTTTTATTTTGGTTTCTCTGCTGGAGGTCAAAGTTCCCTGGGATGTGGAATCAGAGGAGACGTTGCCACGTTTCCCCTCCCTCGTTTTTCAACCCTTCCCAGCAGCCCCTCTGGGACTGCGAGCAGCGCATTTCATCTTCCATGAGAAACGGAGCGGAGCTGCAGGCACGCAATCCCACGTATGATGCGCATCCGCAAGCATGCGAGGGAGCGAGCACATGTGCTGCTGCAGATGATTTCACACACTTAGATGTTGCTCAATAGGTCCTGTTTATTTATTCTCGAAGAACGTGGGTGTTATCTGTGAAGTTTGAGCCATCTTTTCTTTTGCAACTCGCACAACATTCCAGGTATGACATCATCTCTTCTTCTCATTATATAGGTTAGGAAAGAACTGACTCTTTTCTCTCTCCACCATCTTTACCTCATTTGTCATGTCATTATTCAGTCTGTCTGTGACGTCTATCTGTCCCATACATCAGTCCGTTTCACTCGTGGGCTTCCATTATTCCACATGATCCTTTGGAGGCCTTTTGCTCCTCAGCTTTAGGGTAAAGAATCACAGATGTCCATGCTGCAATATGACCAGTTAGATTGAGTCAAAGCATGTCTCCGAAAGATAAATCACTTTTTAGGAAGTAAATATGCTGTTGAGTACTTTAATTATCTCAAATGATTACAGCAATTTCCAAAACCCAGATAAATACATAATTTCAATTTCAATCTAATTGCAGGACGGAATATATCTGTCTTTTATTTCAGTGTTTTTTGACACAAAATTCATTTCTTTAAGTTTTAAACCATGTTCATTATACTCTTTTGCTTTTTTTTCAACTGGATGAAGAGGTTTAGTCATCTGACGCCAGGATCAGAGCAACGAGGCAAGCTAACGTTAGCATCAGCAGAGATAGACAGTCTTTAAGAAGCGTCTCTGTGCTGGTTTCACAGACCCTTCATGGTCCAGAGCCGATTACATCATTATGCTCACCGAGCAGAGGCCACGAGAACTTAGTTCTTGGTCAGACCAGTGTCCGACCTTTTTTTCCTGAACCGATCACTTTGTTGTTTCCTGTTGACTCAGGATGTTTTGATGACACAGAGGCCAGGTGAGCGGCTGACGCAGCACTGACTGAGCCGGAGATGCATCCGCCAGTGGCGGCGGCGTCAGAAGCCGCGGCGGCGCTCCGGTATTTCTGGCCCACGGACAGACAGCACAGATGACTCTCCCTTGTTGTTGCACAGCGGAATGATGAGTCATTAAGTGTTTTTAGGAGCCTTTTAAGATGTCTGCCCCCCCCCCCCACACACACACACACACACACCCTTCACCCCCTCGCTCCCACCCCCTTTAGCCTGGCAGTTCTCTGCGAGTCGGGGGGGGTTTAATATTTTCCGTGCACTGTGTCCAGGACATTTACAGTTGGCGTCAGGGTACGCTGTTGGTCTGAGGGGAGGCACTTTGAAGTGTTTGCGGTTTCGCCACATCTGCAGGCAAGATGTGCGCACTGGGCTGGGGGGGGGCGAGGGGGGCGAGGGGGGCGAGGGGGTGGGGGCAGGTTGGAGGGTCTGGGAGGAGGCAGTTCAGAGGAGGAGGGAGGAGAGTCGGTGTCGGTCCTCCTAATGTCATGTGACAATGAACAACATCCCTTAACTCTTTCCCAGGATCGCTTGGGCCGGCTCGGAGCAGCCAGTGGTGGTTCGGTCGTTAAATTCTCATTTCTCATCAGGGAAATGTGTGCGGTGGCGTGCATGTTTTCTGTCCAGAACCAAATGTGGCGGGCATCGGTTGTGTACACACACACACGCACACACTAATAGGAAAGTGGGGGATCATGAGGCTGTGCTGAGAGAAAGGGGGACTTTCCCAACATGTGCTTTTTATGTAGGCAGGGAGGTGTCTCTGCTGTAATGTTGATAAATGCTTCACATTACTGCAGCGCTCACTTGATTAAAAGCTTGTTAGTACAAGTCTGCGGAATCATTATTTTCAGTTAGTTTCGCACATTCTAAAAATAGGCGTAAATCGCTATTAAAAAAAAAAACACAAAAAAGCCAATCTAAACAAAACATCATGGTTTGTGCAGGGGGCTACCACAGGCCGACGCGGTGCCCCGGCAAACCGTTACCGTGGTTCCCGTTAAAGCCGCCCGCCAGACGCAGGGTCGTCTCAGCCAGCTCGTCTTTGCCCCCCCCACGGCGCAGCGTCGCCCCCCGCGCACGCCGCCTAAAAAAGCAAAGCGCCCGCCGCGTCTCTGCGGAATTCAAGCTCCCCCTTCCGCAGGGACATCGGTTTAATCATCAGTTTATGGAGCTGGATTTCGCTGAGCCCGTAGTCGCCGCGCCCACAAGTATTTTCACATTTCATTAACTCGCAGGCTTTTCCAGGCGAGCTGGTGTTGATCCCGAAGCGTTGGAATCTTGACTTCTCTATTTTCCACCCTCCCGTGCCCGCCGTACCCCCTCTCCCGCCCGCGCCGCCAGACGCCAGCGTTGCCATTTGCAACCATTTGCAGCCATTATTAAAATCATATTTCACAGCTTAGTTCATAAAATCACTCAACTTGCTTCAAATTAGTAGGATTGCTGCCCTCCCTCCACCCCCACCACCCCCTCCTCTGCTGCCCCTGCACAGCATCAGGCAGAAGGATGGGTTAGCGCTGGGTTTCACACAGTTTATGCCACAGAGCTGTCAGCTGCCATCTCGGGTCAGGATCACTCGCCTCACATCGGGTTCAGGTTTGAGTCTTGGCTCCTGTACACATGGCAGTGAATTTCCTCACACCATAAATACTGTGATGATTGAAGCTGTGAAGTGTGAGTCTCTGCCTGCAGATATAGGCTATCTGTGTGTGTGTGTGTGTGTGTGTGTGTGTGTGTGTGTGTGTGTGGGTGTAGTGTAGAAAAAACGATTTTGAACCAATTAAATGTTACAAGCTCATTTCTTAGATTTATTGATGTGTATTTAGGTCTTCTTACATCATTTAATTCATTCTGGAATATGCTGCCATTGCTTAAAACAAGTTAATTCACTCTGTTTTAAAAGTATTTTACTTTTTTGAATGTTGGACTCATTGACAGTTAAACTATTAATAGTAATTAAAATGTCATTATAGTATGTAGGATTTTAAAGCACTCAACTCATCTGAATGTGGAAAAACAACACAAACGTAGATCCATCATGTATTTAACTATATGCAACATGAGATTATTTGGGATAACAAAAATGTGCACAAACAAATAAACCTGTTGTTTGAGCGTTCTGTTGAAAGGGGTAAACACTGACGGATGCCAGGGAAAAGTATTTCTGATCCACATCAAGCTAACTGTGAAACACTTTAATGCTTATTTCCACTCGATCGTTGGCTCCGACAATTAGCGTCAGTAATCATCTCGGCTCTGCCCAAATTACTTCTAACTATCCTCCTTCCCCGGAACGGTCGGCCCATGAGGGCCAAATTACTATTAGCTTTGACTAAAAATGTCGCCCATGTGAGTCCAATAAATTCCTCCCTCACATCTTAACCGCCGGGTGTTTCAATGTTCCCTTGTATACAAGCCCAGGAACACGGCTGAACAATGTCTCCCTCCATCATAAACGCTTTGAGTGTGGTCTTAAAAGCTCACATCCTGTTTTCCTCAAAAAAAAAAAAAAAAAAACACGAGCCTTGAGCCGTTCAGAACCAGGAGAGAGAAGCAGACACCACAAAGGGGCCCAGAGATGCTGCTGCCCGCTCCTGAGAGGGGGGGTGGAGACGAGGCGTTCACTGTCTCTTCTGCTGCTGCAGAAACACTGTGTTTGTGTGAAAAGTAACTATGAACATCTACTACTGCACTTCGGAGTCACTTGTACTTCACTCTAATAATACTATGTGATGCTAACAGATACTTACCTCTGAAATACACAATATAACCTTACATTAAATTGTCTGCTCTTTTCTATCATGAGGTATATGAATAGCATGTTCTAATTATTAATATATAACATGTAACACCTAAATATTATGCAGTATTTTACTATTAAATTACACAAAGTAGCCTGCTTCCAAATTAATATAATACTAATAATACTTAAACACAGTCAGCATAAAAGTACTCATCATGCGGATTGTGTTTTGATACTTTTGTACTTTTACTGAAGTACATTTCCAATTCAGAGCTTTTACATCAGTGAGCTTTTAAATTACGGATTTTAATTAAAGGAAGAGATCTGAGGACATTTTGCAACATTTCACTAAAGTGTAGTTTCACATGTACTTTATCACTTTCCATGTGATGCTACTTTATACTTTGCTACATTTATTTCTCAGCTTTAATGCCTTCAGATGCAGAGTTGAGTCGGTGATACTATATAAAATGTATTGTAAAACATACAGTTAAAGATAAAACCAGTGGTGTGATCAGTGGAGTATTTGACGTATTACAAACAGCAGAATGTAGTTGGTAGTTCACGTCTATGATTGATTAAATGTTCAAATGATTCAATATTTCACCAAAACAAAACTAAGGCTAGAAAAATAAGATATATATATATATATAAGAAAATGAAACAGGTAAGTTCATCAGAACTTTGATTGTTCTTCTTTCTTCACCCATTAATCATCTCAGGACCCCTCACATTTATCTGCTGACCCTGTGGAGGGGCCCGACCCCTAGGTTAGGAACCACAGGTTCAACTTCACCGATTTTTTAAATATCTAGAATATTCAGTTCTATGAACATACTATATATCATAGTATATAACATATCAACAGAAACAAACAAATTGAAATAACAAACAAAACCAAATAGCTTACAATTCTTCATTTTTTTTAACAATATCTAATGTAAAGATAGATATTTTCAGGATATCATTTTAGTTACAACACGATACATCCTGCTACAGCGTCCCTGTGTTCTGTTCCTTGATCATGGGACGCGTAATTGGAGCAACCACCAACCAAAATTGCGACGGCCACACGGAGGGTTACTAATAATTCATATTCTGCCAAATATGTCAAACCTACGTGGTTTGTTCAGTTGTTGTTGTCGTGCCATGTGCGGAACAGATGGTGTTTCCAGCAGGGATCAGCTGTCATTAAACGAGTCATGAAAACCGAAAGAGCTAAAAGCAGCTAAAAAAAAAAAAAAAGAGAGTTAAACTTGGGAGAATATCGCTTTCGCATGATGTAATGATTTAATTCATATAAAGATTTGATTAGTGCAGCTTTAACAAAGTTCTTCACGATAACCGCGCCTCATCCGCGCTGCGGCTGGATGCGGAGGGATACTGTGGGAATGGCTGATTTGAAAAAAAAAACTGGCAGTAAACATTCACGAACAATGCCAACAGATGTAATGTGCAGTTTTTACAGAATCGCCCAATTACTAGAGCTGGCAAAGGAGAGGCTGCAAGTGGACACACACACACACACACATACACACACACACACACACACAGGGCTCCACAAAATGAAATTGAATAATAAACTGTTGGCATCAAACTGCAACTTATTATGAAGGCCGAACCCCCACCGGCAGAAATGAGCTCTGCCTCCCCAAGATCAAGAGACAGGAAATACCTGCCGCTGAAGGACCGGCCCGCTCGGGCCCCGGCAGATTTACTGCAGCGGCTAATGGCTCCGGCGGCGAGTCTGTTCCTCTGCCCTCCCTCTCATGAATACATCACATCACACCCAGCACGCACAAACACACACACACACACACACACACACACACACAGGTATTTAATGCTTATACATTTTCACCTTCAGAGACTGCAGCTAAGCTCAGTTTCACAGAGCTTTACACTTGCAGCTCATCGTGTCTGTGGTTCATAACGTTGTTTCTAACTCTACATTACCTGCTCATCACCACACACACACACACACACACACACACAAACAGATTGCAGCATTTAGCAGCTACAGCCAGATGTGGAAACAAGCAGGCGTTTAGCAACAAGTTCAACGTATCAACGTAAAAAAGCCGACGATGTGTGGATATGTGTATGTGGGAAAGTAAGGGGACGGAAAACATCAGTTGGAGCAGGTTGGAGATGTTCTTCTATTACTAACACCACAGAGGAAATATTCAGTTACCAATAGAAGTTCTGCAAAAAAAAAAAAAAACGCAGCGCAAATAAAAAGAAGAAACGAAAACAGCTGCAGAAGATGATGAAATATGATCTACAAGACGACTCGTGGTTTCTAATACGTTGACACTGGGTTTTACAACTCTGGAAAGTTTCTACACTGACAGTGATTTGAACTGCTGATTAAACAGTAATGTAGAAAAAGTGTGTGTGTATGTGTGTGTGTGTGTGTTTGCCTTTGTTTGATTGTTGCAGAGCGACCTTGAACTGCAGATGCAAACACACACACACACACACACACTTGTTCTTTGGCCCCGGAGAAGCATCCTAACATTAATATTTATGTATTTGTGCAGCATGAGGCTTCTCGGGTTTTCAGGTCGAAGAATAGGTGGTGGAAACCAAGATGAAGCCACGTAGAAGGATTCGGTTGTCAGGTTAGAACCCAAATCTCTCAATGTGGTGCTTTTAGACACCAGCTGAGCGAGGAAAAGGACTAAATGAATCAGAGGAAAAAACAAGCAGGAAAGGAAAAAAAAAAGAAGAAGGAAGGAAAAAGGGAAAGTGATGAGAGGGAAAGTGAAGAAAGAAGGAATGTAAGCAAAAAGCTGAAGGAAAAAGGAAAAGGAGAGGAGAAGATAAGAAGCAGTAATGTTCTGTAAGAAGAAAGAAGAACCAGGGAAGATCAGAGAAACATTTTAAAGATATCAGGAAAGACAGTTTTTAGAGATTTTCTCATGTTAAGTGAGAAATCAGATTTTATGGTAAAGAAGTAAAAACAGTAACATAAAAAAAAACTACTCAAGTAAATGTATTTAGTCAACACACACACACATCTGACACACACTTGACTCGCTGAGGACACACAGCGCTCCAGCCCCTCGGCCTCGCCTGCTCTGGGCTCTGACTCACGTAGGAAAAAAAGATTTAATCATGGGAGTAAATTGGCTCGGTGGAAAAATGATTCGTCTGGGCATAATGTGCATGTGCGAGCCATTTGGACTCATTATGCCGTGATCTGAAAGGTTATGGAATTGAAACCAGCATGAGCGGCGACGCTTCCAAGGGCACCGGGCGGCGGCGGCAAGAGTAGCAGCAGCGCCGGCCCCGAGAGCGGCTCCACATGTTGCCTAACAACACGCTGCCATGGCGACGCCCGGGGGTGGAGGGGAGGGGAGGGGAGGGGTGTCCGGAGGTGTGGGTGAATCTAATTAGGTGGCTCAGCATTTACATCTCACTCGGGGCAGTTAAATAAGGTGTTTTCCAAACTACACACACACACACACACATACATAGATATGTATTTGTTTAATTCGCAGCATGGCCTGAAGCATGTGGACGCCTGAACATGACCGTCACATGTCGCCGTTGGACATCATGTGACTCCAGTAACACGCTCTGGTTTCACGGATCTTCAACAATCATTAAAGAGAACAAATTCTGCTCATCTCCAGTTGAGCTGCAACGATTAGTCAATTATTCATTTAGTCGCCAACTATTACGTTAATCCTCACATATTTTAATAATCAATAAAACAAGATAAGTTATTTTTTTGGAAGAAAACGTTTAAATTATCTTGTCCAATTTGTATTTTTTTATAGAAAAATACTGGTGATCTCTGGGTTGTGGACTGTTGGTCTGGACAAAGAAAAATACCCACATTTTAGGTTGAATCTTCTTTAAAATGGTGATTGACATTTTGCACAATTTTATGAACTAAATAACAAACTGATTAATCGTTTCAATAATTGCCAAATATATACTATAAAAATTGTCATTAGTTGCAGGCCTGATCTCCATCCTTATCATTATATATATTATAATATCTTTGGTTAATTTCCAGTTAAAAACTTCTCATTGGTCTTCTGCTGGTCCTTTCTTTGTGGGAGGAAGAAAACCTACAAAGACACAGGAAGAACATGCAAACTTCACACATAAAAGTCACAAACCCTTGAACCCTTGAGGAAACCTGTGCTGGAATGTCACTCTAACGGAAATATTATTTGTCAGTACTTTTTTACTATTGATTTTTCAATTTTTTTTCTCATAATTTAGAGTTTCATCCAAATTAAGCGAAAATTCAAACAGAATCTCCGTCCTGCTGTGGTCAGCAGCGGGAATTCACCTGTGGAGGCTCTGTAAACAACCTGGCAGAAGAAGTAGCGTTGCACTTCTTTATTCCAAATGTCAACTGTTTCACACCCATCTGTACACGCTAGAGCTGAATCAGAACATTTTTAACATGTGTTCACCCCAAGCTTTGAAACATTGATCATGCTTAAAGCGCAAATGTGATAGAAAGGTCAACATCAGTATGTGTTTGATTATAAGAGTTCTATAAATACTGTCCTCGTTTCATAGAGAAACACAACCAGTGTGTTGTGATGTCACAGCTATACAGTCACCTCACGCCATCCAATCACATCAGATGTGAGGGAGGAGGCCCATTAATATTAATCAGACACACACCAAACAACCTGTTTTTTTAGAGTGGCAGGATGTAGAACTATATTAAAACCATAAATCAATCTCATGAGTGACGTCACAACTCTGCTGTTAAGTTAAAAACTGCATCGAACCACTGATGATTTCTGTTAGTGTCTGAAATCTACAATCCGATATCCACACCTTCCTGCTGCATGTGATTGTCCGACAAGGGTGAGGAAGGTGTTTAATTTCTCTGTTTACTGTCCTGACATATGTTTTTTTTTTATAGAGCTTCATTAACTCATCAACACCCTATAACTGGAAAGGTTAATATTCCTGTTAAACCAACATTAATTGATTTTTTGGGGCCGACAGGAGCAGCTGTAAACACAACATTTATATAATTATCACCTTATAAAGTTGTTTTGGTGAATGTGTAAGCAAATCGTTGCATATTTACACATCCAGCAGATGTGATGCAATATTTTCTGATTCCGTATTTATCTGTGATTTTGGCCTAATGACAAATATAAATGTCCAATATTCACTTTTAGCTCCGGTTTGGTCTCCATCAACTCCCGAGAAATAAATCTGCCTCTAGTTGTTTTAAGTGGTTCACTTTCCACCCTAGCTACTGTGCACCTGTCTTCGTCTGTCTCTAACTGTCTCTAATTGTGTATGTATCTAACTGTCTCTAACTGTCTCTAATTATGTCCGTCCCTTACTGTCTCTAATTGTGTCTGTTTCTAACGTCTCTAACTGTCTCTAATTGTGTATGTCTCTAACTGTCTCTAACTTTCTCTAATTGTGTATGTATCTAACTGTCTCTAACTGTCTCTAATTATGTCCGTCTCTAACTGTCTCTAATTGTGTCTGTTTCTAACGTCTCTAAGTGTCTCTAATTGTGTATGTATCTAACTGTCTCTAACTGTCTCTAACTGTCTCTAACTGTCTCTAACTGTCTCTAACTGTCTCTAATTGTGTCCGTCTCTAACTGTCTCTAACTTTCTCTAATTGTGTATGTATCTAACTTTCTCTAACTGTCTCTAATTGTGTCTTTCTCTAACTGTCTCTAATTGTGTCTGTATCTAACTGTCTCTTACTGTCTCAAACTGTCTCTAACTGTCTCTAACTGTCTCTAATTGTGTCTGTCTCTAATTGTGTCTGTCTCTAACTGTCTCTAACTGTCTCTAATTGTGTATGTATCTAACTGTCTCTAACTGTCTCTAATTGTGTCTGTCTCTAACTGTCTCTAACTGTCTCTAACTGTCTCTAATTGTGCATGTATCTAACTGTCTCTAACTGTCTCTAACTGTCTCTAATTGTGTTTGTCTCTAACTGTCTCTAACTGTCTCTAATTGTGTCTGTCTCTAACTGTCTCTAATTGTGTATGTATCTAACTGTCTCTAACTGTCTCTACATACATCTAATTGTGTATGTATCTAACTGTCTCTAATTGTGTCTGTCTCTCACTGTATCTAATTGTGCCTGTCTCTAACTGTCTCTAACTGTCTCTAATTGTGTATGTATCTAACTGTCTCTAATTGTGTCTGTCTCTAATTGTCTCTAATTGTGTCTGTCTCTAACTGTCTCTAACTGTCTCTAATTGTGTATGTATCTAACTTTCTCTAACTGTCTCTACATACATCTAATTGTGTCTGTCTCTAACTGTCTCTAACTGTCTCTAATTGTGTCTGTCTCTAACTGTCTCTAACTGTCTCTAATTGTGTATGTATCTAACTTTCTCTAACTGTCTCTACATACATCTAATTGTGTCTGTCTCTAACTGTCTCTAACTGTCTCTAATTGTGTATGTATCTAACTGTCTCTAACTGTCTCTACATACATCTAATTGTGTCTGTCTCTAACTGTCTCTAACTGTCTCTAATTGTGTATGTATCTAACTGTCTCTAACTGTCTCTACATACATCTAATTGTGTATGTATCTAACTGTCTCTAATTGTGTCTGTCTCTAACTGTCTCTAATTGTGTCTGTCTCTAATTGTCTCTAACTGTGTGTGTAACTCTCTCTCTAACTGTAACACTAAAACTGTTGATTTTTTGTATTTTAAAAAGCAAATGTAACACTGTAGAGGATCAAAATAAAACCCAGAAAGGTGAAGATATTAAACCTTTAAGTCTAACTAACCTCTTTTAACTATTGTTAAGTAATTGTTTTTAGAGATTAACAGCCACAAACTTCATCACAACAACATCACAGGTTATTATTATTAGTTTAACCTCACTTCAACAGTTCAATTATATATTTAAAAAATCCCAAAGACATGAAAAACAATAAATAAAGAGATGAATGGTACACACACGGTTTTATTTATATATATAGACCCAGAATTCTGTGCTACACCCCTGCTTTAAACTCTTACAGAAGAAAAAGCGAAAAACAAGATGACATCATTAACAGTCCAAGCTCAAACAATGGAAAACATGATGGAAATGTGTTGATTCGAGGAACGTTATAGTCTCTTCAACATTCCACAGATCTGACGTTTTCAGCTGGTCATCATTTATTCACTGGGTGAACTTTGTTGCACTTTTTCTTTCATTGGTACAACAAGGTTTAAACCTGCATTAAAACTCATAAATATAATTTTTTATTTTTTTGTATCTAATATTATCATTATTTCATCTTCAAAACTAACCACTAACATAATATTTTAGTAATTAAAATCACTAAAAGAGATCACATTTCTCATTAAAATTCATGAACCTCTTTCCTGATTGGCTGGTTTTTGAAAAAAGTGTGTGTGAGAGGGTAGGGGCGGAGTTACTGTATGACATCACAAATTCAAGGATGTACAAATGAACCCTGAAAAATGAAAGTTTCATGTTTGAATCCAATCTGTGAGCATGTCTCTGTTTTTTCTGAGAGTTTGAGGCCTGGGACAGTTTTAATAAAACCCTTAGGCTTGATCTGGAGCAAATAAACATGATGGTTGCTGCAGCTTCATTTGAAGACACTTTAATAAATTGGTAAGAGAGATGAAAACGCATTTGTGCACACACACAAACACACACACACACAACCATGCACACACACACACACAGTGTAGAAACGTTACACCACTCTTTTACCGTGCACAGGCCTCCGGGTCTGGCTTTGCACATATAGCCAAGAACACACTGGCCCTGCATTGCTCCACAACAGTCACGGTGAATCACACACACCACACAGACACACACACACACACACTCTGCTTTCTGCGCCAGCTCCAGATGGGAAGAAATTCTTTCTTTTTTTTGTTGTTGTGAGCAATGCTTTCCGTCAAACGCTGCTCAGCAGGAAGGTCATTTTTGGGAAGAGGAATGATTCCTTCCCCTTTGTGCTGCACGCTGGAACACATCTTTAAAGGTATATTAGGCTGAAGTTACTGCCGGCTGCAACGATCCCGCGCCCAGGCCGTCAGGATGTTGTCATTTGTCATCGTTTGCCCGGCTCGGGGAGATTAAACCCTTACAGTCAGCAGCACCTGATCCAGGCTCCAAAAACCCACATAGCTGGATGAAATATGACATGTTCAGGGCAGTGGGGCCTGTAAAGTGTCTGTGTTACTAATCCCTGCCCTCTGAGCCCAGGAGAGCTGAGTCGGGCAGAGGAAAAAAAAAAGAAGAAAAAAAAAGAAATCCGCCCTCAGACCCTCGTCGACATGCTGGGAGAGTTAAAACCTCGGCCGGGCAGCCAAATAAAAAAGCAGCCCAGAAATCATCAGGTCTATTTTTTTTTATTTCTCCTTCAGTGACATGATTTACTGCGAGAACTGGAGATGAATAGAAAGCACATTCCTCTGGTCTGAATCCTCTCAGGGATGGAGGTTAGGCTTACTCCTCTCTCTGTCTCGCTCAAACCTTGGAGGCTCCAGAGACGGGCCGACTGACTCGACTGAGGTTTGGAGGCCACAAAGGCTCGTTCTGTTCGGGGATGAAAGCTCCGGCTGTCTGAGCCAGAGGAAAATGACCCCTCTGCTGCTTCCTGGGGGTGTTTACTGTCTTCACATGAGGGCAGAAGCTCCAGTGTCACCGGCGCTCTGTGGCTTGTTGTTGCATCTATACAACAAACCCCCCCTAAAATAGTCCTGTTAGCAGCCCCTAGAGGCCACAGAGGGTATCACACCCTCCACCAGGCACCGAACCAACTCAGCAATGTGTCACCATGTTTCCTGCAGATAGAAAGAGATTCTGGCAAAAGCCAGGAAGTGTTGGTCCAGGGAAAAGTTTTGATCGTGGTCCACGAATTTGACTTGTGAATTTCCTCTAGGGGATATTCATGTAAATTCCAAGGTGAGAAGTTTTTACACCTGTTTTTAATGCGTGGATGTTGCAGCTGCAAGAAAAGACGATTTAATTTCATTGTTTCACGTTCAGCACATAGCAGAAGAGACTTGACACAAAATGGAATATAATATTCAGAATGATTTAATTAGTGAAGAATTCCATCAGAAAGAACATTTTTCTTATGATCTACATGAGGAGCCGGTCTCCCTTTGTGACACTATATCTCTACAGTAGCCCAGGGGGGACAAACCTAAGAAAGACGCTAGAGACGTTTTAATTTTTATGTTTAATCTGCCGCCACAGATCCGTTGGCGTCACTCTGTGACTTCACCACAGTAACTTTAACTCCTCTTACACCAGCATGGCCTCCAACATGGTAATCTTACAGTAGTCAGGCCTCGAAACAGACCAGCCGACTTTCTGTTATATTAGTATAATACTTTATTGAGATATGTTTCTAAAAAAAAATGTTTGCATCTGTTTTTGCTTTGTTGTTGTTTTTTAACCAACAGCAGCTAGTTCCAAAATCTGAAGGCAGATCTTTGGAGGCATAGTATTCCAAGTAGACTAGATGTCAACTTTTTTTTCACTCCCAGAATGCACTGTGCAGCATCCTACGTGGACAATAAGAGAGAGGCGTTGATCCCATGGCTAAATAGTCCTGTGTTTGACCAACAGATAAACTGGACACAAGGACCTTAATACAGCTGGTAAAAAATGATCAACAATGACCTGAGTTAGTGAATTTTAATTAACACTTAATACTGAACATTAGCACCTCTTTAAGTTGATTATTTTTTAAATTAAGGTTTTATTACAACTAAGTTCCCACATTATTATTATTTTTTTTTTAAGTGTTGTGAACTCAATTCACATAAATATTCAGGGTTAACACATGTTTGAAATGAAATAAATCAATATTAAGTTAATTAACTACATTATCACATCAACACATGTCATGCAGTAATGTCTGAACTCTAAAGGTTTATCTGAACAGTAAAAACAAAGCATGTTTAATCAGCAGCACTGTTTGTTTATCATTAGCAATAATTATGTTGTTATAGAAGCTGGATGAAATTATAAAAAAACCCATGATGTGTCTGGTTCAGGTTCTTCCTCCACTTCTCCTTCCTTCCTGCTACTCTCCTCTTCTTCCGCCACTTCTCCTCCTCTTCCTCCAGTTCTTCTCCCCTTTCTCCATTTCTCCTGCTCTCCTCCTCTTCTTTTATTTCTCCTACTCTTCTCCTCTTCCTCCAGTTCTCCTCCTCCTCTTCTCCTCTTCCTCCAGTTCTCCTCCTCCTCTTCCTCCTCTTCCTCCTCCTCTTCCTCCTGCTCCCCTCCTCCTCTTCCTCCTGCTCCCCTCCTCCTCCTCCTGCCCCAGTCTCAGATATCGTCTGTCTGGCGTGGAGCCGGCCTCTCTGCTCGTGATGTGACTGGACAGATTAATGTTCCTGCCGCTAATATATTCAAACTGCTGGCGAGTGGCTGCGGAGGCCGTTGAGCAGTATTAGAGATGATGGCCTGACTGTCAGCGACGCTAACCACTCCTGAAAAGGTGACAGCACATTTGGCTGCGATTTGCTGGGAGAGAGAAAATACCTACGAGTTTAACTTTGGGGCATTTTGATCTTTAATTCATACGGGATGTGGAAAATGTGTTTGGTCTATTCACATCTCAAAAGAGTCATTCTGACGAGAGGAACATGCGGCGGAGATCATCTCACGCCATCGCGCCTTCAACACTTTGATGATTTTGTACTTTATTCGGTGCCAGGCTGCTCATTGACAAACTGTCCTTTCATGCAAAGCTCAGGGAGGAGCGGCTCCGTGCCGCTCCCGTCGAGCGCTTACTCACGCAAACGCTGAATATTTGAGGCGACTCCTGGATGTGTTTTATGCAGACAACATCTGACAGGCCTGAAATGAAGCCAGAGCAGATATAAAAGCAGGCACTGTCTGTCAAAACCAGAAAATAATCAACCCCCCCCCACTCCATCCACCTCAGGGCCCAGCTGAAAGTCATTAGCCCCAAACAATGTGCTGCTTCTACTGTTAGCCTGAGAATAATAATAATAGCAATAATACTTAAGAGAATTACCACAACCATTTGAGAGGATCTCAATTATCTGTAGCTCGTCTCTGTCAGGGTGTGGATGGACTTGCTGGAGGAATATTTAGAGAAAATTGTTCGGCAGTTATGTTCCAGGCTTGATTATAATAGCCAGCAGTGATTACCCCGCCTCTAATCCTATTAGCTTTTGTTTGGAACAAGGATGAAAAACATTATATATGAAAAGAGCATTTCAAAAATCATAAAACTACATCCATATGCTCTCAGAGTTCGTCATTTTTGTCTTCTTCAGCTGCAGTTAATGAAAGCTGCACATGTTAACATGAGCTCTGGACTGTTGATGCTGCTGCTGGAGTTTCAGCAGTTCGTAAGAAAACAACTTCTAGTTTGATTTAAAGCTGCAGTCCAAGAAATTATTGCTCTAGTATTCAGGTTATAATAATGCATATGGTCTCTAAAAAAAATTCAATTGAAGCATTCTGCCCCTTTCTATTTATTCATTTTTTTAAACTGGACCTTGTTTGAATGGAACAGCCAATCAGCGTTAGCTGGCACATAACCAGCCAATCACAGCGACAGGGGTTCTTTGTGGAGCATAGGTCTTTTTCATTTGTTGTTGATGTTGTTCCCTTGTTGTTGTAGCTGGTAGTTTCTTGCTGGGCTCTTTATGAAAACAGCAATTTGTAGCTGTATGTTGTGGTTTGCTAGCTTGCTCATGCACGGCAGGCAGAGAGGTAGCGTGGGTCAGAGCGGGGCAGGAAAAACTGGGAAGGTGTGGGGAGTGGTGAAACTTCTTTTGGAGTTTCATGCCTGATTTTTAATTTTTTTATGCAGCTTTAACCTCTTTTATTATTAATATGCTACTGTGCATCACTTTGGGCAAAGGTAAATGTCAATAAAGTCACATACAGTACAGAAAGAACTGCACAGGAGAAATCAATATAAAAAGTACATATATATTGTATTAATCTTTCATATTACAAGCAAAAGTATAAAACACATAAAAAACACATTTAAAACTACATAAAATATTTACATCCGACCATCCTCTAGCTCTAGACGCACTATAACCACACTGCTGCTCCACTGCTGTAAAAGGTCACATTAAGACATTAAAATTCTGCCTGGTGGGAACATGTGATCTGTGTCTGGACATCTGATCCAGACCAAGAGGAAACACAGGTGAAAGCAGGTCTGTTGAGACTGTTGTCCAGACTGAAGCAATGCGCTCCCAGGTTAAGCTTTGTTTAGCCCTGATGTGCAGATCTGCTCCTTCAGCCTTGAGGAACTTTAGCTGTGTTTCCATCTACTTGTCAAGGGAATTTTGATTTGAACTTTAGGCAAATTGTGGTTGGGTCAGTCGATGATGTTTTAGGCTCTGTTACACATGGCTGTTAAACAGGGAAGAAGAACAAGGAGAAGAGGAGATTTGGTCATTCACGAGAGGAAGAGGAGAGACCATCAGGAATTTGTTCCAGTGTGTCAAGTTCACATCTTTCATTTCAGCAAGTATTATTTAATGTTGTTGACAGACCAATGCAATGGTCAAAGAAAGGCATATTATGGGATATTTGAGCTCAAAAACTATTTTTTTTTTTTTTTGGAAAAAAAAAAACTCAAGTGAGCGGGAAAATACTTTTTGTGGAATTGAGTTTTTGAAATCCTTATGTTTTCATCAAACAGCAACACTTCAAAAAAGGTTGGTGGGAACACGACTTGGAAGATCACCAAAGCCGCTGTGTCTCGATTGCAGCGGAACATTTTCATCAGCTAAAAACAAACACACGCTGTATCTTGTTAGGTCACGATCCATCATTTCCGATGAGGCGTGTTCTCGGCGCGATGCGAGGAGGCGGGGAGATCTCTGATCATCTGCTACCACAAGAGGAGCTGTCTGCATAGGTTCTATATATAGATCCATTCATGAAGAGAGCAGACTCCGACACCAAGAAGTCTTATTAGCCACAGGTGTAGATGCAAAGGTCTGAGATCTGATCATCTCATCATGTGTCCAGACACAGATCACAGGTTCAGAACTCAGAAACATGAAGCTATACACTTCTGAACAAAAGGAAAAGGATGTGTGATTGTATTGTTGATATGTTGCACTTGTGCTGTAAGATGTTGGATTTACTCAAAACTGGATATAAATTACTGTCTGAAAGGAGAAGAGCCACGGTAAATCTGAATGCACATGTTATTCCAATGAATCTGTCCAGTTCAGACGGGACCAGCAACTCCCTCAGAGAGCTGAGGTCTAATCTTTGATGTCATCAAGATACAAAACCTGGAGGTGGTCGGCTGGGGATAAATTACAGTCTGTGTTTGTGGACGCACAGAGTGTCTCTGTACAGGTTTAGTGTCCCTCCCCAAAGCTTTATTTCATTTCAGCGCAGAGCACAAAAAATGCTCTTGTCTCCATTAAATCGCCCCGGGTGCCATCAGGCCGTCCACGCCGCCGCTTCAGGATTTATCTCTTGATGACATCGCGCAGGTTTCCTGCTGTGTTGTTGTGGTCTTCAGGGGCTTGATCACAAATCTAAACTAAAGTGGAATAACATGTGATTTCAGGCTTTAGGGTGGAATTTCCTCGTCGCATTTGCCAAACGGAGCGAAGCACAATCTGCTGTTCACAGTAAAAATGTCACTTCTATTTCATAGCGATCATCCAGACAGGCATCATGATCTCGGGTAGGCCGTCCTGTCTCTGCACATCCAGGATCTCTAGGCCAGACTTGTCGATGATGTTCCTCATGATGTCCAGGTGGCGGCTGATGCTGCTGTCGATGGGGTCCAGCTTGCAGCCCTGCCGTGCCATATTGTCCTTTATTATGATGATGCCGTTTGGAAGTAAGCTTCTCTTACAGCGGATCAGGAAATTCATCAGGTCCTTGTCCGTTAGGTGGCCTGAGGAGAAAGAAAGATTCAGAATGAAAAGAAGATGACATCAGATGTAAATTCACAAAATTCCTCTGTAGATAGAAGAAACGAAAGAATGAAAGAAGTTAAGAACAACAAATTGGTCAGAGGAGAAAATAATGGTTCTGGAGGAGAACAATAATAGAAAATGTACGAGGGAGTTAGTTTGATCTGCAAAAAACAGCAAACAGAAAACAACAAATGTGAGAGGGACAATGAAAATAAACTCAAGAAGTGAAGGTCCTTCCAAGAGACCCAGACATACCAACAGCTGATATTTTCTTCATTTCTCTCCATGAACTCATGAACTGTGGTTAACATTGAGCCTGGGGTACTCCAAGTACTTTGGTTGCTCAGGTATTTTAGTTGCTAAGAAGTTCCTTTAATATTAGACCATCTAAGGAGACACTTGTGTAAGGAACCATTAAGGAGAAGACTTCAGGAGCTTTGTGCCCCAGAAAGTTTTTAATTTCTATCTGAACTACAAGAAGTGACCTGGCATCTTCCCTGAAGATTTTGCATTGTTCCTGCATCATTTCCAGAGAGTTTTAGAGGGTTAGGGTTAGGATCAGTTTTATCTATTTGATCTGATCTAAAGTCATCAGAGCAAAGTGCATAGCTAACATTAGTATTAGCTCTAGTGGTAGCACCGAGCAGCGTCAGAGAAACACAGATTGGTAACATTACAATTTTATTGGTTAGAATCAGCCTGGTCTGTGGTCTGCAGACCTGCTGAACCTGGAGAAGACAACTAACCTCCCATGATCCCACACTGCTTTGTGATGTCCTCAACTCGTACATTATTGTTCAGATTAAGGCCGCTAGCAGCAGAAAATTATATATTACGGCACATATATATCATATATATATATTGTATACTTACACGCCACCCACTGTATCCAGATGACGTCGTACCTCTTCTTCGGGGGCGTAAACTCCTGCAGGTCAAAGCAGTAGTAGGTCTGGATGCGGTCGGCGTCCTCGCCCAGGTACTCCTCGTGCGCGTGGAGCAGGAAGTGCTCCATCATGTCCACCATCTCCATTTTCTCAAACACGGGGAGGAGGACGCCTTTTGTCACACGGCCGATCCCGCAGCCGCAGTCCAGGGCGCAGCTAGTGCCGGTCTTACCGGGACCCTGAGGACCGAACAGAGACCAGAATAATATACTCTTCACAGCAATATAGGTAAAAAAGATAGGAAATTCACCTATGATGGGATCTGTAATGTTAAAAAGACAAAGGAAATGGAATATATTTGTAGGGGTTAGCTTCAATAATATGACTGAATTCATTTTTTCACAAAAGAAATAGGGCATTTTAACATTGGTTTCCTCGCTGCATGTTATTATCATATCTATAGAAAGTCTGTACTTTATTCTCTGTGCTGCCAGATGTGGGATTCTGCAGCTCAAAGCACCAACAGCACAAACAAGCAGCCTTCAGTTCCCCGGGGCGAGCAAACTCTGAACTTTAGCATTGGGGGAACAAGTCACCTCACTTGAATCATGCTGGTTTTTCTTCCTTTTTCATTTGGTATTCTGACCTCACTCCAACCCTCCACATCAGGGCCCCGGTGTGTGATTGTATGAAAGATGGGGCCCTGAGGAGCTCTGTGCTTGTTACAGGAGGCTTCCTGGTTTCGGTGAATTACTTCCATATTGCTCTGTGAGTATGTAGCTCAGTTTAATCTGGATGTAGTCTAAATCTTTGCTGCAGCACTTACTTTTAATGGAGATGTCAGGTTTGAACGGGAGCCGCGGAGGAGGATGATGTGTGGCCGAGCGCACAACTCCAGAAGACTCTGGTTTATTTTTCAGCCGTTATCAGCAGCTTTAACTCGGAAGGCTGCTATTTATAGAGCACATGTTCCGCCTCAGCATCCCTACTCTGAAGGGACTTTGGCTAAAAGGTCTGCGTATTTTTTCCTCTGGGTTGTTTTTCATGTTTTGATCCTTGAGCTTGACAATAGTGCAGCTTCCAACTATGTGTCGACAGTTTGTTTCTGTCCGTGACAGCATTTCTCCCACTTTGGTGTGGTAAAATTTAACTGGCCTTGATGTCTGACCTCAGCCGCATCCATCACAACACAGACGGACTCAGTAGCGCTTTTATTTTGAAAAGGTGATGTGTAGTTATGATAAAAGATGAAATGTCCATAACCAATTGATATAAACAAACATATTTCTATCATGTATCTCTTTCAGTAAATTGCACATGCAGCAGTTATGTTTCACTACATTTTATTTAGGTTAGTGAAAAAAAGTGGATCATTTTCATAATTTTGGCCTGGATGTAAAATGCCAGTAATAAGATTAATAACCAGACCTGAGCTACAAAATAAAAATGAATATGTTTGAAATTTTATATCTTTATTAATAAAATAATAATTATTTTTTTCTTTCAAATTTTGACGAATACTTTCCGTATTTTCTAACATTTTACGAGCTAAAAGACTCATCAATAATATTCCTGCATTATTTACTTAAAACCTACTTGTTATTTTAACATTACTGTGTTTCTAATTTTTAATCCGGTGACAACTTTTACATAAAGATATTATCACTATCATAACTCTTTCATGCAGCATGCAACAGTCAGGTACAGAAAGTATGAAGTGAAAGATATGGTGTGTTTACATTAGCAGCAGAGGAACAGCAGGACTGAGCCATCTCCAGTTTCTCTAAACCACCGATCTGAGCTGTTTATTCTTAGAGTGATCCTCTAAATAACTGAAATAACTACACCAAACCCGCCACTGAAATAGCACCAGGACCGCCTCAGCATCTAAAAAAATCCCGTTGCATATGTTTGTAATACAGAAAGTGCCCAGTATGTTCCATGCAGCATTACTGAAAAAATGTTATAAAATTACAGTAAAATGTTTAAACATTACAGTAAAATGTGTCAACATGACAGTAAAAATGTTCGACCATTAAAGTAAAATGTTATGTTACAGTAAAAATTTTTTGCCCTTGCATTAAAAATATTTCAAACATTGTAGTAAAAATGTTCTGATGTTACAGTAAAAATATCACATTACAATAATAATGTTCGAACATGGGGCGACACGGTGGTGCGGTGGGTAGCACTGTTGCCTCACAGCAAGAAGGTCGCAGGTTCAAGACCGCCTTGGGCCTGGGTCTGGGGCCTTTCTGTGTGGAGTTTGCATGTTCTCCCCGTGTCTGCGTGGGTTTTCACCGGGTACTCCGGTTTCCTCCCACAATACAAAAAACATGCTCAGGTTAATTGGTAAACTCTAAATTGCCCATAGGTGTGAGTGTGAGAGTGAATGGTGTGTGAATGGTGTGTGTGCCCCACGATTGGCTGGCGACCATCTGGGGTGTATCCCTGCCTCTCGCCTTAACGCGCTGGGATAGGCTCCAGCAGACCCCTGCGACCCCGAAAGGGAATAAGCGGGATAGACAATGGATGGATGGATGGATGTTCGAACATAACAGTACGTGCGTGTATGAGGTTCCATTCATATCAAAATAATCAGAGACACACACACAATAACAGGTGTGTGCATGCATGAGTAACTTATTAAATGCACGCATGCATCGCCACACACACTTTGTATTTCACATGTAACAAGAAGCACTTACAGTGTGTGCACGTCTGTCAAATAGAATGGACTCTCAGATATGTGCGTGCATGCTTATATGCTAGTGTGTGTGTGCATGTGTGTGTATGCTTGTGAATAAAGATGTTCAAAAGGAGGGTTTAAAGTACAGTGCATATAATGTCATTCTGATCTGATCACATCTCGTCCTGGCTCAGGTGATTAACAGCCTCTGGCTCCGGTGTCGTGTTTGAGCGTTTATGAGTTTGAGGGTTTCTGCTGCTATTAGAATCCTCCCACATGGAACAAGAAGGAATTAATTTATGCAATGTACAGTAAGTTGGATGATGAAGTCATTGCCCAGAAATACACTTTGACCTACATTTTCAGAGTAGATATCTAACTGAGCAGCAGGTGATTGAGAAGCAGCAGATCCTTATTGATCTGTTCTAAACTGAAATCTGAGTCAGAGTCTCTTCACTCACCACAAACCTCTTCAAGAACTGGCGGGATCCTTCCAAATCGATGTCGCATATGTCTAGAAAATCTCCCAACATGCCCTCCAGTGAGGCGGGGAGGTCCTCGTAGAACTGCTGAGCCCGGTAGTAGAACTGTTTCTCTCCTTTGATATACTCACAGGTGAGTGGAAACAGCTTCACTGTCAGGACACAACAACACACGTTTTTATTAACTATCACATAATCACAACTGATAATCTGCCCAATGCAGTCAATCAACATAAAAGACTTTGTTATAAGCCTCAGTCCTGCTTAAAGTAGTTATTATTATTTATTTCCATCAAGAGAGTTTGTAAGAGATTTCTGGTTCAGTTTATTGGATTTATTTTTATTTATTTATTTCAACACGATAAATGTGTTCAAATATGAACCCTAAGGTTGAAGTAAAAGGAAACATTTTTGTAGCTGTATCTCAGAGGAAACAGTTTTTGTTTGTTTGTTTCTCTATGAACAGGATCACATGGCACAAAACTTAAAATCCATATTAAAAAAATAGCATTCATCGGATTGAAGGTGACCCTAATTAGTTTATTTAAATCCTTTTTTTCGGACATTTCCCCATTTTCCCCATCCATAACCATGCTGTAATACAAGTTTCATTAAGTTTTAGTTATCCACATATGTAGTTACTGATGAATATATAGAGGAAGATTGTAACAAAGAAATACATCAGTGAGCCTATGCAGCTTCCCTGAAGAACTTCCATTGAACATGTTCTGTTCACCAGAAGCTTTTCATTCCTGCTACTGCAGAAGGGTTGAATCCATAACACTGATCCTTGTGGTCATTGATAATAAATGCATCAAATATTTACTAATGGATCTTACAGTAAGAGTAACAGTAGAGTTTTTTGGAGGCTCTAAATATAAGATTTGACCTAAAGGTGGTGCTGGAAAACATCAGAACAGCTCATCTGGTATATAGTAGTGTATATTTGGGGAGATCAGTGACTCAGATTTACTGAGACTGTGATCATCAGCTTTGGTTGCAGCACGTTCAATTTCAAAGTTGCAATGCTAATTCATTTCAATCTACACTCAAATTAATTTGGTACCCTTCTTCAATTGTATTGGAGGCATGGTTTGTGAAAGTCCAGAGACATTTATCGGGTGCTACGAATGTCTATCAGATGCATCTGTACATAGCTAATAGCCAATCATATCAAATATATCATTGTTGTACCCAATACCCGATGACATTTAAATAGTTAAGCGTTACTGGTTGATCATTTTCCAAAATAGACTTGTGGTCCAAATACTTAAAACACCTTTAAGGCTGCATTTAAAGGTGAATTACCAGCTGCTGCCATGACCGATCCACAGTTATCAACAAAGTCTCTTTGCTTTTCGTCATGGTCTTGCTGCACCCTTCGCTGTTCTCTGATTGGTTCCCTAGATGAGAGGAAAGCTAGGTCCAGACTGAACTTCGAAGCAAAGGACATTTGTATAAAATGATGGATGGGTAAACCATCCGTTGGTCATCCCTCTCCAATATGCAATAAATAAATGAAGATTCATCTCAACTTTAACGTCAGTTGGTCTCAGTTTGGTGGCGAGTCACCATCAGACACCAGTAACAGATGATTCTGCTCTATAGAGGGGATCTCTGTTCACACTCAGAGGAGATGTAGAATGATAATCTGATTAGCAGAAGACTATAAATAAGGACGTGCTGTGCTTCTCGTACACTCTGCCTCGCCGTTACATGATACAAGACAACATGCTGGTTGATTCATCTGCGCTGTTGAGTATTTACAAGTATTCCCAGCGATTTCAGGTTTCCCATTAGGAGACGCTGTGAATAATTCTCTGAAGCCGGACTTCAAGGTGCTGAAAGAGGTTAAATACGTCGGCGTGCGCAAACACTTTATTCTGATGGCATGATGTCACTATGTCACTGTCATACCGCGACATTAAGAGACAAGACAACTGGCTTCCAAATCTACCCTTAACCCTCACTGCCTCGCTTCTGCCGGGCTGAAATAAATCCTGTAGAATGAACGTAACATTTCCTGGGGCTTAGATAACACGTTCCCGGCGTGGGGCGGTAGGGGGGAGAGGGAGGGGGGCGGGGCATCGGGGGAATGTCCGTTCCCTTGTCAAGGATCTCGAGTGGCAGAATTCATGACACGGCAGTGAAACATTGAGACGGGTGGGATTTATTTTCAGCTCGTCTCCTCCATGCTAGAAACATCAGAAAGGGACTGCAATAAAAAACAAAGGTGAAGAATCAGACTCTCCTGGCAGGTGCCCCCTTTAAAATACTGCTTTATCGCTTTATAAAGCCCGACTGATTTAAGGCCAATCAGCTGCTACTGTACGTTATGACCCATCCAGACCTCTCGGGTCATCTGGGACAGGTCTGTGCTCTGTGTCAAACCCAGAGGAGACGCGTTCCGTTTTTATGCTCCACATATCTGAACAAACTCCCAGAGACCTGCAGGTCTGCTGCTGCTCTCACTTCTTTAAATCAAGGCCCAAGACTATTCTGTTCACCGTGGCCTTCTACTGAATAAAATGGAAGATTTTTAATTATTATCAATGAACATGTTATTATGTTATGATTATGTTAATCTCTGTGAGGTTTTCTTGATTTCTACATGTAGTTGGGATGTTCTTTGTCAATGATGTTCAACATGTTGCTGTGATGCGAGTCCATCTCCAGAGACATTGTTTGGTTTGTCTGATGTGGGCTCTTATATTAACATGAAGGGAGCCCTGCTCCTGATGTAGAATAAAAAAAAGTCTAAGCTAATTAGGACTCAATTATTATTATGACTGATCTCCAATTGAATTGAAAAAGATTTATTTAATTTATAATTTATATATACCATTTCTGACAAATCTCTTCTGCATGATGCTGCTAAACGTGACTGCACACTGCACCTTTACATCTCTTGTTACTTGTAAGCACTTGTTATCAGTCCAAGGTTCCCATGTCCTTTCTAAGTGGACCAGCTCATTACACGCTGAGAAGACGCTGACCTTTGACACCTGATTAAATGGTGGTGTCTGAAGATTAGGGCTCATTTGCAGTGTCCTATAGTTAAATTTAAACCCAGTGTATTTACTTGACATTCGCTGAAATAAAACAGAAAAAGAAGCACCATTTTATTTCTTTCAGCGTGTTTAAAGGTGTCACGGCTGTTGGCCGGCGGTCCACTTGCAGCCCTGACCGCCATGTATATCTCTGACTGACATGAGTTAGAGCTCTTATGCTCCGCATGCCAGGCCATTAATGGACCTCGTATTGAGTGAGTGGTAAGAAAGTCCAGCTTCCTTGAGCCAAAACGGCTTCAGGTCAGATCTCCTGTTTCTGCAGCAAGCGGCTTCATGACAGACGTATGCTGCAGAGGATTAGAGAGCACTGTCAGGATGTGGAGCACGTTAAAGACCTCCTCAGGCACTCACAAGCATGAAACATGGATTTGCCTTCATGTGCACGGTAAACACGGAATATCTGTGCACGCAAACACATGTGCAACTCGTTACAGGTGCCAATGAACATACAAAGCGATCTATTAATGTTGCCTCTTTCACGTGTGCAAAATAACACATCTTATCCAGGTAGTGCAGTAGCATAAATGATGGTTCGGGTGAACTGTGATCTACCAGCCTGAATGCAATTTCTGTAATGGAGAAGGGCTGCATGTAAGTAATGTGTAAGGCAGCAAAATCAGTAAATCTGTCTGCATTGATCTGTAAATAATTGGTGATTTCTACAGTATATGATGTTCACAGTGAAAACTTCTCCTGCAGCATCTGAAGGAAGCAGGACTTGAAACTGCAGAAAACTCACTGTGTTTCCCTTTATTAAATCAATGAAGAGCAGAATAACATTTACACTTTACACATCAGACTGATCAGTCACGGCCTCATTCTCGAATGGAAGTTGCGAATTGATGTTCAATTCTCTTAAACTTTGTGAGCATGTACCAGGTGAAACACATTATTATTATTATTATTGCTGACATATGTTGGCCTGAAATGTTCAACAAATCAATTGATTGAGTATTTCTATCTGTATTAACTAAGTGATAAAAACAAAGCTCTCTGTGTCTGTGTGCAACAATGTGCTGTTGATGTCATGATGTTCTAAACAATCCAGACATTTCCTCATTCATTTTTCTCTTTTTTTTTGCAGGCAAACACTAACTGCTCCCATCCAAATTACCTGTGGAAATCATCAAAATATGCAAAGCTCTCCTTTAAATGCTGGTCTATCCAACGCATCTGCACCTGTTGTCATTTATGCAATTATTCTTAATAAATCGCCCGTAAAACCCTGCAGGCCGGCTGCTGGAACGCACATGCTTTTTATTTGGGATTAGTGCCTTTGTGATGCATCCAACAATAAGAACAAATGTATAGGAACTATAAAGACTTTTCTGGTGTGAAGTGGAGCCTCGGGTTCTATAGAGCGGTGACCAGAAGATTAGTTGATGAAATTAATAAAGAAGGTGTAAAGCAGTGGGAAACGGTGAGAAACAGTGTGACGTGGTGTTAAATGATGTGAAACAGTATGAAGTCATGTGAAGTGGTGTGTAAGAGTATGAAGTGGTTTGAAGCGATGTGAAGTGGCGTGGAATAGTGTGAAGTGGTTGAAACACTGAAGTCGTGTGAAACACTGTGAAGTGGTGTGAGCCGTGTGAAGTGGTGTGAAACAGGCTTTGATACTGGTGTCAGACAACTAACCAGCGCTGTGTAGTAAAATAAACTGTGTGCGTGTGAATGCAACAAGGTGAACATGCCCATGGTCTGTTTTGTGCATTGTGCTCAAACATTGTGGCATTGTGGGTAACATAGTGCAGCCTTTCAATCAAAGCTTACTTTCGATGCACCGCGATGAATAACAAACCAAACTACTTAAAGTGTGTTGGGACGAACTACTTAAACGTCTGTCTGGCAGGGAAACTCTGTTCGTTTAGTGCAACAATCAGCAGTAGTGTTAGTGATTGGTTGTTGTTCTGCAGCCGCTGGGATCGTGGAGCAGCTGGTGGTGTGAGGGCGGGGCTCTGCGCGGGCCTTTCTTACCCAGCGGAGTCTTCTCCAACAGGTACAGGTAGCTGGCGAAGAACTCGCTCCTCACCGTGTGGTGCAGGTGGAAGGACATGCTGTGGCGGCACATGGTCTCGTCCGCCTGCTTCCAGCGATCCGTCATTGCCTGGTGAGCCATGTTGAACACGAACTTGGACGACGAGCAGCTGCTGTCATCCTCTTCCGCCGATATCTCCATTTTGATTCTAGAGTGGAGACTTGCACCAAATGTCCAGACAGTGTTCAACCGAGCAAAATAATTAAAGGTTAAGAAGACGCACGCAGGGTGTCTTTCGGGAATCTGTTTCTCCAGCTGCCGTCCGTTTAGCTGAGTGTTCAACACGACTCTGCCAGCGTTAAAACTGATCAGCAGAGATCTTTTTCACGGGGCGGCGCTTGGGGGAGGGTTGGGGGTGGGGGGGACACTACTTCAGGCTTTAGATTCCAGCAGCACAAGAGAGTTCATGCGTCCGACCTCACGTCTCCACTGCCTTAAAATGTGCTCCCTATAAATAGCAGCGACTTCTCACGTTTGTATTTATATATGGCGGCTCCGTTTTGTACTGATATAGCTCTTCAGACAACAGATAATTGAATTAGAATTTCGGCCTCGTCCCGGAACCCAGCAGCGATCATCGGATGACGGATCAGCCTCTGGGGACAAGCACTAATGTTTCTTGTACTTCTGGTGGAATCATCAAATATTCAGTCCAACACTTCCCTGTCCATTCATCTGTCATTGTTTGCTGTCTAACATTGTCTCATAAGACCAGAGATAAAGTTAATAAAAACTAAAGAAAGTCTCATAAATCCAAGGGTTAATTTAATAGACACCAAACAATGTCTAATAAGTCCAGAGATGAAGTTAACAGGCCCTAAATAAAGTCTCATAAGTCCAGAGATAAAGTTTAGCCTGTGGTTCCTCAGTGCGGCTCTCCACATGGAATCATTTTCCTGCAACCATAGCAACCACAACCTGCTCAAAGATGATTGGTCAATTCTATGCAAACCGTGAAGTGCTCTGGAACTGTTTCTGGTCTTAAAATAATTATTCCTCGCCTCCTGATTCTGAATATTCACTTTTGATTTGACTTTGAGGATCATTCCACATTTAAAAGCAGACATCTAGATTTAAAGTCATTCATCAAGTTTTAAGTTCTGTTTAAAGCTGATTTGTTTCAAATTCTTTCTTAGTATTACAGTTAAACATTTTTATAATCTTTGATTTTCTGCACTTATAAGAAATAAGGTCTTCATTTTACTGAATGAATGTTTTCTATATACGTGCTTCAAATAGAAAAAGACCAATCAGGAAGATTCAGAGCTTTAATCAGCTCAGTTTTGAATATTGACATAAAGCACACGATGAAGAAGTTTTATACAACAGTCACTGATAGGAGATTGTTGATCAGCCTTATAGAACAAATGATCCTCTGTGTTCCTGCAGCAGAAATAATTCTTCAGTCATTCTGAAGTGTCCATCACAGCCGGACTAAAGTTAGCGTGGTGACATCAGCTGTCACGCATGTGGAGACTGACTGAGAGCAGCAGATTCTTTCTGCGGAGCAGATTTATTGAGTTACACTGTTGGTTACACCTGCTACTCATTTCTTTATTCTCACTTTATTTTAGGAATGCTAAAATTGGGAGATCTATTGTTGGTTTCACATCTATATTGACAGTTTATGAAGTTTGTTTTCAATTATGTTGAGAAACTGCATCAAAAAACACGGTTCATTCTCACAATGATCAGGTTAAGAATCAGTGAAAAACTTATAGATTTCTCTTCTAATGCAAATCTTTGAAACCTTTTTCTCAACATGAGTTTTTTCTCACCAGAAATCTGAACTTCAGTTTACAATTTGACTCCTGAATATAGCCTGAAGATTTGTTCCTATTTCTTTCACACATTTTTTTCCTGATTGTTGGAGATAGACAGATCTAACCTCCCTCATGTTGAACCTGCTTTATCATGTTTTACGTTCTGGAAATGTTTGACAACAATGAGATAATGACATATATGCAGGTTTAAATATCACATTTCAGAAAGATTCAAACACAAAAAAAATAATTTGCTGAGGTTTCCTGCTGTTAAAATCTTTATTTTCCTGCAGTGACATTTGAGGAAGAAAAAGCTCCCACTGATTAGTAATGAAAACATCATCACATGTCATATTTCTCTTCATATTGAGTTGCTTGTGTGAGCTTCTTCAACGCATTATCTGTAACAGGTTATCTGTTTAAAACATTAATATAAAAAACATGTTACAAGACTTTTCCAAAATGAACATGAAAAATAGTTTTTTTTTAAAAACATTGTTTGTCACAGCGTGACGTCCACATAGCTTTTACTTTTTACAGATACCATAATGATCTAATCAGCTATAAAATGTCCAGTGATATATGACCATAATCATCCACTGCTGAGCTCACTTCTGGTTCTGCCAAAAATAAATCAGTTTGGTCCAACACATCGTTGCTCTGCAGACGTGACGTCCTCTCAGACTCCCACAGTTCACACTCACGCTGTAAGTTCATATTCCAGCAGCTGGGTGTCAATAAAATACTATAAAATTGGCATTCATACTGTTATTTTCCATGATTTTAATATAGCTTTTACCTTTAATTTTGACATTAAATCTTGTGTAGTCTGGGAATTTAATGATGTTGATATTTCCACCTATTGAAACATTACATTTACTATAAATGTGCTGAAATTGCTACAGTATAATACGAATAAGCAGGCTAATAATTACAGAAATGATCTGTTGAGTTAATTTAAAAAGTTGATGTTAAATCCACTAATATAGGGTTTTTATAGTGTGAGACTGTGGACTTAACTTTTCTTCACTTAGTTTCAATATGACTAAAGTATCTTGAGCATGTTATTTTATCAACGATGATATTTCTCTCTGACAGATCATTTGGCTGCTAAAATACAACAACAGTAGTCGTATCTTTGATTTATCTTTTTAACCAAATTACAAACGAAATCATTTTACCTGCTGCTGATTGGCTGAATCACTAAAAAATGTAACTGTTGCTGATTGGCTGAATCACCATGAGATTTGCTGCTGCTGATTGGCTGAATCTGCACCATGAGAATTGGTTGAGAAACAAACAATCAATTATATATAAAAGTGTTGTGCTGCAGCTTTAAACTTACTGTATTAAATATTAAACACTCCTTAAATCATTTAGCATCAGACACAATCACGACATATGGTACTTATGGAGGAAATTCCTATTTTGATGTTGCATGCCAATTTTAAAAGTTATGTTCTTGTTTTTTGTGAGTCCTTTCCTCCCAGATGGAAAAGAGTTCGGCTCGACTCTCCAGATTCTAACAGGGATAAAAAACAAACAGATAGTTTTGCAAAAAATCTTAGAAACGACATCTCGTTCACAATGAGCTCATTCATAATAAAGAAACAACAAATTTTATTATTCCCACAATTTATTGAGGTCTGCAATTTTTTAAACTGGTGAACACTCCCTCTGTCAGTATGTTTATTAATCGTTTTGCTATTATTATTTATTAATATTAATTTCATATATTGTAATTCACATTTGTTTTAAACAGGCATCGCGACAGACACCTGCTGACTCTCCCCTGGCGTCCTGATATCACCATAGCAACCACGCCGTCACCAGTCAAGCGGCCACCAGTTACACCGCGACACTGGCGCCGCCCAGGCAACAAGCCGCAGAGATCAACAACATCCGGCCAGCGCGTGTCAACGGCAGCTGTCAATCGTCGAGCGGCGGTCATCGGCGTGAAAAGGCAGCCGTTGACTACAAACATGGAGGATTGTGAAGCTGAGGAGCCGCGCTGTGTGACCAGGTAAGAGCCGGTACCGGGAACAAGGCTCCGGTTAACGGTCGGAACAGGTCGGTGCAGCAGCGACAGCGGCAGGATGCTCTGAAGGGCTCCGCACTCCAGAGAGTCTCAGTTCAGCCCCGCGGATATGGGGAAGGGGCGGCTTTCGTCTCTTCGTTACGTTTTCCTGTCGTACCAAAAATATAAAACAAGAGCTTAGCTAAAATCAACGGCTGTTATCCGACGCACCGGTGTGTTCGCTTTGTTCTTTAGTCAGTATTTTTTTCCCAATAATAATGGTGATTCATCTCGTGTGTCATCAGTTTCTCTCAAAATCCCTGCTCAGGTGTAATTCTGGATTCCGCCCGACGCACAGTGAATGAGTGGTGGGGGCGCTGTGGCGCAGCGGTTACTGGAACTGATTCAACCGCCGAAGCGGGACTTTGAAACGAGTTGATGCAGACGCGAAAAGACACGTAATTGTTTTTTGAAAAAAATCGCAATATTACAGATAGCGAACACGCCGGCGCGTCGGATGGCAGCGGTAGCTTTCTGCTAAATTCTTTTGCTTTGTTATCAGTACCCGTAGAAAAACGTAGCGGCGAAATGAACAGCGCCCGTTCCGCATACGCACGGGACGGAGCTGAGACTCTCCGGAGCCTGCAGCGTCTTGTATAAGGCTGTGCACTGAGCTGCATGTAAATGAATGACGCTATTAGACGACACTATTAAAGAGTACATTAACTACAGATGAGCTAACAGTAGCTAGCACTAGCTCATCTATAGCTAATATTTAATATCATTCTAAAATGCATATTTTACAGCATCCATCCTGTAATGATGGTAAACAGGTGAGTCACTGCTGGTAAACAGGGTTTGCATGTTGTCTAAGACTCTGCTGCACCAAAGCAACAGAACCATAAAGGTCCGTATTGTACACTTTTTAACAATACACAGGGATCAAAATAGTTGTAGTATACAGGCCTCATAATTTATTGTTGATATTTGGAGGATAGTCTAAGGACGGATCATGCTGAGGTGAATACCAATCTGTAGAAAAACAAACATGCCAGATGTGATTCAAAGTGTGTTTAGGTGTTGAGAGATTGTGTCTAGTCCAATATTGATCAAGGTGGTTTTATTGGTCATTAGTGTTATTAATATTATTGTGTGTGTGTGTGTGTGTGTGTGTGTGTCCCTCCCTCAGGAGAGTGAAGGGCTGCACTCTGGATGTTCACCCCACTGAGAAAGCTCTGGTGGTGCAGTATGAGGTGGAGGCAACTGTCCTGGGAGAGCTGGGGGTCGGAGAGAGGAAAGAATGTCAGAAGATGTAAGAAAAATATCCGTAATACTGTGAAGGACCTTTTAACTGAGTACAACCTCCTTTAGGGGGTCACCTGTTACACAAAGTAAAACCACATAATAATAGTTTGATGAAGTAATTATTTTTAAAACAAACCATTCCTGTAGCTCAGTTTTATTATAAATCACATCTGACGCAACCTTTTTGTTTCTGTCTGAGGTTTTAGTCTCATTTATTTGTTTATGTGTTTGGCCCTCAGCATCCGCCTGAGACACCTGAACTCCGGCACCGACACGTCATCCCTGGCTCGTAAGGTGGTGGAGGAGTGTCGTCTGATTCACTCGTCTAAACTGGCCGAGGTGGAGCAGCTGCTCTTTTACCTGCAGAACCGCAAACCAGCACAGGGTACTTGTGACTTTTTCTTGTCAATTAACCCATTATAAGTCAATCAACCGACCGACTGATCAGTTAGTCTGTATTTATATAACACTTTTCATACAGCAAAATCAAGTACTTCAGACACTAAAACAGATTCAATGATCATACATAGACCAGTAGTAATGTAATTAATAGAGCACTCAATAATAATAATAATAAACTCCATTAAAACAGGACCTGAGGAACTATTATCATCATACATCATTGTATTGTAATAAGGATTTGGAAATGGATAGAATATCAAGAATGAATTAATACAAAAAAAAATAAATGAAGTATTAACACAGTAGGTACTCAGGGAGAAAAATATAAAGATTTGAATAAAATAAATTGGATTAAATAAAAGATTGCATACATGTTTAAATAATAAATGTATAAATAGGATGTACCAAGAAGTAAAGCAGGCTAAAATAAATGTATACAGAGGCAAATATAATTAAATGTAATTATTTTGTCAAAATTTAGTTTTCTCTGCAAATGGCACTGATTCATCAGTGATTGAAAGTTGTCCATGTGGTAAAAGATGTCATTTAAAATCTTTTTTTTTTTTTTACTTTGTGCCTTCACAAACAACCAAGAGAGGAAACACGGCTCACCTCGAGACTTCACACCGTGCGCAGGAGTGGACGTAAGAACTGTGTGTGTGTGTGTGCGTGTGCGTTACTGCACTCTGTGTATATACAGAGTGTGTTCAACAATTTCCTCCTCCTCCAGCTGCAGGAGCAGGCGAGCGTGGGCAGCATCGACCAGTACGTGGAGCTGCTGTACGAAGACATCCAGGAGAAGATCAGAGGAGCCACGCTCATCTTCCAGCTGGCTCGTAACCCTGACAACCTGGAGGAGCTCATTCAGAACGGTAGCCCCGCCCCCTTTCTAATTTGAGCATATAAAAGCTTTAACTATTATAATAACTCTGAATACTAACATGTAATTTTGGTTTATAGTTTTCATGAACCAGCAAAATAAATGTAAATATAAACGACTGCAGGAAACATAATGTTGGAACAACATTCTAATAAAGATCGAAATACACTCCTTTTTAAGATAAAATATTCAATCTTGTTGTTGTTTAAAGTCCTTCTACTGGATTTTATTGTCATAATAAATGATCAGAGTGAATGTTAGCATTAGCTCGGTTAGCAGTGCCAAACAGCCTGAACGCAGATTGTTAACATGAACCTGTGCGTTATGTTTTTGCTGGTTTTAATTAGCAGGCCTGTCCTGAACGGAATCCTCCTATAACTGCAGCTCTTCATTGCCTCCGTCTGTTCTTACTGTTTTAATTGAGCAGCAGAAAGTTACATACACAAACCTATAAAAACTCAGCTGCTCGAATCAGGGGATTCCTTTCTTCTGTGTGGAATTTGACGATAAACGGAATATTTGTGGCTTTTGGACTGTTAGTCAGGCGAAAGCAGAGGTTTAAACATGGATCATTAGGTATTTTTCACAATTCATTCACATTTAACAGACAGAACAAATGCTCTATTTAAATATCAAGCAGGTGAAAGCTCTGGAAAAGTTAGAAGCAGGAATAAGAGTGAACTCGCCTGGTCCATTATTATGAATGTGTTAATTTCCTGGAAACACACATCATATAATGTCAGACATACAAATGATGCTCTGCTGTCTGCGTGCAGCCCCGCCGGCCTCCTGTCAGCTCGTCTCCTCATCTCCTTATCGCCTGTAAAAAGAAAACAGCCCTCGGCCCCGGCTCGCCTCCCCTCCATGACAACCGGGATGTTTCTACCACAAAAGCATGCGGCGCCGTCGTCATCCTCAGCCTCCTCGGCGACGGCACCGCTTTATTTGTTCCTGTCATAACGCATCGTCGGCTCGCTCCGTCTGCCGCGCCGTATCAGCTGCTCCGACGCTGATAGGGGCCGAGTGTTCGTGTGAACCCAGAGGCCCGGGGTCAGCGGGGAAATGGGAGACAGGTTCAGCAAGGCACGGCTGTACGTGGTTGGAGCACCCGTAGCTCCAACATCCCAGAGAGCCTCTGACCTCATGTTGCACGGTGTTCTCCCCACTGCCTCAGCCTCCAGCTGCTCCCTGCTCCCCTGCACCCCGGCAGTTTAATCCTGACTGTTATAAAAGTGTGTGTGTGTGTGTGTGTGTGTGTGTGTGAGGACAGAGACGGCCCTCGGAGCTCTGGCCCGGGTCCTGAGGGAGGACTGGAAGCAGAGCGTGGACCTGGCAACAACCATCATCTACATCTTCTTCTGCTTCTCCAGGTAAAACTCACCAGAGCTGCAGTGGCCACCTACAGGTGCATCTCATAGAGTCGGGATATGTGCCATTTTTATTTAGTTTTTTTCTTTAACAAAAAAATCATGATTTTATGCAACTGAAAAAGAATGATAAGTTTAAAATATCTAGTCCACCTAGAATATAAAACTAGTGGACAGCATGTAATTTTTTTTAAAACCTTTTTAGAGTGATACCAAGTTTTTAGAGTTATGCCACATTAAGATTTTGACATTGTCGATCTATACAATATGAGTTTCACTTTCTGAAATTGACAAAAAATATTGAATATTTTCAAGATATTCTAAATATTGCAGACGCACTTATTTTAATCATTGACTATATTGCCGATGGATTAAACTTTTGAGTCATTTTTTTTAGTCTTTAGTTTTCTATAATAGTCAACTGATGATCTTTGGGTTATGGATGTTGGTCTGGACAAAAAATAAAGACATTGAACAAAACAGCTAATCATATATGATCATTATACATCATGTTCCAATTATCCATAGATTAATTGATTTAATTATGTTTAATGTTTGTGCTTATTTTTCCAACTATCAATCTATCGAACTTTATTTGTAAAGAATCAGAAATGAAAACAATAAATCAATAATAAAACAATAAAACAAATGATTAAATAATAAGTAATGCCAAGCCAGAAAGAGGAGCGAAAATTTAAGAAATAATTGAATTGTGGAAAATGTCGTAATAATGAGATGATCAATCTGTGCAGAAAGGCCATTATATTTAACAAAAAAGATAAGAGATAAGATATGACTTTATTGATCCCACAACGGGAACATTTGTTTGTTACTGCAGCTAAGCACAGGTGTGAGAGAATACAGAAAATCTGAATATTAGAAATATTCATGATCAATTTGAGCATATACAATGAATTCAAATATAGAAACTAGTAAATATTAAAACAAGGTCATTTATTTCATATTTCCGTACCTAGCACTTCATGTCTCTGACCAGAGCAGTTTGCAGAGTGACTATATCTTTTGTGTGCGGAGAAGCTTGTTCTGGCTGTGTCCGTCTCTCCTGAGCTTTATGTGAAACTATTGTTGTCATAGAAACAAAACTCACACACAGTGTTTAAGGCTTTGTCCCGACGTCCTTCCAGAGAAAGACGCTGCGTGGACACCCGTCCTCATCCAACTCAAGCAAAGTTTTTGTATGACTCAGCATTAGGCAGCAATCAGATACGTTTTAGTGTTTTCGAAGTCCGTATCATATTGATTCTGGTATCAGACCCGCTTTAGGGATCCAGTCCTCTGGCCTCATGATTGTATTCAAGGGTGCAGAGAACACTGACGGGTAAAACCAGGACTCAGATGTTAAATCAATACTTTTATTCATATTTGAACAGCTGACCCTGGGTCAAGTCCCGGACAGAGAGGTTGTTTGCTACTTGTCTCTCTCTCTCTACTTCCTGTCTGGCTGCTGTATAATAAAGGCATCTATGCAAAAAAAAAAAAAGAAGTTAGTGAAAAAAATAGTAATAATAATTAAGTAGTGGTGGGGGTCAGGAACTTTTCTAAATTGCTAAAGGGGGATTCTTTCTGTCTGTGCTCTGTGCTACATTCGTCCCTTCAGATACAAACACTAGTTCAGCTAATGTAGTATTAACTAGTTTAATTACAAAACCTGTCATAATTAATGACAGGTTTTGTAATTAATTGATCACAAATAACAATAAACAATATTTGCACTAAAAGCAAGATTTATTTATTGTAAATGAATTTTAGTCACTATCTGTACAACATTTTCTAATCCCATATCTTCCACCACTGATAGGTGTTCCCGCATCACTCATTTCTTTGCGATGAAGCGCTGTTTTTTTGTACTAGAACCAGAACCAGTAGTTTCTGTGCTCGCTGTGTAATGTTTTGCATTTAAATTGCACCGTAGAATCGGTCCCTTTGTGAAAGGAAAACTCTTTTCTGCACAGTTTGCAATAAGCGACCCCGTTGACAACACTTCCATCGGGTCGGGTTTTGGAACAGAAATTTCCCGTCCAGCAGAGCTTTCATTGCTGTTGCAGCAGCTGTGTGCATGTATATTTGTCATGAACCGCGACATGGTGACTGACATTATATTTTTAAAGCATTATTTTCTTTAATTGAATGAATCATAATTAACGTGTTAATGGCCCACCCCTAGTATTAACATTTGTCTTATTTGGAACAAAGTGGCTGACGTTTTTTTTTCTTCCTGTTTGACCCTCCCCACCCCCCCTCGCTGTCCACGGCTCTCCCTCTCTCGTACAGTAGTCCACCTTTGGCAGCATACCTCGGACTGAAGTTTCACTCTCCAGCCGGGGCTTCGGAAACGCTAAAATTAGCCCTCGCTAGAATAATACATAAACGTCTGTCAGAGCTGATTTAGGCCGCGGGAGGATGTGATCGTCTGAAAACCGATCGTCATTCTTGGCCCGTCTCCATCGCCGCATTCTGCTGTTTGGATTGTGAAGCGGTGCGAGCTGAGCTGATTATAAGCCGGAGCGGGACGCGCTGTTTGACTGGCCGTGTTTTGACTTTGACAGTTTACTCTGTAAACTACTTCAGGGGTGACGGATTGGGTCATTTTAATGACAGCTCCCAGCTGGAGTCCCAAATATGATTTTGGTTTTCAAAATCCACTTTTGGATAAATGAAGTCTTTTTCCCTCCCCACCCCACACCCCCTTCAACCTCCTCCCAATTTCCTCCTTCAGTTTCTCGCAGTTCCACGGCCTTGTCACACATTTCAAGATTGGGGCCCTGTGCATGAACATCATCGAACATGAGCTGAAGAGGTACGACCTCTGGCAAGACGAGCTGCAGAAGAAGAAGAAGGCCTATATCCTTTCCAAGAGTCGGCGTCCTGAGACCTTCTCCTCTGTCTCGCTGCTGCGTTTTCTTTCCTTGACTGTTTTTTCTTCTTTTTCTTGTTTTCACATGAAGAATTCTCTGAGAACCAGAATCTGAAGAAAGAACACGAGAAGTCTTTCAGGAAGTTCCAGAGCCTCCGGACCAAGCAGGAGCAGCTTCTCAGAGGTGCTGCTGCAAATCTCTCGTTTTGCTTGATCTGACGAGACCTTTATCCAGACCTTTAGGGGCAGAAACAGCACAGATGAAGCTCTGCCAGCAGGCCGGCACACACACACTTATGTTAAACACAACAAAGGTGTTAATGTTATATCATGTTATACTAAATGTAATAAACTATAAAAAATAGTTTCTGCTCCAACAGAACCCCATTACAGTATTGTAGTATAGTATAGTATAGTATAAATAGCTCAGCTATTTACTGATTGAATAATGTAGCTTTGAGTTAAAAGTAGATCTATAGGAAAATTAGATAAATAATAGTAATAAATTCAATAGGGGGCAAAAATAGTAGAGAGTGATTTCGAATGAAATAAAGAATAATTCTATAATAATAGTTAGACAACCCTAAAGAATTTAGAAATTACTACTAATAAACAAAAATAAAATTGTATTTATTATGGGGGACAGTATCACAAAAGTGAAATATCAGTGGCATCCATCAGTGGGTTGAATAATGGTTTGCATTGAGCATTTCTGAGCAAATCTTCCTGTGAAAGAGTGAATTTTAAATTATAAACTTTGATCTAAAGTCTTTTTGAGTAAATAAAGGACGAGTTTACCTCAATTCAAAGTTCTACAGAACACAGAAAATCTATTTTCATGCAGGGTGTCTCTCTCTGACCCTGCACTTTGTCTGTCAATTCCATTCTAGAAGCTTTATTGGAATGAACAAATAAAATAATTACTATTGCCAAAGCAGTTTATAATACATACCATTTATATTACCATGTTAGACACACTGCTGTCACAATCACATGTTAGCTAATAATCCCGTTGCAGTGTGTCTGTGCCTGCTGCTGAACCTGGCTGAAGACACCCGCACCGAGCTGAAGATGAGGAACAAGAACATCGTGCACATGCTGGTGAAGATCCTGGAGCGGCAGGACGAGGAGCTGCTGCTGGTGGTGGTCTCCTTCCTCAAGAAGCTCTCCATCTTCCTGGAGAACAAGAACGACATGGTGAGAGGAGCGGCAGGGAGGGGAGTTTTTAAAGGTTTGATTTGTCCCTTTTCCTGGTGCAGCAACATGACGCTGACCCTGTTTGCACACAAGGCTTAACACACGGCTCAGGTGAAAGAACTAATGTTTTAATGCTGATCCGAAAACCTGCTGGAAAACGGCAGCAGATTAATGCTCATAGTTTTTAAATCACACACTATGTAAACAGGCAGGTTATTTCCCAATTCCCAATTCTGACCCTTGAAGCTTAGTCTCCTGATCCGATAATTGGCAATGTAACATTAATCATGGATAGATCAGAAGAATAAAACAAATAATTAATTGGAAATTGTACAAGCAGCTCAGTCCCATAGTTTATTTTTTTTAAATTTTAAATAAATAAATAGCAATAGACTTGAAGAAGCTTCTGAATAGAATCAATTTGTCAATTAAATTCCAGATGAAATTAACAGTTTTAATCTTGCGTTTCTGTCTCAATTGTTCATTTATTGCTTGTTAGCCAATTATGTAAATTAAAAGCCACAACATTTGCATATTTTTCTTCAAAATCCAGGTCTTCCTGTGAAACAGTTGGAGGACTCAGCCTGCAGGGCATTTATAAACACTTTTTTTTAAACCTGTACTGCACTAGATTCTTAGCCCCGCCCACTCTCCTGTGGTCCAATCAAATGTGGGGACTTGATTTACATCCTCTTTGTAACTGTTGAATAATTAGTTTCACTGGGAAATGTGTCACAGAGGTCTGACTTGTGTTTCACAGGGGATTCTTTCTTCTGGTAGTGATGTGTAAATCACTCCTGCGGCCTGTGACAGACGGCTGTAATCCTGCCCAGTGCCAGCAGAAACTACGCTCATCACATTTCAATTTTTAAAAAAACAACAACAAAAAAGGGCTCGGAAGGTCCACTTGTGTCCAGGAGTCCCACGGCGCTTATACGGGAACATCGCCTCTTCGGCTTCTCTAATCCGACTCCACCTGGTTCCAATCTCACACAGTTTGCGGTTCTTTATCAAAGCCAGACCCTGGTAGGAACCGGTTTTATCTCCTTGTTTCCCTCCAGTGTATCAGCGATTCAGATTAAAGACGCTTCGGGCCGGTCAGACCCGCTCCAGGCCCGGTCCGGCGGGAACATGCTGGTTTCAACACTTTGACTGAGCGGAGCGTATCAGTTTCCACCAGGGGCCGGTTTTACGTTTAATTGATTGGAAGAAGACTTATCTCATAAGGATGCAGTTTGTCATACGGTTCTGTTTACACACCAAACATGTTTTGACTTTGTCCGAATCAGATAAGGCTTCAACACAGACTGATGTGTGCTTTCTCCTGCTGCTGTCACTAATGGAACGGGGATGTCAGCCGTAATTGACGCAGGCTGCAGCTGATTATGCAGCTGAGGTCTGGTTTGTGATGGTCTGGTTTGTGATGGTGTGACTGGAGCTGGTTTCCATGCACAGTAGCAGGAGAGTGCGTTTTTAACTGGGAGCAGGTTGCATTACAGTGAGGTCTGACTGCAGAGAGACCACAGACGGGTAACAAGCAGCAGACGACCGACTGACTGGTTACTGACTGTTAATGGACTACCTGTTTACTGGCTACTGGATCACTGTTTACTGTTACCCTTTACTGACTGTATATTTGCTGACTGACTGGATACAGCTAAAAGTTTAATGACTGACTGACAGATTAATGACTGACTGACTGTCGGCTGACTGACTGAGAATGAAGAGTTCAACAGACACACTATACATGTCAGTGTGGGAACACTGACCCAGCAACCTCACTGACTGACTGGTGACTGACTTGACTAGTGACTGTTGACTGACTAGTGACTAGTCACAACAAGTGACTATTGACTAGTGACCAACTCACTGTTGACTGACTGACTGAGTACTGACTGACTGTTGACTGGCTGTTGACTTACTGATTATCCCTGTGAGTGACAGCCTGATGAGGCCTCTTCACCCCCTCCCATCACTGACCTTTGACCCTGATGTCTCCACCTGCAGCTGCTGTGAATAAGCATATAAACATGCAAATATATTTAAGTTTAGACCTCCATGCTTTTGCTGTAAACCAGATGTGCTGTAAAGTCTCGGTGTTTGTGCTCTTGGACACTTTTCACACTTGTGTAAGTTAAATACTGGACAGCGACTGGCTCCAAACTAGTTGTGATGTCACAAGACCTTTGTGTAGGCTTCCTCCATCAAAACCAGATTTCCATTGAGCTTAGAGAATCTTTCCCATTTCAACAGATACAGGAAAACAAACATCCAAACAACATATCCAAGTATTTTTATTAACCTGCTCCGAAGGCTTATTTATTATTATCGTTGACATTTCTTATAAACACTCTACAAATAAAAATCACAACCGACTTTTCTTTGTTTTTTAACTTGAGGAGAGCAACACCAGATTTAAATACAACTAAAGATATTCATTAATAAATTAAAAATGAAAATGAGCCTAAATCGAATGTAGGGGGGAAAGGTAAAGGGAAAATTATAGTAAATTGTGTTAAATAATTGTTGTGATTTATGGAACAGATATTAATGAGGCAAAGTGCAGACTCGTATATTATTAGGGCTTAGTCTCCCTAACAAAGAGGGAAAGGTAGAAACAAGTCATAAATCATGCTAAACAATACCAACTGTGTGTGTGTGTGTGTGTGTGTGTGTCTTCCTCAGGCGGAGACGTCGGCGGTGGAGAAGTTAACGCGGCTGCTTCCCTGTGAACATGAGGAGCTCCTGGGCGCCACGTTGCGCCTGTTGCTCAACCTCTCCTTCGACACGGCGCTGCGCAGCCAGATGGTCGAGGCCGGACTCGTTCCCAAACTCTCCTCGCTGCTCGGTAACCAATCGGGGAGCTCCTCTCTGGCCTCGCGTTCGCGGTCCCCTCTGTTGTGTTTGTTCAGAGCTGCAGCTCCATCAGGTCATGTGTCAGCGGAGCCTCTAGCGTGTTCTCCGCTGGCGTTTCGGGTGCAGCTTTAACGCTGCTGACTGCTTAAGATGTGACCTGAAAGGTGCGCAACATGTGATTGGTGTGTTGTCTCAGGTTGTTGGTTCGGGACCACGTTGGTGAAGGGGTCTTTAGAGATTTAGGGGGGAAGTGAGGCGAGTATATATTCAAAGTTAACAGTGAAATATCACCTCTGCTCACGGCTCTGACACCGGAGAGTTTGCCTATGCTTGTGTGTGTGTGTGAAAGAGAGCTGGGCCCTCGTTAATCAGCCGCTGTCACGTCACCCGAGGCTCTGCACCAGCACGTCTCATCCAATCATCTCCAGAGGGAGAGCTGCGCTCCATCCAGACCTCGGCTCAGGTCATGAACCTCACAATAAGAGGAAAGTGGAAAGAGAGCCTCATCCGGTCATCTGCATCTTCGTTTATTCATCCCTTCATCTATTCATCTCTTGACAACTTTCATCTATTCATCCCCTTTTATCTCTTCACTTATTATTTCTCTATTTTTCACTTTCATTTATCTTTACTTTATATTCACTTTCTTTATTTCTCCACGTCTTCCTGTCTTACAGGCTGCATAAATCTGGATAATCAGAGGTCATGTGATTAAGTGGACGCACACACATAGTTGTGTCAGGACGTGTGTGAACCACTGCTCTTAAATCCTTTATTTATCTCACCCCTTTAATTATCTGTAGACTTAAACTGTGCCCGTGACCCAAACAGAAGATGGAGATAATTGCAGATGTCAGCTGGAGCTCCGTCAGCGGAACGCCAAACATCAGCTGCTCGCCTCCTCTCCAGCCACATGAATCAGTTGTGGCTTTTCCACTGTTGCTGGAGGAAACTGAGGATTTAAAGGTTTTTTTGCCCTGGACACGGGATGCAAATAAATAATCATTCTGCAGGAATAATCAGATGGAGAGGGTGCGGCTGGGATGATCTCTTTCTTTAAGTGCGTTGGATTATTTATTTTGCGGCGCTTGACGTCTCTGGAGAACAAACCAGCTCATTTCGCTTATTTACCTGATAGATGCAATAAGAGCGGAGCAGTTTCCCCAGACCAGAGGCTTCTCAATAAAAGCTGAGGCACTTTAAATCAGGTTGGAGATTATCTCCCTATATCTGTCCTAATCAGGCTAATTAACAGCTACTGAAACCCCCACCACAATATTTTTTTCAATTCAAATAACTTTATTGGAATGAAGAAATATTATTGTTGCCAAAGCAGTTTACGATACATAAAATGTACATTGGCTATGAACGTATTACAAATTAACATAATATGCCAGTGATTAAATTATTTTTCTAGGGATACAGAGATAACACGGTACATTGCTAAGAAATGTTTAATCTTTAAATGAAATCAAAATGAATAGTAAGCTTTAATACCTAACTGAGAACCTTAATTTGTTTCGTTGTCTTTGTCAACTTATTTCATACATAGACCTAATATTGTGCATGGTTTATTTAAGTCTTTTTTTTCCATCCTCTGGGCCAGTTTGAAAAGTTTTCTGACTATTTGGTATCTCGCCCCGTACAAATACCCTCTAATACAAAGAAAACGAATAAAACCAAACCATAACTAATAAAATCTGAACTAATATAAGCACAAAAAAACTCACTAAAACCAAACTTAACTAAAATATATATATATATATATACATGCATACATACACTATAACTTTGATGTGTGTATGCTCATGGTTGTTTTCATGTGCATTTGAAGGCACTGGTTGAAGTAAAGGATCGCTAATGAGAACCACATGTTTGTTCGGGCCAATCGCAGGCCGCGCTGGCTGCAGGCCGCGGCAGCGTAGCAGCGTAGCTTTAACTTATTAAAGCAGTAAAATTGATGCTTCCTCCTGTTTTGCCAATTAAAGCTGGAAGCCGTCTGCACCCAGCCCTTTCTCTCTCTCTCTCTCCCTCCTGTGATGCCAGAGGTTTCACTGAGCACATCTGGATCTGATCCCCGGTGATCAGGCGCCGTGTACGGCCGGTGACCGAACACGGCTGGGACCAGGTTTAACTGGGCCGTCACAGGAGGTCTGTCAGGGTTCTGGTCTAGTGAAGAGCCTCTCTCTTAACACTTCTCTTAATGAAAAGTCCCCGGGTCAAACTCTGGTCTGAACTCTATTAATTCTCTGTAGCTGGCTCCTCCCCCGCAGGCCTTCAGCCCCCCGGCTCAGGTCAGAGGTCAAACTCATAAAGGTCCTGACAGTCTAACACTCAATCCATCCTGTCTCTTATCTCCTACATGCTGCTGCTGCGGAGGCTGGAGTAGTCTGCTGCATTGATTGAAGAGGGAATGTGCTCATGTTTACTTTTTTTTTCATTGAGGTCACTAAAATTACAAGATCTGGCTTTAAGTGTCCAGACTTTTGCTTGAGGTTAATTACACTTTTTTTCTTCATTTGTTTATTTGTTGCTATGAGCAGGATCTGTGACATCACAATTTTGGGCCAATCATGGTCCAGTACATATGCAAGTTATTGTTTTCAGCTAATTCTGTGAAAATAATATTTATATATGCATAGATTCTAGGTTTTAAATGAAGGCAAAGTTTGAAACGATATTTTAAGATGCTTTTAAGAAATTATTATTTCTATACATTTTAAAAGGGTCGATTAAAGGTATTGTTCACTGATGTTTGATGTCACAATGTCAGTTATATTTGTGATTTTAGAAACCAAAGATCATTGCAGTCCAGTTTTACATATGTTTTGAACTCTAGAAATCAAATTCAAAAATATTCATGAGCTCCTCTCTGATTGGCTGAAGAGTTTAACATGGGCTGTGTGCCTTTCTCTGTGGATTGAGTGTTTGGAAACATGAGACCGTATATATTTACAGAGCACTTTGACCTTCCTATAATCAGAAGCATATTAATATTAACCATTGTACCATACGGGAGCTTTAAAACAAGTATAAAGATTTACCACCTTACTCTGCAGTCCCCTTCAATCCATTTGTTTAGTTTTTCTGGCGTCTGATGAACCTGCTGCAGAAGGTGGCAGATCTAGCAGCAGCTGAGGAAGACTCACAGATCATCTACAGTTTTCATTTCACTACTTTCTGCTAAAGCGAAACCAGAATGATCTGCATGGATAGATTTTGTCTAGTAGTAAGAATACATGTTTTGTGTAATTTGGGGGAACTCTCCCTTGAATTTGCATGAAAAGCTTTTCTGCTGTAGCTCCACATCCATCCTCTTAAAGATTCCACATGATGCCAGTCGACATCCGACCGGAATCACTGTTTAAAAAAAAAAAAAGAAGGCCATTCAGCCCATTAATATTTTCAAAAAAACATAGCGCCACGCTAGATGTGGTCGTTGGCATCCTGCGGAGCGTCGCAGCACAACCAGTCATTCATGCGTTGACTTCCCTCCTCCTCCTCTGTTTATGTTGCAGCTGACGAGGGCCAGAGACAGCTCAGCATGTGCATTCTGTACCACATCAGCATGGACGACAGATTCAAGTCCGTGTTTGCTGACACAGACTGCATACCGCAGGTAAGGCTGGCCAATGTACAGCGCAAGCAGTCTAAGCCAGACACATTAGCATCGGCGGCTAACGACACCCGGGGAATTGATGCATGGGAAGCGGGCCGGAGGGCGGGGAGCACGCCACATATAGAACCAGAACCCGGCATAGGGGCGGCTGCTCTGCTCTTTCTTTTACCTCTCCCTCTCTTTTCCATCAAATATCCAAACATACACGTGCTGTTTCACCATTTCACCCTTTAGGGTCTTCCCTGCATGTTAGCGCTTAATTACCTTCACCAACACAGACACACACAACAATGGTTATCCTAATTTATAATGAGAGTGGATTCAGGCTCCCAGATTCCTTATTAACACACTCTTCAACACACCATCTTCTTCCTCCCTTAGCCTTCACTCTACATGCATCTTTTCTTTATCAGATCTTGTTCTCTCCCCACCAATGCGACTGCCATTGAAATAGCACTCATGTTATTGAGGCCATTGACTGCCATGTTCACTCAGGTCACAAACAGAGTGATTAATACATGATCACGGCTGCTTTATTATTAATCGTGCATCATTCTCTCCAGTGATTTCTTGGCTTGCCCATACTGGAAAAAACATTTTTTCCACAGTTTTCAAGATACTGGGTCTAATTTAGACTTCAGTTCCCCTCATTCTAAGCTTGAGCAAGGTACATGCTCTGAGAGCCTTTCTAGATTGTTTGTCCAACATGGATGATCATGAAGGTGCATTTTGTCACAGCCCCCTCCAAGCTGATTCCTGTGATTGTCCGACTATAACCTTTCATTGAGTCACACACACACACACACACACACACACACACACACCCCCGATTGAGTCAAGCCGCTCGTCGATTATCTGAACCCGCGTCGTGTTTGTTTGTTGAGGTCGGGTGTAAACACCGGCCAGATGTGACCAGGAGGGTCTGCTGTTTGTTCAGAAGGTCACTTCAGCAGCAGATCTGAACCTCGGCGTCCCCCCTGTGGCAGAGGCGAACGCTGGCTAGCAGCGTGACCAGGATATGACCTTTGACCCTGCCCCCGAGGCTCACTCGCTCCCCTCTCAGTCCTCCATCTATCTCCTGCTCAGAGTGCGTCTACATTAAGGCACAGGACATTTTACAATTTGTATTTCTTAGTTTTGTTGAACCTGTTTTATTATGGAAACAGTGAGGGCACGGAATAAAATCAAGAAGACATTTTATCACAAAGACTTAATTCTACAGGTTACATTTTGTCATTCAGTAAATGCTTTTATCCAAGGCAGTTTGCAGGTCATGTGAAGAAAGACAATCAAGCATTTTAATCAGAAAGAGCCATGGTAGAAATTTTTAATGAAGTTGGAAATTTTGGGTTATTATAAAAATAAGAAAGGCTTGGAAGTAAACAGAACTAAGAGCTCAGAGAAACTGCTAAACTTCTGAAAGGTTAAAGTGGATCAATTGTTGAAGTGTTCAGCAGCAGTGTGGTTCATTGGTTCTTTAACCTATTTGTTCTATGGGCCCTTAAAATAAAGCATAGTGTACCAGGGACCATTATTTACATGTTTTCAACTAGTTAAGTTATTGAATATTGTTTTAATTTATCAGTTAATCGTCCATAAAATGTGGGGAAAAAATGCAAAAATATCTGCAAAAGTTCCCACAGTCCAAAGTATCCATCTTCTGCCAATATCTGCATGTGTTTAACAGAAAACATTCAACATGTCCACAGAGAAAAGACAATAAATCACATCTGAGACATCAGCTAATTAAGAGGATTTATTAAAGTAGAGAAACACACAGTCTGCTGTCTGACTGCAAATGGACCTCAGAAACAATGTGTGTCTATATTTAAAAACTGGCAGCATGGTTTCTACTGAATTGTTCAATTTTGACATTCCATTGATTAGCAGGAGCCACTAGTAGCCATTAAATAAAACACAAACAATCCACAAAGTGGGATCTGCCCCGAATGTTCATCCTTGGCTGATTCTACATCCTAAACCCAGTTTTACCAGAATGGGCCCGGTAGTTTCCATTCCCAGGCAAACGCAGATGAATTGACTCATTGTATCTGAATACTTTTTAGCGGCTTGAGGTAAAATTGAGAAAACCACAAGAAATAAGACAGAAATCACAAGAACGCTTGGGGGGGGGGGGGGGGGGGGGGGGATATGTGTCAAACTTGTGTTTTTGGCCTGTGTCCCATCACCTCGCTGCCCGTTTGGTTCATCCAGCTGTGGAGGTCTGAAGAAAAAAACCGCTGGTGTAGAGGAAGACAACTTACATGCGATTCAACAGCGTCTTCCATTGGCTTTATATCAAAGGTCCTGTGAAACAGAAGTTGGATCCTTTGTAACATACTTTTCGGTGAAACTAATTATTTGAGGTTAAAGCTGGTAACTGATTCAAATCAAATCCTCCCCCAGGTCAGCCGATCCCAGATATGCAGGTGACGTCATTGTCAGTGTTTGTGTTAATTTCATCTGACGACGTGATGCTGATTTGACTGGTGCGTTGGTGCGGGAAGAGGTTCAGTTTAGTTCCGTTCCTGTTCACCTGGAAACATTTCAGAGCTGCAATCATGTGTTTTCTTTCGGACGTTTGACAGAAAAATACATAAATGAGAGAAAACAAACCTCCCAGAGCCGGTAAGCTCTGTCCACTGCTGCTGACATACAACCAGCAGGAAGAGTTTGAACAGTTAGTGAAGGTGTAGGACGTCTGTCCACAAACACTAGTGTGACACGGAGGGTTTAAACCACAGAATTTGGAGACGGTCTCCCACTTAGTGGTTAATTTCACAAATCAAAACCACTTTGTCCCGTCTACAACTCGCCGTCTTTTGTCTTTATGAAGATACTCTAGTTAAAGATCCTCCTTTTCATCCTCGCTCACCTACTCAGGACTTTAAAACGTCTTTTTTTTATCACTTTCCCAAGCAGTGCCTGACCTGCCCCCTTCTCCCTTCTTCCCTCTCAGGCTTTTAACGGGGTCAGCGTTTGAACGGGTGGTTTCAGAGCAGATGTCAGGAGTGAGGAGGTGGAGGTGGAGGTGGAGGTTGCCTGCGTTGGTCGGACCGCGGCCCTCGCCGGGCCTCCGGTGGCCGTCTGTGGTAAATAAGCAGAGGCAGGTGCCAGAGAGTCTAGACGGGGCTGATTTGGGGTCCGGGGCCCCTGGTATGTGATACCTAACCCAGGCCCGGCCCAGCCTTTCTCTCCCTGCTCTGATTCCTGACTCCTCACAGGGAAGCAGTGCACCTCTGCCCCCCTACCCCTTCACTGCTCCCTCCCACCCCCAGCTCAAAGCCTTTCCTGTTTAATGTTAAATCAGCACAGGAGAGACGAACAGACAGAAGGGGGGGAGGGGGAGTGGGGGGTGGTGTTTGGGAGGTATGATGCCTTACTCCCTTTATCTCTACCATTCTTTTAAACTCACCAACTACACACACTTAGTGTCACGACTAAAAGAAGAAAAACACTTTTTGGTTCCTTATCCTTCTGTGTACCCCCCCTCGCAGAAGGGAGGTACACAGTAACAGGACCAAGTTTTCCACCAGTTGGAGGATCGGTAGTTCGATTCCCGGCTCCTTCGGGTTCCATGTCGTGTCCTTGGGCAAGATACTTAACGCTGATTTGCCTGGTGTATGAATGATTCGTTTCCTGATGTTCGGGCGGCACTGTCTAAAGCCACCGCCATCAGTGTATGAACGGATGAATGAACAAATGTAGTGTAAAGAGCTTTGAGTGGTGGGAAAGACTAGAAAACGCTTATACAGATGCAGTGCATTTACTCAGAGATTTGTTAAAAAGTGAACTGAATGCCTTTGGTCTATAGTATACAGTAAGTATATTCTCTCATTAATTTTAATGGGTGGGCAGTGTTGGGTAAATTCTCATTTCAGCATGCCGTGTGACCACGCCATTCAGATTAATGAGAAAAGTCTCCACCGAGGAAATTTTGGGAAATATTGGAACGTTTGAGAAGACGCACATTCAAATTTATGTGAACTGGCTAAATATGAGCCAATCAAAACCAAAAAAAGCCATTTTTTATGAACTTAAATGAGTTTGTTGTGAACCAGCTGGTGCTCAGCTGTGTGATAGCAGTACAATAACATGCCGGATGACTCGTTTCAAACCTGTGATCATGCACAGCTGATGAAGATGCTGTTCGACAGCGGCGAGAAGATGGACGTCGAGCTCATCTCACTCTGCATCAACCTGGCTGCTGACAAGAGTAACGCCCAGCTGGTCTGTGAGGGTACGAGCCGACCATGGATGATCATCTTATCTTTTATCCCGCTCTGTTTCTTCACTGCTTCTTTCCTTTCCTTTTTTTTTTTTTGCTCCTGCTGTAGGCAACGGTCTGAAGATGCTGATGAAGCGGGCTGTGAAGCTGAAGGACGTTCTGGTGATGAAGATGGTCAGGAATCTCTCACAGCACAACGGACCCACCAAGAGCCTCTTCTTGGTCAGTATGGGAATTGTATAAATCAAAAACAACTACAGATAAGCAATGAGTAGGAAGGTTGTCAAGGTCATCTCTATTTTGGAAGTCTCACACACACATATAAAATATGTGGTGAAGGAGCAAAGATCAGATCAGCTATCTCCATGACCTACGTCACGATTTTCTTATAACAGTCCTGCTGTGAAAATGAGCTTCAGCATAGGTTGATGCTAGATTTGTGGGAAAAAAATCATGCAGGTGTGTCTAGGTTAAGGTTAGAGTTACTGTAAGGTTAAATTTAGTAAATGTTATGCAAAATGGTTCCTCCTACTCTTGAGTGGCTCATTTCCACAGACAGCACCAGCTTGACGCACCACAACTTAGCGCGGCCCGACTTGGTTTGCTTTCAGGCATGATTTCATCAAGAATTAACGTAATCCAACTATCAATTACGAATGTTGACTGAACTCTGATGGTGGGTGTCAGGCTCTGACGCCATGACGGCTTATCTCTGGCCAATCAGTGACCAGCGGCCTGGTTACATCGCATTAAGGCAGTGGTAGGCAATCCTGGTCCTAGAGAGGTACAGTGGCTGCAGGTTTTTGTTCCAACCAAGCAGTAACACACCTGATTCTACTAGTCAAGGTCCTTAGCAAGGGCCCTAATGGTTAGTTTAATCATTAAAGGTAAGTGATCCGTTCACTTAGAACCCTGAAGGAGGTGGTACCTAAAATAGAACCAGGTACCAGTGCTTGGTAATCAAAACACAAAAAGGGTGAGCAAGGTCAAGGTGAGCCAATACCATTCAGTGAAACCAGTCATGCACACTACAGCACATATCTCTGTAACACAATACTTACATAATCTGTGACATACAGTGTAACTATTATTTCTTCATATTTGTTTAAAACTAAGATTATGGCCAAATCTAAGACATTGCCCCATTTTAAGGCTGCAATTTAAAACAACTTTAGAATTGATTAAGGTACACCGAACGTAAAAGACTGAAGAACCTCACATTCACACACAACGACCTTAACATAAACAGTGAGGAAGAGTTGATCATGTGTATCGATGTGGTCCTGGTGTCCCTCTGTCGGTTTTAGGATCATGTTGGAGACCTGGCAGCTCAGATCAGAGAGGACGAGGCTGAGGAGTTTTTGATTGAGTGTCTGGGCACGTTAGCCAATCTGACCATCCCGGACCTGGACTGGGCGCTGGTGCTTAAAGACTACAACCTGGTGCCCTTCCTGAAGGACAGACTCAAGCCAGGTGTGTGAGTCCTCCACTGCTTCCACGTCCTGCTTTGCTTGAACTACACCTTTTTCAGTGGTCAATTCCATGGTCCTGCTTATAAAAAACTTACTGTCTCTCTCATATAGTCACAGAAATGTTTGAAACAAACAGTAACATGTCTATACGTGGGCAAAAATGCAATATTTCTCTAACTTCAAGACCAGAGGTCGGCTCTCTCTGACCTGTCTTAACCTCCAACTACTCTCCCTAAATCACACTATCAGTGAGGTGCCACCAGATCTGATGATGTGAGGACAGAGGTCCTCATTAGGGTCTGGACCTCGTCTTTACCATTCAGGGCCACTGACCTCCTCACACTGCCCCTTCTTTCCTTCTCTTTCTTCATCAAAGGAGACCCGAGAGTCATCTGCAGCTTTTCAACAGCTCAAGGTTATTTAAGTGAAAACTGACCTATATTGAAGAGTAAACAAGTAATATGAAATCACAGCATTACATTTAACCTGCTTAGCAAATACCCTGGAGTCCATAGTAAAGTCTCAACTGAGTCAAGCAACATAATATAGCAAGAGCAGTCAGGATTTAAAAATCATATCACTACACTACATTTTTATGCAGATGACACTATTTTATGTGTCCATTGCTGATACAGTTCAGATCCCTCTAAATAAAAATAAGCCTGTTGGGCCAAAACTAAATAAATACTCCTCTCTAGATCACATTAGATTTTCAAGGCTATTACCCATAGGCAACCGTTTCTGAAATAAACAGTAGAATTACACTTATCCTGTCAGGATCATGTTTTACAAGATCAAGCTTTCTACGCATGTTCTTCACTTTTCTTCAGGCTCAGCTGAGGACGACCTCACCCTAGAGGTGGTGATCATGATCGGCACTGTGTCCATGGATGACTCGTGTGCAGCCCTGCTGGCTAAATCTGGCATCATTCCTGCTCTGGTTGAGCTGCTTAATGGTGAGAAACCTCTTTATAGCTTGGAGTTATAACAGTGAAGGTTCTGGTCCGGTTCCTTGTGGATTATAAACATTGCATTGGTTTAGGGTTAGGGTTAGGGTTAGGGTTAGGGTTAGGGACATTCTGTCCACCAGACATGTAGCAGCATGTTTCAGATAAATAAAACACTGTGTGTAGACTTCTGCCTATTTACTCATGGTGGAAGAACAAAAAACAGGGACATTTGACCAAATCAATAAAAACTGAAAATTTTGGACATGTTAATGTAACCTTTGTTAGTATGGTTGTTGTTCTCTTTATACATCAGTGGTTGTTCCAGCTACTATCATAGATCTGAAATGCTCCATCCCCAGTTAAATGCCGAACAACATAAAACTAAAAGATTAAATCCTGAACAACTGCACAGCAAACTAAATAAATAGATAAAATCTTCCACCAAAGCAACTATATGTTTTTTTGTATGATCCGGAACAATACATACAAATTGGGAATCTGTATTGCTGTTACATTAAGGAGTCTGACCTGAATCGCTTTTCGTCTGGCTTCATTATTTCTCCTTTTATTTATTATATGCATCTGATAGACACCTAGAGATAACAGAAGCTCTTTATATTTATAACGTTAGTCAGAACACTGATATTTACCAAACCTTCAGCCCAGCAGGAGGACGATGAGTTTGTGTGCCAGATCATCTTCGTCTTCTACCAGATGGTGTTTCACAAAGCTACCAGGGACGTCATCATCAAAGACGCACGTATCCTTTCTGTCCAGGGCCTTGTCAGCATCTTCATCCCTGTCACAGGGACACATGGAACAGTTAATCCAGAATAACACTCCGTTTGTAGCCTGCTCTCTGTAGCAGATATAATAATTTACTAGTTGTTAATTATTATGAATTCATTATCGCTACTGTTTTATACTACACAATGAAACAGGGATCCTATAATGATGAAAAACCTGGAAAAATCATGAAAATTGAAAATCTCAATTTCCAGACGAAACATTGTGGTACAGAGGAATCAAACCACCGCTGCATGTTGAACAGCTACAGTGAGCCACATGTTTCAGGATTACTGATTAACTTGTTGATATTAAAAGAAATAAGGGATCATTTCATCCTTTTATTTTAAATGATTGATTGAAAGCAGGAACAAAATGTCTGTTTCCTTGAGTCTCCACCCCACAGAGGCTCCTGCCTACCTCATTGACCTGATGCACGATAACAACGCAGAGATCCGCAAAGTATGTGACAACACTCTGGACATCATCGCCGTGAGTATTTAGAGACACAGAAATACTGGAGACAATTTATCCTGCTGAAGGAGAATTATGATCAAAATAATTAGATATAGTATACAATACTATACTCGACACTAACCATGTTTCACAGTAACTGTACAGAGAATTTTCAATGGAACAGAGTGAGAAACATGAATGATCAAATGCAAAGAACAAAACTCTATGCACAGTACTGTTCTCAAAAGAAGGGGAATAATCTCCATGTTCATTTACATCTATATTGACGATGTGCTGTCAGATAAATGTAATAGAGTTAAGTTAAGATATAAGTATTTCCACTTTGTTTTTACTTTAGTAACATTTTCAATTCAGAACCTTTACTTGAGTAATTTCAGACTTTTACTCAAGTAAAGGGTCTGTGCACCACTGCTGCATCTGGGAGGTTTGCTTGCGCTCATCTTTAAAATCATAAAACGTGAATGTATTTCATCGTTTTTCTTTCCATACAAGCACATTCAGTGTCATCATCCTCTTCTCTCTCACCGCGCACGCTCCTCCTGACGAGCCCGAGTCCGATCTGACATTAGCGATTAACGAACCGTCCAATTCCCGAGTCGCCCCGTGACTGACAGGTGTGGTCAGCTCCCAGTCAGCGTGTGATTGCTGCCAGGCCTCAGATCAGCGTAATTAGCTGTAGATTACAGCCCGAGCAGCGTGGCGGGGCAGAGGAAGTGTTTCATTGAAATTATCAGTGAGACCTATTAAGCTGCGAGCCACATGAAAGGCGGCCAGTGGGCTCTGGAGTGTGTCAGCGGCCGGAACGGTAGAGGTGGGAGAGAAAGCAGAGCTGCACACACACACACACACACACACATGCACACGCATGCACACACACTCACTCATTACTCCTGGACTGCGCATGATCCTCCTGGCAGCACACGCCTCAACTGTGCAGCCCTGAAATGTTCGCCTTTGATCAGTGTGGCCCCATGACCAACACACACACACACACACACACACACACACACACGAACACACGTGGCTTCACCCTGATCTTTGTAGATGCTCCAAGTGGGACAGAGGCCTGATTCAGTGGTATTCTGAGCACACTTATGTTTCCAGAGGAAGACGCTGAAAAACTCCCAGAAGCTGTCGGGCCACTTCCTGCTGTGACGAGTCCTGCTGCTAATAACTGATTAGTCATATTAAACTCATTTATGTAGCTAATTGCTCGGCCACGCTGCCGTTTCAGCATCTGATAGATCGGTCCTGGTGACAGGACGTGTCGCTCCGGGGGGGGGGGGGGGGGGGGGGGGGGGGGGGCAGGAGGCGGAGCCCCCCCTACGTGACTGTTCAATGGGCCCGTTTGAGCCCCGGGTCCCGGGCGGCTGTCAGGGCCCACGGGGCTCTGCTTTGCGTCCGGATGATTAATCTCTCGTGCCGTGGCGTGGCGGCCTCAAAGGTCGCCTTTATCGCTCCCCCCGCAGCTCCTGCGGAGAAAAGAAAACAGCTCTGTGGTCGTCCTCCGGCCGACGGGCCGGGCCGGCAGGAGCGGAGTTTTTATTAGCTGTGGAGAAGAAGACGACAGTCACACACACACACACACACACACTCGTGTTCCTGCACACATACATCCCCTGGTATTTTCTTGCCGTGATCATGCCATGTATTTCTAAGCTGATGTCCTTTCGGTGCCAACGTCCCGCTTTTTGTTACTGTACTTCCACCACAGCTCAAACACGGTTTGAGGAAACCCAGAGAGAGGAGTTCATGCTTAAAGACTTTAACTTCGAAATGTTACAGCAATAAGAAAAACACTTTCCCTGTTTTAATTTTGGCTTCTGAATGTTGCCTTAAGCCGTCCTCCACATATTTGTTAGTCACATTTACAAATTGTAGAGCATAATAATAAACCTTACTTATATAGCACCATTCAAATGCAGCACAACCAGTGTTTGTTTGTATCTAGTTCTGCTGCTCGTCTTAACAGATAGATAATATTCGTTTGACCAACAGGAGCCACTAGTAGGCACTAGCACTAGACACTACTGGCTAGAAAATATACCAATATGAAGGGAATAAAAACAGGCATATTTAAAACCGAAAAATAAATGCTAATACTGTGCAATGAATAACAAATGAAAAGAAGCAGCAGGTATTTAGGGAACAATATAATATGCAATAAATTGAAATAAAACAAATGTGTAAAAGATCAGAATAAAACAAAGGAAGAATAGCAGTCTGTTAAAAGCAATGTTGATTAAATGTGCTTTCAATTGTGGTGTAAAATGTTCAGAGCTTCTCTCAGGTCCTCAGGGATGGAATTCCTGAGCTGCTGCTTTTGTTCTTCATGTGATAGTTTGTGTTTAAAAAAGTTGGCAGCAGATTATCGAAGAGGCCATGAAGACCCTAAAATGCCAGAGAGGTAGTAACGTATGCCAAACCATTAGGAGCTTGTAAACAAGTGAAACACCTTTAAAACCTTGACCAGACACAGGGACATGTTCTCTCTCTCTATTTCTTCTCCTAGTTATAGTGCATTACTGGCAACGCAGATCTGAATTCACTGTTGTTTTTTAATGTGATTGTTTCGGATGATCAGACCAAAGGGCATTGCAGTCCCATCTACTACAAATGAATTAAAGTGCATGTTTTTCAACACTTTGTTGGGATAGTAACAGTTTCAGTAACCATGACGGTAATAGACACATATAACATAAACAGAATAGTCATTACTGTAGCTGTAATAAGAGGATTTTTTTAGACAATAAATACGGTTTAGGTTTGGCAGCATCTTAAGTAACTGCAGTATTGTGGAAACATAGATTGAGGTGTGTATTGTGCTGATAGAGCAGCTAATAGAGGCCTGTGTTGAAGTTACTGTGATTCCTGCACCTGGAGAGAATAATGTGTGCGAATACACGGGATGCGAGATAATCCGCTGTCGTCGGCCGTTCTGCCTTTAACCTTCACGTTGCTTCCAGGAGTACAACGAGGAGTGGGGCAATAAGATCCAGAACGAGAAGTTCCGCTGGTACAACAGCCAGTGGCTGGAGATGGTGGAGAACCGCCGGCTGGACGAGGTGGGACCGCCCTTCCTGTTCGGGGAGGAGGGGGAGTCCTTCGTCAGGAACGGGAACGTCCTGGAGAGACCGGACCTCTTCTACAGCGCAGGTACAACACAGGACGACTTCATCCCAGAGCTCTTTAACCACCACCACAGTTTGAGGGTGAAGGCATTCATATGGAGATCAGTGTGTGTGTGAGTACGTCTTTTATATGACATGATGTCTTTTATGGTCATGTGCAGATGGAGCCATCAGTCCTGAGTTCTTCACCGACTTCCAGAACGGTTCACTGGGACAGACGGGCTTCATGGGCAGGTACTGGACAAACAGCTGATCTGATCAAATCCACCTCGTTCCACGTATGTTCCTACTGAGCTGGGCCTCATAACTGAAAAAAAAACAACTCTGGTCCATAGATCCTCACATAATCAGTCAGTTACAAAAAATACTAACAAAATGCATCAGATTGTATTTTTCTCTACACTGTGAACACCTATATTTAAATCTTTTAGTCTTCTTATTCACTGCCTCCTTCTGCAAGGTTAAAAAAAACTACTAGACTGGCTGGACCTACTAGACTGGACTGGATTAGACCAAACTGGTACGGACCGAACTAAACTGGACTGGACTTATTAGCCCGGACCAGACAAGACTGGCCCTGCCCATAAACTCACTGCTTTGTAGCTTCTAGTGTAATGTGGAAGTTCTGGCCTCTGAAACTGGTGAATTCATTTGGAAAATCAGACTGATTGATTTTAATTACTGTTGTGTTGCTGTTAGTTTAAGTTCATAGTTTAGGTTTATAATTTGTAGTTTAATAGTTGTGAGACACTAGAAATGTCAGGTGATCGTCCAAGAATCAGTGAGTGAAGCCTGTTGGGGGAATGTGTGGCCTTCGGAGTCGAACCTCTGACCCTGCAGACTGAGCTCAGAAACACGCTCGGCGTCGGCGGCCATGATGGCGTCCGTGACGGGGGTTGTCGGCGGGGCGGGTCGTCTCTGACGGAGAGGAAACACTAAACTGTGAGTGTTTACCCTCGATGTCTCTGAATCCCAGCGGGCCGCTCCAAGCGCCGCGCTGCCCTCTCACATTGTTATTCCCGAATCACTATTCGCTGATGTGTGTTATTGAACCAGGCCCGGGCCTGAGTCAACAAGCCTGTCGGCGATCCCAGAAGGCATCACTCCACCCTCAACAGCAATACTGCAGCTTTGAGAACAAACACCCGTCCTCTCTCTCCGGCCCGCGTGTTTCTCTCTCTCTGTCAACTCCTCCGGTCCCAGCGCGACGCTGACATTCCTCCGGCCAAGCATGAAACCCAAGCCTGGGAATAAAAAAAAAAAACGAATCCCGTTATCACTGGAAAACCAACTTCCGTGAGTTCCTTTTTTTAAACCCTCCGATACGGAGCGGCAGCTAATTCCGCATGCTGCCGGGATGATGAATAGTTGAGGAAATAGAGAGTTTACTGGGAGTAATTTGTCTTATTTATTATCAAACCTCTGCTTGCGTGCGATAAAGCTTGCACCGATGGATTTTTTTTTCTTTCCCCTCAGCGGGAGGAATGTTTAGTTTGGCTGCCGTTAAGAGGCTGATTGTGGCGATAGTGAAACGACAAGGTCAGTTCACCGAGAGACTGAGGCACAATCAGCCATCGCTGGTCTCTGTATTGTCTCTTTCTTTTTCCCTGTTTTCCCCATCTCTATATCTCTCAGCGCCCTCTCCTCCTTTCTTTCTCTCTCCCCAACCCCCCCCTCACCCGACTTTGTAACTGATACCTTCTAAATATACGGAGCTCGCCGGGGGAATCTGCGTCTGAGAGACTGTTTTAATTTGGCCGCTGTACTCTTGAGTGATCCAGGTTAACATAATAATCAAAGCCAGGTCCGCAGCTTATTTTAAACTATGTGTGAAACATGGTGTGAATGGGGCCTTTTTCAAAAGGAGCCAATACTGTACGATGAGCATATAATATAAAATCATTTGTGGAAACATCACAACGGGCTGTTTTATATTAAATATATCTAGCCATGTATATGGCTTATATATCAGTCTGGCTATATATGTTTATATAAGTGTCCTTTTTGTGCCACTTTGGAATTGATAAGCAGACTGTTTTATAAGCATTATGTTTTTATATTAGTCAGTGCAGCTAATTTGTTCGACTTAAGTCCAGTAAATACATTTAGGTTTGGTTATTGTTATATATCCACCAAGTCATGATGTAAAATTACATTTATCTATACAACTAAACCTATAGTGATATAATAATAAACATATCATAATGTAAAACACATTTTGATATAAAACTACATACCATGATATACAACTATATGTATTATAATTTAAAATTAGATGTATCATGATAATAGGATTTTTGGCCATTTGACATAAATCAAAACATAAATTGACACCAATTGACACTAATAAAGTTTTGCTGAATTAATCATATTTTTTATATGGATGTCATAGGCTTCATCTTTATGTCTTTATTATCAGTACTGGTAGGCTGATGGATAAAATAAGATAAGATGTGTTTTATTGTCTTATAGGGAATTTTGACACAGCTGCAATAATATTCCCTATGAGATAACAGATATATATATATACTGATTCTACCATATTCCTGGTAGATGGGTCTGAACATGGGCCGTAGCCTTTCATTTATGCAGCATTAGATACAGCTGGTCCTATGTAATAGATGTGCTGACGGGGGGTGAACGTTCATATTTGTGTGTGTGTGTGTGTGTGTGTGTGTGTGTGTGTGTGTTCACTCATAAATTGTGTGAAGAGACTTTGATCTTTTTCCCTGGTTTGTATAATCCGTGCGGGAGCCGCTCCATGACGCTGTACCATATGTGACGGGGCTTTCCAGCGTGGTGCCGTAGGATGTTTACGTGAGCTGTTTTTTTCTCACCAAAGCCTGAGTCTGAGAGAAATGCCGTTCCTGAGCCAGCCCAGCAGATCCTCATCAGCTCAATTCCTCTTTCACCATAGAACACCAGTTCATGGATTCTCACCTCTCTGGGCTCAAATATCATTTATTTCTTTTAGTTAATGTTTAGAATATGGCGAAGACGCCAAATGACCACAACTTCCATTGTTTAAATCATTGGTTGCTGCCTCTCTCTCCGGCATCAAACGCATCAAATCCACAATATACCTTTAAAACGTGACAGGTTACTGAGGTGTGGTGCAGCAGTGTCTGTGCAGAATAAAACACATCACATTCACCAGCAGCATTGGACAGAAAACACTTCCAGCTTCTTCAAAATATAGAAATGAGAATTTTCCCAAAGTGGCTCACTGAACCAAATTCAGTTATATTTGCAAGGTTGCTGTAAATCTGTATGTGTCATTCACTTAGATTATCATTTAAGGCTTTGAATAATAATAATAATTATTATGACAATTCTGTAACATCCTTATAGAATGTATTTATTAATGGTATGTTAGTAATGCTAAATTACATATATAATTTCTTTTACCTACATTTATATTTATTATCTTATATGAGCCACAGTAGCTGTTAAAATCTCACACTCTGTTTATATGTTTTTGAACTTACCTATAATAATTGAATCGGGCCCCAGTGCAGTGAATCTACAGTAGTTATCTAATCTTGGAGCCTATTTAAGATATGATCAGATTTTCAGTTTTCTTTATTGAACTCTGACTCGTCTGGTCATTATGGCTTCATATCCAGATTTAATGGATACAAGTCGTACATGATTGTGTGTTAATTGATATCTGCCATTAGATCAATATTCTCAGATATGAGCCTGGCCATCTGTGAGCGAGCACCGGTGGAGATGTGATGGAACGCGGGGAATTGTGTTAGTGAAGGATGGATCAGTGTGAACGGGGCTTCAGTCGGGTCGAGAGGCGTCCGGCAGAAAGAGGCGTGCCTGTACGTGTCTGTGAAAACACCGACACGTCGATGGGAGACTCAATGAGCGCTTTGAGAGGCTGCCACAATGTGACAGGGGCGCCGGGGCGCCAAACGAGGCAAAAAAAAAAAAGGAGAAGCAGGACGCCGCCGTGTTCAGGTGAGAGGCGGAGATAGGCGGCGAGATCTGGCTCTTTTACCGGGGCCAGCGTGCTGATTCGCTGTAACCCGAGCGGCGACGGCGGGCAGAGATGAAAGCGGAGGCCCTGGAAGGGGCAGGCGCAGGGGGAGGGCGGGCGCAGGGTCACGCTAAAGGAGGAAAAAGCCCTGATTCCTTTTCCTGTTCACTGCCGAGGAATGTTCTCTGCGGGATGGGACGTGTCCCCGCCGCCTCCTGCAGCCGCTCCTCTGGGGCCGGGCTGGCATCTGTGGGAACACTGGGCCCTTTTGTCTTAATGACCCCCCCAAACACCCCCCTACTCCCCTGTCAGCATGTCACAACACACACACACACACACACACACACACACACACACACACACACACACACACACACACACACTGAATAAGGTGGCAAACAGGTTGATTTGCACATTTCATAATGACAAATATCACAGCGGACAGTAGCTGTGTCAGGCATCGTCTCTGTGTGCATAGCTGCTGCTGGGGACAAAATATACAAACATACACACACTAAAAAAAAAAAAAGTTTACATTTATATATAGTATATATATTTTTAGTGTTCCTCTAGAAATTGCTAGAAATGTTAAATGTTTTATTTGACTTTTTTGTAAGCTTTCCTTGCGGCTAAAAGAGTTCCTGTACCTCACTGTGGTCCTCATGAGTATAAATAAAGTTTTATACAGTCGTGTGCAAAAGCTGTAGACACTAAAATTTGAGGATCAAAACTCAAAAAAACAAGAATGAGTTAACTTAATACAAGGTACAGCTAAACTACACTATCATATGCACCTGCTTGCTGTGTTTCAGGTTCTCCTCAGACCACACGGTGTACTGAGGAATTGAGATCAGAACCCTGTTAAGTTCAAAGATCTGTTGCAGGACTTGTTCTTCTTGTTACAGAAGATAGTTCTTTATGGCTCAGGCTGCATGTTTGGGTTCGTCAGGACCAGTCAGACGTCACCCTGATGATGCTGCATTATGGAGAAGAAGCATCTACAAAGGCCTCATGGCCTCCCCTCACAGTTGTTTTTTTTCCACCATCAAAGCTGTCCTGTTTTCAAACTTTTATATCTAGCTATGAAGGGAGGGATCTGTCTGTCTTGTGTGTCTCTGTGTCACACATCTCAATCACTCCTCTTCACACTTGGTGTCTTTCTGGGGAACACAGTAGGTTCACCGTCCAATTCGAGGCAATTTGTCCAGATGGCGTCACTATAACATTAAGCTTTGCATTTCCGCCTGTAAGTTTTTAACCTTGAGTTTCACAATCACAATTTGCAACTTTTTTGCATTGTATAGTTTAGGTTTTTCACCATTTTGAATTTTGTTCATTTTTTGCACAAGTCCTCCTCCAATTTGTGAGCAGTTAATAGCAAATTTGTTAAGTTGAAAATAGCTACTTTCTCAGCTTTGTGATGTTCCATACATCGCTAAGTTGACCTTCAGATGCTGTGGGCAGAGGCTTATATTACAATAAAAATGTTTTGTGCTATTGGAGCCACATTTGGTGAACATGTGTAAATGTGATGCCTCAATGGCTCAAATATGAGGACCAATTTGGTGACATTTGACCAATAGGCATCGCTGCAGCTAATCTAACAATAAAGGAAGAAATCTCTGTCCCTACCTATAAATGTCCTTCCAACATCCTGAGAACCTGTTTATCTGACCGATGTCACATGTCACACTGGTGGAGCTGAACAATCGCCCCGCTCCTGCTTCTGACTTCTGCTTATTCCGGTCCTGGGAGTCCTGGCGTGCGGCCGAGCTCCGCCGCCAGGCCGGCGTGTAACCAGCCAGTCAGCAGCCACGGGAACAGGCAGACATGCAGGCAGGCCGGCGGATGGTGTGACTCAGAGCTCCAGTGTTCATCCAGCCTCCTTTAGCCCGCTTCTCAAATCCCCCCTGACAGCCGTAGCGTGCGGAGAGGAAAGAGACATATTTCTGCCCAGAGAGAGGAGGGAGAGGAGATGGAGAGAGGGGGGGCAATGGCAAAACAGAGAGAATAAGGAGAACGAGGGAGGGGAGTCGGGGATATGCAGCACGCTGTGTAACTGATCGCTGGAAGTGATTTGGCTAAAAACAACACGTCATTATAGGCGCTTGCAGGGGCAAAGCAAACAGCTCGTATTTTAGAAGCCAGGCGGGCCGGCAGCGCAACGGAGGGGACGGGGATACGTGCGTGATAGGTGTGTGTGTGTGTGTGTGTGCGGGCATGATGTGTGTGTGTGTCGCCCATCACAGCTCCCGGGGGTATCCATCATCCGCTCCGTCCGGACGGGGGCGGCCACGGGGCCTGTCGCCGTGACCCCCGGAGCCGGGCCGCAAAGCAGCTGCTGCAAAAGACTGAGCGTGAAATTTGCCCCCCCCCTCTCCCCCGTCCCGTCCGTATCCACATCCCCATAGTAACTGATTTATACGCTGTCGATACAGGCCTTTTATCATCCCCCCCTCCCCCGACAGGCCTCTGTAGCCGGGCGGAGGGCGGCCAGGTCCTCCAGGCTTGGCCGCCAGCCGCCGCCCTCGTCACGCCGCTGTGTTTTGACATCTCTCCATTTTTTATGGCTTGGCCGCTCCGCTGTTTACCCCTCCAGCCATTAGCAGCCTGTAACTCACACAATCATTGCGGAGGAGCAACACCTGCGAGCGTCGGGGCAGATGAATATTACATTAACTTTTTATGAGCCCCCTCCTCCTGTCCCGGCGGGGGCTCCTCCTGAGGAGCCATGTCTGGTGTCAGAGCTCCACCTGCTGGCGTGGGTGCCACCTTTTCTTTCTTTCCTCCTTTTTATTTTTCTTCTCAGCAACACCGTCCCTGAAACGTCTTCTGATATTGCAGAGCGATGAGTTATTTATGTGCTGGTTGCTCCACTCTCCTGAATCCAGTCCTTCCAGCAGATGTTGGAACGCCGGCTTCCGCCCAGCCACGAGAGCGCCGGCGAGGCCCCGGCGTTCGACGCCGCCGACGTCGGGACTCTGCCCGTCGAGTTTCTTCCACTGTAAACTGGGAAAACCATTTCTTTTATGGAGCTGGCATCGTGTCAAAAGCAAAAACTGAGCGGGGGAAGCAGAAAAAGTACACAAAGTACATTTCTGATACTTTAACTGTAGTTACAGGTCGAGGTTTGACAGCAGCCCATAAAGTATGTTGAATCTCGGGAACTCCGCCATCACGCTGATTTACAGGAAGCCCCTCTGTGCAGTCATGTCTTCTGACATCAGATTTCTGTCGTGACGCGGGCGATCAGCTGATCTCATCCCACAGATGACATGTTCCATATTCAATGTACGATTTTGGGAACTTTGTCACTGTCACGTTAGTCGCTAATGTTCCCACTTCGCTCACTCGAGTGCATTTTATTTCAATCTGAGGAAGATCTTGTGGCAAATTATTAGTAAAAATAATTATAGTTATCAAGCCATGTCAAGTTAATTCTATTTGAATAGGCCAAAATCACACATCACATTTCATCACAGATTCGTCCCAATGGGCTTTACAGTTTGTACAAAAGCAACACATCCTCAGACCCTTACATCGTACATGGAACAACCTTAATGGGGAAAAAGAGAAATAATAAGTAGAGGGAGACAGGCGTCCTCCGCTGAACTGTCTCAACAGAAGATTTCACTTGTGTGGTTCTTTGCTCTGTACCAGCTCATACTTGTATTCGTATATTAAGCAGCTACATGGCAAAGAAAATGATTTGAAGACAGTTCATAGGCCAATTGAATTGGAAAAAATAAATGCAGACTCGTCAGGAATGAATATTGGTTGGTTGCATCGTATGTCCGAAAATTGTAAAAAAATGTATTTATTTTATTTTATTTTTTTTAAGAATGTAATTTTTACCATATACACAATATCACATTCTTTTTTCTTGAACCACAGCAATGTTGTCAATCAAATCCAATAAACTTTTTCTTAACAACTTTTCCATGGTGTAAATATTGCAGACAATATCAATCCATTCTTCATCAGTGGGCAGTTCCACTTTTATTCACAATATGCTGCAAGTAGCATATAGAACATGTTTTTCTCCCAGTTATCAAATCGTATATCTCTCAAACACATATGCTTCATATCTGAAAAGAGAAAAATATGTTTCACACAAATGTCTTGCTCTCTCCACAAGTCACAGAATTTTGGTTTCCTGTCGCAGACTAAAGCCGTCGTCACATCTTCACATTGACAACCTGGAATCATCAGAGTGTGTGTGTGTGTTCTTCCTGTATATAATATTATATGACTTTCTCTTTCTTTCTGTCGTCAGTATGTCGGAGCACTTTGTGATGTCATCAGATCGACCCGTCAGTGCCTTCGGCTTCCGGCCCGACGACCAGTTCTACACCTACACCACCGACACCTCTGGGTAAACTGAAGCTCCTCCTGCTCTGCTGCTCCCCACATTCATCCTGGCCTATCTGCAGCATACACACACACACACACAGAGTAGAATGTTTATTTCATTTGTGTCCTTTTGCCTGAGCTGATGATTCACACACAAAATATCACAGATTTACTGAGCAGGTCTGGTGTTCTTCTAGGTTCAATTAAACTATTCCCACCTGCAGACCAATTATCCGTCTCTCAGTACACTCCTCCTTCCTGTCTGCTTCTCTTAGCTCTTTGACATCACATAGTTTTATAATTAGACAGCTGTAGTTGTAGTTTTTAACTAATAAACAGGAGGAGGACTGTGTGTGCGTGTTTTCATGGTGATGTGGGAACACGTGGCTCACTGACACTTGTTTTTAATCGTTTGTGGAGAACAGCAGCACAGAGCAATAGGATCTACTTGGGATGGGGGGGTGTTGAATAGAGCAGGGTCAGGGTCTGACACCCCCGGTCCACCAGGGGCCGCCGTCGCTTTCGTCATCTCACATCGAGTCACGTGATGTTAACAATAACCACAGCTAATAGGAAAGAGAGAGGAGGTCAGGTCACAACAGAATAGGATCGTGATATTTATTCACAGCAACGCAGAGGCTAGACATTTACAAGCAGGCTCTGAAAGTGTTTATTATTAATGGGGCCCCTCAAATGCGTGAGTATATCTAGGCCTGGGTAACATCTACAGATACATTTTAATCTAAAATTGGCACAAAATAGTTGGAGTCAGATTTTAAATATATATCTGATTATAGTACAGTAAATATGATTCCCATATGTTGTGGTGACCTCACAAAGTCACATGTGACAAGCAGCCCAACTGACACCATTTTCCCAGAAGCCTTTGGACCTGGATGACAGTGATGAAAATTGTGGGGTTTTTTTCATCATAACGATTCGATGAGAGGAGTCACTGGATAAAGTTAAAGGTTCTATATGTAAAAATTGAATAAACTAATGTTATTTTAAAATTACAATGAGTAAATAACTATAAAAAAAACCTTTATTTTAACGCTGATCATCAAATTCACATCATACCATACAGACTGCAGCTAATATAGCACCCTAAGCCAGTTTGTGCATATTCAGTATGTTCCTAGAAACCTTTTGCAAAAATTAAAGCTAGCAATTTATTTATATTATTATTTTCACTATAATTCCATCTATTTCTAACACAATGAAACAATGTATGACTATTTTGGTCGTGGATTTAATACATTTTCTGTAATAAAATACCTGAAAATATTATTGAAAGGGATCTAATTCGGGTCAGTTTAAGGGTCCTAGACTTTCAAAAGGGTAAAGTTCACATATAGAACCTTTAAAGTGGTGAAATGATCCAGTATTTCAAATGGGAAAGAGCAAAACTTTCCTTCATCGACCTGTTAATCTTCTATTCACCCCTCGTTACGTGATGAGCCGCCGTAGAGACTCTGTATCTGGATATCTGCGCCGTCTGTGGAATCAAAGCCGCTGGATTAAGACGTCGTTTATCTTTATTTATGTGAATATAAATCAGGACGAAAAAAAAATTAACTGCCTCTATTGTCTTCTCTCTAAAAAAAAGTTTTTCTTTTTAAAGATGAACAAATGTTAAATGAATCTGCTGTATTTTATTCTTAATCTCTTGATGTCACCCTGCAGCGCTGCTGAAATATGAGATGTTCTGTTTCTGTGGTGCAATATATCAAATAAAGAGAGAGAATATTATTGCTGTCAGGCTGTGTTTAATGGGCTTCAGATGTCAGATCAGTTGCAGGTTTTTCTCGGTGCTTAGAGCAGTCTGTGATTAGTTAAATAAAGCATAAATAAATAATCTAAACATGCTGTAACTTTTATTATTTGTTTTTTTTCCTCCCCCCTTCAAATTCAAACCAGAGCGCATCACTGACACACAAACAGTTTGTTTATAGACTCTTTTTTTATTTTATTCATATTTGCACAGTTTCCATTAACCGACAATAACTCTTCCTCCTGTATGGGATGCTCTAGTCTACACAGGTTATACAGGCACTTGATGGAGCACCGGTGTTCACAGACTCGGTCTCTACGGCAACCGCATCCACATGAAGAGGTGTAAGGCACACAGAGATAACTGTAAAAGGCACTACGAGGAGCTACTTCAAAACAAATCCTTCAGTAGGTCAAAAAATAAAAAAGTCAAAATGTCCCAGATAGACGAGCTGCAGGCAGTGATGCTGATCCACTTCATGTGGTCCGATGCGTTAAAACACACGGATGGTTCCGGAATGAGCGGGAAACTTTTACGACTTCAGTACAATGTTTTCTTTTCTTTTTTTTAGGTTGTTAAAAGGAATACTTTAACACTTATGAGCTTCTTCTTTTTCTTCGAGTCATATCAGAAGATGGATATCAGTCTCTATTTGTGTGCATAAAATCCTTCCTCCTCGTCTTTTGATCATACTATTTAAATCGTATTATAATTATAATATATATATATAATTTAATTTAATATATATATGTATATATATATATATATATATATATATATATATATATATATATATATATATATATATATATATATATATATATATATATATATATATATATACTGGTCCTTTGAGCCACTAGGGGTCAGTGTTAAAGTTTTCCTTAAACACACAAAGTTGAAATATTCCTCCACACAGCTTCCACAGTAAATCTGCTGTAAGAAAATCAATCTGTTACTAAAATAACTTCAGTGTTAAAAAAATATATATATTCTAGTCAGTTAGTGAATGAAACAGCCTGGGATCTATTGATCGGTGTAGATGAGATAGATTTGTATAAATAATTTCATGCATAACATGTTCCTGGAAGCGTCTGTGATCCTGTCTCGATAGTCTCTTCCCGTCCTGGCGTCCATGCGTTCGGTGATCTTCCCACGCCGCCTCACTCGTCGCTCGGCCCTGCGTTAGGGTAACGCTGCACCAGCTCCTCCACCTCGAACACCTCCACCACCAGGTTGCGGATCTCCGCGATGGAATCCAGAGGCGGGGCTTCGGGGCCTGAGGAGGGCGGGGCTTCCTCTGGGGCATTTTCAGCGGGTACATCTGGCTCCACGTTCACAGCTTCTGTCGGAGGCGGTGCCGGCCCCTCCTGTGCGGTTGAGTCCTCGGCGGGTTCCTCTGACCTCTCTGGTAACCCTGTGACATCGCTGGCCACCGCGACGTCATCCTCGCCGCTCTGCGACGCTCTGGTCTCCTCCGTGGACTCTACATCCGAGGACAATGACCCACTTCCTATGTCTGGAGAAACCGGGTCTGAGGTGGGCGCCGCTTCTCCATCTCCTGCCTGCAAGTCCAGAGCGACTGCAGCTGCTTCACCAGCAGAGGGCGCCGCCAGCTGGCCTTCTGAGCTCTGTTCACAGCTGGGCATTTCAGCTTCAGGAGCAGAAACTTCACTCTGAGCTGCTTCTTCTTCTTCTTTTTCTTTTTCTCCTGTGTCTGTCTCTACATTTTCTACAACAGCAGGAGTTTCTGATAAAGTGCTCTCTGCTTCTCTTGGAGCGTCGGTGTGCTGGATCTGCAGCTCAGGACGTGACTCCACCTCAGCTGCCGTCTCTTCTTCTTCTTCAGTCGTGGTCTGCTCAGCTGCTCCGTTGGCGTCGGGCGTCGTCTCCGCCGAGGCTGCAGCCTCCTGCAAGACTGAACTTCCCGCTTCTAACGCCGCAGTCTGGAATATTTCCTCATTTTCTGATTGGTGCGTCGGAGGCTCCGCCCCCTGGCTGTCGCGTCCTCGCCCAGACTCACCCGGAGGTGTCCCGGCGGCCGCCGTGCCTACGGGGAGTCCTTGCTGTGGCTCGACCTCTTCCTTCTCCTCCTTCTCATCCTCCTTGGGGCTGGAGGACAAGCCGTTGACCACGAGAGGGGAGGCGGGGGAGGCCTCAGCGGGGGTTTTCACAGGGGAGACGAGGGGGCTCATGACGGGGCTGCCCGGCGTGGACCCGGAGGGCGACGACAGGCTGGAGCGGCTGGACTGGCTCAGCAGGTCCCTGCTGTCGCCGATAAGGTTGTACTTCCTCAGGCTGGCCGCCTCCTTTACCACTGGAAACGGGAAAACGGGAAGCGTTAAGACGGACCTTGCTCGCGCTCGTTTTTTTTACCTCACACCTCAGGCGGAAAGTTCGTACCTTTGGTGACCTCCTGGTCCAGAGTCCGGAGGAGGACGCTCTCATAAACGTTCTCCACGTGGATGAAGGTGGAGTGGTCAGCGTAGACGGACTCAAGGCCCTGGAGCTCCTGACAGACACAGAGAGAGACACAGGGGGAAGGAGAGAGGTCGAAAACCTTTAGTCATCTTTTCCTGTATTGTCTCACTTCCTGCAGCCCAGTTTTATTAGTTCAAAAAGTTTCCATCTGTTCCAATTTAATCAGGCGTGTCTCTGTGAGTTATTCTCTGAAAAGTTTCATTGCTTACTTTTCTCCAACTTTAAAATGGCATTTAACTGAAGTGTCACAAGTGAGGTACAGTAGCCTAACCCCAAAACCTCTGCAATGCATAGAAAACTTTTTTTGGCAGAGTTATAGGCCTATAGACAATACAAACACTACTAGTCCTCTACCTGCATTGGGCTAAAAATGACACAGTTCTGTATACAAATCCACATAGAAAAACTTTTATTCAACTTATTAATTTTAATTATAATTAATAATTAAATTAATAATTTCCTTTTATTTTTAATATCAAGATCATCCTCATTATCACCTCTGCTTGCTGTTGCTGCCATTGTTCTGTGAGCTCTGGAAGTGTCTTTAGCTCTCTCTGATTTTCATGGAGAAATGTAACTTCCAACAAATTATGAAAACTTTAGTTTGATTCTGATACAGGTCCATGTGACACCATCAGCCAATCAGAAACTTTATGATTCCCGTTGCTTTGATACGCTCACACTGCCGACATGGACACGTAGTGCGGGTCGCTCCATGTCTAACACATTATCCACCATTAAATGTAACTTAGTAGGCTACACTTGTGTTTGTTAATGTGACATCAGTATTATATTATTGTCCTTTTTTATAGGATGTAACCAACCTTTGTTGGTAAAGGCAGCATCCATTCTGCCTCCCTTCTAGAATATTGACTTGTTTTATTAACAGTAGCATCAGAAAACTGCAGACTCAGGTAAGGACTAAAACTATTGATTTTGCTCATTACTTTTGCTGTGGTGTTATTCTGATTCTAATTAATATTATGCTAGAAGTGCACCTGCTCCCTTCCCCCCAGTATACAGCCTCGAGGGCTGTGTGTATGTGTGTGGGACTCACAGCTCTGCAGGTGGGAGCCAGGTTCTTCTTGATGAAGGGCAGAGTGATGGAAACCAGAACCTCCTGGAAGATCCTCTTCCTCACTGTACTGCTGTCATAGTCGTATTGCTGCAGGACACACAGAGGTCAAAGGTCAGAAGAAGAAAAGGTCTTCTAACCATCACATACAGTATATGTCCTCCCACCATGATGGTGGGAGAATATCATAATGTTTCTTTATAAAAATAATATATGATACATATATTAATATAGTATATATATATATATATATATATATATATACTGACCTTCAGCACTCTGTGTTTGACCTTCTCGATGGCGGTGGCGGCGTTGTCGGGGTTGTCCTGGACAGCTTTATAGAGCAGCTGCTCAAATGTGTATGCTGCGTTCTCCATCAGCTGAACCAACACACACACACACACACACAGACAGACAGAGGTCAGGACAGCCTGCGGTTTAAACATTCATGGCTGGGAAATGAATCAACAGGCCTCGTCTGATTCCTCATGAGTTTACCTCAGAAACGCTGAGTCAGTACAAAGAAGAAACAGACTCATCATCACAAGTTTGTTAGAAATTTTGCTTGGTGAAATCACTGATTTGGAAAATTCCTCCACATGCACACATCTGAGAAACACACTCAGCCGTCTGGCGGTGAAGGATTGTGTGTGTGTGTGTGTGTGTGTGTGTGTGTGCGTGTGTGTGTACCTGCTGCAGGTCAATCTGTGCGCTCTGGATCACTCCGGTGATGTTGGAGAAGCCAAATCGTTCCTGCAGCGGCTCCAGTTTGTGCTGCAGTGAGTTGATCTTCTGGTAGCAGCTCAGCAGGTCGGGCTTCGCCATGTCCGCCAGGGCCTGGGGTTGAGGGAGGGGGGGGGGGTTCTAATGAAGCGACACGATCTCCGTTCTTAGTGTCTGGTGCTGTCTCTAAACAACTGACAAGACCCAACTCTTCCTAATGGAGCATGTGACAGAGCAGCACTGTGACTCATGTTTTTAACGGTTTCTGGACAGAGGAGGGAATTTTTTAGCATTTGTTAAGGGGACATATCCTTGAGAAAAGTTTAGATTGTCCTGATACAACTGTTAACATTTTATTTGAGAGAAAGGATCCACATAGGGAAATAAAACAAGTTTGTGTTGTGAAAGCTATAGTTATAAGTGAAGGATTTTGGATGTTAAAACCTATTAGCTTTTGAAGCCCCAAGCTGCAAGTTAATAAATATTCACAGAGATGTGGCTGAACGAAGAGGCGGGAAACATGTGGAACCTTCTTGAGCTGCTCGGTGTTTCCTCCCTGCAGGACGTCCTGGCACACCTGGTCCATCATCTGCTCACCCAGCTGCCGTCCCTCCTGGAAACCTGAGCTGATCGGCTCCATCAGCTCCTCAAGGACCGAGCCGATGAACGGCTGCACGCACTCGCCGTACAGCTTCTCCACTGGAGACGACACTTTAGCTGGAAGGGAGGGAAACTCCATGCGTTAGTGTTCAAGATAATAGCAAGGTTTTAAAAACGATGAGTAAAGCCCAAATCCTTACAGTCATTTCCATTTTAGATGCATTGGGAACACAAAAATGTGAAGAAAAAAACAACTAAATATGAATAAGATGTATGTATGTACGTATGTGAATTACATTGTTCTTAATGCATCAAATTGAAAATTATTATAAGGATTTTTGCTTTACTCACATTTTAAAAACTGAACTTTTACCTCGCACCGTTTCCTCCAGCCGTCGCCTGGAGTTGAGGATCTGGTCCATGTCGGAGTGGATCAGCACCTCCTGCTGCCGGACCGTGGCCCGACACTCGTCCTTCAGCGCCGACAGCTCCTCCAACAGGTGTTCCTGCACCAGGATGTACGCCGCCTCCACGGTCTGGGCACAAAAAAGCCGCCACACACATGTCACGACTGAATCCTGGCTTACACTCACCGCTTTAACCCCCAAATACCTGTGCAAGCTCATTGATGAATATTTGAATATTCAAGTTTTTTAATTGCATCTATTTATTTTTATTGTATTCTTTAGTCACACATTGTTCTACTGTTTACAATTGTATCTTATCTGCTCAGTCAGATCTAAAACTCTGAACTGTCAAAGCTGCGTTCTCATTTGACTCAAATGATAATTTGAAATTGTTTGACCGACGGCGTGACTCACAGCGAACCACACCCTCTTCTTTTCGGTCTTCTTGGCTTTGAGACGGGGCAGCATGTCTTTCTCCAGCGTGGGCAGCAGCTGCTCCATCACCAGATTGGCCATCACCTGAAACACAGAACTGTCACTCAAACTCTCATAGAACACATTTATACAGAAATACACATGTTCACTGCATTTAAATGGGTTAAACTAACCTTTTTTTTATCAATTGGTTTATTATTTATGCTTGTATGACCACTGCTGGAATGTAAGTGCATTTACTCAAGTACTGTATTTTAGTAAACTTTAGAGGTACTTTAAATGGTTATTTCCATGTGTTGCTACTTTATACTTCACTACATTCCACAGTAAACATTGTACTTATATTACATTATTCCATTACATTTATCTGACAGCTTTAGTTACTACTGATGGTACTTTTCATTGTGCAAACATATAATCCATTTGTTATATAATCAGTGTTATACATTATAATATTCAGAAACATTTTAAATTAACTACCACTCCTTGTTATACGTGAAAGTCAATATGTAATGTAATGTAATGTAATATAAGCCCTTATACAATGCTATTATGTATTAATTAGACTAAATAAGTCCTATCGTCTATTATAAAAATCCATTGTTAGAAACTTATTTATAACTTTAATTAAATTAATGATGATTAATAAAGTATTGAAAAAGTAAAGTATCTCACTTTAGAACCTGAAGCTGCAATAAGCCTAGTTAAGTCTTTATTATTTATTATTTAGTTAGTCATTATTTAAACTTGATGAGGTACGTCTTAATAAAGTATGAGTTAAACTTAATAAGAACTAATTGTTTCATTGGTGATACAATCTCATGCATAATAATGCATCTTATATGTTTTTTAGGGCCTTAGTACACAAATTATTATTATATAGAGATAAAAATGAAGTCTTCTACAAAATGCAGAAGAAGCAAAAGAAAAAGCAGCAAATCCTCATCATAAAACAGCTGCAAACTATTGATGTTCCCACAATAGTTTGTGCTTAACTTACCTGTGAATGTACCAGTGTTTCACTGAGTATCGCTGTGACTCAAGCGTGTAGTCAACATTTCAGACATTCCACTAATGTCTCAGCTCTGACTGTGTGCATCTGTGTGTGTGTGTGTGTGAGAGAACGGTGGTGGGTGAGCACCGGCCTGTGTACGTGTTTGCACAAACAGGAAACTTCGGACTTATTGCTGAGACTAAATCAGCGGAAACTTCCTGCAGAGACGTAACACTTCCGTCTGATTCTGAACGAACACAATGGAGCTTTTATTTCCGTCATTATGCTTTAAAGAGAAGGGAACTGAGCAGGAAGTGGTCAGGAGGAGAACAGAGAGGAGGTGATCCAGCAGAAAGCTGTTCTTCAATCACAGTTCAATACAAACTCACTGATTATTCATTTATCTGAACACTGTGCCATTTTATCTCACATCTTAGTTTGACGCACATCAGAGGCTGGGAATCTGTTGCTCTAAGGAATAATCCCAGTTTATCACAACTTGGATCTTATTTTCATCGATTTTTAACAGATACAGGCAAAGCTCACATCTACACACGTTCATTAAATCTGTTTGCAATAGCACAAAGTGTTCAGCAGAATATGGAATATGGAATAAAAGCTCCTCCCACAGCATCCTGCTCAACTGCAGTAAAACTGTGTAAAACATCAAGACCTGAAAAGCCATTTTTTCACGGTTTGTTTCGCAATTGTTCTGAAACAGAATTTTGTAACGACTTCCTTCAATTTCACAGAAGCAATGAAAAAAACTGATTTGGACAAAGTTTAAAATAGGGAATAATCTTTATAGATGCGAAGTTGCATAACTTAATGCAGAAATAAAGAGGCACAGGCGTACAATTCTGATCCCCATAAAAACAGTATTCCTCCGTGTTCAGGGTGTTGTGTAAGAATGATTGATTAGTGATTATAGATCATACTGACGTACCCGTACATCGCTGCCGATCAGCATGTCCCAAGCCTCGTAGCTGCCCCTGTCCTGCCGGTACAGCTGGATGGCTTTGAGGAAGGCCTGAACCTCACACGTCTTCTTCTTCAGAAAGTCTGACAGAGGAAAAATTGATCGGGTTATTTATGGATAACAAGATAGTCAGGTATTATTTATTTATTATTTCTGAATTTCATGATATTTTCCTGAGCAGCCCTGATGAGGATGAAAAGGGTCTCACCTTGGTTCTGGTGCCGGATGCAGTCGGACAGGATGGAGAGGAAGGTGTTTTGCTTGGCCTGCTGTCTGAAGCAGAAGTAGGAGTCTCTCCTGTAGGGGAGACGCAGGTAGACAGGAAACTGTCCGGGCATCCCCGACAGAGGCGGAGCAAAGTCCTCTTTCACATCTGGAACACACAAAACACAACAAAAGTTCATTATTTTCCCCATAATCATAATCAGGAGCTAGGGACCAAAGTAACAAAGGATCCAATCAGTAACACACTAAACCGCCAGGGACTCAGATTCTGCAGACATGTCCCCCTGCTTAAGCCAGTACATCTCCTGGTTCCTCTGAAGCTTGTGAGAGAGCATCTGGATGATCCATAAGAGGACTGGGAGAATGTGATATGGTCAGATGAAACCAAAATAGAACATTTTGGTAAAACTCAACCTGCTTTGGGGCTGTTTTTGTGCAAAGGGACCAAAGAAAGAATGAATGGGGCCCTCTCTCATGAGATTTTAAATGAAAATCTCCTTTCAAACATTGCACGACAATGAGCCCAAAACCACTGCCTGGGCAACTTTGTAATAAGCATTTCAAAGTCCTGGAGTGTTCTAGCCAGGCTCCTTGGAGGGAATCAAACGTCTGTGTTGCCCAGTGACAGACCCAAAACATCACTGCTCTAGAGGAGATCTGCATGGAGGAACAGAAAACACCAGCAACAGGGTGTGAAAACTTTATGAAGACTTAGAGAAAATGTTTGACCTCTGTCATTGTGAACAAAGGCTATATAACAATGTATTGAGCTGATCCATAATTCCTGGGTTTATTTTTTCTCATTTTGTCATATTTGAAGTGTACCTATGATGGAAATTACAGGCCTCTCTCATCCTTTGAAATAGGAAAACTTGCACAAACGGTGGGTGACTGAAACAAAGATGATCCATTCATGTTGACTGTTGATAATCTGTTGATAATCTGTGGATTTGTGCAGAGTTTATTTAACCTGCTACACCCAAAAAACACTAGTGACCTTCATCGCAGCTCATAAACAATCTAATCTGGAGCCAGCAGACGAGGATATGGCAGGGGAGTTGCTTTAGAAACACCTGGCAGGACTTCTTCCATGCCACTGGTTCCTGTTGTGGTCGCCAGCATGTAGAGAACATGAGTCCGGCTGCTGACAGTAAACTCTTACGATATTTTGGATTTTCACAGAAAGCCAACAGGCCAAAAGGTCCGTTCTCATCATCCGCGTAATCTCAGTTTAGGAAACTGGAGTAAACAGCCGGCTTCTTATTTAATGTTGTCAAGTCTCTTGTTTGCACACAAACACGCTCGGCAAGGTTGCAGCAAAGCAGACTGAACACTGAAATTGGACATGATGCAAAATTTAAAAAAATATGATATGGAGTTTTGAGTTCTTAGACAAACATCACAAGCCGAAACCTTGTATGACCCCGGTGAGGACCAGACTATCTCCTGCTGTAAAGCCGTATCTGAGGTCCGTCCTATTTACTGGAGCAGTGAGACCAAGACACGAGGAGCAGGTTAATCATCCAGAAAGTGTGTGTGCTTGTGACTGTTTGTTTCACTCACTGCTGTCATCAGGGAAGCATTTGTCCACCATGGCCATGTACTTCTCCTCTGTGGTCACTACAGTGCCCCCTGTAGGCAGCAGTTTGTGGCGCGGAGGGATCCCTTTAACAAAAGTCTGATAAAAAAAAAAAGGACGGAAGAATGAAAAAGAAGAATACGTGTGAGATTTGCGTCAGCTTGGCGAGGTGGGACACCGGGCTGGTTGCTCACCTCCAGGCTGTCATGACACTCCAGGCAGTAGTTGGCTCGAACCACCACGTATCTCTCCCGCCACTTCCTGGTGTCGTCAAAGTAAAGCACGCCCTCCTCGTACAGCACCTCGCCACCCTCTGGCGCCACCTGGTGGACACGCACACACACATCCACAAACACAGCGTGTGGTTAGGAAGTACATATAAGCCCATACAGCATATGTGACACATACATACATAGAAATCAAAAGTAATGTCTGTGATAAATCATAGATTTCTTTGACAGAGACGACAGCAGCTGTTGCTCAGCACAGCTAAAATCATCTAAAACTGGCAGGATGAATGTGACTCATTATAGCGACATATTAGGCATTAACGAGTGACATTTACTAAACAATGTTTGTAACTGAAGAGTAAAAGCATCAGTTCTGTGGATCAATAGGGATATATATATCTGGTTAAAATTGTATCCAAATACAATTATGAAGGAGAAAAAATTTTCTTAAAAAAACTAATTAAAGAATAAAAAAAAAAAAAGGTTGGAAATGTTATGATATGAGATACAAAAAAGAAAAGATCATATTTCCATTAGGCAGTTTCTTAGACTGTTGAATAATGTCTACATCCCCGGTAGAAAAATGATTAAAATGGCATTTGTTTTTTTCTAGTCAAAATTTACATTTTACAGCATTAAATCTGAGTGTAGGCAGTTTATGTCAGACAGAGACCTGAAACATGAATAAAATATCTTATCCCTGCAATTTCAGTGAATAAAGTCTTCAGCATATAGAACGGTTATGATCGTTTTCTATCTCCAGTTTCTTTGTTATTTTTCTCTTCCCATTTTTATTATGAAACACATTATATTTGAGCTCTGATAGCCTGATGACATCACAGATTCCAGATGTGCTCAACGGTACAATTGTTCTGCAAACCCTCGTCCCGTTAGAGGGGTTTAAACCTCTTTCTGCTGCCGATGCGGAGGTGCTGCAGCTGTATGAACATGCACACGTACCCTCTGTCGGAGCAGCTGCGTGATCTTATCCTTGTGCTGCTCCAGATCGTCCTCGATCTGAGCGAAGCGTGACACCGAGAACTGCTTCCTGTAGTAGGGACTGAACTCCTTCAGCTCCGCCTCGGCCTGGCCTGCAGAAAGAGAGACATTAAACACATGATTCAGAAGGAACACAAAAAAGCAGTTAGGGGAGAAGGACGAGTCACTGGATGGTCAGGTTTAGAAAATGAGGGCGGAGGATGGAACATGAACCAGAAAGGTCAGTTTGGTAAAAACCAAACAATCCGAGGTGTGTCTCAGGTGACACCAGATTCTACACATTTAATCCATATAATCCATTTTCTAGTTCATGAACAGTAGGTTAGCACAGTGCTACTAGTTTGGAAGAGGTGGACGGCAGATGATGATTTTACAAATATTTTGACCATTTTAAAGGATCATGCATGACTAGGGTGGCCAGATTTGGGTAGTTGGAAAAGAGAACACCTTTTTTGTACCATCACTCTGTTAAAGACACACTGCAAAAGAAGGGAATCTTTTCCAAATGCATTGCATTTAGTGATAACTGCAATAAAATGTTTGGAGGAATCACGCAAAATGAGGAGGGGAAACAATGTTTTTGCACATTCAAAGAAGTCCCTGAAGGACACAGCCTTTATTGGTGTTGGTTGTCCAGCGCATATTCTGAACAATTGTCTTCACCATGGTGCAGACACATTAGATATGGACATTGAGTAACTCATTCAAAATCTATTAACACTTTCATATCCGCACATATGCAGCGGATGCGCATATGCTTTTCACTTGTGAACACTGAACACACGCGATTCAAGTCTACCCACCCACACACAAAGCAAATGACTGGTTGAAGAAGGGCGTGACTAATTTGAGAATGATACAGAGAAACCTGGAATGGAGTAAAATGGAACGGCAATGGAGATTATGTTTGAGATAGGCGCACAAAATTCTTTGGAGAGCCTCCAAAGCTTCCTTGAAGCCTACCAATCAGAACAGAGCCAGCTCTTCGGGAGGCGGGCCTTAAAGAGACAGGAGCTTAGACAGCCTGTTTCAGAGAGAGGCTGATGGAGGACAGAGGAGAGGTGCTGGAAGTAGTGATAGACATTTTCCACTTTACGGCCCAAACAAAAAGTAATTCGATCGAATCGATAATAATTACGACAAGAATTACAGCTAGGAGATTCCCACTGCTTCATTCTTTGTGCTAAGCTAGGCTAACTACATTCCGACTTCCCACTTTTTAGATTGAGACGACTGCTTCACAGAAAGCCTAAATACACACACACACACACCCATGTGAGCGCATGCACACACACATACACACACTATTCTAATCAGGTCAGCGAAGCTGCTTTCAGCATTCGTCAGTTTCTGGACTTTATGAGTAATTTCTACATGAGCGTCCAATCAGACTGTTTGTCTCTGTCCAAGTCTCCGGGGTCGTTCTCCCTGCACAGCATCAACCAGATCTCTTTACTCTGTGTTCCCCCCCTCGCCGCCTGCTGTGGTTCGTCACCCGATGACTGCTGGCAGCACGTTCACAGGACGAAAAATGTCTCTGATTTCACTCGGTTCCTGCCGAATCCAGGTCAGATTCCTGACGCAGGCGAGTGGATTCAATTTCTTAGGAAAAACCAAAACAAAAGCTCAGCAAACTCAGAATAAACCTTGGAGAAGTCAGCGGATAAATGTTCCTTTTTTTTTTTTTTCCTTTCTGTCTTCTCACTGTGCGGCTGCAAACCACATCACCATCAGATGCATTAAACGAGTATTTACGCTGGGTTTAAATGCTCTGTATCCACTAGCCGTTAAGGGTAATTCCCTGTGACACATCCGCCACTTAATGGATAAACAAGCCCAAGCGTGCGGCCGCTGTTTATCCTCCTTCGCGTGTGTTAATGTCAGGGTTGATCGCTCTGTCATTATTTCACCGGTTAGCTGCATGATGTTTTTTAGGCAGGGACGATGGCACAAGGCCACACCAGGCCCGGTCCGCATCGCTATGGCAACAGCGGCCACAGCGCTCCATCACACTGCATCTCTAAAGCAACGGAGGGACCGATGAAAACTGTATTTCATAGCTTAGTTGGGCCAGAACGAATGTATTGAAATAAGTAAGAGTCTCTAAAGGGCAAAATGATTTATTTACTGATTTAAAAGGACTTTTACTGATTTAAAAGTCTGCAAACTGTCCCTCAATGAACTGTAGGGTCTGGTAAGACTCAGATCTTTGCTGATGGGGGATAAACTTATCCTTGACCTACTTTTTTCCCCCAGACAAGTGGTATCGACATTACAGGTCCTTCTCAAATAATTAGCATTGTGATAAAGTTAATTCTTATAAATCAAAATTTAACTTTCATATATTTTAGATTTATTACACACCAACTGAAATGTTGTTTTAATACTGATGATCTTGGCATACAGCTCATGAAAACCCAAAATTCCTATCTCAAAAAATTAGCACATCATGAAAAAATGCTCAAAACAAGCTATGAACCTAATCATCTGAATCAAGGAGTTTCCTGAGGCTTTTAAAAACTCCCAGCCTGGTTCATTACTCAAAACCGCAATAATGGGTAAGACTGCTGATTTGACTGCTGTCCAGAAGGCCATCATTGACACCATCAAGCAAGAGGGTAAGACACAGAAAGAAATTTCTGAACAAATAGGCTGTTCTCAGAGTGCTGTATCAAGGCACCTCAGTGGGAAGTCTGTGGGAAGGAAAAAGTGTGGCAGAAAACGCTGCACAATGAGAAGAGGTGACCAGACCCTGAAGAAGATTGTGGCGAAGGGCCAATTCCAGACTCTGGGGGACCTGCGGAAGCAGTGGACTGAGTCTGGAGTAGAAGCATCCAGAGCCACCTTGCACAGGCGTGTGCAGGAAATGGGCTACAGATGCTGCATTCCCCAGGTCAAGCCACTTTTGAACCAGAAACAGCAGCAGAAGCACCTGACCTGGGCTCCAGAGAAGCAGCACTGGACTGTTGCTCAGTGGTCCAAAGTACTATTTTCTGATGAAAGCAAAGTTTGCATGTCATTCAGAATTCAAGGTGCCTGGAAGAAGACTGGGGAGAAGGAAATGCCAAAATGCCTAAAGTCCAGTGTCAAGTACCCAGTCAGTGATGGTCTGGGTGTCATGTCAGCTGCTGGTGTTGGTCCACTGTGTTTTATCAAGGACAGGGTCAATGCAGCTAGCTATCAGGAAATTTTGGAGCACTTCATGCTTCCTTCTGCTGAAAAGCTTTATGGAGATGAAGATTTAATTCTTAAGCACAACCTGGCACCTGCTCACAGCACCAAAACCACTGGCAAATGGTTTACTGACCATAGTATTACTGTGCTCAATTGGCCTGCCAACTCTCCTGACCTGAACCCCATAGAGAATCTGTGGAATATTGTGAAGAGAAAGTTGAGACGCCAGACCCAAGACTGTGGATGAGCTCAACGCTGCTATTGAAGCATCCTGGGCCTCCATAACACCTCAGCAGTGCTACCGGCTGATTGCCTCCATGCCACGCTGCATTGAAGCAGTAATGGAGGCAAAAGGTTTCCCGACCAAGTATTGAGTGCATAACTGAACACAATTATTAGAAGGATGACTTTTTTTTGTAATAAAAACACCTTTCTTTTATTGGTAGGATGAAATATGCAAATGTTTTGAGATAGGGATTTTTGTTTTTTCTTTACTTTTTTGCCAAATTCATCAATATTAAAACAAAAAAGGCTTGAACTACTTCAGTTGTGTGTAATGAATCTAAAATATATGAAAGTCTAATGTTTATCAGCACATTACAGAAAATAATAATAATAATAAAAAAAACTTTATCACAAAATGCTACTTTTTTGATAAGGACCTGTATATTAAGAGTTTGGAGTTTGCGCTAAGACTTCATCTAAATAGGCCTCTATTTTTCACTTTCTGCATGATGAGCGCAGAAAGGAGGCACAGGGTGACAAACAGCACATGACAAACACCACCACAGCATCCAGTTGCAGACATGTCAGAGACTGTGAGTCAGAGGTACTGGCTGCTAGCATTTAAAATATAGTTTGGTCTATCGATAATTATCAGTGTTACCAATGTGAGGTACAGCATCCTGAGCTTTGAAGGCCTAAAAGAAGTTCAAATATAGCTGCCTTAACAAAAAAAAAAACCTCAACGGGTCAGCTCCTCTCCTGTCAGAGGAATTTTTTTTTTAGACGGGGAGACACCACACTCATCACCACATCTGCCTCCAGAGAGGACTGTGAGGTACAATTCAGACGTAAGCGTATGGGTCGAAACTCACTAAATGTCAAAAGCGATGCTTGTTGGAACAGATTCCCAACATAAATCAGCCATAATCATGGTTTATCAGCCCAAGATTGTCACGTTTTGGAGAAACGGGAGGAGCCTTACCTCAAAATCCTCCTCCACCAGTTGTCAGCAAATGCAAAGGCACATAGATAAAGATAATCAATAATTAAGTCTATGTTTATTTTTTTATAGATGAAAAAGCAGAGTGTCTGGAAGAATTTTAATTAAAATAAGGTTGAGGTCTGAGTTGCGTTTGGCAGCATTATCGTTTGTGGTTGTCATAGTAACTGTGTCATTTTAAGTCAGGGTGTTGTCACTATATTATAGGAATGTATTAATTTTAAAAACACAACATAACACAAAATTCTATTCAAAACCAAATGTATAATCGGTTTGTTAGTTAAGGGCATTTAAAAGTAACATTTGGATTGCTGCATATAAACAGTAAATGGCAGGTCAGTTGAGAGGACCAGAAGGTTGTTGTGACTTCAGGTTAGTTAAGGGGTCTTTAAGGGGCTGTTGTTCCACATTAAGTCAGAGGTTGGTTCTCTCTGGGGATCATCTGTTTTTTTCTCGAGTCTAAACAATGCTGTGTTTAAAGGTTAGTTATGTGTCCCCTTTCCCTGGCTGATCACCTAATCAACACGCACACACACACACACACACACACACACACACACACACACACACACACACACACATTAATGAGTACACGGTGGATATCCTGCTTCCTGACCAGTAACTCTTTATTCCTCATGTGTTTCCCCTCCTTGTGCTGGATGGTGATTGGTCCATCCAGTTGATCTTCCTCATAGATATACAAGGCATTTTTTGTTTTTTCACCAACATCTTGTACCCAATCTAAAATAAACCCATGAATAACCAAGCTGACCTGCATACAGAGCTGATACTGAAGTACTGTTTGCAGGATCCCATCTCTCTCTGTTGCCCACTATCTCAACAATTAATGTAATGATTACTTGCCCTACTTTAAGCTGCAAAATGGCAGAAAACAGAAAATTCCCATCACTTCCCAGTGACATCCTCAGATGTCTTGTTTTGTCCCGACCAACAGTCCACAACCTATTATTCAGAACAGATAACATTTTCATTTAAAATGATTGATTATCGACTCCTTTTCTGTTGAATGATTAATCAGCTAATTCTTGCCTGACTGACTGAATATTGGGCAGAGAGATTCCATTGATAATGAGAGTAAGAGGTCTGCAGGTTTTTCCTCCAGCAGCTGATCTGTTGATTAATCCTCAGGTGGAGTTCAGACCTGCGGAGCGTTTCTTGCTCCATGGTTTACCACCCTGATCTGATCTAAAACACAGACGTCTTCCTCTGGCACCATAAACTTTCAGTATTTTTTTCTTTGTTATTGTTGGTGCAGATGTAGGCTTCAGTTTTCCATAAAATAGTCAGAACAAGAGAATGTGGGACATAATGAGCCCAAAGGAGAAAGGCAGAAAGAGAAAACAGATGCCTGAAATGATCCAAAGACATTTCCAATGAGACAACACGGCGTCCTCGTGGGACACTCCAGTAAAGACTCTGCGCTTTTCCAACAAAGTCAAAGCTGTGAGTCACTCGGGGAGGTTTCATCTTACAGACACGGAGGAGGACGTTAAGAGGGAGAACATCTCCTCCGGAGTTCATCGGGGTTCCCGGTGCTCGGCGGTGATTTGAATGGAGCGTAACGTCAGCAGCTCTGCTGCACTCCATGCAAAACATCCCCGGCTGCAGTTTGTATAAATGCAAAGAGGAAGGCAGACAGGAAGGAGGCTGGAGGAGAAGCGTTCAGACACACCTCCAATAGAAACAGGACTATTTATGCAGGAGTGTTTCATAGAAAAACAAATAACTTATCACTGTCGTCTCTGATGATTGGACACGTGGGATTATATCTAATGATCTTGGATTCATTTGACCCCCACCTTCACCTGTTTGTAACCACATTTACACATAAAAATAATGAAGAGTGCAAACACCTAAAATGAAGAAATATCACAAATATTTTTTACGCTTGGCTGAGGTAGAAAAGTTTGACGAGTGCAAAACCTGGCAAAGTGCAAATGTAAAAAGGCCCAGTGAATAAACCATCAAATTTATAAAGGATGTGACCTAATATATTTGTCTATATATTTGTATTATAAGATAAAATGATAAAATAAGATTCATAACACTATAATAGGACTAATGATATATGTAATAATACCTTTACTTTGCATTTATTGTATTTGCTGTACACATGCATTTTGCTGCTAATACTTAAGTACTTTCACTTTTCTTTATAGTTTTTAAACTCAGAGCTTTTACTTGTAATTGAGTATTTTTCTATGACTTTCACTCAAGTAAAGGATGTGAGTCATTGAGAGAAAATAAAAACGCACAAGGACCGAACTGCCTGATATGGACAAATAACCAGAAACAGTATCTCCAGCGTGCCGGTGAACCTGAACATCTGAACCTTCATGAAGGGAGGGTTTGGAGCCACTCGTCCAGGTTCCAGGTGCAGACACATTTTGCTGTTCCTGCGCTGCATGTCTCCGCGTTAAACGCAGGATCTTTATTCGGGGGTGAAATGAAAATTCTGCTTGAGTGAGACTAGTTTTGTTGACTCATGCGTGACTGCTGCGGGCTGGGACCCATTACAGCTGACAATAACTCTCTCAATGAATCATTTTATAGAATATTTTGCAGTTGCAGCTCCTCATAAGGAATGATTTTCTGTTTTTCCTCCTCATAGGTGACAATAAATTTAATATCTGAACTGTGAATCAGATGGAAAGTAGGCAGTAAACACAAAGTAAGGCTGAGGGGAATTTATCAGCCTAACACACACGCACACATACACACACACTTTGCAGTATAGCCTACGTATGTGAGCAATGTTACGAAACTTGGAAAAATCCAAACCAGCAGCTAGACTACACGTCTCACAGGAGCGACCTGCTTTTCCACCTCCTTCATCATTAAGTACAGCCGGGGATGAAGAGGCTGCAGGTCAACAGGTTTAATTAACGAAAAAGGTGAAGTTTAGTCTCTGAACTCCAGCAAATAAGAATTGAAACCTGTTTAGTTTCAGCAGAAACAACCATCAAATCTTTATCTTTTAATGTGAATACACAGCTGATAAATTACACATTTTTTATTCATCTGCTGAAAGGGGAAAGTTTCGCCGAGCTCACTGGAAATCCAATTTTTAAATTGCATGATTTGTGACATTACGAGTTTGGAGCCGCTTAAACCTAAAGCCTCCAGAGCACTGAGACTTCACGGTGAATAGGAAAACATCTGGTCCCAGCTGTTAATCTCCTGAAATTACATATTTACATATTAATGCATTACGTAAATGGTATTTTAACAAAAATATTTTACTTTTTGTTGGAAAATAGATAACAGAAGTAGTAGTAGTAGTAATAGTAGTCGTACTGAAAATATGTTTCATTGCATTATTGCATGTTTCATTCCTGAAAAAAGTGTTTGTTTTCTCCTAGGTTGGACTGAGTGTGTGTATGTGGTTTTCTGATAAGAGGGGAGGGGGAGCAGACATGTCAGCACCTGTCAACTATGTTACACACACACACACACACACACACACACAGACAGGTATGCAGGGACACAGTTGACACCTTTTTGGCAGTCTGAACCAAACAGTTGTCATCGCTCATATCAAGTGAAAACTAGGCAATAAAACTCATATTTAGCAGGTCAAATACAATGGTTCGACGTGGTGGTGTCTAGCTGCTTAGACAGGTTCTTCTGTGAGTTCTATGAGTCGGCTCCTTTTCGTGAAGGATGGGATTCGGCTTCTGTCTACGATGAACTTTTCCTTTGAACGTCTCTCAGAAACAAACGCGACCATAAGATCCGGCTCATCATCATCAAAGAAGCATTATTCCATCACTAATCCAGCAGAGACCCTCTCATCAGTCAGGAAATACCAGATGCTGAGCAAGTTGCTGCAAGGCCCAGAAGCTGCTGGACTCGTGTGTGTGTGTGTGTGTGTGTGTGTGTGTGTGTGTGTGTGTGTGTGTGTGTGTGTGTGTGTGTGTGTTGCGTGGGAGGGGGGTGTATAAGTCACACACACACACACTGAGGTGGAAACCATCACACTGCTCCTGTCTAACGTGATTATGACCCATCCTCTACAAGTCCTGTGACTACCAGGAATACTGCACAACCGCAACACACACACACACACACAAACACACACACACACACACACACACAAACACACACACACACACACACACACACCGACTTTTCGCCATCTATTGATGATGATGTTTTCTTTCGTCATATGTGATTGAAAATCTAAAAGTTTTGAACTATTAATAAGATGAAAACCAGCAGTAATCACAAAGTGAGGCTGATGGGACATCATCAGTTTCAGGTTTCAAACTTTTACCTGTTTAATCTTCATTCTTGAAAGTTGTTTTTATTTGTGTAATTAAATTGACCGGATTTAAGAAGTGTTTAAGGAATCCAAAAGGTGATTTTAATTTTATATTAATGTATCTATAGGATTTATTTAATAAACCCTTTTACTTAACTGATGCCTGAGAGGCGGAAACGGTAAAGATGATGAGTTAAAGCACACAGCTCTGATGTGATTTATTAGACTGACTGATTCCACTTCACGGCTCTGTGATTGTTTCTCTAATAAAACTGAGGAGCTGCTTGGCATGGGCGTCGCTGATCACTGATTGAGAGTTTTTTTTCTAAGACGTATGACAGTGGATGTTTACGAGCCGTGGAGCCAGTTTGACGGCTAAATACTATCATACCATCATACCTGACGACACCTGGAAGAACCAACAGATTTTTACGCCCAGTTTTCTGCTGACGTTTTTTTGTTTACAGACAAAATAACCCGCATTTGTGAAGTGACCTTCAGCTCAGACGAACTTCCATCTGCAAAACACGGACGAGCGCCCGATCGTCTGCAGGTACCAGATGATGACACCTCTTCCTTCGCTGTCTCTGCATCAGTGGAAGCAGAAGTGTTGGACATGTATACATGTTATGTATACATGCTGTCATAATATTAATAATAATAATAATACTGATCCAAAATTCAGTTCAGTGGTTTGTTGGTTTGATGGTTTAATGGTGAAGTTGCTCACAGACTTTCACTATTTGCATTGTGTTGTCGGACACTCGGTCGGTCTATGTAAACAACAGGTGTGTTTCCAGCAGAGCCGCCCGAGCTTCCTTTCTTTGTGGAGAGCAGTGGATTCAGATCCGATTGGGTGTGTTTGTGTGTGTGTGTGCGTGTGTGTGTGTGCGTGGAGGGGGGTGGGGGTTCACGGTCTCCAGCTCCTCTGAATATCTGAGAGATTGTGTAATGGCAGCTGGAGGCAGAGTGACACAGCAGGAATAATGGCAGCGAAAACAGGGACTTCCACTCGTGTTACTGACATTCTGCCTACGAGAAAACTTTAACTCTGGAAAATGTAACACATTTGTTATTATGGAGACAAAGTCAAAGACGACTAGAAGCTCTACTGAAATGCACTCCGCGCTGAGATGTTACATGTTACAGATGTTACATTCTTTTAGCCACGAGGATTGTTTTCCCTTCATGCTCAACTCTCAGTCATCTGAACTCTGCTATTTCCATTTTCGTTTTATTATCAACAGATGGCTCTAGGCCTGTAACTAACCATTATTTTCATTCTATATTCAGAATACACTGACAAATGCAACTTCCTAAAGCCACGAGTTGACTCCATCATAGTTACAATCTTACGTGATGAAGAAAAGCAGCATCTTTGCTTTTCAAAAGTGGGAAAGAAAACAAATGTGGCTTCTACAAAAAAAAAGACTTTAAATGGTGCCACACCTTACCTAAATTAAGGGGCATTGCTCACATCAAGGGACCCTTAATAAGTGTGTGACAGCCCTCTTTTTCCATGATCGAATGTTGTTTCTATATATACATAATATATATGAGTTCATGTTTGACTTGTAGTTTCCCTTCCTTCGTTTTTCCGGCCAGGTTGCTGACACATCTCACTTTTGGCAGTTTTGGGGACCTGAGTTTTGTCACTTCATTCAAGGTCCTCATATCCGACAATGTGCCACGATGTTGTGTGTAAGACTCATCGCACGCAGAGCAGAAGACACATCTTCATTATGCTAACGATCCAGTGGTGAAGTCCGTGCCATATGCACATATATGTATTTACTTTTTCATGGTGCTGTTTGTATACTGTATTCTGTCAAGATCAATATTTACATATATCCATGACGTTCCTACATATTAGCTGCTTAACAATTCCCTGATTGTTTTTTTTTGTTTTGTTTTTCCATTTCCTCTCTCTCTGGAAACTTGAGAGAAAATAATTCTTTATGTTGTTTTTTTGTCTAGGTTGATGCATTGATGATCAGTTATTTGGATTCTATGAGTATATCTCCCACATCAGACCACCAGCTAAAGACGAGACAAGATGTAAAACTGTTGTCTCTCAGGTAAAATGAGCAGAAACGAAAGAGAGCATGGACTGTAAATGTTAGGTGAATGAAGACAGGAGGAGTTTGACGTCTTCATGACATTATTTGCACAAAACTAAAGCTAATACAGGTAACCACTTACCTATATTGTAAACAAACAAACAAAGCATAAGAAAACAAGTATGTTTCACATTTTATCTGTGTAACAATGAGCTGATGTCGTATGGGAAATTATATGCGTATCTGACTCCATAAAGTGTATTGTTTGTAGATTTATATTTTGGATAAAATGACTGGGTCATGGATTAAACATAGGCTACTACACTTGACTGATTAGAAGCGTGAATATTACTTAACATGATTTTTGTTGTTCTCAAATCAAGTTAAATTGTTTAGATTTATACTACAGTTGCAGAAATTGTTACAATAATTGCCTACTATTTTTATAATTGAGTTGGGTTAATTTTAAGAAGAAAATGTGCTTTCAGCTTTCAGCTTCTCACATGTGATTATTTTCTGGTTTCCTTAGCCTTCTATAATAGTAAACTGATGATCTTTGGGTCTGGGAAAAAAGACATTTTAGGCTGAATCTTCAGCTTTGGGAAGTAGCAACATTGAGCATTAATTGTTTGAAAAATAAATAGTTTAATGCCTGAGCGTGTTTCCGTTCAGATCAGCAGCAGTAGTGACCGTGAACTACAAACATGACAGATGACATCAGTCAGAAAGCCTGCGTCAGTGTCGAGGGGGGACGGCTGCTGAAATAACCTAACCCAAGTCTGACAAGTAAAAAGGATACACACCCACCCCGCCCTACACACACACACACACACACACACACACACACACACACACACACACACACACACAGTACAGCTGCAGAAGCGGAGAGGAATGTTTCGAGCATGAGATATAGACTGGTGTTGCTGCTCTGGCCTCAGCTTCTCCACTAAACAGCGGCCAGGAAAAACCGATGAAGCAAACATGAAACATGGACGAGCCCTGACGTCTCCAACTGAGAACACGGGCTGCTTTTACTGCATAGAATCACCAGAGGACCCCGTTTAACAACTTCAGCATGTTTACATATTTACGGCCGTATTTACAGGATCCATCAGGCAGACTGAGAACCTTCACTTTATCTTCCAGGTCCCATGATTTTGTACTGATTTTCTCATATCATCACATTTAATTTGTAATTATAAGAAATAAAGAAAATCTGTGTTAAGTTGGTTTACTTGGTTGCTACTCATTCATTATAGGCAATTTGTATGGGCATACACTGGTATTTCCTTTTTTTAACATAAGCATGTAATTTTTTCCAAAAATTTCCTAAAAGTAGCATCTGATTAAAGACTGATGACATTTGGTAAGAGTTCAGAGTTCATGCACATTATCTTTTTTTCTATTCCAGATTTCTCTGTAGACCATAATTTCAGATTATATTTGACATCCGAGTACAAATAACTGGCCATTGTCCCTTATTATATTGCATCAATGAGACTCATTTTCATAGCATCTGTGCGTTTTATTCACTTCTCCATGGAAATGATGTTGAACGCAGCTATAATTTTTTTCTCATGCAGAAGACTTTTCTGATAACATCAACATAAAACTCAAACATGTCCAAGTTCTTATTGCCTTTTTCTGATGCCAAAGGTTACGCAATTTAAAGATTTTGCTGCAATATCAAATAACAAATGTTTCAGGAAAATGTAATTAAAAAATGTTGTATGTTCTGATTTTTTATATTTTTAGGAAAAGCAATGTGAGCATTAATATGGAAAGGCATAATTATTTTACATTTTTTGTTTTTTTTTGCTAACATACAAACTGTAAACTAAGGCCTTTGACTGAGAGTATTTTCTCTCAGTCAAAGGCCTTTATTAAACCAACTTTGCTCTGACTTTTAATTTTGATAGTGAAATACCTACAAATTAATCTAAATTAAAGACGTGGCAAACAAAAGCTGATTTTCTATTTTCTCATGTGCACCAGACGCATTTCCGTAATGGCACGACACAACAAGCGGAGGTATCGCAGCGAGCGTGAACATCCAGCTTTGACCTTTTCTCCCCCCAAAAAACAGTCAAACCCTTTTTCTGCCGACGCCAAATCGTGACCGAAGGAGACGAGACTTTTCTGCATTTTCACCATCATGGCAGCATGTGCTTTTTTGTCCTCTGTTGCTCTTCTTTGACTTTCCACTTTTATGTAGCTTGTTTACAACAGAAGGTTTCCAACCGTGCGTGTTTGACCCCCGGTGTTGTTGGTGCGTGACCCGGCTGTTGTCTAACACAGCAAGGGGACGGCAGCCTGTAGGGTTAAAACAGGAACTGCATCTACCTATTACCTATAATATGCACTTATTGTAGCTATACTATATATGTTGGATGATAAGTTATTGCTGCTTAATCAATCGCAATGTATTCTCAGTAACAGTTTTGACTTGAAAACAAGATAATCCAGACAAAACGATCATTGTGCCGTATTCCATTTCCCAATGACGCTCTCGTTTTGTCTTGTATTACAAATCCAACACACCCCCTGTCCTGTACCGCGGCCCTTCCCCTTAAAGCCCTAACTAATGGAGCACTGCTGAAACTCAGCTCCACCACATGACATCACAAGCAGGTGCTATGAGTGTTGAGGTTATTCACCTCGCTCGATGTGCACTTGTTTCATTTCAGCTCAGTGTGAGTCTCTCCTGAGTTACATCGTCATTTGTTCCGCTGAGATTTTCTCTCTTCTCAGTTTAACTGCAGCGGGCAGGGCTCCTCCATATCAATATCAATACACTTAAACCATATATTGAATTATAGGAGGTTTATTTGGGAGAGAAAAGGTCCCCTGGCTGCGAATAATTACATTACTGCTTTACATTTAATAAAATAATACACTAAGGTCAAGTAGCTGAAAAGTTTAATAAATCAGAAAGTATTTGTGTTAAATATTCAGGATCTCAATATTGACTTGAATAATGCTGACTAGTATTTTTGCCATTATCAATTATCCCAATGATAAATCACAAGAAGTTGCATTGAACAAATGTCCAATTATTAACTCTGATATGTTTTAAACAAAAGAATCTCTCCTCTCAGTTGCTTTCAGCTCTCTAATATCAGTGATAAATTACCAATGCACTATTGAAAGGGGTTTAGGGATTGTAAAATATACTTAACTACATCACTTACGGTCACTGGGGATGTTTCCATTTGGTTATACTATAATATCTCTAGCATTAGCAAGGAAGAGCAATAAAGGAAACCACTGAGCCTTAGTTACAACTAATATAACAGACATATAACATACATATAAACATTTACATGCAAGAGAAGTTCTTGCCAGCACATATCGCCATAATAATATACAACATACAGAATAATGTAGTGAAACAGTCCTACTGGCCCACTGCTCAGCTACAAGCGTGGTTAAAACACCTGACACCAGGTCAGAGTCAGAGGAGTGCAAAACAACAACTTGCTGGAGAAAAGGTAAATTTAAGTTGAGCTGGTTTAGCTGCTACTTTATAACTCTACATGAGAAGCCACTGCAGCCGTAGCCAACGACAAAACAACAAATTTATTAAGAAAAGTTCACGAGCGCTGCGTCTTTGCTTCTTTCACTTGCTCTTACTCAAAGACGGAAAAAGTAGCTAGTAACTATAACTATTTACTTTTCCAAAGTAACATTCCCAATGTAATAGTAAGTTGCAGCACAGCAGGGCAATACCACAAATCTCTACGATCACCTGTAACACAAACACAATCCTGCCAAAGAATTGTGATCTGAATCTAAGCAGAAAAATCGTGATTCACATTTTTTCTAGAATCGTGAAGCCCTGCTACAAGTCAGGAGATTGCACAATATTGCTCAGCCAACATTCGGTCAATGTTCCCCTAATGTTCAGCAAATGTTCAGCCAATGTTTGATGGTAGGGGACCAATTTTCTTGATCGACAGGTGGATGTAATTATACTATTGGTTGAAATCACTTTGGGAAATTTGACATGTGCCATGTTTACTTTTAATGAAAAATTTGACTTTTATATAAAATTACAAATTACATTTTTTAAATATTATTTTAACTCAAGATTTATTTGCAGATGTCTGACACCAAAATCACACAGAAATATAGGTATTATATTATATATATTTTTCCAAATTTTATAATTGTTTATTTTAGATGTTTTTTTTCTATTTTAGAAGATGAAGATATTTGTGTAGACTGTGATATTATAACTGCATCAGTGTTTCTTTCTGCTTCTTCTTGAACATCCTTTTCTTGCTTTTCTGATAAAACCTGGTTGTTTTACTTCTTTGTTTTGTGTTTGATCTTTTTTTCCTATTGTGATCTTTGATGGTTGTTGATTGTTGGAGATATATATATAAAAAAAATAACAACTTGTGAACACCTGTGAGCATCTGCTCACACTATACACAGCGGATAGAACCTGTGGACACACCCTGCAGCCACAGAGACAGGAGACAAAGGACAAAAGACAGAAGACAAAAGAGGAAACAGGTCATAGCAGTCTGGGGACTAGCCCCCCCCCCTTTCTGCAGGACTGGAAATGCTGGAGTGACCAGGTCACTGGAACAGTGATTCAATACATCTATGAATCAATGCATCACCACTGGATCAATGAATCAGCGGATCAATGCATCACTGGATCAGTGAGAGGAAATCCACTGAGCCTCAGCCTCATGGGTATATTGTAGAAAGATTAAAAAAAAAAAAAAAAAAAAAGAACCTGCCTGACAGGTTTCTGACAGATTCGGATTTCAGGGCAGAAACTCTGAGAATCACATAAAGAGGAGCCCGAAGACATGAAGAACCGACTCCTGCTCATCGATTTCCCCCGGTCCACCCCTCTCTCCCCCCTCTTCCTCTTCCTCTTCCTCATCCTTCCCTTCCTCAGCAGCGGTTACGTTAAGCTGCGGAACAACAGTGAATCCGACACATGCCGCAAGCTGCGGGTCCGCTCTCGGTGTGTGTGTGTGTGTGTGTGTTTTCGCCGCGTGTTTTTTTCTGCGTGTGTGTGTGTGTGTGTTTTACCTTTGATGTAGTTGGACGTGGTGTCGTCCAGCAGAGACGCGCTGACCCCCATGGTGCTGCTGCCGGAGAGAATCCACAGGTAGGTTCAGTCCTCAGGTACAACCGCTCACATCGATCTGCGGCAGCAGAAGGGGAGAGAGGAACACGCCTTCCTCCTCCTACTCCTCCTCCTCCTCCTCCCCCTCCCCCTCCCTCCGTGTCATGTAGTGAGTCAAACACCAGCGCCAGCTCGCAGTTTTAGTGATAGTCATCCATGACTAACGATGTTCACTTGCATTCCTTTAAATACATAAACACAGAAACCAATAAGGTGCAGAAAATCAGCCTAATTTACTGCAGCTGTGTTTAAAAAAATGACCGTAAAGTCGTAATATTACGAGAATAAAGTACATTATATATTTCATAATAGCTTTTACCATAAGGGCATGATATTACCGTAATAGGTCGTAATATTGCCGCAAAAAAGTTCTAACGTTACCACAATGAAGGTGTACTATTACCAAAAGAAAGTCATTATATTACATCAATAAACTCGTTTTAGCCTTCACTATAAGTAATAATATTTCCAGAATAAAGTCGTAATACTTTTATATTCATGTTCTGGAGACTGAGCTAGTGTAGTGATGTATAATATCACAGTTTTATTTTTATGGGTCAAATAATGGTTGGCAAGATGAGAAACGTTTTTTTTAAATACGGTTTTTCATCGGGTCTCTCAAAATAAACATTTTGGGTTCAGGCTGGTTCATTATTTGTAATATTTTTTGACACAAATGGTGTAATAGAAAAGCAATGATTATTGTTAAATATGTAATCCACCTGGAATATAAAACCAGTTTAAAGCGTTTTTTTTATTGTTATTTATTTAAAAAAAGGAGTTAAATTATATGGTACCATTTTTAAGGATTAGACCACGTGGCTTTTTGACATCCCTTGTGCCAATTATAATTCAATTTTGATTGTTAGTGTTAAAGTGTGTAAAGTCAATGTGTTTGGAAGATCTGAACAAGAAACAAGGAGATGTTACTTGGTATAGCGTCACAATGGATACAAGACATTAGACTACTGGTCCTTATTGTTCAGTTAGTTTTCAGTTACAATAAAGATGACTATGAGAAGAAGAAGTAGTACCTACCAATCATTTGGAAGGGAACCCGAAAGTAAAGTCAAATTTTAATGTGTTTCTATCAGTGGAGAATAAAAATTAAAATATCTCTGGTAGCGATATTTCAGTATCGATATGCCAACCACTAAACACAAAGAGACAGAGGTGGCATCTTGCTAGCATGCTAACGCTAATAAAAATAAATTTACAAAGAAAAAAGTGAGGAAAACAATGACAACGCAATCCCAGCATTTGTTTTAATAACTAAATGCTGAGTTTAGGTTTATGTAGTACATCTATGTTTTAGCACCAATATCACGAACTGAAGACTCTGTCACTATGGTAACGGTCTGTCAATCACAAAGTAGCCACGCCCAGCTCTATGTCAGTATGACTCTAAATGGGCTTTAACTCACTGAATGAACATCAAGCACCATCACTGGAGAAGACTGAGACCTAAACAAACCTGGAAAGTGTTTACTGACATCACAAATAATCCTCTTGTAGACTTCAATACAATCTGAACTCTGTTTGGAGAGTGGAGTCGCACCCTGCTGGTCTTCAGACAGAATGCAGGTGCACAATCAAGTTTATTAATTCTATTTGTATTAATGCAATTTCAACTTGTACTAGACATGAGGATTTCCATGTGATGCTTCTTTATACTCCACTACATTTGTCTGACAGAGTAGATTAGAGTCACTTAATTGAGACTGAAGAAAACACTCATGATTCTTGATTAATTGTTGATCAATTTCCTGTTGATGGACTGATAAATAAATCAAAATGGTGCATCGCTAAAAAGAATAAAAATGCGAAGGATACGCTGCAGCTGGTGTCTACAGAGGAGCGGTGGATGTATACATCAACATCAATTCCCAAGAATAAAACTAAAACATTAAAATGTAAGTAGATGAAACTAATTGACACTTTCTCTTCAGCTTCTATCCATTTTCTAAGATATAATTTTCCATTCAGAATTTTTACTTGTCTGATTATTTCATAATTTGTATCTTAAGTATACATGATTATACTGCAGTAAAGTATTTAAGTATTTCAATCACCTGCACTTGTTGCACTTTGGTCTGTTCCCTAAAAGGTCATCAGCCAATAGGGACATGGGCCTGTATCATCTAAGAGCTGACAAAATCGATGGAAGATAAATTCTGATCAAGGATGGAAAAAAATAAATAAATATGGTGATTGATAGTTTCACTAATTTCATAAGTTTTTATAATTTTCACGAAGACTAAATTAAAATGAATCAACATTGATCATAACATCACATTCCCCAGAAACCCACAAGATTTAGGTTCTACAGATATCATTTATTATGATTTTAGAAGACAAGAGAAACATAATAATACAAGAAATAAGCTCAAAAAAGAAGAAAAGAAAACAGCCAACCTGTTCCATATGACTTTTCAAAGAGGAATTTCAAATCAAATAAATAGAGGAATATAACGGCTCATTGGTGCTGCAGGATCAGTTGGTTTTTAATGAAAGTCCAAGTTCTACTTTGTTCTAGTAAAAGCATGTCGGAACACAAAGCAGTTTCAGTGCAGTCAGAACTTGCTGGAAGCAGCACAGGAGGAGTCAGAATGAGACTGAGAATGTGAGCCGGGCCTCCGTCCCACCGGGGGGTCCCTGCCTCACACCGTGTTGTCGGCAGTGGCGTTGGGGACGCTGTATTTGGTGAGGATAGATTTGAACTGCGCCAGTGTGGCGTCGGTCCGAACCCCGGTCGGGTCAAAGTGAGTCCGGCTCACCCTGAATCCGTCCTCTGTCAGGTACTGCAGGAATTTATTTAACCTGGGGAGAGGAAACACAGAGAACGTCATGATTTGGAACAATCTGCACATCAGAGATATTCATGCATTTAGAAGATGTTACGAAACAGGTTTAGCTGTTTATTTCGGCTTCTGATAGACTGTTTTAAGGGAGCTCGCTATCTGCTAACACCCACAGAAACAGAGGTCAGAGGTCACTCACTTGGGCATGTTCATGCCTCGGAGGCTGTGGCGGTGGATGCTGTAGTAGAACGGCGGATGCTCCAGAGACACGTCGGACTTCAGCTTCTTCACCATACCCGCAGACTCCTCTCCGGACTTCCTCTTTCCTGCAGAGACACATGGAATCATCTCAGCCTGGGAAAAGTTTATCCAAACTGGGGTTCAAGCAAAACCTGAATGAACATTCATGAAATGATGTCAGGGGCGACACGGTGGTGCGGTGGGTAGCACTGTTGCCTCACAGCAAGAAGGTCGCAGGTTCAAGACCCGCCTTGGGCCTGGGTCTGGGGCCTTTCTGTGTGGAGTTTGCATGTTCTCCCCGTGTCTGCGTGGGTTTTCACCGGGTACTCCGGTTTCCTCCCACAATACAAAACATGCTCAGGTTAATTGGTGAACTCTAAATTGCCCATAGGTGTGAGTGTGAGAGTGAATGGTGTGTGAATGGTGTGTGTGCCCCACGATTGGCTGGCGACCATCTGGGGTGTATCCCTGCCTCTCGCCTTAACGCGCTGGGATAGGCTCCAGCAGACCCCTGCGACCCCGAAAGGGAATAAGCGGGATAGACAATGGATGGATGGATGGATGGAAATGATGTCATGCAATGTACTGTGTAATATGTTTTTTATTCTTTTATCTCTAGAAACAAAAGGAAGTGGGAAGATATGCAGCGTGAGGAGCTATACTATTTCAGTAGTTTTTCGGGTGTACATTCAGTGGTATTTTGTAGTATTTCAGCTTTACCTTCAGTAGTATTCTGTGACAGAGGGATTGTGGGAAAGAGAAAGGCTGAAAGGTTTTACTACAGTAACTGTAGTAAAACATGTAACTGAGCTCGTGCTGATCACACGTTTATAAATTAAACTTGAGAAAATTTTGAAGTACGAACTGAAGAGGGGAAAAAGTCAAATACAAATACTAACAAGTGTGTGTTAGAGATGTACAGGAAGTGTGTCTCACCGGACTGCTCAGCAGGTCCTGACTCATCTCCGCTCTGTAAGGTCTTAATGACGACTCCACACTCCACTGCAGAGGACAGCACATCACGCATTTACCACACACACGCATTTACCACACACACACACACACACACACACACACACACACACACACACACACACACACACACACACACACACACACACACACACACACACACACACACACACACACACACACACACACACTATGAGGTTCCATTCTTTTCAAAACGTGTGTGCAACCATCAACTGAGTGTGTCACAAGAGTGTGTTTTGACAGCAACACTCGGACATGTTACACAGTTGCGGTGTTGTGATTCCATTTGATATGAATGGAACCTCTCTCCCACACACATACGCAGCAGCAGAGAGGTACGGTGATTTTACCCTGGTTGGTGAGAGCCGATGCTCCATGCACCAGGGACTTGAGGATGGTGCAGTCGGACTCACAGATCAGCGTTTTGACGAGCGGCTGGATGTCGTCCATGCTGTGCTGCACTGCTGCCGACAGCATCCGCCTCAGGAAGCCTGTGTTGAACAGAGGGCCAGCCCTACACACACACACACACGCAGCAGGTTCAACTTCATTGAGGCAAGTAAAAAAAAAAGTCTTGGAATTTGAAGAAATATGGTTTACTTATATATATATATAATTTAGGAGTGAAGTGGAAAATAATGATTAATCAAGTGATGATTTATATTCCGTGGCAGGGCTTAGAAAGATTCGGCTGTACAAACTATTTAATACACCTTGGCTTTACTTGTGCTGTATATCTCTTTGCTCTATATAAAGAATAGTTATGACTGATTAATAGGTTTTAGTGAAAGTTTGCCAATATGGAAGTTGTTTTAGGTTACTACTCTATTTTGAGAGCTTTTTACCAGAGCGGTCCGAGCTGCACGGCTGTCTTTCCAGGCAGACTTCCATGACAGTCACAGGGCAGCGTGTCTGCAGGAAAACACATCACACAGGATTTACTGCAGGAGAGGAGCCCTCAAACACAAGCTCTTACAGATCAGAGCAGATCGAATCAGATCTAATCCATCTATCATCTGTTTGGTTGGGTTTATGTGACCTGGAAATGTACTATTGTCATTCGCTGTTGTCAGTGTAAGGAACCGTCTGCAAGTTCCATGTTTCAGAATGACTTGATTGATGAAAAATGAAAAAATAAACTAAAATAGTTTGTCCATTTTCTATTTGCTGTGTACATCATATATACAATGCCCTAACCACTAAAGGTTAGGTTTGGGGGAAAACAGATTTTATATGGCTGTAATATACATTTAAAACCTGATGTATCGCTCATAAGTTATAGTCTATAATTAAAGATTGAATGTGAAAAGTTTACTCCAGACAACAACAATGTGCTGAACTTGCTTGTGATTAAAAGGACGCTGATACCATGATAGATTTTATGAATATGATGTACTACTGCAAACAGAGGAGGGAAAAAGTAATTTTGTTAATTTTTGGTGAACATTTTTTATCAATCAATTCATACCGAAACATTTAACTTCCCTAACACGGACCACTTAAAGAGAATGACTTTAGTACACTTCCAGGTTACGTAAACCCGACCAGTTAAATAGTAAAATAAAATTCCATTGTGTGCTCTGTTTTTCCATTTTAAATTTTCGATCTGAGCCTAATATTTAAATATAAAACAGCCAATCAGTCATTGTTGTATTAGAACAATAAACAAATTATAAATATTACAAAATATCACCTTCTAATTTTCAGAATAAACTTGTTGAACTCACCGTCCACCATGTTTCCGAGCTTGAGGAAGACTCTCTCCTCGCACCACTGACAGTGGACCAGCTTCCGTAACTTCTTGGTGGACTCGTCGGCCTGCATGGGACCCCGGAGCACCCTCACCACCACCAGGACAAAGTGCTCCAGGGCCACCGCCAGCAGCACCTCGATGCCTTTGTTACAGCGGGCCGCCGCCCTGCGGGGTGCAGACGGCGAGCAGTCAGGACGGGTTGCTTCAGTTTCAGTCCCACATTAAAAGACACACATACACATACATATACACATACACACGTACCTGGCCACAGTGGCGAGCACCATGCGTGCAGCCAGCTCTCTGTAATACTCGGTGCGGATGATGTGGCAGCTGTAGTGACGCAAGGTGACGTTGGGGGACTTGGAGTACAGCGAGCCGGTGTCTGTGGACGTCACAGACACGATGCCCAGGTTCCGGACGTTCCTGAAGGCAGCGTCCAGATAGTTCACTGCCGTACCGAAGGGATCCAAGTGACTGGAAGAGACAGATTGAGGAAGTTTAGATACAGATCAATGAGTGATGCATCCTTGCCATTTGCAGCTAGAAGAGGCATCTACCACATTAACGATGTATAGATTGTATTTGTGATTAGTTTAATGTTATTTTCACTGAAACATTTGTAACCCCAAACTTTTGAACGGTAGTGTTAGTAAAGTGATCAGCCAGTGGAGGCAGGCAATTCCAGATCATCCTCCCACTCACATGTAATCAAAGGGCCGCAGGTGCATGATGACGTTGGCGTCCATCTTGGCAACCTCCACCGTGGCCACCGGCTCCGCCTCCCCGCCGCCTCCGTCAGGGCCCCGCGGGCCTCGTGGGCCCCCTTCCGCCCGGATGTGGTTGAGCTGGCAGTTCTCCTTGATCATCTTCACGCACATGTCGTTGATGTCCGTGATGGTGACTTTGACAGCGTTGCGGAGGTGCTTCGCCCACTGGAGGCCCATGATCCCTGAGAGGAGGGGGAAGAGTGTCAGTCTGAGAGGTTTTACTGCATCAGGTACTGTCAAAGCAAAATCAACATTTAGACTTCAATCCTCCTCCTCACCTACAAAGGATCAGGTTCCATCTGATCTAAAGTAGCTCCTACGTTTAAGAACAGGCTGAGAATTTCCTTTTCGATGAACTGTATAGTTAGCCAGCCTAGAACCTAGCTTTGCTGTTATAGGTTTAGACTGCTGGGGCCTTCAAGAGATAGTCTTGAGATCCTAACCTCCCAACATGTTAATCATGTTTCCTCCAGTGATCACATTTCTGTTCTGGAAATGTTTGACACTGGCTTATAATTACTCAGATAAAGCCTCATTTGCCCACTTCCACACCAGCAGCCATATTGACATGAAATAGTAGATAAACACTGGTGTTATAAATCACATTAATTAAGGCTCTCTGCTATTCATTAATGCTGTTATCAGTCCATGTTTAGTTTAATTTCATGTGGGATGAAGAAAAGCATTGAACCTTTACACCTGAATAGTTCGGCTTAAATAAAAAAAAAAGTCAACAATTCAGACCCACCTGTGGCTCCAAAAGCATCCAGACACTCCAGCGGGTTTCTTTCTTCGGCCAGAACGGCCAGCGCACAGAACACCAGCTGCCTGAAACACACACACACACACACACAGTCAGTGATAAAGCAGACACATAGTTTATTATGAGTGTGTGTGTGTGTGTGTGTGTGTGTGTTGTCCACCTGTTGGCCTTCATCTTGCGGTTGAAGTAGGTGTCACTCTTCTGCGGGGTGGAGTAGTTGGGGAGGAGCTGGACGTTGGTTCCCAGTTCTTTCATGATTTCGTACGCCTGACCGGATGGAGCTGTGGACACATCACACACACGTTACAGCCCATTGAAGCATCCTTGCGGCTTTTAAAAAAAAAGATTCTAAACTGGAGCCTAGAGGGAATGGACACATTGAAGCCTATAGTATTTAGCAGCAGCTATCGTTTGACATGAAACAGGGATCAGTGGGCTGCTGGCTCCTGTCAGTGCTCTGCTGCCTGTTAATCCCATTTAACCAGAAATCTCTGCATGTTGCACTTCACGCTTGATGTGTTTTTGGGGACCCGAGAGGAAGTTCACTGTCAAACTCGATGTAATTCGGTGGCACTTTAACACAGAACTTTATAAAGCCTCGTTCATCTTTGGCTATATAGATTTGTGTTTTTGTCTACATCATTTGGTTCAGAACTTCTCTGGACAGAGCCAGAAAAAAAGACTTTCCTTTCTCAGATTTTTGATATTTACTTATAGTTCTGCTGTAGATGACTGTCACATGTTGTGGGTGGGGCTTATGTTGCAAATAATGTTGTTCCTCCATAAGGCTTTTTGCCATGACATCCACACCTGGTGGCCAGATGTGGATGTGATTGACCATGACAAAATTGCTCTCATTGAGCTAAAAGGTGTGTGTGTGTGTGTGTGTGTGTGTGTGTGTGTGTGTGTGTGTGTGTGTGTGTGTGTGTGTCACCTTCACACTATTAGCTCGGATACAATAAACTTCCAGTAATCAAATTTTCACAGCTAATGACTATATAATAATCTGACCATTATTTTCTATGATTTATGTTTTTTCCCCTACATAACTAACATGCAATGACACAGTTGCAACTACTAGAGGTTAAAAAAAAAACTAAAATACTCCATCAGCACAGTAGGTTTCTGCTGATTGACCGAACTGTTGCAGCTCTAGTTCCAGGTAACATCTCCTGTGATTATGTGAGTTGCCTGCAGTAGCCCTTTAAAGCCTGGGGATTCTAGTGTGTGTCAAGCATTCATTACCCGGCTCCTCGAACGCCACGTCTGTGCTCCCGGAGTAGCTGGCCTCCGTCTCTCCTTTGTTGACGTGGCGTCTCAGGTGGCTGATCATGTCGGTCTTCCGGGCGATGGTGACGGAACACACCACGCAGTGATAGTGAGCCACGTGTCTGCCTGATGCCTGGAGAGGATACAATCACCAAAGAGGGGGGGTTTAGACATGAGAGAAGGGGGGGGGGTTAAAAAAAAATCTAAGACAGGAAGTGCAGCTGCTTCTCCCTGCTCAGGAGGTTGAAGATTTTATTTGACAGAGGACATGACTTACGCCGGCTCCATTGGAACCACTGTTCGCTGTTCTAGTCCATTGAAAGTGAAATATTTCCTGATTTTTATTTTTCATATTTTTTAAATCCAGCTTCTTAATTGAATGTGAATCATTTTCTGACATATCACAGAATGTCAGATTCTCTTTTTATTGTCTTAATGTGTGACACTTTATGTTACAGATTCTTTAACGTTACACTAAATTTTATTTGCATGAGTTAACGGGACATTTCTAGGACTGACTCACCTGATCTCCACTGGGGCTGGGCTTCAGGTTTCTGCAGGGCAGGTGGCAGATACACATCCTCTGACCTGTTGAAGGTGCAAGACCGACAAGAAGAATGTTAGTCTCCCTACTCCACAGGTAGACTCCACATCGAAAACATCTCTTTCACATTCATTTACATACATCCTGCAGCTCTGGAGCTCATTTAGTGGTTTCAGATGCTCCTCATTTGTGCAATACGTCATACAATATGCGTCCAAACTAATGTGGATACTATTGTCCACTACTGGGGTGCTGTTCTCATCTCATCCAGGTTCCAGTGATGCTGCATCACTCAGTGATATCAGGTAACACTTTATTCTACAGCAACTGCATTCTAGTTCATTGAAAACACAATGATGTAATTTGGAAGTGTATAACAGCCATTGTCCAGGATGTCAATTTGACATTCACATGTACTTACTTTTTACAAAACCTTTCCAGAAATTCTTGCTGTCTTACGGTGAAAGGCTGTTTTATTTAATCTGGTGTTAAAGAATGCAATGAGCTCAAAGGTTTAGTATTTACTGCCCCTAAGGAATATTGTCTCAATTATTAAGAAAACAACGCAAACAGCAGCACTTGAATCTAAGCCTAAGTAATCTGTAATCTCTGTTTAGCTACATGTAATATCTGTTGTGATTCTTCACTTTTTGAAGATATAACTTTGATGAAAATCAAATATTGTTGAGAAAGTGTTTCAAGCAATGTTGCCACACATGTGCTGCGCTGTCAGATAAACCAGCTCAGCGGGTTCAGGCCTGGACACTGTGCTGCCATCCCACATATTCTCCTCTGAGGTCGTTCTGACAGTGTGTTTTGGGTCTATATGATGCTGCAGGCTGAAGCTCTGATTAACTAGAAGCTTATCAGCGGATGCTGTGCAACCCTACTGTGCAGCAGAAGAGCCTCAGACATATCGCTTCTCCATGTCGAAACAACAGAGGGCGGATCTGTAGGAAACTTTAATAACATTGGATCTCCTTTCATAACTCTAAATGTACATTGTTTATCAGCTTTCGACTTGAATGGATTTCAGGTTCCATTTTCTTCACTTCTCCTGGGTTTCCCACATATATATTTGTGTTTTAAAGAACCAAAATTGTCACATCTCCAGCTTCTCTCTGCAGCTCTAGAAAGAACAGGTCGCTTTGTGTTAGTTGATTAAGATTAATGAGCCTCTCCTCTGATTGGCCGTGAAAAGGGAGAGTAAAAACGGTAAAGTCGTGACATTGCAACTTCACAGAGGTCCTGACGGCTGAAATATGGACAATATTTATGTAACACAACAACATTCTTTTAATCATCATATTAACATTGACCTTTCTACTATATGGACGCTTTAAAGATCAAAAGTGATGAGCAGATGAAAGTATAATGAGGAGAAGTTTGGACGGGGCCTCCACCTGAGCTTCACTCACCTTCAAACTCGGCGTAGACCTTCCAGTGCAGGTTCTGCAGGTGTCGGCGCAGCTTGTGGCTGTAACAGGCTTTAAACTTCTCCTCAGGACACAGAGGACAGGACTTACGCCCGGCTGCAGGCACAACACAAAACATCACATCACACACAATATCACAAACACGCCACCACACACAAGACATCACAGACGTTTTAATTAATTTACATTTTTCAGGTCACCTTTAATGTGGGGTTGTAACTTGTGTCTTGATGAATATACTGTAAGTCTCTTCATTAATAATGTTTGACTGAGTAATTGATTGTTCGTTTTTCCACTCACCACCATTGAGGTCGACCAGCAGCTCCAGGCCCTCCACTGTAGTTTGGATGGAGATGTGTCTCTCTGTTTGAAGCAAAGAATGTGTCATGTCATTAGTCTTTAGAGGTTCGGTGTGAAGATAGAATATTAAACGATTATCCAGTACACACAAACTGACGTAATTGAGTCACCTGTAGTGGTGGTGGAGGGTTTGTTATCGCTGTCTGCAGCAGCCTCATTCTTCACTGCCTGCTCCTTCACTTCATCAGCAGCGTCAGCAGCATCTCCACCTTCAGAGTAAAACATGAGAAGTTGTTTGTTTATGCCCTTGTTTTTTGGGGGGGATTAACACCATACTCCACAGATTAATCAATAATCAAAATAATTATTAGTTAACCATTCACAGGTATCTTACTCCAAGACATGTTCACAGACCCTCAGGAAATCCCAGCACTATCCTCTAACAGAACAAAAATGCATGTAACAGTAACATGCCCAGGTTGTTACTCTACAAGTCTGATTTTACTTAACCTATCAATGCCATAATAGAACCTATGTAGAATGACATTGCAACTTTCAATCAATAATTGTAGCATTTTTCTTAGAATAATTGTTTTTTGTATGTCTCCCCTGCATAATTTGAACATTAGGATTATGTAACATTCTAAAACACCCTCATTTGGCCAAACATGAAAAATCTACAAAAGTTCCACAATTTTATAGGGGAATAATATAACAACTTTATTCTCATAATATTCCCACTTTATTTACGTATTATTGGGTTATGTAAGAGTTATATTAAATAAATGACGATTATATTTGGATTTAATTAAGGTTATGTTCAGGTTATATTCGAGTTACATTCAGGTTAAAGGGTAATGGTTATATTCAGGGAAATATTCTTAAATTCAGGTTATATATTAAAGTTATATTGGGGTTCTATCCATCTTATATTGGTGTTATATTCGGTCTATATTGGGGTTATAATCGGGTCAGGGTGCTGTGATCAGCCTCTGGAGGTATTAGCTGTGGCTGTTGTTGTTCAGTGTTTAGGTCCTCTGGCGGAGCTCCGCGCTGAGGCCCTGCTTCAGTTCACCACTTTCTATCTGCATTTCTCCGTGTATTCGCCGCGCAGCGCTAACCGTGTCCGAACATCGCCCCCAGCTCCGCGTTACTGTCCAGACAGAAGCGAACAGGCGACAAACGGCGGCGGTTTACTCACGTGTGATATCGACGTCCTCCTGGTGTAGCTGAGCAGCTTCTGCCTCTTTGAGCTCCGCCATTACTAACTACAGCGCTACGCAGGAAATGTTCTGACGTACGTACTTTACGTAACGTGCGCAGTTCCAAAGCGTAAATGGTCTTTAAGCTGGAGGCAGAGGAGAAGAAAGTACTCCGTAGCCCTATGTTATACTAATCGTTGTCATCTTTAAGCACACATAGGAGTATTTTAATGTTTTAGTTTATCGATGTGGAGACAATTTGGAATGGCCGCAGATTGTAGTAAAAAAATACTACATCATTATATTTGTCACATTTCACACAAAGTGGAACATTTAAAATAAAAAGAGATATTACTTTATCTGCATCTTAAGATAACTAAAACTGCATTTAAATGTAGTAGAGAACCCGGGAATATTAAAACAAAAAATAATTAATCTAAATGCATTACTACTTACTACTTTTAAAATTCAAAGTCAATTCAAAAAACGTCACACACACACTATATATATATATATATATAGTGTGTGTGTGACGTTTTTTGAATTGACTTTGAATTTTAAAAGTAGTAAGTAGTAATGCATTTAGATTAATTATTTCTAAATATAATTATTAGATTAATTATATATATATATATATATATATATATATATATATATATATATATATATATAGAGAGAGAGAGAGAGAGAGAGAGAGAGAGAGAGAGAGAGAGAGAGAGAGAGAGAGAGAGAGAGAGAGAAATTTTGTTGACAGCAGTGAGTTGCATTTAGTGGAAAAAGAAACTTAAGGAGCCTTGAGATGGACGAAAAGCGCATTTTCGCCTCGATTATGTTCGCGCGAAGTCGCCGTGCTCCAGATGCGCTTTGCTGAACCGGATTTTCTGAAGTTCGCCCGCCTCGCAGCGAACTCCCGTCTGTTCACTTGTTCGTTTCCGCGTCGAATCCGCCCCTAATAAAACTTCTTAAGCAGGAACTTTTGTGATCTGATCGCATCACAGCGAAGCAGAAACTGGACGAGAGCTGCTGAATTAAACTGATCACCGATCTTTAGAGGAAAAACAGGACAGAAGAATATGGGGTGAGTCAAAATGTATTTTTGTTATAAAATCTCGCTTGAAACATCATCATAATGAATTGTTAACATTTTATTCTTAGTCAGTGCTGCTGAGTCTTTTTTCTATTTCTAGTTCCATATCCTATTTTCTTTCTTTGCCTTTCATTTCTCCCTTTTATTGTTTTTTTTATTTGTTTCTATTTGTATCTTTTATACTGTTATGTGTTTATTTTATATATTCTGAATACGTCATTGCTATGTATACGTTTTGTTTCATTTGATTTTGTGAAGCAAATACATTTAAATGTTTTTAAATGTGCTTTATAAATTATTTTGATTTGATTTGGTATGATATGATGTCTGAGTGACCAAATAGGTGTCATTGTGGCATCATCATCTAACTTTCAAGGAAGGGATCAGTCTATTTTGTCTTACTGTCCTGGAGAAATGTATCTTACCTTCTCACTTGTTAAGGAGCCAAGAGAATGTAGTGTGCAGTGGCAGTGTGGGTGTGAAGTTGATTGGTTGCCACTCCCAACTAAACACATTCTAAACAGACACCCCCCCCTGATACCACTATAAGCAGCACTTTAGGAACCAAGCCATCAGCATGTTCCAAGGCGGTGCACCTGCTCTCTTAATATGCAGATGATGTGTTTTACTATGTTACTTTTATTCTTCAACAGTGATACTCAGAGCGACTCAACACTGGAGGCCAAACTAAAGGTCCTGCAGTGCCACTTCACCTGGGACATCGACCCCGGCCACTCCAAACTTTTACGGCTCACCGAGAAGCTGGAAGACATCGGTGCTGAGGAGGGAAACAGCTGGCTGGGTCACATTTACAACCTGCAGGGGTACATTCAGTACCAGCTGGGCTTCACTGAAGACGCCCACCATTTCTTCAGCAGGGCCACAGAAGCCTTCCGCCAGTCGAGACACAAAGATTCAGGCGAAGGTCCCTGGTTGGTGGTGAACTACGGTAACCTGGCTTGGCTGCACCACCACCTGGGAGAGCAAGCGGAGAGTCAGACTTATCTGTCGAAGGTCAACACCCTGCTGAATGAATACCCATCTCCATCCCAGGAAGAGCTTCACCCAGAGATTTACGCTGAAAAAGCCTGGACTCTGATGAAGTTCAGGAAAGACAAGAAGCTGCTGGCTGCAGATTACTTCCAGAGAGCCATCAGGATGCAGCCAGACATGGTGGAGTGGCAGACCAGCCATGTCTTAGCATTAGTGAGTGCTGTTAAGTACAGTGACACACCAGTGGAGAAAGAGATCCTGGAGAAAATGAAACTGGCCAAAGAACAGGATCCAGAGAACTTGTACCTTGCTGCCCAAGACCTTGAGCAGCGTGCTAGGGCAGGAGAGAGAATTGAGGATGAGGCACGTGAATTAGCTGGAAAGGTTTTGAGAAATCCTGTCAGCAGCTACAGTGGTTTAAAAGTGTTGTTAAAGGTTTACAGAAGCTACGTATCTGTTGATGAGGCTGTCGCTCTGGCAGAAGAAGCTCTAGAAAAACATCCAGATGAACGTTTCCTGAAGAGATGTGTTGCACTCTGCTACAGATGGAAGATCGTTTTTCACAGAGACAGTCACCTGAAGCAAAGCATGATAGACAGAGCCATCAGTATCCATAAAGAAGTGATCTCTCTTTATCCTTATTCAGCACTTCTTAAGACAATATCCCTTGCAAATGTATTCGCAAAGTCAAATCATGGCCCAGATGAAGCTGAGCAGATTTACCAGGAGCTGCTTGAAAAGGATCTGAACCCTGTAGAGAAACAGATGGTTTACAACTACTATGCAAAATACTTATACTTTGACCGAAAAGATCACCGCAGAGCGATGGAGTATCACAGGAAAGCAGCAGAGATAGAGTGTGAGTCATACTATCGGGAGAACAGCATCAAATTCCTGGAGAATATGGGTAGGAGACAAAACAGATACCAAAAGAGAACCCGTTAAGTTTGTGAAATTTGTAGAAATCTAGTAAGAAGAAAGCCTAGGTTAGGATTTTATACACATTAGGAAAACTTACAAGATTTCAGGAAGATTAAAAAAAATATTGATACACTTTTAACTTCATCAGGTTTGCTGACATAGCTGCGCTGGCTCTTATCACAGATAATACCCCCCCCCCCCCTAATATGAGTTCCTCATCTGCAACATCATCAGAGCCTCCGTTCTGATCTTCCTCAGCACACATGCTGACGAAGGCAGAGACGAGTCAACTCAGCTGCTTCAGCCAATCCCTGATAGTATGCTGTATCCTGCGGAAGCGGAGACTGCATTTTCAGGACCACAGTCCTGGTGCTGCATCCAAGGATTATAGTATTTCATGACTACAAAATATTACTTTCCAACTACTTTTTACGTGCATTCAACACAAATAACACTAATACTTACTTTGTTCAAGTACATAGTTTCAGGAATTTATTTCAACTACATGTGTTTTACAAATTAACTTGATATTGTTGTATATTGGAATAATAAACACAAGCTTGATTTTAGTACTAAAGGTGATAGCTTTGATTGGATGTTTTCACATCTCAACTCATAACCACACTGCTCTTCTTGTTCCTGTTTTTTGCACTCTTTTTAAAGCTTATAAAAGATAATGTTGTTGCAATAAAATCTAAAACTAGGAGGAAATGTCATGATTTATTGATGTATAAATTCAAGATAATCACAACATGAAAATGATTGTGCGAGTTGAAACTTGTGTCTCACTAATACTGTCAAATAAAACACTGTCAATTCTAATCAACAACTCCTCTGGTGGTTGATATACAGTTCTTCATGAGCTTCAAACTGTGTTGCAGCACTGCAGATAGAACAATAACGCATGACAAGCTACAACTTTTGAAAGCTACAGCAAACTTTAAAAGACGAGCTCACACCGTTTCAAGTGTCATAAAAATTTACTCTGGAGCCCAAATGAACATAAACCATGTTGTTGTTGCTGTAATTATTCCTCCTGTTCATACTGACCACTAGAAGATCTTCAAATTGCTCTTACAGTCTAAATCGACAGTCCCGCTTATCTGCAAACATGTTTAAAAGTTGATCTGAAGTTAATATGAAGCTTCATTCAAATCCCACAAATGTTTTAACATTACAGGGATTTTAGCTAGGTAAATTATTCAGTATGTCTTTACAGACTTGTGGTCACATAGTTGACTATAAGATATGTTATTTTTCCTGATGAACATCCAGTTGTGGGTCCTCATCTTCCTCAGAAATTAGTCAAACCTCCCAAAAGACACACACTAATTAATAGGCCTTTTTATTTCTATGACTAATGTCAGATCAGAATGTGAAACTCAGTGTTGACGTACAGAAACTTGTGTCGCAAAATGATCAATAACACCACTATCACATGAAAATGTTATGAAATTACAAGCAGATTTAAGAACAGGAGGTTTAAGGCTCCACAGAGACTGAGTGACCTCATTCTGTAATAAAGACCTGCTCACATTTACATTTACAACATGTCACAGATAGGTTCAGGCTCCCAAATGTCCAACTATAATTAAAGGAATATCAGAAAAATTCGAATAGTAAAAAAAAAAAAAAAAAAATACAAAAGTGAACAAAAATCATTCGTTTCCTCTTCGACTCTTCTTGTGACTCTTTTTTGAACTCCTGTAATGTAAAGAAAATAAAAAAAAAACATCTCATCAATAACCACACATAAACACAGATTCTCTTTTTATGTTATTTCACTTCCGACAAAGGTGCAATTATCATCCTCAGTCTCTCTTACTGCAGTAAATAATCCGATACAACAGTTTAAAAGTGCTGCATGAAAAGTCTTACTGCAGTAAAGTACTATGAGATGGTTTAGTTAAAGTAATACTCAAATAAATAACAAACCTCTCTGGGGATTTGGAGTGGCTGCGATGTCTGTGGCTTCTGTGGTGACCTGGTTCAAATCAAACAAATCATCAAAAACCATTAGACATGCAACCTCAGATTAAAAAAAAAAAAAAAAAACTCTCAAAAAGTAGGATTTTGTAAATTATGTTTTGCCCTTTTTTGCGCAGTTCTGAGCCACTTTGGGTGTTTTGTAAACTTATGATTTTGTCTTCATATACTACACAAAAAGTATTAGGAAAGATTAGGAAAAGTTGTTCCTAATCAATTGAAAAATAATATAAGCTTTGTAAGCTTGTAAATGTAAACTTAGGTTGTAATAATTTCCTATAAAAAAGTAAAATTGCCAAATTTTCTTCCACCCTGATTTGTTTCTCTTTTGTAGAACTCTCATATCTTTTAGAGTGTAGTAAACCATGTATGATCCATGTGCGTAAGAGGAACGTCCGCTGGTTTCCTTTCATGTTCTGGTGTATGTGTAGGTGTTACTAGTCTACCTGGGGACTTGGAGCGGTGACGTCTGTCTCGGGAGCGGCTGCGGTGGCGCCGGGGGCTCTTGCTGCGATGGCGGTCTCTCCGGGGAGATGGGCTGTGAACATATGACAGAACATTCACAAACCAACCGGACTTCACCAAAAATGTTTTACAATGTTTGATCCAAACCAAGAATGAAATAATCTATTAACAGGTATTGTCTATATCAAAGCCATTTCATCTCCTTCCTCTGTGGGGTAAAGAGCTAAGGTAAATCAGACTTTAACAGACACACAGGTTATATCAGGTCAGGATCCTATAAATGAATGTTAGGATCTTAGGACAGCTGTAGACATACCTTCGCCTCTTTGGAGATCTGCTCCTCCTGGGAAAAAATAAACCACAACACATTTTATAACAGTTATCATTTTGTGAATATCACTATATATTTACACACACATGCACACACCGTCTGGGTGAGCGGCTGCGTCTGTAACGGGGAGATGGGGAGCGGCGGGGACGATCGTTGTCACGGTAACCGCGCCTGTGGGGTTCAGGGGTCTGGAGTCTCTCTGGCTGCAGGTGGAGAAACACACATACACATCCCCACTTTAAATGCTGTTCCATCCCCATCATTGTCTTAGTTAATGAGTGATAATGAGTGACATGCATCAGCCACAATTTATTACATCAACAGCAGAAATATCAAGCCAACGAGACTTTGGAAGACTTCCTCTTGAGCTCTGGGAAACTATTTTAAAACAACATTCTGACATATTTTAGACAAAAAAAAATTAAAAAAAATAACAACAATAAACAAGAAAAGAATAGTCAGAACATACAATGATAAAATAATCATTCATTTCAGCCCAACACAAATCAACACTCCGGAAAACATGTCTGTCACTAAATGGATCCCAACTTTGAGGATTAAGGAGGGGCCTGGTGTCTGGAAAAAAAGCATTGTTTTTTTTATTTTACAGGAAAACTGATTTCACACTCACCTTCTCTTCCTCCTCGTCCTCTTCATCACTGCTCTCCACCTCATCCAGATCTTCTTCCAGAGCGCTGATACGCGTGTCCAACATCTCCGCCTCCTCAAGGACTTGTCTCTTCTGTAACATGTACACAAATGCAGTATAAAGTACATATACTTGACTTAACTAGTACTCAATGAGTAAATGAACTCAAGGTACTTTCTGACATTGTGAAAATGTACCTGAAGTCGCGGCAGAATAATGTCACACATTCTCTCTGCGTGAAGAAGGTTGTCAATGAACTCGTCCACGTGCATCAGCTCAAACTCTAAAGGAAAAACATGCAACATGAATGATCCTGTCACATGACCACATCAACGAGAGAAAACGTTGTCGAGCCAGGCTAGCAGTTTCCCCCCGTCCCCAGTCTAGTGTGCTAGGCTAGGCTAACTGCATCCTGGACCTGACTGCAATTTGTGTCAGCAGTAAAACAAAGAACTGTCGCAACTATTAGTCAAATATTCAATTAGTTCTAATCAGCCATTAATAGTTTGGAGGAATATTTTTTTGAATAAATGTCAAATTTCTGATTCATCTTTTTAAATGTGAAAATATTTAAATTTCACCAGTCCTTTGTCAGTGTAGGCATCATGCACTGCTTCTGAGAGGGTTAATGTAACAAAAATGGTGTAGTCTGCAGTTATTTGACTGTTTTCTGCTACCTTTCCTGACATTTGTAATGCCCCATGAAACGCACATATATGTATATGAGTAAGCACAAATAGGCACAACCCCTTTCTCAGTTTGTACAAAAGTTTGAAGAAGAACGTTGTCTGGACTTTCATGGAGTCCATTTTTTTCAAATCGATGCAATAGCCAACAGAAAGAGAGAACATACTCACCTCCATTTCTGTTCTGACTCTTGATTTTCCTGTAGTCATTGTACAGAGGTTCCAGGTATTTATAACAATCCACAGCAGTGCCCGTTAACCTCATGTACATAGCTCCAAGTAAACGAACATATCTAATATTAAAAAAACAAAAACAAACAAACAAAAAACAGAGCAATGAGAAAGATCCTTGGTGACAGATTTAACAATCCTGGTATGAAGTAGCGTTTCCAGTTGCAAACTCCAACTATGAATACACCAGTGCTAACTCTGCAAACTTCAACAAGCGGAGACTCACTTGAAATCCTCATTCTTTATGAACTCCACGATGATGTCCTTCTCAGGCTGAATCTGCAGCATCTTCAGCGTGAGGCAGAGGAAAGGAGTGGGCTTGATGTTTCCGCCATAAACTCCACCAACGAACTTCAGCTCCATGGCTTTATCAACAACCAGCTCAGCTACGGACGAAAACAATCACTCGCTGCATTGATGAAATATTGGCTCATTTAAACATTTATTAAAATGAAACCATGTGAGAAGTTTATAGGGAAAAATCTCTATTTGGGTTTTAAAGCTTCTTATATTTCCATTGAGTAGAAAAATATAGTAGAGGAGAAAGTACAAGATTCTCTCTGAAAAGCACATAAGTATAAAGTAGCATCAAATGGAAATACTCAAGTACAAGTACCTCCACTACGCTTTAGAATAATGGTGAAAGAAGCATTCAAATATCTTACTTAAAGGGAAATATCACAAAGTCCCAATTACAAGTTAAACTCCTACATTTAAAATCTCACTTGCATAAAGTCCCAAATTGAAAAGGTTACTTAAGTTAAAACACTAAAGTATATTCAGCAACATGTACTTAAAGTATAAGTACTTAACATGCAGACTGTGATCCATCATTATAGAATACTGTACTAACTGATTTAATCACTAAATACAAGTGAGAATATTTTAACATTTTAGCTCATTAATGAGCAAATTCGTGATATTATATGTAGATTAATAAGGAAGGTACTGCATCATAATCGTTAGCTGTGTAATGTTTTATAACAATTAAAATACTGTATCATCCAATCATAATGACAAGTTCATTTATGTTTAATAGTCTATGTCAAATATTAATTTGAGAAATAACTAAAAACCCTAAATGTGAAGTTCAAAGTAGAATATTTACTCTAAAAGTAGTGTAGTGAAAAGTATCACATGACAACTACAGGTACTTCATAATTATATTAAGTACAGTACTTGAGTAAATGTACTTTAGAAAAGTACATTCCTGCTGCATCTCACGTTTCTGATGAACTGAATCACTTAAAATAAACAAACGTGTGTTTCAGTGATTAGCATTAGCCACACGCAGCTAACGTTAGCTCCGTGGCTAACATGCTACTCACCGCTGAGACCGAAGCACTCCTCCTTCCAGTACTTGGACTCGTAGATTCGGGTTCGGATGATTTTCTCCACCAGGTATTGCGGGTTAGTCCCATGAATGCTGTTCGCGTCTTTAACTGTTCTGTTCGCCATCTGTGCAGACAGAGAATCTACAACGGTTCATTCGAATGGAACCGGAAAACAAACACTTCCGGGTCTGCCCCTACACAATAAAAGCACCAGTGGTGTAATTTGAATAAACCTGGAATCTTGAAATACATGTTCGGTAGTGTGTTTATCATAATGAGCACTCGTTTTGATCTTCTAAGACCAAATCGAAGAGTTTAAACTCTTCAAGAATTAAGAATTTTAATGTGGATTTTTTGCTTTTGGTTCAAATGGAAAAAATATATGATATAAAACACTGGCAATGTAGATTGTAGAATTGTGAATTAAAAGTAGTAGAAAAAATAACTAAAATTTCACAAGGCACGTTTTCCCAATTGAGAATCAACAAAGCAATTAAAAATATAGATATGGATATAGATATACAGTATATAGATAATATAATGTGTATTAGATTTATTTCCAATCTAACCAGCTGGTGGCGGTGTAGCGTCGTCACGTGCTTGTAAACTGCCGAGTCGTCAAGAATGAGAAGGAAACGGAAACGACGCCGTTTTCGCGGGAAATGTTCGAAGCCATAGGTCGCTGTTTCCAGTTTCTTTCAAAAGAAATCGCCTGTTTTCGCACCGGGTTTTGATCGGAAGCGGATTAGCGGCTCGAATCCGCACCGGAGAGAAGTTTCTGAGCGTTTTTTTAACTGTCGCATCTGCAGCGAAGATGAAATATTTCACCAGAAGAAGATTCAGACGCGTCTACGAGTGGAGAGGGGAGCCGCTGAGCTTCAACCGCAAGCTCCGCACCCATGAATACAGGTCCCGACTTTAACTCTGTCTTTGATTCTACTACCGAATAAAGCATTGCAATGAAATGCACAGATATTATGAGGTGGTGTACTTAAGAATTACAGTAAAGTACATAGATGTGCGTTGATGTATTGAAAGTAATGCAGTAAAATGCATCAAAATTACGAGTTGATGTAGTTATGGTCTGCAGTAAAGTGCATTAGTATTATGAGGTAATATAGTTAAAGTACTGCAGTAAAATGTATAATGAGTTGTTTTAGTAGTAGATATAGATAGATAGTAGATAGGATGCCCTCAGGATGAGACCCTTACAGGAAAAAATAAACAGACATTTTGATCAATTTTTATGGTAAAAAGTTAAATTTTCTTGCATATATTTGCACACATCAAGAGATACATGATCGGTTGATACTCGGACACCAGACTGACCTGTGACAACCTGTTTTCATGCCATTGGGGCCTTTTAATGTAAAAGCATGCGTGTCTACGCCTCATGTGCCCCCCAGCTCGCTGTCCATCAGCGTGGAGGGACTCCCCAGGACCACCGTCATCCAGAGCGGCCAGCACATCCTCATCGAGGGAGAGGACGAGGAAAACCCCTACGTGGCCAAAGTGGTCAAGCTGTTCGGTGAGTCGCCGATGACGTCGAAGAGGAGGAAACAAATCCAAAATAAATGGAAGTTTTTGTCCCAAAACAAAGGCGGAGGAGAATTGAACCAGTCCTGTTATTGATTCACATCGTGAGGACACGTTTAAGACGTGAGCTACATTGTCAGCAGATTAGGAAGGGATCTATATCCTCAGCCCCATTCAGGAAATTGTGTTTTCGCAATTTCATTACTCTACAAGAGTAAACAATAGGAAACATACATATTGTATATAAATTCTCCATTCCCTTCCGGCCAAATGCAGGGTTACAGGACACAACTTTATGCGTGTGCGTGGTGTTTCAGAGGCGCCGCGTGTTCTGGAGCTGATCACATCTGCTAGATTCAGAGTTTGTTTTTCACTGGACACGCCTGCTGCGTTTCTGAAGTTTTCTCAGAAGCTGAAGCTGCGTGAGGTTGCATGGAGCAGATCAAGCCCTGCTCAGTAGGAGGGCACAAATGATCTGATCAGTTTTCAAAATAAAACGCTAAGTGCAGACCTCCCCCTCCTTACCCATGGTGGAAGCTCAAAAAAAGTAAAATATGACCCCAAAAAAATACCAATTCAATGTCGGAAAAGTAAAGTAACCTCTGATCCTGCAATAGCTCTGGGTTTGAATGCCATGTCGGAGCCTGATCGCGCTGCACACGCTCCGGCAGATTAGAGGCAGAATACAATGCAAAAGCAATGACTTGAGCACAGGACCACTCCTAAGACACATTAGAGACTTGTCCCTGGACCTGCTTGTATAAAGACTTCTGAGTGACTTTTGATCATCACTCGTCTCAAATGTTTCATGTTGAGGATGCAAAAGTTTACTCAAAATAATGTATTCCCCAAAAACAATTTAATGTCAGATAGGCAGAACAAAAGCATCAAGTCTTTTCTGACATGGTTCCTCATCTGGAAAAACGGGCGAACCGATTGTTGGCTTCGATGCTGGTGAACCGAGGTGATCCGCGCTGAGGCGGTTTTCTTCTGTGATTCCAGAGAGCGGTGAGCAGAAGAAGGCGCTGGTCCGCTGGTTTGCCCGCGTGTCGGAAGTTCCCCCCAACAAACTGAAGCTGCTGGGCAGGGAGCCGCACCCGCAGGAGATCTTCTTCTATCAGGCTCGCAGCTGCGACGACGAGGTGGACGTGGAGTCCATCCTCAGGCCTGTGCAGGTGAGGGAGGGACTACTTTATCTCAGGCCCTTGTTAAAGGCGTAGGAGGAGAAAATGTCCGTATTCTCTGTATTCTTTTTTAGTTTCTTCATTCTACTTTAATGGTAAACTAATGATAATTGGTACTTTTATGGTAAATATGTGGTTAAGATGTTTTTCCCGAGGTATTTTGACAGAAACCTCCGTACAAACCCTTCCGACGGTCACGCAAGACCTTGTCATTGTTATGTGACGTGCAGGAGGAGTTACAGATCTGTCAAAAGTGACAGGAGGGCCACACCCCCTCCAGCCAGAATCTGAAATCTGATCTCAGACTGTAACAACAGCTTAAAGCTTAAAGCTGTTGTTACAACAACAGCTTTAAGCTGAAGACATAATAGAATTCCACAACAATCAATGAGAACTGAACTGTGGATTTTGTATTCAGTCCTAACCCTAATGAACATCATCATACAAACAGTGGGGGGGAATATTGTTTTCTTGGTATTGACAAGTTGTTGGTGTGAATATGAAACTTCCCCAACATAAAGTAGGTTTACAATATTGCAGCCTTTAAAAAATCCCCAGTTCTGTGTGAAGCCTCACACTGATAATAACATCTGTATTGATTTAAAGGTGAAACACCTGGACGCCGCCGCCCCGTTCCCCGACTCCCCGGATAGTGACACCCTGTACGTGAAGCTGTGCTGGGACACAAAGAGCTTCAGGGCCTTAGATGCCGCGGCCTTCTCCCCCCCTCCCTCCTGCCCCAAATCCTCCCTCCCTCCGTCGCCGCCCTGCTCGCCGCCGGCCGCCACCCCGGGGCAGCGGGGCCCGTCCCGACGCGCCCTGCCGACCCCGGACCCCGCCGTGATGCGTCGGGCCGCGACGGGCGAGGCCAGATACAGCAGAGCAACCATGAGCGCGGGCAAGGCCGGCGCCACCGAGGCCGAATCCTTGCACTCGGCCACCAAGCTGTCGGCCTCCAAGTGTCTGAGCGCCAGGAGGAGGAACGCCACTGCCAGGACGCCGGGAGTACGCAAGAAGCTGAACCTGAGCAGTAAGTGTCCGTATGCTCATGCAAGTCAACCTCAAACAAAACAAAACGCTAACACCTCGTACAAAACAAAACGCTAACACCTCGTACAAAACAAAACGCTAACACCCCGGCTGTTTTTCCCTCCTGCCCTCAGGTCCAGAGAAGCCGTCGATGAGCCTGAGCGAGCTGCTGGACGAGGAGGCCATGCTGGCTCAGAGGCTGTCGGCCTCCCCCCCTCAGACGCTGCGTCTCACCCACAGCCTCGTGCCCCTCGGGAACAAGCACAGCGCCACCGCCGACGCCCTGAAGCCATCGACCGTCACCCTCAACAAACTGTCTGTGGCCGAGATAATAAACTCTTCATCGAGGGACGATTCCTCCAGGTGAGGGCACACACACACACACACACACACACACGCACACACTCCAGGGCTTCCTCAGGTGATGGACGTTCAAAAGGTGGACTCAAGTCAAATTTCTTTTTTTAGCAAACGTAAGGAGTTTCACTTCAGTTTTCACTTAAACATCAAACATTTGAACTGGTTTCATACCGGATGCTTTGTGGTTTTGATCAGTCATTTTATTTTTGCTCGTCTCAAACAGACACACATGTTTGATTGATCGAAGTCATTGTTGCCAAATCACACAACTTTGTTGTTCGCATGGTTTTAAAAACTCAATAGAACACCAGAGAGTCTTACCTTTTTTAAATACAATTCATTTAAGGTTTTATGTGCTTCAGAGGTTTAGATATTAGGGTTTTCATAGATGTTAGCAATTTCTAGTATTTTTTTCCAGAAAACCCTCTGGCAATAAACATTTTTCCTAAAGGACATTTTTTCGGGCGTTTTAGTTTTAAATGGGTTAAATAGGCGTTAAATAGCCATTATATAGTAATAGTAAATCATGAACTAGTTAAAGCATTGTTTGAATGATTCAAAATGAAGAAGTACAAAAAAGCAGATTTAAATTAGTATTTAAGTCATCTAACCAGACATGAACCAGTCATTCCTGCACTTTATGCATAAAGGAGATATGCAGGTTTTAAATGGGATTTAATGAGATAAACCAGAGCTGGTTTAAAGCTCAGACACGCCGGTGTCTCTTCAAGTCCGCAGCAGGGCGGTGAGGCGGAAGCAGAGCTACCGAGCAACTCGGTCACAACGCCGCGGAGGAGAGCCGCCACCCCGAGGCGGAGTGGCGCCAGCAGGGGGCGGATGTGAGTCTGGTGCTCCACGTGTTTCTGTTTTTTCTCTCTCTCTCTCTCTCTCTCTCTTTCCTCTTAGGCTGCTGGGAAGCTCACAACTGCTGCACCTCTCAGCCTGAGCACTCCACTGGGTGAAGTCACACACGCACACAAGTGTCACTGTTGTCTCACTAAACGCATCGATGCTTTTCCCAAACAGAGCTGCCACTCCTTCCAGAAAGCAAGAGCTGAAAACCTTGAAGGAGCCTGTGCTGGGAGTTCTGTGAGTGCACACACACTTCATGGTAGCTAGAAATATGCATCTCACTGCTTTATTATTAGCACTTTCCCCCTCTTCATTAACATTTTCACTATTAATTCTATATTCATTTTAGTAGGCATATTATATACACTACATTGTAGTGTTATATTCACTATATTTTCTACTAACGTATGAAAGTTTGGGACAACAGACAATTTTAGGGCCACAAAAACAAAATGGGCGTATCCTCGGAAACCTCCCCCAAAATCAAGACTTTTTCTAAACTAAAATATTATTGGAAAGTAACAAACCTAAGTAAACAGTTTGACTGTGAGTGAGGTGGTACAATTTTAAGAAGAAAATTTAAATGATTGATTCTATATTGAATTGCCCCCCCCCCGGCAGATATTTTGATTTTTATTCATGATTATCTTCAAAACAAGTTTTGAGTACACAATAGGATTTACAAGCATCACAGAAAGTGATTTCATAACATTACACAATAAATGCAATGCAATTACACAATAAATGTAATCTAATGCAAGCAGGAAAACTAAGATCGGGAACTCATTTTAATGTAGTCCTATTTATTGACAAGAAACATGCTATACATAGGCTACAACTGTAGAACTTGAAAAGCATTTTGTCTTAATTTAAAGTAGATCAATAACAAGGTCAGGGGTGCATACACATGTAATAATAGTTAATGAAAACCAATCCTGGATTAGGAAAAACACGGAAAATCTCAAGAACACATTACCTGAATTATCGCTGAATTACGCAGAAATTCATGTGGTTGCAAAATCACTGAAACTGGAAGGACTGGCTAAAAACAAGAAAGGATTTTTAAGAACTTATTTTTTAATGAATACCTACTCAAATCAACACCTATAAATCAACACAAACTATTCAGAAGCATATTTACTTATTAAGACATTTTCCTATTATCATTATAGATTGTGTGCCATTCCGATCTTTATCTTTTTTTTTTCATCACTTCTACACAATTTGAGCAATTATCACAAGTTCTGGAGCATTTTCACTTAAGTTTGAAAATATTGAGTTTTCGGACTACACACGTGTATATACTGTATATCATAACATAGTTTGGACTCTCTTCCTTCATCAGAAATAAAAAAGGTTGTTTCAAGCCTTTTTGAGTGTTTATAAATTAGCTGGAGAACATAAGATTCAACAAAAAAAACTGAGAACAAAAAACCTGATAAAATAGCTTTTTTTTCTGCTAGAGAAACAAATTCAAGCAAAAGGTGCTTTAGTGACACTACAAACATCACAAACATGAACGGCCGTTTTTCCTTATAACAGTAAAAACAACACAGGGAAAAAAATGAATTTACCGATGTAGACCTCTGTTGGTCCCTCCTTTGTTAACAGTGATCAGTGTTTTCCTCACAATTCCTCCACCTCAGTCTTCATCATTGCAACCAAACTGGCTACTGGAAGGAGGATAATAAAAGTGTTGCTCCCAACCCGGGACAGAAATACATTGTCCCAGAATTCTGAAAGACACAAGATGGATGGGACTTTGTCTATAGACGTCTTTTGTAGTCAACGAGTTAATGGAGAAATGGGTCTGTGCTGCTTCAGTTCTCACAGATTAGTTTTTTCTAATGTGTTTGTGTGACATAAACAGGGCAGAGGTGGACAATGAGAACTCTCCAATGCTACCTGACGCCACCACGCCGAGGAGCTCCAAGAGGAAGTCGGCCCGCCTCGTGTCTTCTCGCATCAGGAAACAGCTGTGAGTACAGAAACGGCTTCAACGTGACCTCTGACCTTTTAATAAATAAAACCCCACACACCCTCACTGGATGATACAAGCACTTTCTTTTGTCCTTTTTTTTTTAATGGAATCAGGTTTGTGAACATTTACACATGCAGCTCCACAAGATTGGTGTTGGTGTTGCAAGCAGCACAGATAATTGCAAAAGTTAGATCTTCTACTCCTCTCACCTGGAGGATCCTCTAAGATCTTCTCTCTGCCCCCCCCCCCCCCCCCCCCCCCCAGGGATCTCCTGGACAACCATCAGGACGTGAACTCGGACGGAGACGACGAGGAGGAGTTCGTCCCGTCCAAGAAGGAGCTCCAGAGCAGCAGCGAGGACGAGGAAGCCGATGGAGGAGTGGAGGACAGCGAAGAGGAAGTCGTGGCGAAGAAGGGAAGGCGCGCCATCGCTGCCGCAGGGTCTCGCACTCCTCGCTCCGGGCAGAAAAGCCGCTCCTCTGCCAGGACGCCGCGAAAAACGCCCAGCAAGAAGGTGAACGCTGGCGGTCGGAAGTATTTCAATTCAATCGGGGGGGGGGGAATTCTGTCGGTTTTCTAAACCTCACCTCCGCCTTTTCTGGGATCCACAGATCACGCCTGGCACGCCACGGACCCCTCGCCACGCCACTCCCAGCATCCCCAGCAGGTCGCTGCCAGCACGACAGCCTGCCAACGTTCTGGAGGAAGCCAGAATGAGGTGAGAGGGAGAGTCCAGGTCCCACACTATGTGAACTTTGACCCCATCTACAACAGTCTATCCTAATCTTTTAGATCCTATATACAGTGGGGAAAATAAGTATTTGAACACCCTGCTATTTTGCTATTTCTCCCACTTAGAAATCATGGAGGGGTCTGAAATTTTCATCGTAGGTGCATGTCCACTGTGAGAGAGATAAACTAAAAAAAAAAATCCAGAAATCACAATGCATGATTTTTTAATGATTTATTTGTGTGATATAGCGGCGAATAAGTATTTGAACACCTGTGTGTCATCCAGAATTCTGACCCTGAAGGACCTGTTAGTCCGCCATTAGAAGTCCACCTGCACTCCATGTATTATCCTTAATCAGATGCACCTGTTTGAAGTCGTTAGCTGCATAAAGACACCTGTCCACCCCATACAATCAGCAAGACTTTAACTTGTAACATGGCGAAGACCAAAGAGCTGTCCAACGACACAAGAGAGAAAATTGTACACCTCCACAAGGCTGGAAAGGGCTACGGAGCAATTGCCAAGCAGCTTGGTGAAAAAAGGTCCACTGTTGGAGCAATCATTAGAAAATGGAAGAAGCTAAACATGACGGTCAATCTCAATCGGAGTGGAGCCCCATGCAAGATATCACCTCGTGGGGTCTCAATGATTCTAAGAAAGGTGAGGAATCAGCCCGGAACTACACGACAGGAGTTGGTCAATGACCTGAAAAGAACTGGGACCGACGTTTCCAAGGTTACTGTAGGTAATACACTAAGACGTCATGATTTGAAATCATGCATGGCACGGAAGGTTCCCCTGCTTAAATCAGCACATGTCAAGGCCCGTCTTAAGTTTGCATATGACCATTTGGATGATACAGAGGAGTCATGGGAGAAAGTTTTGTGGTCAGATGAGACCAAAATAGAACTTTTTGGTCATAATTCCACTAAGCGTGTTTGGAGGAAGAAGAATGAAGAGTACAATCCGAAGAACACCATCCCTACTGTGAAGCATGGGGGTGGTAACATCATGCTTTGGGGGTGTTTTTCTGCACATGGGACAGGACGAGTGCACTGCATTAAAGAGAGGATGACTGGGGCCGTGTATTGTGAGATTTTGGGGAACAACCTCCTTCCCTCAGTCAGAGCATTGAAGATGGGTCGTGGCTGGGTCTTCCAACACGACAACGACCCAAAGCACACAGCCAGGAAAACCAAGGACTGGCTCCGTAAGAAGCATATCAAGGTTCTAGCATGGCCCAGCCAGTCTCTAGACCTGAACCCAATTGAAAATCTTTGGAGGGAGTTCAAACTCCGTGTTTCTCAGCGACAGCCCAGAAACCTGACTGATCTAGAGAAGATCTGTGTGGAGGAGTGGGCCAGGATCCCTCCTGCAGTATGTGCAAACCTGGTGAAAAACTACAGGAAACGTTTGACCTCTGTAATAGCAAACAAAGGCTACTGTACCAAATACTAACATTCATTTTCTCAGGTGTTCAAATACTTATTTGCCGCTATATCGCACAAATAAATCATCATTAAAAAATCATGCATTGTGATTTCTGGATTTTTCTTTTTGGTTTATCTCTCTCACAGTGGACATGCACCTACGATGAAAATTTCAGACCCCTCCATGGTTTCTAAGTGGGAGAAATAGCAAAATAGCAGGGTGTTCAAATACTTATTTTCCCCACTGTATGTCTTTCACAAGTAATTCAACTTTTTCAGGGAGGGACAGATCTCAGGAGTTTCCAAACACCAGGACGGTCTCAAACTAACCAAAAAACTGCTTATAAAGAATTTTTAAACTTGTCTCGGAACAACTGAATGAACCTTTGAAAAAACAGTTGTGTTGGTTGATATTTAGAGATCACTGATTCGTTCATTTCGCTGTCAATCAAAATGGGACATAGTCTCAGACACATCAACCAACTCACTCCCCACAGACCTCGAACAGCGAAGCTCAGCATCCGATTGGTGGGGAAAAAAACCTAGAATTTATCCAATGAGCATCGAGTTTCACTGACGCTGAATGAGAAGAAAGTTGCTGCAGTGATTCTGAACTAAAGTTAAACGCATTCTGAACATAATGGTACATTTTTGACCGCTTATTTTTTTATTTTTATTTTTTTTGACAATTTATGGTTTTAGTTTAGCCTTGGTTAAAATGTAGTGTCTAAATCAGGGGTGGGGTGTCATGTGGCCGGGGGGCCAGAACTGGCCCTTTTTTTTAAAAAGTGAATATAAAAAGTTCCTGTTTTTTCACAGAAATGGGAAGTTATTGCATCATTGCTCAAGGGATAAAATATTTCCACTTCTGATTTATAAATGGTTTGTAAGGCAGGAGATAACATCACCAGCACTAAATATTGTTCAGTGAGTGTTTTTTTTTTTTTTTTTTTTTTCCAATTGAAAGGCATAAATATGGATCTACTGAGGCATCATGTTTGTTTTTTACTGGTCTGACTCTAATTGTGCCATGTGCGGCCCATAAACTAAAGTGGGTTTGACACCCGTGGTCTAAATAAATGCCATGCTACTGCCTGATGAACAATCTGCCTGTAGGCTGTTATGGGTTCTGCTGCTACTGCTGATGAACCAAAAACTGAAAAAACAAAAAAAATCACCTCTATTCTAAACCAGAGCTCAAAGTATTTAAACTAATTAAAACGAAGGTAACCATAGCAACAGTGTCCCTCTACTCTGTTCTTCTCACCTTGTCTGTAACGTCTTTCTGCCTGTAGTTTATTTCTCATTTATTACTATATTATTACATACTGTGTATGCGGATCATCAACAAATTCTACGAATTTTGTACACAGTGTTGTGTATTTTTATAGTTTTTATCTTCTTCAGCTTTTATTTTCTTGTATTTACTCTGTACGCTGCAGTAACAGACAAATTTCCCCTTTGTGGGATCAATAAAGTCTTATCTTATCTTAGTGGACAGTCAGCAGCTTACCTGTCGATTGGGTGATTGTTTGTTGAGGGGGGGAAAGCGCCGTTGCCTCCGTCCTTTAATGCTGGCAGTGCCCACGACAGAGGCTCCGCCCCTTCTAGTTAGAAGCACCTGCCTGACAGGTGTGCGTTTGTCTCCCTTAGGCTGCACGTGTCCTCGGTGCCGGAGTCTCTTCCCTGCAGGGAGCAGGAGTTTCAGGACATCTACAGCTTCGTGGAGAGCAAGGTCATCGACGGCACGGGAGGGTACGATCAGCCAATCGCCGGTCACATGTCTCTCTTTTTTGATTTTTACCTCATCGATTCCAGACTGACCCGTGTTGTTGTTGTTGTTGTGGCGCTTCAGGTGCATGTATATCTCAGGCGTGCCGGGAACGGGTAAGACGGCTACCGTCCACGAGGTGATGCGCTGTCTGCAGCACGCGGCGGACATGGACGAAATCCCGCCGTTCCATTTTATCGAGATCAACGGCATGAAGATGACGGACCCACATCAGGCCTATGTCCAGATCCTGCAGGTTAGAAGGTTATTTGGTTGTTTAAGTTTGAAATATATAAACAAATCACACTATAAATTTTCCTGATCCAAAAAAAAAGACAGAATCCAAAACACCAGACTGTGAGGTGACTGACATGGAATTGATATCCATTAAACCTCTTTTATTCCAGCAGCTGCAAAAAGCCAAGTTAACAGCTAATATGTAAAATTGCTTTACATTGAATAAAGCACCAAAACAATTAATAGTTTTAACAATAGTTAAACTCAGTCTGTTATGGACAATTATAAGACACTGACTTATAGAACACCTATTAATGTTCTTAAGCATGAAAAAGCGGTTTATAAGGTTCTTATAAATGTCTAATCTGTTTTTATTAAAGTCGGTGACAAACATTTTGGCAAAATTAGAAAGTCTAACATTTTTTTTTATTTAAATATAGTTTAAAGAACTGTTCATAAGGTCTCTGATTATATACATGTTGTGCTCATGTACTATTTGTTTTTACATAAATCATTTATATTTTTATTTCCCTGAGACAACACAGCCCTGTAAACAGGGCTAAACACACCTGTGACACACACACACACACACACACGGCTGCTGGCACCAGACTTGTCCTGCATATGTGAGCCTCGTCACGTGTTTCTGTTCAGAAACTGTCGGGTCAGAAAGCCACAGCTGACCACGCAGCCGCTCTGCTGGAGAAAAGATTCAGCACCCAGGCGCCGAGGAAGGAGACCACGGTGCTGCTGGTGGACGAGGTAAGAGCAGCGACGCTGTTTCAGTGTGCTTATAGAGCTGCAGCCATCAGTCAATTAAAACCATTCATCGTTGATTATAGATCAGCCTGAAGATCAAACAAACTGTGTTTTACTGTGTGAATTAGAAAACTTGTTGTTGCCACGATCTAATCATACAGTTGTGGCTTATTAAAGCATGGGACTCCCAAAACCGAAGATGTTAAAGCTCCCATATCTGCACTCCTGTGTTTTTATTGGAAGTTATGACCTTCTAAAATGATGTATTTGCAATACTACCAAAACAGAAGGCGATTCAGGATAGTTTTACAGTGTGAGTGTGGGGGCGGGAGGGTGTGACGGAAACCTGTACCGTATGACATCACAAAGTCCAGGGAGTAAAAACAAGCCATGATGCAGCATAGGTTTTGAGTGGTCTGGTGTCCCGAAACGTGTAACGCTGCAGCTGACTGACCCTTGTGTCCGCCACAGCTGGACCTGTTGTGGACCAGGAAGCAGAACGTGATGTACAACCTGTTCGACTGGCCCACGCGGCGGCACGCCCGTCTGGTGGTGCTGACCATCGCCAACACCATGGACCTGCCCGAGAGGATCATGATCAACAGAGTGGCCAGCAGACTGGTGAGGGGGGCGGGGCCTGTACTGATGAAGGCTTCAAACTTGTCTGACAGATGTTCACTCTCAGAAGTTCATAGCTAGTTCTTCAGTATCAAAAGTGCAACAGTTCAGCTACAGGTGTTCTGTTCTCCATGTTCAATGAGTTGCATAAGTTTTAGATGTTCAGTGCCAGATGTTTAGTTTAGTGTCCTCACCTCTGGATGAGGAGGTCAGCTGTTGCGCTTGTGTTTTTCAGGGTTTGACGCGGATGTCGTTCCAGCCGTACAGCTTCAAGCAGCTGCAGCAGATCATCATGTCCCGGCTGAACAAGGTGAAGGCCTTCGAGGAGGACGCGCTGCAGCTGGCGTCCAGGAAGGTGAGACCACCGGGAAGCCTTTCACACCCCGTCAGCCGCCCGGTGTTTGTCCCACGGGGACATTCACTCTGCCTCCTCCTCTTTCCGCAGGTGGCGGCTCTGTCGGGCGACGCTCGCCGATGTTTGGACATCTGTCGCCGAGCGACGGAGATCTGCGAGCACTCCGCCTCCGCCGAGCCTCACGCCTCGGGATTGGTGGGGATGAGTCACGTGATGGAGGCGCTGAATGAGATGTTCTCCTCTGCCTACATCACCGCCATAAAGTGAGATTCCCTCACATTAGTGAAACATTGTTTGTTTAGACAGTACAATAGCCAGAGGGAGCTGAGGCTGATTTCCATCTGCTGTCGTCAGACACAAGACAAGAATGTAAATAAATGATAGTAGCTGATACAAGATACACAGAAGTCACAAACACTGGTTAAGACTGGCCTCAAAATCTATTATCTATAATCTCCTTTATACATATTTTGTGTCAGCTGATCTTTAAAAGCACCATAAGTCAGATGTAGGTAACGTAGCCCGATGTGTTGCAGGTGTGCGTCCGTGCAGGAGCAGCTCTTCCTGAGGGCCGTCATCGCAGAGTTTCGGCGACTGGGATTGGAGGAGGCCACTTTCCAACAGGTAAACCTCCAACACTCACAGAAAGAAGTTTCCCAACAGAACTCAAACTATCCACAGTTTGGTTTTCCCCTTATGCCGACAGTGTTCCTCCCATCAGCTTTTTTCTGTAGCAGTGGTACCGTGACTACCGGTGAGTTGAAATGGATCACCTTATCTGTTAATGAAAGGTTTCAAGAAGAGTGAGTCATTGTACAACTGTGACTCAAGTGGCTGTGAAGATCGTTTAATAATTGATTTACTTAGGGAACCGTTCTTTTTAATAACGGCAGAAGGGGGGGGAACAAAACACTGATATTGATCTTCACCTTAGAGTACATTTATCTGATTTACAGACAGACACATGTCATCCTGCAGCTTGTTGAATGAGTCTCCAAACATTCACCAGAGAAGAGTGCAGCGCAGCTGGTATAAAAGATGAAAAGAAAATTAGGGCCCTTTAAAAGGTCTCAGTCATGATTTTATGAGGTATTAAATTTTATTGATATTTAATCTTTGGCCAAAGAGTTCGGCTTGTTGTCAGATATGATAAATTTATTTATATATATAAACTTTACCTTTGGTTTTTAATTTAATTTTAACAGTCTATTTTTCCAGTTGTAGAGAAGGTTCTGAAGGGGTTCTGGGCTTTAAGGGTTTAGATGATGGGACCTTGGGTTTTTGTTAATCTCTTTTTTCTTGTTTTATTATTTTTAAAAGAAATTTACTGTTGAGATCTCAAAATGTATTAAATATACATCTGATGAATAATTGTTAAATTATCATGATCTCACAATTGGCCAAAAGTAATCATCTATTTTATGATTTTAATGAAGCAGCTGATCTGCGTTCTGTAAGTTGTGTTGCTGATTACAGCTCAAAGTGGTGATGAGGCCTATGAATATTTAGAAAAGGGCTTTTCTTACGGTGATAATGAATCTACCTTCAGGATGCGTGCACAAACCCATTGTCACTCATTGTCATCCTTCACCGAAACCACTCCATCGTGGAATTATCCTCCCCCTCAAGTCGTTCATGACATCAAAACACGACGTTCCGTTCTGCCTCGGTCCGAGGCCTTTCACGCAGAGCGCTGAGGGGACATTCTCGTCTCTCAGGTGTTTGTGCAGCACCAGGCCCTGTGTCGGGTGGAGGGTCTGCAGCCCGTCAGCGTGTCCGAGGGCCTGTCGGTGTGTCAGCGGCTGGGAGCGTGCAGGCTGCTGCTGCTGGAGCCCAGCCGCCTGGGGGTGCTGCAGCGCGTGCGCCTCAACGTCAGCCAGGACGACGTCCTCTACGCCCTGAAAGCCGACTGAGGGAGGAGCCCGCTTCATGTCCCGGTTCGAATCAGTCATGAAGCCGACGATCCTGACGTCCGGACCCCGGCCCGGAGTCTCTGGGGCTTTCCTCCACATCGAGCAGGAGGCGTGTTTTTAACCCTTAATGACTGTTAGCGACGAAGCTGCAGACAGAAATCTCTTTGCCTTGTTTTAGTTTCCTCTTTGATGGGAGAGTATGTGATGTCCCCAGTTTATCTCTGATTCTTTCTGGTATTTAAAGTGTCACTTATTGAATATTGATTTATTTGATTTTAATATGCAATAAAAACCCTTTAATATTACCTGTTGACTATGGATAACATGTATATACTGAATTCATATATCTACAGTGTATGTATGTGTAGATACAGTGCCTTGAGAACGTAGTTGGCTACATTTCAAATTTAGAACATATACAAGATGTAATCATGGGAATTTTAAGGAATAATCAACACAAGTGGGACACAATTGGCAAATTGAGCAAAAGGTATACAATATTTAAGACATTATTCAGCCCCTCTGAGTTAATACTTTGTAGAACCACCTTCTGCAGCAGGTCTTTTGGGGTATATGTCAGTTTTGCACATCTAGAGACAGCTCTAGCTCAGTGAAGTTAGACAGATTGTTTGAACAGCAGTTCTCAGATCTTTCCACAGATTCTCAACCGGATTTAGGTCTGGACTTAGATTTGACATTCGCTTGGTCTAGTTTTGATCTGTTCTGTCTTAGATTTCACTTTGTTTAGAATCAAACCTCTGTCACAGTCTCAGGTATTTCACAGATTCTAATAGTTTTTTGTTTTTTTTTATGATTGAAGCCTCAAATATGGCCAAAGGTGGAAAAAGTTAAAGGGGGCGAAGTACTGCATTTCAAGGCACTGCATTCTATAAAAAAAAAAAAAAAAAAAAAAAGAGAAATTCACTTAACATTTAATTTTGTTACTCGATCCTAAAATATCAAATATATCGATATCGTGCCTTATTACACTTTAAGTAGCAGTTATACCTACAGGGAATAATAAGCCATTATTATGTTTGAGAATATAAAATTCTGTACATTTTTTAAATGTAACACAACTTCCACTTCCTGTTCTGACTTACTGACTTAAGGTCGATAGTGGTGCAATACATGTGCAATCTTTAGGTGAAGTGTAAAAACACCATTAAAAATAAAAAGGTAAGTCAATATATTTGCATTATTCTTGGTTCTTTTTAATTTTTAAAAACATGCTGCATAACTTCCTCTGCCCCCCCCATAAGAGACCATTGAAAGCCATTTTAAATCACTTCAATAAACAGCAGTTACAGATTGATTACATATTTATAGGCAAGATGGTGTACATTTAACAGAGCACACAAATTACTTGATTGAAACAAAAGGCTATCGGGTAAATTTATATCAAGTTTTTAATAATATAGAAAGTTAAGAAAAAGTTATAAAATAAAGCTTTCAGAAAGCATCGCGAGTCAGTAACAGTGAAAAAACTTCACAATCATTGGCTTTTTAAAAAGTGCTCATCCTCCGATCACTTAAAATATCTTGAGCATTAATCATAGTGATCGGGATCCATATTCAAACAGCTTAAGACTAAAAGCAGCTTAGAAACCTGTGAACAGTAATTAAATTCATTCAGTCATAAACATGATTTCATTATTGCTATAAGTACAAATTTGATTTTGGATAAAATAATGCTTAAAGTGAAATTTTAAATATGAATGATATGACAGAGCTTTTTTAAAGGGTCTTGTCTTCCTGGGGGGGCAGGAGCATCGCCATGGCAACCGCTGGAGCTCATTTAGAAGTTGTTTTGCAGGGCCACTAGTGCCCTCCATCCTGTTATGCGTCTCGTGTTAGTTCACTGACACAGAACATAAACCACAGTGTCAGAAAACATGACACGTACAGTAACGTGGTCAATTCCAGCTGCGTTAAATGCTCTGCTGGAATGGCGATAAGCGTTGGGCTGCGGGCGGCTATAAGGCCCGTTCTGCTCCCCCCAGCTGGACAAAACCCCCTCAACAGAAAGTGTAAAGTGCACGGAGGAGAAGAGGACTTAAGTATAAAAACCCAACCCACAGTACAATGATAAAACAAAACGACAAACGGCGAGACCCACAGCATTTAGCTGGAGTCTGGCATCCCTGAGAGCAACACATGAACTGTACTGGCTACAAAACAGCATCTTCCTACATTCCGGCTATTGATAACAATCAATCTATAGTGATGATTTTCTTTTAAATATTAGAAATTGTATCCTTTATGATCTACATTTACATGTAAATGTAGGAACAGGTGATAGAGCTGTAAGACACATTTGCATAAAATGTTTCCATCTTAGTGGATAACAGCTATTATTGATCATTGTTATTAAGGACCAGAAAAAAAGGTTAAATGTAACTAAGTGTAACTTCATTTGTGTGTGAAATGACTGGTTGGATAGTAAAACTAATACTATACGGAGCTATTTTCTTATTATTATACATGATGTGGATATTAATGATGTATCATAATGTTATTCTATTGCCCAGGCCCAATATAGATTATTGCAACTAACGGCGTAACGTGGTGAGACTGAAAGCGAATGGAGAGGAAGTCATCAGGAAGTCCCCTCACCTCAAGAGTTTCTCAATGAACTGGTGTCAGGCATCATTGAGTCTGTTAGACTGCTGTGACTAAATAAATCTGCCACCGCCTGGCTTTTTTTCTCTCTTTACTTCCCTCAGGATGTCAACTATTTAAGCAGACAGATGTTAGTTTATCGTTGTCGAGCTAAAGGCACTTTCGATCTAAAAAACAACTTAACGGACTATCTCTGTATTTAGGATTTACAACAATGAACTCATGGCTTTAGTGAATGGGGGAAAACTTGGAAGGAAAATTAAAATAGAAGATGTGTTTGTGATCACTGTAGTACCAAAGGTTATAAATCATTTAACGATTAAATGAAACTTCCAATGTCCGGTTTCAATTTTAATAAGGAAGTTTTACTTGTAACAGAGTGTTTTTAGTTTTTCTAATACTTTTACTTAGGTAAACATGCTGAATAGTTTGTACACTGCACACGTGGTTTTCCAACCAGCCTCGTGAGTAGTCATTACATCACCGACACTTTTCTACTTCTCACTGACACTTTCAAACATGTTTTTCGTCGCTCCAAAAGGTGCAAAAACCTTTTGTGTAATTGCTGAAAACAGGTTTTAAGACTCCGCTGTATGTGAAGTTGCTGGTCCTTCACAGACCAGGACGCCCCCCCCCCCCCCCTCATTGGCTGAGGAGGAGGAGGAAGAAGAGGAAGAGGAAGAAGAAAGTAAAAGAATGGTCACCCATTCACACACTCTGATGGCGGTGGCAACACACAAATCCGCCCGCACATCAGGAAACCACACATTCGTACACCAACAGCACATGCTATCGGAGGCAAACCGGGGTTAAGCATCTTGCCCAAGGAAACAACGATATGTAACTCTGAGGAGCCAGGAATCAAACCACCAATTTCCTGACTGCTCTACCTCTGAGCCACAGCCGCCCATAAAAGAAGGATAAAAAGAAGAGATGTGATCACCTCAACGCGATTTAGAAAACGGAAGGAAAAATTACATTTGGACTAAAAAACAACTCTTTTACAATCTCTTCTGTAAAATGTGGTGTGAATCTGGTAGAAATCTGTAAAAACAGATGGAGTTTTTTTTTATATATGTTTCAAAGTTTTTTTTCGTTAATTTTTGTCAATTCAAAATCGGTAATATGCTTTAGACCAATAGAGCAATGAGAAATAGTCTTAATAATAACCTCAAACCTCAGTCCTGCTTTTAGAATGTTGCCACAAAATACTTCAGTCTGTTAAATTTCCACATTACATATTAACACTAGTGTAACGCAGCTATTTCTCTTTGTGTCTGTCTCTCTCAGACTGGGGGAGGATTTGTTGCTGCCCATTTTCTGTCTGACCTGCCTCATCCAGGAAACAGGAATATTTCAATTTGGTGGTCCGGACGCTGCAGCGGCGGGTCACGTACGAGGACTCAGGAGAATTATTTACCGGAGGACATAAATAACCACCGAAAGCACTCGATAAAACTCAAAAAGACGACTGACTGTTGGAGACAGATGCTGTTGGTTGGAGTTTCCTCAGGTGAGACGAGAGAAAAGGGAATAATAATTATACAGATCTGTGATGATTTATCTGTGTCTCTGCATTTAAACAAATTAGTTGTCTCAAAAGGAATTCGCATTAAACTGTTAGTACCCTGTTAACTTTTACAGCCCATATTAATGTATTAAATCATCTGTTATATTTTCATATGACACACAATTGATGTAATATTATTTATATTATAAATAAATAAATATTTTTAAAACATTTAATATATTTTGTCCTTAATATATTAAAAGATCTAGATTATATAATTCATTCGATGTGAAATAAGAATTTTCGAATATAATTCATATTGCACATAATGGGTGTAATATTTATATTATAAATAATTACATATTGTGAAAAGTTTAATATGTTTTGTTAATTATGTCTGAAAGTAAAACTCACATTTAAAATAATTTGGGGGATTATGGCTTAGAGATACTGAAATCCCAGAACCATTCATGTTATTCTAATCATTTAAAATACACCTGTTTTATATTAATACATATGTTGCAGTGTCAGATCCTCCCTGATACTATATACCACCAGTAGCATATATAAGTAGTAATACTTCTCTTTGACATCTTTGTCATTTGTTTCCAATTACAATTGCTTAAAATGGTAACACTATTACTCATAATTTAACTTGTGTCCTAACTAGACTTTGATGATGATGGACACACGGTCGGCTTCTGTCCACGTTCGGTCGTTGCTGCTTTGATCCAGAGACACTCGAGCCGTTTTAAACCTGTCGTCGTGCTGAGGTGTATGAGGCCGACATGGCTGCTGATCTTCTCTTGACCCAGACGAGCAGACCCACAACAACAACCGTGAGCAGCACGCCGACACAAGCCCAAAGGATCATCCAGTGGGGGGCTGAGTCTCGTGGGGGGGTCTCTGAAAAAGGAGGCAGAGGAGAGACGGAAGTGTCACGTTACGGCACAGAAAAGTTAAAACCTCATGTTCTTAAGGCACCGTTTGTCGGCTGTTGATGGCGATGCAACGTCGCCATTCCTCCCCCATCTACAGCTACAAATGTTGGTGCGGGAGAAACAGGCAGGTTTACACAGGAAGCAGACAGTGACTCACCGGTAGTTGAAGCCAGGCTGAGCGAGCTGCAGTTCACTAGTGGAACAGAGAAACAAAGGATTAACAGTTTTCATTGAAGAAGAAGTAACAGTAAAGAAAATAAAAAGTTTGTATTCAGAGATTCTTAAAGAGAATGCAGGAATGCCCATGAGCTGCTAAGCTTTACTCTCACTCTTTACTCTCTCTCATACAGAACTGTGTTAAGGATTATTGTAAAGCGGGGCTCATTTGCTCAATGGACATTATATCTGCAGGGTTAATAACACAACACACAGGCTCCACACCGCACTCACCTCTGCAGTTAACTTCCTCAACGACCTAAAGAACCAGACGACACAGGAAAGAAAAGGTTACCACTGTCTCATGATGCAAAAAATCACGACACTACTGTAGCAGCACTTTGCAAAGCCAACAGGTTCTGCTGATCACGAGCGAACGGACATTAAAACAAAAGCTGGTCGGCATTTTAATGGTAAATTCCTTTTTTAATTCAAGATTACATTTACTATGTTCCACAGAGAACTTTGTTTTTAATAGTTTGTCACGCAGCAATAGTTTTGTGCCAAACCAATGCAACCTGAACAGCAGGAAGGTTACTGTATAGTATAGTCTATTATATAGATTAAAGTATAAAATATTAAGCTTAGGATCATGGGAACCTGGGAGCTATTAATTGGTATTTTTTCACAATTTAATAGATATTTTCTAGACAGTTTATTTATTCAGAATATAATCTGCAGATAAATCAATGACGGATATAATCGTTAGTTAAATAATAGGAAAGCTATTGTTTTATTTCTTGCTTTTGGTACTAACAAGACTATCAACAACGTGATACATTTTCATTTAATTCAACACATTTCTTCCCTCACCTCTGTCCCAGCTGTGTTTTGGAGATGTTTAGGTTTGGATTCGTGATAAACTTTTGCTATCATGTGATTAGTGTAGGATTGTGACACGGATACTCGACATTAGTCTTTTCTTCACCTCGGTGCATTCCTGGGTGTATTTTAGGTTCAGGCAGGCTTTCAGGACGATGCCGTCTTCCGTCAGATTTTGGACTCGGTTCTGATCAAACTTTGGGGGACGGGCGAGGACGTTGTTCTGAAAGATAAACAGATTAACCTTATTAAAAAAAAAAAAAAAAATCACACATACTATTAAAGCCTTTCTGTCACTCAGAAGTGACGTGAAGCTTTTCCACTCCACTTGTATCATTCAGTCGTTTTCTATAGCTGCTTATTCCTCACTAGGCTCTACCATTCAGATTCCATGCCCCAATGACCTATGGCTTTGCTTCCAGCAAGAGGATGACCAGGCAATGACGAGGAAAGGTCAAAATTGTAATGAGAATGAGGATAAAATGTGAAAAGACATGCAATAAATACAAATATTTTAATGTATGCTACAATATTAGGCTATGATTTGGATGGACATAAGTAGTAAATAATGTGAGTAATATATATATTTACTCATAGGCTCTGAACGTGTTTTGCATTAATATGGCCCCATTTGATGTGATTTTTTTGATGCCCGATTAATTTTAGTGGTGCTATAGTAAGGTAAACCTGTTATTGTTGACAGTATGAGTGTGATGTCGCAAAATTTAACTTAAACATTAGCTATGGACTTAGATTGTTGTATATTGTTGTATCGTTGCTGTGATTGTTCCTGAGCTGTCTTTACAAAACTTCATGTTCCTGGCTTGACATGGATGAAAAATGATTATTATCAATATTACAGCAGCAGCAGCAACATGTCCAGGCATACTCTCTAGGAAAAGAATGCTATGTCATACCGGTTCTTCCAGGCTAGCGCGGCTGAATAAAGAGAAAGTTTCAGTGGTGTGAAACGATAGAAGTCATGTGACATGTTTATGAACGAGAAAAATGTGTGTACCTAATTTTGGAGATACGATCGTGATTAATTGACAACCAGTCAGTACACAAAATGCAGCATCAGGAGATCAGGTGTTTTCCACAGATCTTGAGCAATACAGTGGAGTCTTGAGGGGTTTCCCAATGCTAATTATTCCTCCTGCAAGAATTGAAGACATAACTCGACTTATACCTTCCCTACTACTAAGTAACAACCACTAAGCAACATTTAGGCAACAAGCCACTTTTGCTGACTCTTTAAGCACATTTAGTTGTCAAAAGGTATCTATCCTCTGCTTTTCCACCTCTATATCATAAAAATATTTGCACAATTTCCAGTTTAAAATACCATACCATATGATCTAATAATGGTCCTGTGGTTGAACGCCCTAAACTAGAGGCCCAGCATGACGATGTTTGTCTGACTTTGATCATCTTATCTGCGCAAAAAAAATACTATATAAAAGCACTGTTTAAAAAAATATTTATATAAGATGATCATCCTACAATTCTTAATTGCTATGGCATTAACAGTCTGACTGACAATTTACAACGTTTAACTTGTATTACTAGATTTCGGTTGCAGTGTGATGTTTGCAGTGCGTTGATATATCTCCGCCCCTGTAATTCTAAATTTAAAACCCAATATGTGGGATGAAGCATTAAAAATAATAGGGAATAAACTAAACTAAAATACAATAAATAGAAAAAAACTCATATCAAGGCCACTGTAATTCTGAGTCTAATTGTGACATTAAAAATCTCAACTGAATCAAACAAAGATTCACTGTGATTCTCACCCGTACTAACCTAACATTATCTATCATGACTATCTGAAAAAGCAAAAACACCATCAGAGCTTCATGAAGCTCCTCACTTGACACGTAGTGCTCCTCATCCTCCCATAGTACCTTGATTTAATTTTTAAAACCGATTTAATTTTTTAACGTTATCATATCTCAGTGAGACAGTCCCAAAAAATAAAGCCGCAACACAGATAAATTAAAAAGTCCTTACTAGTGGAACTGTTGGGGCTGACTTGTGTGTGTGTGTGTGTGTGTGTGTGACTTACATGCCCATCCTCCCAACATGGTTCACACCTGGACGAACCGACTGGTGAAGACAGACGGTAGAGGAAAGAACCGTCATGTTGGCGTGTTACCGTGCAGGTTAGAGGTGAAAAGGTCACAGCAAGCCGGACCAGCAGCAGAACTGAAAGAGAACAAAGGCTTTTTCTGACTGTCGCCTCTTTCCATCAGCTCGAGTGGTCACCACTTATATGTTTCTGCTGCTGTGTTAGTGGTGTTATTAAAGAGGATTTATGCATTTTTTATCCTCGACCCTCTTCTCTATATACCCGTGTTCACTCCGGCTTACCCAGGCTGGTTTTGGCTTACAGAAGCACTATGTATGAATTTGTTGTTTGTTTGTTGGTGCCATGGTGACACCGAGGCCGATGTTTAAAAGCAGAAGATAAAAGACATGCTGAGTTGCTGAAAAGGTGCAAAGCCTTGGACTTTGTCTAATATGGCGGGTGATTTGTCATCATGTACGTCAGGGGTGTCAATCTCCGGTCCTGGAGGGCCATGTGGGTGCAGGTTTTTGTTCCGACCAGGCAGTAACACACCTGGTTATATCAATGAAGGTCGGTTGATTAGTAGAGTCAGGTGTTACTGCCTGGTCAAAACAAAAAACTTCCCCCCCATTGGCCCACCAGGACCTGAGTTTGACTCCATTCTGTCGATAATGCATACTGTGTATGCGGATTAACAAATTCTGTGAATTTGTACATTGTGTTGTGTGTTTTTTATTTTTTATAGTTTTTTTATCTTCTTCAACTTTATTTTACTTTTTCTTTATCTGTAACGCTGCAGTAACACACAAATTTCCCCGTTGTGGGATCAATAAAGTTTATCTATTCTATTCTATTCTATTCTATTCTATTCTATGTGATGTAGGTAATGAATACATGAAAATGCCACACCCTGGAAAATAGACAGGGGCTGTCTTGATCCATGTGCATCCCAAACAACATACACTCTACAGGAAACAGACAATGGATAAGGGTCATTTTTGGATACTAGTGTTACAAAAATCTTTTTTTTTAATTTAATTTCAATTTTTATTCAAAAAGGCAAGGAAACAACTAATACAAGAAGGTTGTTTGTATTAGACTGAGTTTGTATGTTCTTTGTAACATAAAACCTCACTTCTAAACCCATGTTGTGCATATTATTACATCAGACAATTTAGTGTAAACGTACCGAACAGAAAGCGATGCGTCTTTCTCCGATCCATCCGCCCAGGAGAAAATATACCTATGTATTTATATGTATATATATAAAAGAATTTTTTATATAGGAAAAAAACACGTGAGCCGGTGCGAGCGCGTCTCTCCTCTGCGCGCGTGTGCTCTCCTTTGCGCGCGCGTGCTTTTAAAGCGGGATTCTAACGCCTGGAGGCGGAGTCTCTCTGGTCACGTTCTTTTTCACGCGCCATCATTACGCCTGCGCGTGAACTTGGGTGGCGTGACGACACCACCTACTGGACGCTACGAGGAAAGGCGAGGTTTAAGCCGTTTTATTTACAAGGGATCAGTAATCAAGTCAAATGGTGGATTATTGCATTCACAGAAAAGCGCGCAATGTCTATTTAGACATGTCTGTATAGATTCTCATTCATCCAGGTCATTGTAGTGTCGAAGGAGTTACTTGTAAGCAGCTGGACTTTTTCTCGTAGCTTTCAAGCCACAAGAAGAAGGAAAACAAAATAAAGGACATCAACGTTTAGTCGATTTATCCCTTTATTTTTTTGCGGAAGTAACAGCCTCGAAACGCTCGCTACAGCTTCCGATGATTCTGGTCGGGGGTGTTTTTGACCTCTTTTATGAAACATCTCCTCTCACCTCAACTCAGCTTTATTTATAAAAAAAAAAAAAGCCACAAAGTTCTATACAAAACAAAACGAAAACAAACTGGGAAAAAAGGAAAAAGTAAAATGCACCAGATAAGAGCAAACTGCAAATAAATACATACATAAATAAGTGGAAGCACTCTTAACACTAAAAGCCAGACCAGTAAAAAACTGACTCATGTCGGGTTGAAAGTCAAGGAATACACATTTTTTAAGCGTTTTAGGTTAATTTTCTGAAAACGGACAGTCAGGAGGACTGTCTGATGTGCAAAGGAAGCTCATTCTCCATAAGGATCAGCAACAGGGAGCAGCAGGTCAGCTGACACCTTCAAAACTAGTAAAAGAATCTTGAGTGGGCTCTAAAGTGCTGAGGTAGTGAAGGGGGAGGTGAGCTATTAATCACTAAAATAGTCACTGGATTTCATAATGGGCAAGCTATTAGAAGGGAGCTGTAAATCTGTGAGTTTATTACAACCACTACATGCCTAAGTCCCAGCACTATTTGTGTACTCCTATTGTACCCTCTTATTGTAATTTTGCTATAAACCATCTTTGGATTGCAACCAGCTGAGCCTGTCTCATCTTTTGATTCTTTGTGACTTCTCAACATCTGCTTTTTTTTGGTATAAGTGTTAGACTTACTTTTTGAATATAGTTTAAGTTTCTTTTTTGGACCTTGGATACAAGTCACAACTGTAGCTAGTGGAGGGAGGCCAGAATGGGAGTTATGTGGTCCCTCTTACACACTCCAGTCGATAGACAAGCAGCTGCATTTTGACTACAGTGGAGAAGTGATTAAGGTGTGGATTACTGTCTAAAAGTGCATCACTTTTAAAAGCCGTCTACTGTGAAAAAAGCTGGTCTTCACAGCAGCACTAATTTGCTGATCCTGTTTAAGATCCATCTTAAAACTCAGGTCTAGTTTAGTTGTTTTTATAAAGCTTGCCAAAGGGCCCAAGTCAATAGATGATAGTTCACGAGAGCCACATCTCTAGTTCAGTCAGGTTTGATGGTTTCTGAGCATGGACAGCCCGTTTTAAATCACACCATGGATTTTCAATAACATTCAGGTCTGGTTATAGGGATGGCCATTCCAGAACATTATACTTGTTCCTCTGTATGAACGCATTAGTAGAATTCGAGCAGTGTTTAGGGTCTTGATTAAATATCCAGCCCCAGTGCAAACCTGCCATGTTCTTTGTGCCATGACCTTCAACATGACACAAAGAGCAGCCCATCATCTGTTATAGAACATAAAACATCTTCATGACACCGGACATTTTCAAAAGCTTCAAAATTGCCCACATTTCTAAAAAAAACTATTCTTCCTGCTCATATAAGTTGCAAATTCTGCTTCACTGGATAAACTGGTCAGCTCTCCCAGCTCTGGGCTCAGGATGATGTCAAAAAAAAGGTTCATAGGGTCTGGTACTGAAGAGTTTTTGCATTATCATCCCAGGAGGCTCCTCTCATTTTTGGAGAAGGCTTCAGGCCCAGAATGATAAAACGGAGATGTGGCACAAACAATTTAGTTTGAGCCACATCTGGGATACCACGGGGTTATTTAAAACCAACCACACTCATTCTCACCGCAGATGTTTCGTGTGTAACTGATGCATCTGTCAATGGGATGCATCTCTGCGCACAACTCTCCATTCAAGCTGTGGCATGGAGCCGTTAGAGAGAAAGAGAAAGGTGTTTTTATTCCAACCTGTTTCTTTCAGTTACCATTTGATCTATTATAATTTAAATCCATTACGGAGTGACTCTGAGTTTAAATTACTCATTTAATTTTCAGCAATTTCCAGTTCAGAGCTATTTTACATGAATAATAAATAATAACCTCCTCAATGCTGTGGCATGAAAAAGATGAGGCCACAAATACACCTACTATACAGATATTTCATAGCCTCCCCATGGTTCGTTTTGTAATAATGAGTACAAATATAGTTTTTATTCTATTATTTTTGACCATCAAGCTTCAAGGGAGCATGTGTTCTATCACGTTCTATCACTAAGGAATGTCAACCCCCCACTACTGGTGAAAGTGAAGGCTTCGGGTCCTCTCGCCAACGAGAAAAACATTTATCTACACCTCTTCAGACCGTCCCTTGCAGTTTTTATGCGCTCCAGAATTATAGGTGCTGTGTGAGTGGGTGTTTTTGTCTAAAGCTGGGAAACTTGCCTCCAGACTAGCAGACTGAGGCCAAGACACTGAGAAAACATATACTAGTGAGTAAAAACTGCAAGTAAAAAACCCTCCCTGCCTCAAAAACAGTAACAGTACAAAAGAAACATTACATTCACACTTTGATTTTGACGTTGTGGCACAGGGTCGTGTTATTTATTGACTAAAATATAAAGATAGACGATGCCAAAGACATTTTTCACTTAAGATATAAAATAATGCAATATAACACACAATGACATCATCGTATCTAGGTCATCAGGTTGCCTGTAAGGATTTTTTTATGGTTAGCTTTAACAATCAGGTAAAAATCATAGAGATCATGATTTAACTGTGATCAGCTCCAGCTCACCTCCACATAAACCTGCTCTCAACTCGGTGTCATTGCAGCTCTTTGACATATATCTCTGACATCAACGGTTTAAAACAAACGAATCATTAAATCATTAGGACATGATTGTTGTAAAACTTCAAACTGAGTTCTGTGAAATGATAAATAGAAGCTCTGCACTTTGCTGTCAGGTCTCAGTATCAAACTGTTTAAAGAGCTCAATTTGATGAGTCAGGATCTTCTCTTTAAGCAACGTCTTCACTCATGTTTTCCATTGATCTGCAGATATCCATGTTTGATGTGTTGTTCAAATCACACTTAAATGTTAATTCTGACTGGGTCATTTATTTTCTTTTTGTATGTTTGTGTTTATTTTGACTAGATAAAAGATTCCTAACATTTGTTTTGAGATGTTTTATAGATTTCTAAAGGAGGCTGGGTGGATGTTGATGATGCTGTTGAAACATGCAGAAACATCTGTGGACATATATATTTATTATATATTATAAGTGTATAACATATATTGTATATTAATTCTTACGTCTTTGAATAAATGACTCATATTTGATGGAAAATCTTTTCTTTTGTTTATCTGTGGATCTGAACCACTGGAACACCAGGACATCTGAGCTTTTGGTTATGTTTCATTTTAAGGGTCCATTATTCTCATAGTTTTGGATTTTTTTTCCTATCAATAGTTTCTAGGATGAAATGTTTATGTGATTTGGTTTTTATAGAGTTTAATCGTTAATCGTCATCTACAATCTCTAACTTTCCTCATTTCCTTATGTCCCTCCCACCAAGCGTGCATGGAGAGACTCAAGTGGAAAATCTCTCATTTGATGTTTCCTATCTTGAACTGGGAGTCATTGTGCTATGCAATGTTGCATGTTTTTAATAAAAACACAACTTTACATACACAACACGTATGAGACGTGTGCTTCAACATGTTTCCGGTGTCTCAAAGCAGACAGTACATGGTATAAATACACAATGCAGGTTTTTATTGGTGTGCAGGTTTACAGTAAATATCAAATCATGTTTCTGGAACTGCTATCACTGACGTCTGTGCGTGGACTTTGATTAATCTCTTATCAGTGATCTTATTGCATGCACACCAAAGCAAAGTTTCATCTCAGGTATGTGGAGTTCTAACTGAAGCCAATTTTCGAGAGAGCTGCTGCATTGTTGGACATAGGATGAGAAAAGAAGCATGAAGTAAGTTCAACTTTATTTTTGAAAACTTCACACCCGACATGATTATTTATTTCTATTAACTAAAATTAGTAACTAAAATAGATTATAATAATTGCTTTTAGATATTTTTCTTGTTATGTCATTCATTTTATAGCTGGTCTGTGTGAGCAGGGATAGAAAAACTGTAAATACTGTCGGTCACATTCATGACATAGGGGTCGATTCCATTTTATAACAGGAAATCTATGTTCAATATTATGGACAAGAAAATAAAAAAAAAGTTCTTTCACATTTTCTTCTTACATATGGGTTGCGCCACAGCTGTGCCAGTACATATCTGAGACCTTCTATTTCATTTTCTTTTAATTTATGTGAGTAATGTATGACCTGAATAAACTGTCGTTTGTACGTTTTTATTATTTTATTTATTATTGCCAAAAGTAATATTTATAAATGTGTGATTGTCCAAAATTGACTTCATCTGAGCTTAGAGCAATTTTTTTCGTAGAGAAGAAAAGAAAACAAGACAAAAATCTCTGATGAGTTTAGGAAGATCTGGAAGTTAATGATCTGGTTTGGACAATGTAAAAGGGATATCATCTGCATAAAGGTTAGCTTTAAAATCATCCTTGGAAAGTGCGATGCTGGTTATGTTTAGGTTGACACTGGTAACGCAGGCAAAGTTCTAATGTATATATAAATAGTGAGGCAATTGATTTAAAATTCTATACTCTTAACTATCCTGCACTGGTGCTTTGTCAGCGGTAAGAGCTTTAACCTCCATTTCTTGGACCTATATATGTATATATATTTATTTACATATATATAAATCTGTGGCTGACAGTCAACTCAGATTTTACTAGAATTGCCATCAGGTAAGGCTGACTGTGTACTTTGGTACAAGGAAATATATACTGCAATAATTTCTTATCAGTGATGCTATGAGGAAACCTGCACTCACACAGGACCAATATATACAATATATTATATATACAAAGTTTAGTCTTCGGGCATCATGTCACGTAAAAGAAAAGAGTTGAATAATGATGATGAGTGGAGTTCTACTCTTTTGCAGGTATTCCTTTGAATCATACTGGAAAGATACTAATTCAAACTGTCGGAAGGAATGACTTCACGCAGCATAATTTCAATGTCGATGGTAATATGAGAGGAGGTGCAAAGTTGACCAGGTGATATGAATTGGGGGAATATGTAATGCCAAAAATTGTTTCGGGCAACATTTGCTTAAGTTAAAATTTTAGTACCTGCAAAGAATGTGTGTGAGGCTGTGTCATGAAAGCCTAGTAGTTTTGAGGGGAGAAGGGTAATGTTCCCTCAGACATATGAATTCTATATTCTCTCAGGTTTAGGCCAAGAAAGTGGGAGAGGTTAGAGCAAGATAGTGAGAGGGGTTAAGGGGAGACACAGGTGGAACCCCTAAGGACAGGCATTACTAGGGTGGCGGAACTGGAATTAGACAGATCTGAAAGGAAATAAGATGTGAGGCACCACAATAAAATAGGAAACTCATAGGACAATACACAAAAGGAAGAAAAGAGGTTAGCCACAGGATACACTCATAGTAGCTGTCTGTGGTGTGTGTGCGTGGTGTACAACACCACACAATGGGATGACAGAGGCTGAAAAATATAAAGGACAGGGCTTAGAAACTCAACAAGGCAGTGGGGCTGAGTGGCAAGTTCTGTATTAATATGAGCCCAGTTAGCATTAGTAAACATTTTATTAATGCGACTTGTTAGTCTTTCAGTCTGAACACGCGGTAGCCTAACTGTATGCGAGCAAACAGAAATGTGTATTAGTGCTAACTTGATTCATAGTAAGGAACCAAAAGATAGCTTTTATCCAAGTATTAGACATTAGACCAAGGACCAACAGCGACTGGCTGCAGAATGTTTACATTGTCTAAAATCAGTCAATTTACACATTATTTAATGTTTTATCCCTCCGTTTTAATATTCAGTAGTGTCTCAACTGCTCTAAATGAAATGGTAAAGCACAAGAACTCTTCCTCTTGCCCCTGGGATTTTTTCCCCATCAGACTACTGTAGGAGGTCTTGCTCACTGTTGGCCCCTTGTTTTACCCACTCTCTCGCCTATGGCTTGGTGCCTGATAATTTAAAAACTGCCCAAGTTCAACTATCCTGAATAAGTCCAAATATAGATCAATCCACCTTGATCAATAACTAAACACTGGTCTCAATACCTCCTTTTATTATCAAAGATTTTGGAAAACTGTATTCATTCTCACCTGTAATACTTAAGGACTGGCTCCAGCAGCCCCTTGTGACCCTAATGAGGAATAAACAGAATTTATAAAATGACTGACTGACATTAGATTGCCTGGTGGACAATCTAATCTACCATTCTTTTTCACAAATGCATTGAAGAAAAGGACAGCAGTATCAGCAATAACTACAATAAATAAATGAATATATAAATAGACGATCATTAAAATCATTAAAGAATACTAGTAATAGTTAGGTTAGAAGCCTGAGGGCTAAAGGAATAACTGAGTTTCAGTATCTGTTTGTCGGTGGTGCAAATGGCCCAGATTGGCGGTTCAAAGCCTGGTTCTTCCAGGTTACATGTAGTTGTATGTATGTATGGGCCATCGGTGTGTGAGTGCTAATGATGTGTGGGCGTCTTGTTATATTGCCACCACGATCAATGTGTGTGAATGGGTAAATGCATTTTGAGTGGTATAAAAGACTAGAAAAGTATTACACAAACAAAACTTTTTAGAGCGGAATACTATATGACTATTTTTACTCAAAATACTTGAGTATGACCTTTTTTATTTGAAATATATTAGTATGACCTATTTTGAGTGACAAAGAGTATGACATATTTTGAGCAACATACCATAGTATGACATATATTGAGTGACATACTCTAGTATGACCCTTTTTTTAGTGACATACTATAATAGGAGATTTTTTGAGCGACATACTATACTATGAGCTTTTTTGTTTGAAATATGTTAGTACGACCTTTTTTGAGTGACATACTATAGTATGACCTTTTTTGAGTGACATCTTTTAGTATGAACTTTACTGTTTGAAATACAGTGGCTGGCGAAACTATGTGGCAACCTTGAACTTTGTGACCTTTTGCCACATTTTAGGCTTCAAACATAAAGATATAAAACTGTAATTTCTTGTGAACAATCAACAACAAGTGGGATACAATCATGAGGTGGAACACTCTTTATTGGATATTTTAAACTTTTTTAACAAATAAAAATCGAAAAATTGGGCGTGCAAAATCATTCAGCCCCATTGAGTTAATACTTTGTAGCGCCACCTTTTGCTGCGATTACAGCTGCAAGTCGCTTAGAGTATGTCTCTATCAGTTTTGCACATCGAGAAACTAATATTTTTGGGTATTTGAGTCCCACATGGTCCATTGCTCGGTCTCTGGTTCTCTGTTTCGACTGGTCGTCAATGCTGTCACTACGAAAAGACTGTCTGTCTGTACCACGTGTATCCTGCCTGTCAAATCCTGCCTGAACCCTGCCGGTATCTGGAATTGGTTTTGAGTTTTCTGCGCCTATCAACTTGGTTAGATTTTTGCAATCGTTGGGAACCCCCCCAACCTACCTTAGTTTCGAGTTTTGTTTTTTCTTCTGAAGAGAATAAAGACACTTTGATCTGCACTTGGGTCTATCCTTCCTTGAGAACTCTAACAGATATAGTCATATCACCATTTTCATGCGATATGCTATAGTATGACCTTTTTGTTTTTAAAATACTCTAGTATGACCTTTTTGGAGCAACATAGTATAATATGAACCATTTTGAGCGACATAGTATAATATGACCAATTTTGAGCTACATAGTATAATATGACCTTTTTTGAGGGACATACTATAGTATGTCATTTTGAGTGATATACTCATATCACAATTTTCATGCGATATGCTATAGTATGAACTTTTTGTGTTCAAAATAATATAGTATGACCTTTTTGGAGCGACATAGTATAATATGAACCATTTTGAGCGAGATAGTATAATATGACCTTTTTTGAGCGACATACTATAGTATGTCGTTTTGAGTGATATACTCATATGATGTTTTTTATGCGATATGCTATAGTATGACCTTTTTGTGTTCAAAATACTATAGTATGACCTTTTTGGAGCGACATAGTATAATATGAACCATTTTGAGCGACATACTATAGTATTTCGTTTTGAGTGATATAGTCATATGACCATTTTCATGCGATATGCTATAGCATGAACTTATTGTGTTCAAAATACTATAGTATGACCTATTTTGAGCGACATAATATAATATGACCTTTTTTGAGCGACATACGATAGTATGTCGTTTTGAGTGATATACTCATATGATGTTTTTTATGCGATATGCTATAGTATGACCTTTTCGTGTTCAAAATAATATAGTATGACCTTTTTTGGAGCGACATAGTATAATATGACCTATTTTGAGCGACATAGTATAATATGACCTTTTTTGAGCGACATGTTATAATATGACCTTTTTTGAGCCACATACTATAGTATGTCGTTTTGAGTGATATACTCATATCACCATTTTCATGCGATATGCTATAGTATGAACTTTTTGTTTTTAAAATATTCTAGTATGACCTTTTTGGAGCAACATAGTATAATATGAACCATTTTGAGCGAGATAGTATAATATGACCTTTTTTGAGCGACATACTATAGTATGTCGTGTTGAGTGATATACTCATATGATGTTTTTCATGCGATATGTTATAGTATGAACTTTTTGTTTTTAAAATACTATAGTATGACCTTTTTGGAGCGACATAGTATAATATGAACCATTTTGAGCGATATACTATAGTATTTCGTTTTGAGTGATATAGTCATATCACCATTTTCATGCGATATGCTATAGTATGACCTTTTTGTGTTCAAAATAATATAGTATGACCTTTTTGGAGCAACATAGTATAATAACAACCATTTTGAGCAACATAGTATAATATGATCTTTTTTAAACGACATACTATAGTATTTCGTTTTGAGTGATATAGTCATATCACCATTTTCATGCGATATGCTATAGCATGAACTTTTTGTGTTCAAAATACTATAGTATGACCTATTTTGAGCGACATAGTATAATATGACCTTTTTTGAGCGACATAGTATAATATGACCTTTTTTGAGCGACATACTATAGTATGTCGTTTTGAGTGATATAGTCATATCAACATTTTCATGCGATATGCTATAGTATGACCTTTTTGTGTTCAAAATACTCTAGTATGACCTTTTTGGAGCGACATACTATAATATGAACCATTTTGAGCGACATAGTATAATATGACCTTTTTTGAGCGACATAGTATGTCGTTTTGAGTGATATACTCATATGATGTTTTTTATGCGATATGCTATAGTATGACCTTTTTGTGTTCAAAATAATATAGTATGACCTTTTTGGAGCGACATAGTATAATATGACCTATTTTGAGCGACATAGTATAATATGACCTTTTTTGAGTGACATACTATAGTATGTCGTTTTGAGTGATATATCCCCATTTTCATGCGATATGCTATAGTATGAACTTTTTGTTTTTAAAATACTCTAGTATGACCTTTTTGGAGCCACATAGTATAATATGAACCATTTTGAGCAACATAGTATAATATGACCTTTTTTGAGTGACATACTATAGTATGTCGTTTTGAGTGATATACAGTAATCCCTCGTTTATCGCGGGGGTTACGTTCCGAAAATGACCCGCGATAAGTGAAATCCGCGAAATAGAAAACTTTATTTTTTTTTACAATTAGCAACTATTACATGTATACAAATACAGTGACTCGCGTGTAGGCCGTTTCACTGCTCTTCAGACTGGGCCGCTGCATCCTGACTGCGCCCTGCAGTGTTTTCTTCTGAAGCCCGCGGTGCAGGTGTGTTTGTTCGGGAGAAGAACATAGTGATAGGCAGCTGTTGTCGCTCTTTTTTCTTCTTTGCAAACGAGACGACAAAATGATAGCACAATTCGTAGCATGTTTTGATACAAGAAGCGAAAGTGAGTTTTTAGCGAATCAGAATGCAGAACACAATGCACCAAAAAAAAAAATGCATTATGAAAATCCGCGAAATAGCGAATCCGCGATAAGTGAACTGCGAAGTGGCGAGGGATCACTGTACTCATATCACCATTTTCATACGATATGCTATAGCATGAACTTTTTGTGTTCAAAATACTATAGTATGACCTATTTTGAGCGACATAGTATAATATGACCAATTTTGAGCCACATAATATAATATGACCTTTTCTGAGCGACATAGTATGTCGTTTTGAGTGATATACTCATATCACCATTTTCATGCGATATGCTATAGTATGAACCTTTTGTTTTTAAAATACTCTAGTATGACCTTTTTGGAGCAACATAGTATGATATGAACCATTTTGAGCGACATAATATAATATGACCTTTTTTGAGCGACATAATATAATATGACCTTTTTTGAGCGACATACTATAGTATGTCGTTTTGAGTGATATACTCATATGATGTTTTTTATGCAATATGCTTTAGTATGACCTTTTTGTGTTCAAAATAATATAGTATGACCTTTTTTGAGCGACATACTATAGTATGTCGTTTTGAGTGATATACTCATATCACCATTTTCATGCGATATGCTATAGTATGACCTTTTTGTGTTCAAAATTATATAGTATGACCTTTTTGGAGCGACATAGTATAATATGACCTTTTTTGAGCGACATACTATATAGTATGTCGTTTTGAGTGATATAATCATATCACCATTTTCATGCGATATGCTATAGTATGAACTTTTTGTTTTCAAAATACTCTAGTATGACCTTTTTGGAGCGACATAGTATAATATGACCAATTTTGAGCGACATAGTATAATATGACCTTTTTTGAGCGACATAGTATGTCTTTTTGAGTGATATAGTCATATCACCATTTTCATGCGATATGCTATAGTATGACCTTTTTGTGTTCAAAAAAATATAGTATGACCTTTTTGGAGCGACATAGTATAATATGACCTATTTTGAGCGACATAGTATAATATGACCTATTTTGAGCGACATAGTATAATATGACCTTTTTTGAGCGACATAGTATAATATGACCTTTTTTGAGCGACATAGTATGTCGTTTTGAGTGATATACTCATATGATGTTTTTTATGCGATATGCTATAGTATGACCTTTTTGTGTTCAAAATAATATAGTATGACCTTTTTGGAGCGACATAGTATAATATGACCTATTTTGAGCGACATAGTATAATATGACCTTTTTTGAGCGACATACTATATTATGTCGTTGTGAGCGACCGACGTGGTCGCCCCACAAAAGGGATCAGGGCAACCAGAAAAAGAAGTGGAGACAGGAGGCAAAGGAACTCACGTAGAAACCATTTATTGGCGGTGGTACAAAAGAAAACAAAACGCTCACGCCAGCAGGAAAAAATCCACCTCGCTCCAGGTGGACCACACAGGCAGCTCGACTTGCGTCGCGCTTCCGGTCCCGCACCCAAACATGTCCGGGGGGAACTCTCTCACTGCTATCCAGTTCCCCCCTTATAACCGGGTGAGAAGGGGAGGGGTCATCACCTTCTCACAGTCGTTTTGAGCGATATACTCATATCACCATTTTCATGCGATATGCTATAGTATGAACTTTTTGTGTTCAAAACACTATAGTATGACCTTTTTGGAGCAACATAGTATAATATGACCAATTTTGAGCGACATAGTATAATATGAACCATTTTGAGCGACATAGTATAATATGACCTTTTTTGAGCGACATAGTATGTCGTTTTGAGTGATATACTCATATGATGTTTTTTATGCGATATGCTATAGTATGACCTTTTTGTGTTCAAAATAATATAGTATGACCTTTTTGGAGCGACATAGTATAATATGACCTTTTTTGAGCGACATAATATAATATGACCTTTTTTGAGCGACATACTATGGTATGTCGTTTTGAGTGATATACTCATATCACCATTTTCATGCGATATGCTATAGTATGACCTTTTTGTGTTCAAAATACTCTAGTATGACCTTTTTTGAGCGACATAGTATAATATGACCTTTTTTAGTGATATAGTCATATCACCATTTTCATGCGATATGCTATAGTATGAACTTTTTGTTTTTAAAATACTCTAGTATGACCTTTTTGGAGCAACATAGTATAATATGAAACATTTTGAGCGACATAGTATAATATAAAACATTTTGGAGCGTCACAATATAATATGACCTTTTTTGAGCGACATACTATATAGTATGTCGTTTTGAGTGATATAGTCATATCACCATTTTCATGCGATATGCTATAGTATGAACTTTTTGTTTTTAAAATACTCTAGTATGACCTTTTTGGAGCAACATAGTATAATATGAACCATTTTGAGCGACATAGTATAATATGACCTTTTTTGAGCGACATACTATAGTATGTCGTTTTGAGTGATATACTCATATGATGTTTTTCATGCGATATGTTATAGTATGAACTTTTTGTGTTCAAAATACTCTAGTATGACCTTTTTGGAGCAACATAGTATAATATGAACCATTTTGAGCGACATAGTATTCAATTCAATTCATTTCTATAGCCCAGAATCACAAATCACAGATTTGCCCCAACGGGCTTTACAGTTTGTATAAAAGCAACACAACATCCTCTGTCTTCAGACCCTCACATCGTACACGGTAAAACTCCCTTTAACGGGGAAAAAAAAAAAAACGGAAGAACCCTCAGGAAGAGTAACAGAGCAGTAGATGATGTGTGCAGGTGAAAACAATACAGGGAAAATTAGACATTACAAACAGAAAAACAGAAATGTAATGAATTTAAGGGGAAGTGGACCTGGTTCACCAGCTTCCAGGTGAACCAGGACAGCATCAGACCCTCCAACATCCGTAGATCCCTCAGTGGCTGCACTGCAGCATGCTCTGTGAATGAGAAAACACAGGGCAGGACTCTGGGAAGACAGCAGATTTAAAAGTACAGTAGTGGATCATCAGTATCACAGATGGAAGAAGAACAAGAAGAACAAGAAGAAAAAGAAGCTCAGAGCATCTCATGAGGACCCGGCAGACTAACCTATCACAGCATAACTATAACTAGGCCAGCCAGGGACGGCCCTAACTATACGCTTCTTCAACAGGAAAGTTTTTAACCCATTCTTAAATATAGGAAGGGTGTCTGCCCTCCAGACTGAGACTGGAAGACGATTCCACAGGAGAGGAGCCTGGAAGTTGAAGGCTTTGCCTCCTGTTTTAATTTTAGAAATTCTGGGAACCTCCAATAAGCCTGCATATTAGAAACGTCATCCTCTTTGGGCAACCTCCTGTAGTATGACCTTTTTGGAGCAACATACTTTAGTATTACCTTTTTCGAGCGAAATACTATAGTATGACCTTTTTTGAACTCTTTAGAACTCTCTCATACTATATTATGACCTTTTTGGAGCGACGTACTATCATATTACCTCTTTTGAGCGACAAACTATTGTATGACCTCTTTAAAACTATAGTATGACGTATTTTGAGCGACATACTTTAGTATGACGTATGTTTAGCAACATATTATATTATGACGTATTTTGAGCAACATACTATAGTACGACCTTTTTTGAGCAACTCACTATAGTATGACATTTTTTTGAGCAGCATACTATAGTATGATGTATTTTGAGCGACATACTATAGTATCACCTATTTTGAGCGCAAACTATACTATGACCTCTTTTGGGCGACATACTATAGTATGACATATTTTGAATGACATAGTACGAACTTTTCTGAGCGACCTTTTTTTATTTGAAATATGTTAGTATGACCTTTTAAAGTCTTACCTCTTTTTTGAGCGATATACTATAGTGTGACCTACAATAATCTTGGAGCAGAGTTTTCATAACAGGTTCAGACTATCATTTCTTTACAGCTTGTATGTTAAACCAGCAGGTAAAAGAAAAAGGTAAATGTCTTCAATGAAAGAGAAATAAAACATGGCAATGTGTATGCAGGAGAAATGAAGTGCTGTGACAGTGTAGTGTGCTGCTTTTTGGTCAAACTGAGTCAGATCCAGTAGAAAAACATATGAGTATGTACTGGCATAACTATTCTCTTACCAGTGTTCTCTGATTTTACGAGAGGGCCAAGATGACAAAGGGGGACCTCCTCAACATCCTGGATAGTTTACTTGAGGATGATTTTAACAACTTCAAATGGTACCTGGAGGATGAAAAGTTGGACAACATCACACCCATCAAAAAGAAATACCTTTCGAAGGCAGAGACGAGGGATGTGGTGACTCTGATGGTGCAGAAATATGGATTAGCTGGAGCTGTGACGGTGATGAGAAGCATTTTAAAGAAGATCAACAGGAGCGATCTAGCGGAGAACTTGGCAAAGTTCACCTCAGCAGAAGAAGGTCAGATCAGTGAAGAGAAAAAGCCTCATATATTATTCATTTACAACTTTTTTTCTTCTTCTTCTTTTTCTTCTTCTTCTTCTTCTTATTATTAATATTAATACTTTGTTGGACCTTATCGTCTTATACATTTTCATTCTACAAACACCATTCAAAAAGTCAAAGATTTAAGTCATTCTCCTTCGTATCTTTAAAATTTTCTAAAATATTACCCTATTCTTGGGAATCTTTGCCCTGCATTGCAATTTTACTACTCACTACTTCACTAACAACTGAAGGTTTAACAAAGCAGTCAAATCCATATCATTATCAATTTATGACAGGGACATCCCATTAAAAGGGCTTTTTATGGGTGGCCTGTAGCCTATAATCACTTACATCATAAATAACACACTTTTCTTAAGTTTGTAAAATCAGGTAAGGTAATTGTCTGACTTGGAAATAAATATAATATATAAATATAAAATGCTGAATTGATTTGACACACCCAATTCAAAATGAATGGGCTTTTTCAACTCTGGTAATTCATACTTTAAGCTATAGAGTCCACCTAAACTTCAAACTATTTCAAATTCTTCATACATTCAAGGTCTAACTCAACTTTCTAATCCCATTCCAACCTTAACAGAATAGTTTAATTGTTTGACTATTATATTATAATAGAAGTGTATTAGAAAAAAGTGTATTAAAGCTCTTACCAATCAGGCACTGAGAAACTTCAGTCAAACTTTGAATGTGTTACAACAATAACTCATCAGTATTTATACTATGAAATATCACAATTGCATTTCATGTTTTAAAAATGTTAAGGAGCTACATTCAACTTCATGCTTTCAGAAATTATAAGAACATTTTTATCATTCCATTCCCACAGCAATAGCACCATTTCTAACAGGAATGTAGGCAAATGCCCTCTTTCCTCCAAAGTATTCCTCACTGAGACATATTGTTCTTTGATGAATGGCTTGAAAGCATAGAGATGAGGTTGAGGTCTCCATTGGCTCTAATGTTAACTCACATCAATGTTTTTTTTAACAAAAACAGAGATGATAGTGGTTTTGAAACTGGTTGTGTGCCCCCAGTTTTAAGGCTACACAAAAAAATTGCTTCAGCGAGTGTGGCAGACTCTTAACTATTAGAAAGTATGATCACTTCTTTTTTTAACATATAAGCTGACCTGTAAGGAGTTTGAGAAGTGGGCTCACTAAGTTTACCATTTATTTGGATTGTGGGAACTTGGTGGAGCAGTGGAAGACAACCTGAAAATTAGTCCTTGTTAATTTTTAATGATAAAGTCTAGATAATGGCTTGACCTCCTGGGGTCACTCTTAAGAAGGTTTCCCTTTATCAATCCTCTACACTACACTGACTATCCACATTTTTTTCCTGAGTACCCTTGTTACATAAATGCATGTAAACACATCTATTTGTTCTTCTCTTTCAACAGAAAGTGATCGACAGAAGGTTTCAGATACATATAAGACAATTCTAAGAAGGAACTGTCAACATGTGAATGAAGAAACTGGTGAAGCAGGAACCAGAACCCTCCTCAATAGTATCTTTACTATGCTGTACATCACACTAGGAAAGAGTGAAGAGGTTAATACCCAACATGAGGTGTGGCAGCTTCAAAAAGCTTCCAAGATGAAGACCATCTGTGACGCTTCAATTGAGTGTCATAACATCTTTAATGTCTTACCTGGCCAAGTGGAGCACATCATCAGAGTTGTATTGACACTTGGCATCGCTGGTGTTGGAAAAACCTTCTCAGTGCAGAAGTTTACTCTGGACTGGGCAGAGGGGAAGGAAAACCAAAATATCAGTCTGGTGATACCACTTTCATTCAGAGAGTTGAACTTGATCAAAGACAAGAGGTACAGTCTCCTCATGCTTATTCATCAGTTCTATCCAACATTACAGAAGCTCACAGCAGAGGATCTCACTGACAGCGTTTTGTTCATCTTTGACGGCCTGGATGAAAGCAGACTCTCACTGGATTTTAGGGACAATGAGGTTGTGTCTGAGGTCACACAGAAGTCATCAGTCAACATGCTGTTGACAAACCTCATCAAGGGGAATCTCCTTCCTTTGGCTCTTGTCTGGATAACTTCCCGACCTGCAGCAGCCAATCAGATCCCTCCTGAATGTGTTGACAGGGTCACAGATGTACGAGGCTTCACTGACAACCAGAAGGAGGAATACTTCAGGAAGAGATTTAATGATGAAGAGCTGTCCACCAGAGTCCTTTCACATATCAAGACCGCCAGGAGTGTCCACATCATGTGTCACATCCCAGTCTTCTGCTGGATCACTGCTTCAGTTCTGGAGTACATGTTCAGTACAGACCAGAGTGCAGAGCTGCCCAAGACCCTGACTGACATGTATTCAAACTTTCTGCTGGTTCAGACAAAGCGGAAGAAACCCAAGTATGACAAGAGACATGAGTTGAGTACACAGGAGCTGACAAAGAGTACTGGTAAGACAGGTCCACGGAACCTGAGCAAGGCTGACAGGAAAGGTCTTCTGAAGCTGGGGAGGCTGGCATTTGAAAATCTGGAAAAAGGGACCCTTATTTTCTATAATAAAGACCTGAAGCAGTGTGGTCTTGAAGTCACAGAGGCTTGTGTGTGCTCAGGAGTTTGTACAGAGATCTTCAAAAAAGAGAATGCGGGAACAGTCTACAGCTTTGTTCATCTGAGCATTCAGGAGTTTCTGGCTGCAGTCTACATGTACCACTGTTACACCAGCAGGAGAACAGAGGTACTGGTGGACTTCCTGGGAGAAGAGTATGGGCACAGGGAATCAAAACCAAATTCTTGTCTTGAGAGAGTTTTTACTTATTTCAGATGTGACACATCGAGCAACAATCCTATTTACCCATCTCTAGATGTCTTCCTGATGGGAACCATGGCAAAATCTCTCAGAAGTGAAAATGGCCACCTGGACCTGTTTGTCCGCTTCCTTCATGGCCTCTCTCTGGAGTCCAATCAGAGTCTTTTAGGAGGTCTGCTGGGTGAGACAGAGGACAATCCAGAAACCATTCAAAGGGTCATTAGCAACCTGAAGATGATGAATACGGATGATATCTCTCCTGACAGAAGCATCAACATGTTCCACTGTTTGATGGAAATAAAGGACAGTTCCGTACATCAGGACATCCAAGACTTCCTGAAGTCAGAGAACAGATCACAGCAGGAACTGTCCGAGATCCACTGCTCAGCTCTGGCCCACATACTACAGATGTCAGAAGTTCTGGAGGTGTTTGACTTGATGCTGTATAAAACATCAGAACAGGGACGACTGAGACTGATCCCAGCTGTGAGGAACTGCAGAAAGGCTCAGTATGTTCAGATGGGATATAGATTATAAATATATATACAGTATATGTTGAATCTTTATTTTTAGCATTCATCACAACATGTGCTACAGTTATTAATGAATGTAGTAAATGTATAAGTTGTGGTTTCTGCAGTAATATTTTATTACACAAACTGTTTTACCCCTATTATTATTAGTTACCATAATAATATTGTAATATTTTTCAAGGTGATTTCTAAAGGAAAGGAAATTCAAATAATATTTAAAGGTCCCATATCATGCAATTAATACAGCTTTCATTTTTTTGTCGGTCATATAAAAACTGTTGCATGATGCATCAAACATTCAGAAAAACAGAAAAAGGCTCACAGCCTGGATTTGGAAAAGAAATGCAGTTTTGTTTTTGCAAGCTCATTTCTACTTCTTTGACTTTGTGATGTCATGTAGTAGCCCCTCCACTTCAAAAGGGCTCCCAGCACAGCTGTCCAACCTAAATTCATCAGAAAATAAATTCAAGAATATTAATGAGAAAGACCAAAACAGGTCTGTAAGGTGTATTAACATTTCAAATAAAACCCAGAAAAGTGCATGATATGTGGACCTCATGTTAAATATTCTCCTTTTACATCTTTATCTTAATGTATATTCCCACTTGTTTTCTCTCTTTTTGCTGTTGAGAAGAGTAGTAGCAGGGCATGCTACACCACTTGTAGTATGAAGCACTCTGAATAATCAAAAGCCTAGAAAGGCACTAGATGCATGTATTCTATTTATTCAAAAGAAATGTTTCTTCAGAAAACACATGAAGTAAATAATAATGTATACTCTTTTATGATAACACATGTTGTGATGTCATTACAGACTTACTCGCTGTGGACACTCAGAAATTTACCTTGAAGTTGTGGCATCAGCTCTGAAGTCTGACCCCTCCTATCTGAGAGAGCTGGACATGAGTGACAATGAACTGCAGGATTCAGAAATTAAGCTTCTGTGCACTGGCTTGGAGAGTTCAAATTGTAGATTGGAGACTCTAAGGTCAGTTCATCGGCTGTAGCTTTGGTAGTTCAAATACCTTCCACCAACAGCAAGTTTGCTTCATAAATTTTCAGGATTCTTAGATGTTTTTAGAAACTCAAAATTCAGAGTCTTGTTCTGTGAAAGAAAGGTTGTCAAAGTTTAAACTAATATAAAGCTTCAGTAGTTCAATAACTATCTATTAATCTACCAGACTGTCAAACGTCCACATTACCTTATATTAGCTTCTCAAATCACACACTTGAAGTTTGATGTGCCAGTGTGTAGGAAGAGTATGGGCAGGAGGAAACCAATAACAATAACATGTTTTATTAAAGCTGTAATCAGCATTGAAAAGGCGTGCGCCTTCTTGTGTAAAACAAAACAACATTTTTTAAAATTTATTTATTTATTTATTTATCATTTATTTATTCAAATTTATTGCACTTTTTCTTCATCGTGTGGTGTTTAATCAGATTGTGGGACTGCAGTCTGTCAGATATCAGCTGTGCTTCTTTGGCCTCAGCTCTGAAGTCTAACTCCTCCCATCTGAGACAGTTGGATCTGAGTAAGAACAAGCTGCAGGATTCAGGAGTAGAGCTGCTGTGTGATTTCCTGAAGAGTCCAAACTGCATGTTGGAAAATCTGAGGTTAGTTTACTGATTCTCTGTCATTGTATTCGATAATAATGTTTAAATGTACATGCATGTTTTATCAGTTTGTGCCTACACAAGGGCTGATTAATTGTTTAGAGTACCACACTATCAGAATTCAATACACTTGATGCAATAATACTGAGAATCTTGAAGAGCTATAGAATAAATTGCATCATCTCAAATCCAAGTTAGCAGAGGACTACCCAACAAAGACTTGAATGACATTGATTTATGTATTATTTATATGTATGTTAATTAGGATGGCACCAATTGGCTATAGGGGGCTGAAATAATATATAAACACAATATGAATTGTTCATTTCTATGTTTTGCCCTACTTATTTCTTGATCATAAAATTCTTTCCATCATTAGTATATATTACATATTATGTATAATAAAATGTGTGTATATACATATATATTATGTATATTTGAAGAAATATTATATTAATCAATACTGGTTTATAATGTGAATCCCATCTGAACATACTGAGCCTTTCTGCAGTTCCTCACAGCTGGGATCATGTTCTGATGTTTTATACTGCATCAAGTCAAACACCTCCAGAACTATATATATATAATGGAGAAATTTGGTTAGATTAAAACACACTCTGACAAGGTGACCAAGCCATGTTGGATGTTTCATTTCTTTTAAAATTTGAACACATCTAATTGGAGGATATTTCGTTTATTCAGACTCTGGTGCTGCGGTTTGTCAGAGATCAGTTGTGCTACTCTGGCCTCAGCTCTGAAGTCCAACCCTTCCCATCTGCGAGAGCTGGATCTGAGTGACAACAAGCTACAGGATTCAGGAGTAAAGCTGCTGTGTGATTTCCTGGAGAGTCCACACTGTAGATTGGATACTCTGAGGTCAGTTCATTTACTGTTAGTCATCATGTTTTTTAAGATTACAGAACTCAGACCACTGTAAAAAGATGTTTACCTATAAGGATTGTGTAACATTGTTTGGCAACAAGGACTTATATCAGATTAATTTAAATGTAAAAACATTCTGCACTGGTTTGCCAACTGCACCTAATTTATCTATAATTTCTATCCTTGAATTTAATGTCCTTTTCCTAAACTTTCATTTTTACTTCATAAATGTGACGGATTTTTAAATAAACTCTAGAAAATGTCCATATAATATTAATGGTAATCAATCACATCTTAAACAGCCTTTCAAGAAATACTTGTTTTAAATTGACCATTTCACTTGATGGAGCAATTTTCTTTTTGTGATATTATTTAATGACTCAGATATAATAATGTCTGATTATTTATATTGATCACACACACACACACAAACACACACACACACACCTAGACAACGGTACACACTGCTACTTGCTTTCTTAACAGTCTTTCACAACAATATTTCCCTCAGACCAAGTCTAAAAGAGTATGAAACCATGTTGACATGAATTTGTCTGATGATTTTTTATCCAATCAGTTAATTTTCAATAGATTTTTATTTACACAAAACAAAGTAAACCCATGATAGGCTGGTGACTGTAATGTGCTGGGTTTGGCCCCCATGACCCATGAGGAATAAGTGGGTATAGAAAATTACTGACAAACAAACCTGGTTTCTCTAATCAGTTATTGTAAGTCTTTCAAAGTGTCTTTTAGACAGACAATTTAAACCAATTTCGTGGCTTTTTTGAAACTCTAGATCAGGTCTAGGAACCCTAAAAACATCTGTTTTTTTTATAGATGTATTTTTATCTTACATAACCTGTATTGTTTTCAGATTGAAGGATTGCAGTTTGTCAGATATCAGCTGTGCTTCTCTGGCCTCAGCTCTTAAGTCCAGACCATCCTATCTGAAAGAGCTGGATCTGAGCTACAACAAGCTAGAGGATTCAGGAGTGAAGTTGCTGTGTAATTTTCTACAAAGTCCACACTGCAAAATAGAGACTCTGAGGTTAGCTGCCTGACTGTTACTATTGTATAGATAGTATAGCTAACTTTCATACATTATTTTTTTTAATATATATTTTGTACTGCAATGTACTAAATGAATATATAAAAACAAAAAATAAACAAAAATATGAATAATTAATAATTATACAGACACAGTCATGTTGAACACACATTTAAAATAATAGATTTTTTATTTTTTTTTCAGATTGTGGGAATGCAATTTGTCAGAGACCAGCTGTGCTTCTCTGGCCTCAGCTCTGAGGTCTAATCCGTCACATCTGAGGCGGCTAGATCTGGGTAAAAACAATAACCTACGGGATTCAGGAGTGACGCTGCTGTGTAATTTTATAGAGAGTCAGAATTGTAGACTTGAAGATCTGAGGTCAGACATAATTTTTACTTCTCTGTCTATAAAAATATTCTTTGCCTTTTGTTGTGACACTAAACTACAGTCATTTGTATCAACACCACTCCAATAGTGTAGATATAATTAAGATTCTGTTTCCCCCAATTTCCCCAAAGCTATCCTGACATATTAAATAATATTGTAAATGTTATATTATAGAGTAAAAATTGAATTACTTTTTTGTGGGTTTTTACTTCATTCATTTAGTTTGATAAACTGTAGTTTATCAGAGAAAAGCTGTGGTTCACTGGCCTCAGCTCTGAATTCCAATCCGTCTCATCTGAGAGAGCTGAACCTGTGGGGAAACAACCTGCAGGATTCAGACGTGGAGCTGCTATCTGATCTTAAGAAGAGTCCACACTGTAGCCTGGAGGATCTGAGGTCAGTATAGGAGTTGGAGTTGGTCTGTGCCAGAGAATCCTGACAATCAGCAAGATTGAGAGAATGTACACCAATCCTACAGCCAGAAGCTTTTTGTGGTTACGTGTTTGAATTATGGTTCCCTCCTCTCCTATACTACATTATTGTATAGTATAGTTATTAGACTGTCTTGGACCGTAGTGTATTGTGAATACTTTTAAAAATATGAGTCATAATAAAATAAAATCAATAAGCAACTATACTGTACACTGCTATACTGTACTGCATTACAACAAAATAAAAAAACAATAATTAACTATTCTATACTGTACTGTGTGTGTGTATATATATATATATATATATATATATATATATATATATATACACTGTATATACATATGATATACTACACTATGTTGCGCTACTATAATACTACTGCTAACAATAACAAATTATTAATTACCTAAAACTTAAAAACTAAAATTTATGGATTGCAACATAGAGACATTAAAATAAAAGATATTTCAGTAGACAACAGCAGTTTTAGCCTCTTTCAAAATAGGTTTCAGGACCATTTTACATTAACAAAAAGACACAAAGTGCTACTAGAACCTTGATTTTTAATGCTGCTAAATAAAGCATGTTCAGATTTTCAGGTATGTTAAATACAATGTTTAGACTGTAAAACTGGAGTATGAGTTATACTGTATTTTACATGTCTGCATCGGCTCTGCCTAAAGCTTAACAAACACAATATTAACCGGTCAGTCAGTCTTACCAGTGAAGTACCATGCAGTTTTTTTTGCACTATGGCAAGATAGAGCAGCATGCTGCATGCATCATGTTGCATGCTGCATGTTGCCTGCTGCATGTCGCATGCTGTATGTTGCATGTTACATGCTGCATGTTGCATTCTGCACGCTGCTTGTTGCATGCTGCCTGCTGACTGTTGCATGCTGCATGCTGCCTGCTGACTGCTGCATGTTGCATGCTGCCTGCTGCATGCTGCATTTTGCATGCTGCCTGCTGCCTGAACACCAATTTAAGAACTCTGTTGTTTCTGCTACTGTCATCAGATGGAGTTGATGATCTCTGCAGGAGTGTCAGTGAACATCCTGCAGTGCTGAGAGAGGATCAGCTAATCCTGAAGATCTATCTGGACTGAATTCAGGATCTGTTCACCGATGACAAACAGAAGAGACTGACCGTGGGCTAATAGTCATCAAGTGTCTTATGTGATAACAAAGGCTACAACAACTTAACTAATGCAGCAGGAGGATTACTCACTGACCTCAGAGAAGCACAACAGAAAGAACTAGAATATCTCCTCTATGGAAATTTTGCTGGGGCTACTGCCAGAGTGTCGACATTATTATGTCAGAAATCACAGCAAAGGTGGAAAAATGGTGAAATTATTTCTCTTAGTTTACTTTTTTACATCACAAAACCTGGCATTTTAACAGGTGTGTGAAGACTTTTTATAGCCACTGTGTATCTTTAGTATTAAGTCGTTATTAATTTCCATTCCATTCATTTTCTTATGCTGTTTCATATAATGTGTAGGCTATGTGTATAATGTTTTAATGTAGGTTTGTTTTATGGATGATCAGTATTGTATTCATGAGCATATATATGAACAAACTCAGACCCTTTAGCAGCTTCCAGGAGTTCTTTGAGAGGCACTGATCTAACTGAAATTCTTAGTGACGTTGGATAAAATTGACGTGTATAATTTCAAAAAACAAACTGCATCATGTCCTTGTAACATTTATTCATTTACTCATCTGTTAAAATCAGAATAAACAAACAAAAAACATTTTTAGTCATTAAAATGCACATTTGCTTAGCCGCAGTACATTCAGAGTTAAACACATGTCACAGTTTGAATCACTGGCCATCATATCCTGTAAGAGTCTATACATTAATTCTTCATGTACATCAACCATTAGCAAAATATTACAGTATGAACATGTAAACTCAAATGTAACGCAATAAAACATAGCTGTTCTTTTCAGTGATACTGGCTGAAGTGACATGAGCATTGTAGCTGTGTTCTTCTTCTCGTCCTTTATAAACAGACTTAATTTTAAACCAGGGCCCTGAGTCGTCATGCTGCATTCACTTCACTGGGGAAAACTCAGGAAAAAAAAAAATCAGCCAAACTACTTCACAGTTAAAAGAACTAAGGTAAACGAACGGTCAGTCATTAAAACATCATTAGCGTCATTCCTGTGAAACGAGAGTCAAACCTGTAGGTGTTCTTCCCCAGCTCAGAGTAGAATCATATAAACTTCCTTCACTGGTGAAATCTCTGCTTTCCTGAAGGAGCAGCTTCCTGAGCTGCTCTTAGCTTCATGGACACAACAACGACTTTGCGATTATTTCTGTCACAACTAAACTCATTTGTTTCAATTGAGCAATGGTGAAGCTTTATTCTAAGTATTCGGCCCATCTCCAAATCTATATTTGTTTTGAGGCTCTGCTGAAATAGGGCTGCAACTAATGAGTATTTTGATAGCCGGTAAACCCATCAGTTATTAAAAGAATGAATCTGTTTGCTCATAAAATGGTGTATAATGTCATTTCTGCTGTTTCCCAAAGCTGGAGATGAAAAATAAAATATCTTTTTTTGTCCAGACCAAGAGTCGACAACCCAAAGATCTTCAATTTACTGTTAAAGAAAACTAAAGAAACCAGAAAAGTCAGATTTAAGAGGCTAGAACCAAAGAATTAGGACATTTACCTTCTTAAAAAAATAACTTATAACAATCGATTCAACAAAAATGTTGGCAATAATGAAATATCTGTCAACTGATTGACTAATAGCTGCAGCTCTATACTGGAATATCTTGATATCATGCATGTTTGTATTATCTTATCAAATTTGTGATTATTTTCATTTAGTGCCTTTTTAATGATGATCTGCCTGTATTCCAGATCCTAAAGGCAGGACATAAACAAGGAGTGACGTCCTGTTCCAAGAAGCTTGATATAGAAAAAGTTGGATGAAACTCGCTCCCGCAGGAGGTGAATGCAGCATTGTTACAACTTCTCACAAACACAAAATTACTATTGAATGCAAAAACAGGTCTGAGTTGCTCCTCCGTGTCGTCCTGTTCTAACAGTTCCTCTTTCATCAAACAGTGCCGTCATACCATGCAACAAGCTGCTCACTCGTTTTTTTTGGTTCCTGGGTAGAAATGATTATTTCCTCATTGTTCATAGAAAACAATCTTTATCCCCGTTTAACTTTGCAGGGCTGAGATTTTTTCCAAATGTCGCAAATTTTCGTTCACAGACATTTTTAAAGGAAAATCCACATTTGCTTTTCAGACACAAGCGATCAGGAAATAACACGCTGCTACCCAGGAACGAAAGATGCGTTAATAATAGCTGTTGCCGTGGTTGCTTTATCATCTCTGACACTCAGAGAGAGAGAGAGAATGAAGCGGTGTGTGGTTCAGTAGCCAGTGAGAGCGACCTAGCTGAGGATTTTGTGGTAGGGGTGCAGGGGCAGGGAGGAGGTGAACGCCCGGATGTCCGGGATGAGCACGGCGTCCTGCAGCGATGGCGAGGCGGCCGGCAGGAAGGTCAACTCGCTCACTTCGCCGTAGGCGGAGGCTTGAGGGTTGTCCGGTCGGTCCGGGCAGCAGGCGGCGCCGCCCTGCTCCGACGAGTCGTTCTCCTCCAAACCGAAACCCACCACCTGACCCGGGACACGACACAAACACGTCACTTAGCTCCTGTGCCTTTCTCTGTATTCTGGTGCCACAGTGGAGAAGACTGAGAATCATTCGGGTCTGTTTTCAGGCACAGATGGCAAACATGTGACGAGGCAGGCTTCTTAAACCAGACCATTACATCACAGACAGAACCAGCTCCCCTCCCCATGAGTTGGTTTGCTTTCAGGCGCGTTGAACAGGGACGTCATTACACGCATGTAGGAAACCCCAACGACGAATTCTTCTCTGATGTGTCACACTCAAACCTCTGGCCAATCAGTGGCGCCTGGTTGCAATGCATTAAATTAACTGCTCAGCTCGCGAGGAATCACGAAGGAGGTGATCCAAAAAAATAGAAGCCGGTACCAGATTTTGGTAATGGAAAATAATCTAAGTTGAGTTGAGTTGAGTCGATACTGTTCAATCTTTTCTAAACAGTCAAATCTTTCCATCTTCGAACCAGACTAAATGGCTACTAAACATTGTTCCTCAATCAAGGATTAAAATTATGTAGTGACAATACAGATTCTCACATATGACAAAAATATTTGATGATGTTTCTTAGAAAAAAATATATGTCAGTATGTATTTATTATGAATAATAATGATTATAATAGGTGCAAATTAACTTTTTTTCTACCAACTAGCAGATCTGAGCTGATGAACGGGCCAATAAGGCAGCAGACGTTTTACCAAACATGATGTCTAGGTTTGATAAAACTCAGGATTCCTGCCTGAAAGCAACTACAAACCAGTCAGTCTGTGTTGAGAAGTCAGAGCTTTGTCCCTAGAGACAGAAAGAGACTTACATGAACACTGAGCTTCCTGCTGCTGGCGTCTCTGTGCTCCAGGAACCAGGAGACCAGCTCTTCCCGAGTGAAGAGCTTCAGAGCCTCGATCTGCAGCAGAGACCACAGAGGATTAAAACGTTTAGATGTGACATTTAATGTTTCCTCAGAGATTTTAACATTTGCATCACAAAGGACAACACAGGGTGCAAAGACTACAATATGATTCAAAAATACAATCAGATTTTATTAAAATTGAAATTATATTACACAGTATAAACAACTGAAGCTTTTTTTGTAGTTGCTGCTCTATACAGTTTGTTGCCTTCTCTTTTTTTGCATTTGAACTGAACCTTGTCGTAATGTTCTCTTAAAATGACTCTGCCCTTTGTTTTTTTTTTCTTCTCCTTTTTAAAATATTCTAAAATTTGTAAAATGGCTCAAGCGAGTCCCTAGTATAAAGCTCATCTTCCTCCCTCACCCTGTTCCTGTTTTCTACTGTCCTACATAAATACAAATAAAATCCCCCCAAAAATAATCTTAGAAAAAACATGTATTTATGTGCATACTCACAATTATATTTATATATACAGAGCATTCAATATATTATACAAAATATTACATATTTGAACAGTAATGAGAGCCTAGTGTTGATGTTTTTGTTTACAGGAACAGGAACAAATCACAGTTTAAATTAAAGTTTATTTGTTCGTATGTTGGTTACGTGTAGTTTCCTTCCTCAGTGTTCCTGTGATTCCAGACTTGTCAGTGAATACTTACACAAACTAGTGTCTCACCTCCTTGTTGAGCCGGTCGAAGACGTACTGCTGAGTGACCACCTCGAACCAGTTGCGGTCTACTTCCTCCCCCAGGTGCGCGTCCTCGCACTCCTTCAGCTTGATGAGAGCCGTCACCTGAGTCCTGAAGGCCTCCTCGCTCAGACCCGACAGACGCTCGCCGAAGCTCAGCAGGAACTCCTCGATCTTCGCGTCGACGAACTCGGTGCTGCGGGGGACAAAAAAAAAAAAGACTGCCGTGTTTTAACCTGCATGTGGCGCAGCAGCACGGCATGCAAGCTTAACACACAACACGCCCAGCTCACCTGAATTTGGTGGCCTGCGTTTCCACGGTGACGGAGAATCCCAGCACCCCTGAGGTGTTCCTGCAGGTCGGGTAAACCTGGTACCTGGAGGTCAGAGCAGGGGACAGATTCCATACACGCACGTGTTTGTGAGCATTCCCTGAATGGGTTTATAAGAACAATCATAATTAAAGCTGCAAGCAGTGATAGATGAGCTGGACCCAGTGTAGGTCACTTGCTGTGTGCTAGGTGGTGAAGACTTTACCTGCCAATCACATGTTGTGTTGCTGCATACGAAGTGCAGATCACACCATGGAATTTCTATTCATTGTATTGCAGTTTTATCCTGTTGCCAGTAGGCGAGCTATGATTCAGAATCAATCTAGTGCACATGTGTGTTCCGGGCGGGGCACTGATCAAGCATGATGCATTTTGACAAGACATGGCAACCAGGAATAACATCAGAAAAAAACTATTATTGATTAGATAATTTTTCAGTGTCTAAAGATGACGAAGTTGTAGTGAGTGTGATGAAATAGCTAGGACTCAAATATAATGTGGGAAAATTGCAAGAAATCGGTCATTTGGGGTATTTGGGTAGGTTTTGGGGTATTAGTCGTGCATTTCGACATGTTGCAGCTGTGTAGTGAATTTAACAAACCACATGATGCCAAAAAGTGCATGTCCTGTTTCATTCAATTGTAGTTGGGCATCTGTGAACATACCCCAGTGTCTCCTTTGTCCTGAGGAAGTCAAAGCATGGCTCCTCCATGTGCATCTGTGGAGACAGCAGCCCTCAAGTCATTTGTTTTATTCTCTCTACAAACAGGAGGTTTATGGTGCTGCTGTGACAGTAGAAAAAAATTATCACTCACCACCATCAGCTCCATCAGGGCATGCTCTCTGAGCTTCTTCAGCCCTGACTGGAACAGACACAACATACATGACAGATCTGAACAATACAAAACCCCAAGCTGAAATTAAGTCAGCTGATTGCAACAGAAACATATTTAACCTGATGTGTCAGGTCACTTTGTCAAAACGTCATGCGAAGCAGCTAATTTAAGGGAAATTAATGCAGCGTCTGTTTTCCCCTACTTTCCTGTCATCGCTCCACTAGAATGAGAAAACATGTATATGTAAGACATATGGTGCACCATGTATTATTCCGTTTTTAAAGAATGTAGATTTCCCTGTGCATGCATGTCTTTGGTGTGGCGTAGAACATCACAGCTGATGCAGTTTGGCACGTGCTACACAAAGCTTATTACAGAACGCGTTATCTACAAATGCCAGAAACTCTTGCGTTACCTGGTAGTAGACGGTGACCTCAGAGTTGGCGTCTCCCTTGTTGAGGGACTTGACTTTACAGAGATGATGTTTCTGGGGCAGCTCCACCACCCGGAACAAGACAGGGACCTCCGCTGGCAGCGGCTGGAACTGCAGCTTACTGCGAGGACAGAAAGGGGCAGAGCGTCTTTACTGGGTCAGTTTGTGCTTGAGGATGTGTCTCCATATAGATGGAAGTAAGAAAGCTGTTAATATCTGTTGGATGATAAGAAGGTCAAGGTGTTCTATAAATACAAGGGTATCTCAAATAATTACACTATCCTGGAAAAGTTAAAAACAGGAAGGAAACTTAAGAATTTATCTTTCTTTTTAGTGACTCAGTTTGAGTCATAAAACAAATAAAGATGAGTTATGCACACACACATATACATAAATAAAAATATGGTTATATATAAATGAGGTGACATGTGGGACCTTTAGGGAGTCAGAGCAGGAAGTGCATCATGATGTCACATGTCACTCTACTCACATGTGAAGACACTTCACTGGCGCTGTAAAACAGAAACAGGTGAAAGCAAGCAGATACTCACTCAATGAAATACTGCAGGAACTCTCTGGACTCCTGGCAGAAGAAACAAAGAGATCAAACTGTCAGTGGAAATATTCTGGTGGCGTGTGACATGTTCTTCTCTCTTTCTCTCTCTCTCGCACCATGCTAGTGAAGTTTCCCTGCACCAGCCCCTCCGCGTACAGCTCCGCCTTCAGCCCGGTGACAAAGGTCATGAGGTCGTCGACGGTCAGACCCTTCATGACAGCCTGATACTTCTGAATGACTGACCAGCGGCAGTGTTCCAGGATCAGCAGGCGCACGTCCCTGGAGACAGCAGAGAGACTAAACTGAAACCTCTCTGCGTAGTAGTACTTTTTCTTTTTCTGCCCAATAGAATTTTAACAAAATGGTCTGTGTTGAATTTTTCCATTCTTTTCTGTTGCTTTTTCAAATAATAAAATAAAAAACTATGTGCAGTTAATATCTAATAAACCAAATTTCTCCACCAGGCAAAACCAAATAAAATGTGCAATCACTTTGTAAAAACATTTATAAATACTAATATCTGGTTAAAAAAAATCTTTTAGCTGCAATTGACCCATTTTGCAACCTGGGCAAAACAAAACACAAATTCAGTGCATATATGTGTGAGCTACTGAATCTTTGTGAATGAGTGTGTGAGTGTTCGAGTGTTTGAGACGTACTTGCCCAGTCTCTCTGGTTTGATGAGGATGTTGAAGTAAGTCTTCTTCAGCTGCTCTAAGAACATGGCGAACACTCCCAGCTCGGCGCTAAACTCGGCCAGGTGATCCACGATCAGCTTCAGCAGCAGCTGGAAGGAGGAGAGACAGAATGTCTTTGACTCAGAGCTGTCTGAGTATATGTGGACGTGTTAGATTAAGTCAAAATGACACCGTGAAACAGACTCTTTCCAGACTCTTATACAAATGTCATATTCCTACGTTCTCTGTTCTGCAATGGTTTAATGGCACTAGAAGCTGCTGTTCATCTGCTGATATTCACACCTCAGTAGATAAAGTGTGTGTGTGTGTGTGTGTGTGTGTTTTGTTCACCGGCAGTTTGTGGTTGAAGCCTTTCAGTCTGATCACCAGGCCGTGCTCTCCGGCCACCAGCTTGTACTCCAGCTGAGCCACGTCGGCCTCGTAGGCCGGCTCAGCCAGGTTGTGAGCCAAGATGTTCACGAAGATGTCGAACAGCACCAGACTAAAGGGGAATGAGCACAGATAAACTCAGATTAACACAGTCATTGTTCCATGGATCCACAGGAGTTAGTGCAAATAACGTTGAACTTTTCTTCACATTGCACATTCAACAAACAAACATGTATTGTTTAAACTGAGGTTTCTATGAGCGCTTACTTCTCAGGACTCTTCTGAATGATTGGGGATATCAGGTTGAAGCGAATATAGGCTGAAAGATAGAAACAGATACTGATAAATTTTTCATTCGTTCAAGTCATTTCCCATAATAAGTTCCAATAAAACTAATTTGCATTCATGCAGTGATTCTTTATTTTATTTGTAACTGACGGCCCTCACCTTTAGGGATCTTGAACTTGTTGTCCTTCTTGTACCACAGGCAGCCTCGCTCGTTGTTGACTATCCTGACAGGAAACTCAGAGTCCGGACAGTCAAATGCTTTCAGGGTGAAATCCGTCGCTACAGCAAGAAAAAAACAAAATGCGGAAAAAAGAAAAATAAAATCTGTTGATACAGCTGCTGAAGAGCTTCTGACATTTTGTTCATTTCGACGGATGTCAGATGAAAACATTCTCAGCTACAGTTGTGTTCAAAACAATAGCAGTGTGTTTAAAAATGTGAGTAAAGCCAAATATAATTTTTATTCATATATCATACTGTATTCTCTCAGTATTGTTGCATTTTTCATATATTTGTACTGACCGATGAACTTGTTCTCAGCAGGAAGGTGGAGCTCCGGGTTGACATTAAAGTCTCCTGCCCAGCACTGAGCCCACTCCTCTGGGACATCTGATGAGACAGAAACAGGCTGCAGATTAAAGACTGGCCTGTTGAAATTCTAGATTGCATCAAGTGTTTTCTGAGTTCAGATCCTATAATTCACTTCTAGTGTCTGAACCCTCCTCATTCTGTCTCCATAGTAACCAGAACCAAGGACATACAGGGACATACACACACACACACACACACACACACACACACAAACACACACAAACACACACACACACAAACATTAACAAAGAGGGACACACAAGAACACAGCAAGGCCATTAAAGAACACAAAGTGAGGGATTAGGGCAGTGAATTATTTGCAGTAGAAAATAAGCTCCAGTTCAAAAACATTTCAACCATGAAAGTGATGCTCAGTGCGGTTAAAGACAAGAAGCTGCTATGTAATTTTTCTGATATTTTTTAGTGGGTTTATCAAGTTCATTTAGCAAATATCATGGTACAGCTGTGTTGTTTGTTTGGTACTGAGTTTGGTTAACAAGCTTCAAGCTCCCCTAGTGAGAGTAATAGTTGGTTTTGTGTGTGTGTGTGTGTGTGTGTGTGCACCTACCCTCCATGTTGTAGCAGGTACCGAACCATTTCTCTTTGAGTGGACAGTGACCTTCGTTTTCTGGGGACAGCAGCAGCAGATTTGATCTGTTTGGAGTCAGCAGGGAGAGAGCAGCACTGATCACCTACACACACACACACACACACACACACACACACACACACACACACACACACACACACACACACACACACACACACACACACACACACACACACACACACACACACACACACACACACACACACACACACACACACACACACACACACACACACACACACACACACACACACACACACACACACACACACACACACACACACACACACACACATGGCAGTCAGTATTTTGTCAATTAATAATAATACATCCATGTTTCGCAAAGTCTAAGGTGACATATTTTGATTCGTCCACAACAAAAGGATCATTTTTGCATTAGGAAGATGAAATCTGAGATTAAGAATTTCAAAATTCAACATATTCAGACTCATATTCCAGCACAGCCTCCTTGTTTAACTGCACTCAAATGATCTGCCGATCAGACGAATCTCAAACGTTCTCCAGAATGACGGCTTACTCTAATAAAAAGAACATATGCTGAGGACCCCTGACAAGAGAAAGACAAAAGGCAGTGAGGCGTACCTCCTGGTCGTACTCAAACATCAGCTGGTCTCCGGTCAGGAAGTCCTCTTTGGGAAACAGCTGCATGTTCTCACAGATGTTCTCCACAAACTCGATCGGATCCGTCTGTGGAAACATCAAACGTGAGACAGATGTGCAACTACCCCATCAAAAACAACTCTGAAATGATCTCATTTAATTTGTAATCTATTCCTTATGTTCTTTTATGTCCTCATTTATACTGCTTCTCCCATCAGACACACAAACATCGGCTCTCAGTGTACCTGCTCCTGATAGTGGAACTCATTGGCTTCAATCTTCTGAATTTCCTCGTAGATCCTGGAGAAATTAAATAACATGTTTACTGAAGCTATATGAGGCTTTTAGAGCAGCAAGACACATGTAAACAAAGATATATAGATAGATGTAAGTTTTTTTTTATTAGAAGGCTTTATTGTTACTTAAATAAACTCCACCCAGATGATGCAAACACTACAATACCCATGAGCCCCGGCAGCCATTTTTACGGCGAGGAAACAGAAGGGTAAATCAAGAAGGAGACAAACGTGTTGCCATAGTTACTGAAGTCATCCAAAATTGGCAACAGTTTTACAAAATTGAAAAGTGAATTGAGGTAGGCAGCAGAATCTTTCCCCTGTCTGTCAGCAGCACACACAACAGAATGTGTGGACATTTCTGCCAAGGTGTGTGTGTGTGTGTGTGCGCGTAGTCTGACCTCTGCTGAGGTCCCAGAGTCTGCAGCATCTTCAGGTACTGGAACACCAAATGTACAACCTGTTCAGAGACAGTGAAGCTGTGAGGGAAAGAAACTAAACAATTTATCTTGATTTGTTAATGACTCAGTTTCAGTTGACACTACATATAGAAGCAGTATTTCATATCTGTTATTTTAATGGTAAATAAAATAAACCAGTGTTAGGTTTTGTGTGTTTACCTGGTAGACATTTTGGTAGCCCTGATCTGTGAGGGTGATGGAGATGGAAAAGATGGAGTAGGTGGTGTTCTGATCGAAGCCTGTCTCACTGTTTCCTCCAAACAGAGCCAGAGCCCAGCACCTGCGCACACACACACACACACACACACACACACACACACACACACACACACACACACACACACACACACACACACACACACACACACACACACACACACACACACACACACACACACACACACACACACACACACACACTATGTAAATGTTGAAACACTGAGCTGCTTTTTTTTTTTTTTTTTAAACAAAACAACTAATTGAGAAAATGTACAGATCAATTGATAATGAAAAAATAATCTACTGTTTAATCAAAACTGAATGATATAGAGTTTAATGAAAATGAAGGTAGGGTGCAACCCTTCTGCTCGGATTTCCTAAGTGTTTCTGATTCTTACCTTTTCCTGAGCAGAGACAGGATGCTGCCGGTTCCTTCATGTCCGATCAGCCAAGAGATGTAGTGAAGAGGCTTCACTCTGACAGACACAGACACACAGTAAAGCAGATGTTTCAGTGGAAGTGTGGACCGGGGTAGTTAAAGCTACCACCACAAATAGAATCTAATTCCATGCACTTATTATTAATATTTTATTACAAACACATTTATAAAACATTACAAGTGCTGGAATTACTTACAGCGTACCATTGATAAGGCATTTATATTCAGGTATGAACAATAACAGAAATATAGTGTTACTCTTGTCATTAATGAATAATCTAATTGATTCTGCCAAAAAGTGGTGCATTAAGATAAGTGAAGCGTTTTTTCAACAGTCCAACTTGTTATGTAGTGAAGCTTCATCTAAGCGCGGACGCGTCATTCAAATTGAACATTTAGGTTCCTCCAACATGAGGCAAAGAGAGAAAAACAAGAATCTCACCTCCCCCAGATACTGAACATAGAAGGAACAAGCCCCTCAGAAATGTAATCAACTGTAAATGATGTCTTACACATCTCAGCCTATATCTTGAAATACAAAGAATTGCCTATTTAATTAATTATATATTAAACAATTGTAACACAAGCTGAGGGATTGTGTTTTTTCTTAGTTCTTCCTTCATTGGTGAGTGAGCACTAGACATTTTCATGAATGATGCTGATTGGCAGAGGTAGAGTAAAATACAATTGCTGAGCCAATCAGAAACAGAGCTGGGTGACTGTTGTGATTTCATCATACATGATTATAATTTTATAAAGCCTTACAATGCCTTATGAATATGCACAAAATGAAAGTGTGATTTTAAATACACAGTGGCTTTGTGAGGTGTGTGTGTGTGTGTGTGTGTGTGTGTGTGTCTGACTCACCTGTAATGTTTTCCCTGTGGTGGCACAGCCCAGCTGATGGTGAGAGCATGAACTTTCCTCACAGGAACCACTGCAGCACACAAACACACACTTCAGAGTTAACATGTCTGCAAATAACAATTCTCTTCTTCATGGATATATATTTGTCTTAAGGGAGGAGAGTTGCAACGAGACAACTGACAGAATGCAATAAACTGATTTATTTTGCTTGAAAGGTAATAAACATTTGATGGTTTCGTCAAATGTGATATGAATGAAATGTCTATCTAGAAAGAAATGAGCATCTGTGTATCTGTGGCTCCCATAACTTTCTGTTTCTCAGATCAACCTCAACTTCCAGATATAGCTAATGCATGGTACAGTGGTGTGGATTTTTTTGGAAAAGATATTCAATTAATCATTATCATCAAAAGATATAATCCCATAGGTGGACTGCAGAGGAGTAGGGGTACCGTATAATAAAAATCAATGGAATGGAGTTTGTCATTGAACAGGTTTCCCAGTAGAAGTTGTTTGTTACATCCTGTCCAAGAAATACTAAAAACTTTAACTACTATATCTACTACTACAAATAATAATGCCTTTAATACTAATATTAGTAATAATAATAATAGATCTGACCTCTGTAGAGTTTGTTGAATGCTGGAGTGTCAAACGGCTGCTGCTGGGAGGAGAAGTCGGGTCGAGGTTCACCGCTGAAACAAAACACACAACGAGCAGGATTCATATTGAAGATACAGATCTTTGATCTGCTCTAATAATCAATAATCATTTCTTTTACATTGTATTCCATACTGCATAATATTAAAAAAAACACTTGCGGTATACACACAGTTACTGTCTGTATCTTTTGACATCATCAAAATATGTGTAAATGTGTTTACTGTATACTTTGATTTACCGTGCTATGCACAACACACAAGTTTGCTGTGATGAAGCCTTACTTGTTGGGAACTTTGATGAAGATTTCTCTCACCCACTGCTCCAAAGTGTCCAGTGTTTCTACACAACAACAACAACAACAACAACACATTTCGCTGTGTGAAACATGAACCAAAATTCAGAGCAAGTCATCTGACATTTTCTAAATGTATTTTAATGAAGAAGTAAAATGTCAAACTCGGTGGCAGTAGAGGAAAAGACTGCAGCAGAAATTTTTCCAACACGGATCCCTGTCGTACAATAAAGATTTGGGAGCAATTTAGCAATGTGTGGTGACACTCATCTCTGGAGCGAGAGGAAATGTTACCAGAGTCAGTATGATTCATCTACATGAACATGATCCACATTACAGAAACTATACACAATAAGTTTTTATGACCCTGGGAGGTTCCGTACATCCTAAATCAAAGCAAAGTGTATGTTGGAATCAACCCTTGTGTATGGCTTAAAAAAAAAAGTTAATTTCTTACTTCATAATTGTAGGACCATTATAATATGGTGTTATAGCACTGTATTAAAATATGAAATATCAAGGTAATTTCTCACTTTTTCTTGGTTAGATCTGTTAACTCACTTATTTCAGTCCTGACCGTAGGACTGAAATTAGTGACCATTGAAATTAGTGACCATTGTTGTAACAATTAAACGCTTTTTCTTTACAAACTGCCTGGTGTGTTTTATGAAATAAAAACATGAGTCTAAAAATATGTCTATGCGAAGGAACAACATTGATTAACTTCAGATCAATACATTTTGTGGTGCCAGATTGCTAAATATAATTCCTTTATTACTCCCAAAGAGACAAAGGCAATTAACACAGACAAAATTATTGGACATTCAAAACGACTGGAGGAACACAAGGGTTAATACACCTTTGAGTGATCAAGCATGTCAACATCTGAGACCTATGTGATAAATGCCAACTGTAGTGCTGCATGTGTTGAGGATGCAGGAGGCAAAACATGACATAAAAATCACATTTTCCATTCTCATTTTTAGCGTGTCTGTGTCAGCTCTGATGAAGTGTAAGTGGCATGGCTCATTTTAGAATAGCTTTGAGTGTTTGGAGTGAGAGGTAGTGCCAGCCAGACTGTTTGTATGAAAGACTGTTTTTTGTTTCTTTGAAGCAGACAAAGTAACTTGATTGAGCTAAAGCGGATGGATGGTGAAGCTCGCTGGCACTGAGAGAGCTAAATTAATGTGTAGCCCTGCAATGTGTGAATAACACTACATCAAAACCACTACAACTCCACAAGACTAAAGCTGCTTTGTGTGACTTGGTGCTACCTGACAGAAACATCTTCAACACGCCCCCTCACCGTGCCAGCGAATTCACTGAATATATTTACAGTCGCTCACATGGACACATGGTGTGAAATAACAGGCTTGGTACTAGAAGTCTGGCCATTTAAATTCATTTTATTACTGATGGAAGTCCTAACTGTAAAAAGTCCAGTTCAAAAACATGGAAAACAAGAAGTTAAACATGTTTAAAAATAAATTTAAAAAATCTGGCGATCCTATTAAAGTACCTTTAGACTGAACGGCGAGCGTCATGTAATGAGCGGAGTAATATCTTTTCCAGAAGTCTCGGAGCCGCTGGTAGGTGTTGATCTGTTTCTCTCTGGGCTCGTGTTTTAGTGTCTGAGCGTTCCCTGCAGGGAACAACAGGACACGCAGGTGTGCAATAGCGATGCTACTTTAGGAACAGAAAGACTGCGCGGCTGCAAGCTCCTTCAGCTTAGGTCTACGGCTTTATAGGATTTAAAGTAGAAATGTCTTTTGGTTTAAAAAGGAAATTTGATGATCAGAAACATGTTGGAAGATCAGCACACACAAAAAAACATGACAAAACAAATCACAACTTTAACATTTTGTAGTTTAATTAAATTGAGAACTTTGTTGGTCTCCATCATTTTTCCCCTTTCTTAAAAAAAAACTGAATCTGAAAAAATAACTGTGGCACACAACAAACATAAATAAATGAAACAAATGTGCAGAAAAAAACATAACTAACTTTGGAGTCGTACAGAAACAAATTAAGTGTGTGTGTTTGTGTGTGTGTGTGTGTGTGTGTGTGTGTGTTTCTTACCCCAGCAGAATTTGCTCATTGGGTGCCCTGGTTTTGCCAGGCTGCCAAAAAGCATCTCTTTACGATGAGAGTCAGACGGCCTCGCTAACTGATACTCTGAACAGGAAACGAGAAGAACAACAAAGGCGTTAGAACAGATGTGGCTGTTCTGTAACTCATAATAGAACATGCTTTAATAATCGTATAATGCCTAGAGGAAGCATGAATCGGTTCCAATTTGCCTGATCTTGGTCATAAATGACAAGAAACTGATGATCTGTAGTTGTGTTGTGTCACTCCACTTTCTACATAATCTGATATGCTGTGTTAATCTACACTAAACAAGAGTTGCACCTTAATATAATTATGTTCTCTGTGAATTGTTTGGTCAATCAAACTCACCGCTGTCCACAGCCTCCACCTCTCTGTCGATAGCGTCTTCAATCATCAGAGGACAGATGAAGAACTGAGCCCACCTGAAACACACACACACACACACACACACACACACACACACACACACACACAGTCAGAGCAACACGGATTTGACATATGGAAATTTAAAAGAGCTGGTGAGGTTGGGAATAACCTCACATATTTAAAGGAAAGTCGCTTCTTGAACCATTTTTTTTAGAAGAAAATTCTCACTCTATTCACTTTGACAGCAGGGTTTTTCCCCTCATGTTTTGAGAATACCGTATAGGGGTTAAAGTTGCAGCTGCTACCAGTGTGGACTAAGCAGACAGCAACGATGGCAAAATGCTGTTTCCTAAATGCTTGTGTTAACCCTGGTTAAATATGGATTCAAAATTTGACATAAGGATGAAATCTAACATATATTTTCAGTGTTAAAACTGATAAAATAATTGCTGTCTATGGATCAATGTATATGGCCTTTGGAAAATAATAGCTCACAGCAACATATTGGGGGGAAAAAACTGAACTAGTTAATTTTTCGGAACTATGAATGAACGATTACCTATAAAACAATTATGAACTATAAAGAAAGTAGACTGATTGAACTTTAAACTAGTTTATAGAAAAAATGAACTTTCCCAACACTGAGTGTTGCTATCTGTGTTGCGTAACTGTTAACGTGAAGCAGCAGCGGGAAAATGCAAAGTACAGACAGTAGAAGGGAAAATTATCTGCAAACCACTGAGGTTTAGTAATAAGCTTCTAAAGCACTAAAGAGAGATGTTTTTTACATGCTCATCTCAAGAAACTGAAGATGTGATCGCTGTCAAAACAAAATAATCGTGAGATGAAAATCTCAAATCTGACATCGTGAACACCACGACGAACCATTTGTCCATTTGATGTTACGCAAGAATGGAAATTCACCTGTCTCCTCGTCCATCATGTGTGCCAGCCCGTCTAAAAACAGCAACAGTAACAACATGGCTACCAAGATGCTGAGCACTCATGGCGATCTGGAATGAACCGGTTGACCTCCCATCAGACAGCCAGATGGTTTGCCCACACGCATGCACATGTACACACAGGAAGCGCTCAAAAGCCAACATTGCAACGGAATCCCTGCGGCACACAGAACTGTGCTTCCCTCTCTGCTCCAAAGGGGCCCCGCTGGAGCTTTTTCCCACCCAGATATCCCTTTTTCCTCACCTGTCAAGCGCCTCTCTGAAGTATTTCCTCTGCACGTCGAACTGGAAGATGGTTCTCTCGCAGTCCGTGGAGGCGTTGTCGCTGCCGCCATGCTTCTTCAGGAAGGCGTCGAAGCCGTTCTCCGCCGGGTATTTCTCGCTGCCCATGAACACCACTGAGAGTCAGGAGGGAGCGGAGATTAATACCCACACACAGAACTGCTGCTGTCTCCATGTGCATTAAACCACAACGGAGGAGTCTAGAGACCACTCAGAGCTAACAAGGAAATTTCTTTGCACAGATTCAGCTTTAAACTTGGCCACAAATACAACAAAAAAACTCTATATGCCCATCTGCTTTGAACCAAGAAGAAATCCACAACTCAGAAAGATGAGTGAAATTAATAAAACCACATCCTGTGTCAGAAATGTATGGGGCTGATACAAGTAAATGGGCCCCGACTATGCCTACTCTTCTAATTTTACAGTGAGAATTGTTCTCAATGGAATATTCTAGCGATCAAATAAAAGATTATTACTGGATAACAGAAACCATGACAACAATATCACACACTAAAGACAGCTTCAGTTTCAGTTCCAATTGTTGATTTATCTTTATGTTTTCCACGAAGTTCCCATGGTCGATATCTGCGTGGCACAACCCCTGTATCGACTGCCTCCCTCTTCAAAACAAAGTGGCTACTCGAAAGTCTGTCTTCATCTGCTAAAGAGCTCGATAATCAACTGAAATACAGAGCCGAGCAGTTCCAAATGACTTTAGCGTGTCAGGTAGATTCTAACAGCGGAAAAATACATAGAGCCAACAACATGTGTCACAAAATAAGTAAAAAAGAGTAAAAGTTAAAAAAGGAATTTGGGGAAAAATGTATTTCACAGGATTCTGTTTATGTAAACTGCTGAAGAGTTATTTCACTTTATACTGACACGTCTCTAATCTTTAATCCGTCACCTTAAACTCAGGCTCCTGCATATTATCCATTTTTAAAATTCCAGACTCATTCCAGACTTTTAGCCTTTCAGACAGTACTAACATCTGAGTAAAAATAATTAGCCATACCTTAACATCCTGAATAAATAAGATTATATTATTGTTTCTCCTATTTCTTTGGTCTCTTTTATAAACAGAAAACAAAACTTTAACTTTGAAAAAAGTTAAATTTAATTAGCACAGTTTGCAGGCTATTTTATTCACTGTGTCCATGGAAAACACAAGAAAGAGGCTGTTTACTTGTTCTAATAACTATGTGAGAAGGAGATGACCCCTCCCCTTCTCACCTGTTTATAAGGGGGGAACTGACTAGCAGAGAGAGAGTTTCCCCCGGACGGGTTTGCGTGTGGGACACGAGGTGCGGTGTGTGGAGCTGCCTATTTGGTCCACCTGGTGCGAGGTGGATCTGCCCTACTGACGTGAGCGTTTTGTGTCCTTTCTTTTTGTACCGCCGCCAATAAATGGTTTTTATGTGAGTTCCTTTGCCTCTTGTCTCCACTTCTTTTCTGGTTGCTCTGATCCCTATTGTGGGGAGACCATGTTGGTCGCTCACAAACTACATCACTGCATAGGGCAACCATGTTCAGATAAGCCTAATATTTGTGATGCTACTGTATGTGCAATTCTACCATACTTTGGCATTTTCTTTGGGGGAAAAAAAAAATAGACAAGGGGCAAAAGTCATATTCTGTTTTCTTTTTTTCCTCCATACTTATTCAGATCTTAACTGTGATATTTGTTAAATGAAAAATTAATCATAATCCTTTTTATTTATTCAGTTGTGCACACTTTAGGTGTCTTGTTTATTTAGGACTCACTGTGTTCTAGGAAGTGTGCGAGGCCTGGCAGGTCGTCGGGGTCACTGAAGCTCCCCACACTGATGCATAGAGCAGCTGCTGCCTGGACGGACGGACGGACACACACACACACACACACACACACAGTAAATGAAAAAATATCACTGACCTAAATTTCCACCACACAGCTCTGCTACTCTATCACTTTAAGGTCAGAAAGCTCTCGTCACTCACCTGCTTCTCGGAGCATCCTCTCTTCTTCTTCCCTGCACTCTCCTCATCCAGCTCATCAAAGTCGCTGTCCTGCTCGTCCTCTTCGTCCTCCTCCTCATCCTCCTCTGACCCCTCGCCAGAATCCCTCTCTTCCTCGCCATCTTCCGCCTCCTGGTCTCGGTCTCCCGTGTCGCTCTGGCTCTCTGCGTTTTCGCCACAGGCCCTACCGTCCCCCCCGCTGAAGTCGGAGATGAGGAGCGCTCGGAGGCCGTTACTCAGCTCGATGTATCTGCAGAGGAGAGCTACAGTATATATATGGAGCTATGTGCACACTACATGTCACCTTCTGCCTGTCAATCAAAACGATAACAAAAGACGGAGTTGATTAAGACAATGGATTGTGGGATCAAGGAAGTTGCCTTGAACAATAACCATCTTGTTTTTCTAATAACCCAAAATGCAGATGTTCACAAGGGTTTTCAGTTATCCTGAACTTCTAACAACTTCAGGTTGACACCTGCTCACAGAGGACAGTGAGAGGCAGTTGTTTAGCATCCCCTGTTCAGATTCAAATTAATGTCAAAATAATTTTGAATAGATTCGAAAATATTTATTGTATGACATGTATTTGTAAAACAAATACTGAGCTGAGATGTAATATATAACAATAATTATGATAGAATAAATGTTAAATCTACTTTGGTTTCCACAGTAATAGACAGAAATTAAACTATATAAATTGGTAGCTCTGACAACAGAATTATTTGTTTTGACAGCATATGACAATAATGCAGAGCTCGTGTCTCCCACCTGTACTTCTTTGGGTCACTGGGTGATTTGATGATCTCTGGGTCTCCCTGGTCCTCTGCACTGACCCCTCCACCTCCGTCTACAGCCGCCGCTGCCTGGCTCCTGACCTCCACCGGCGGCGGCTCGCCCTGGTCTGGAGCTGAAACCGGGCCCAGCACGCCGCCGCTACTGACTGACTTGTTGGTCTGAGGCATTTTCACAGGAGTCTTCTGGAGTAACAGAGAACATGAATACATGTTCATGACATACAGAATACAGCATGTTCTGATAGATAGATAGATAGATAGATAGATAGATAGATAGATAGATAGATAGATAGATAGATAGACATATTGAAAAAAACTGAAAAGCTTCAAATGTGTATACATATTTAAATTGCAAAATACTTAAAAAAATACTGTGGTTAAAAAAAAAGAGTATTGCAGTAAAAGTATATATATAAATATGATGAGCTTGATCTATTCAAAGTATTGCAATAATAACAATAGAATGTGTAGGTTTATCCTCAGTGTGTCTGCATCACTGGAGGCTTCAGGTTTCCACACCACACTGTGAGAACTGAATATTGATCTAGAAACTGGCAAACTACTATTTGTGAAGTCACAAATCATGTTCCTGTCTGGTGGTTTGCAGTATGTCTCCACCAAGTTTACTTTAATGTCCTAGTAACCAACAGAAAACCTGCAGGAAATGCAATAGAATATAATTGGTTGAATTAGCACTATTGGTGTATGCTGTAGAAAGGTGAACTAAAACTCAAATATCACACTGTTAATTTGCCGCTGCTGGATTAAATGCTGATTCTGAAAATAGTGTGGAGTCATGTTTGGTGGAGAATGATTTACCCGGTAAGGTTTTTACGCAGTTTGGTGGCGCAGAAACTCCGCGTCTGTGAGACGAGTCTTCCGTGAATCTTCCTTCAGTGTAAACCGGGGCAGCTGCTAGCGACTAGCAACTTCAAGTTCTTACAGAACACCACGAATACTGTAACTCCAGGGCTCGTCTGTACAGTCTTAGCACGCGTTAAATTAGCTTCCAGTAATCCGGTCGCCACCAACTGTTTCACGGCTAACTCGATTCTCAACCCCGCAGCGAGGCGTTGTGTTAGCTCGCTAGCTAGCCGGCTACACCGGGGCTCTGAAACATGACTCAGCAGTTTGGTTCGTGGTATATCAGTTTAAGCAGATGCTCACCTTTGCGTGTGTTCGCTTGATGTGGGTGAAATTTTTGATTCAGGGCAGCAGCAGCAGCCTTCGTCCGATAGCGGTTAGCCAAAACAAAACCTGTGATTGGCTGAGAGTCAATCAATCACAATCACGCTGCCCTCTGATTGGTCCATCTTCTTCCTCTATTGTTTTAAGACGGTGGCTTTAAGTTGCATTACCGACACCGTCCGGATTGGAGCACGACTCAGACCAGTGATTTTACAAATAATAATAATACTACTATTATGATTATTACTATGATTATGATTATTATTAGTAGTAGCAGTATTCATAATAATAATATTTATAAAAGTACCTTAAATACAACTTAAATACAATATTAATAAGTATAAAGCAAAAAAGCCTTCCTGAATATGGCTTTTTTTTCAATTCTGTTGGCTCTTACATCTCCATCTCACTCTTCCTGACATTTCTTTTTCGTTTCCAATCTGACTATACTTGAAACTTTAGTGAAAGCATTTTAATAATAAAGGTGAAGGCAGCATTACATTTTTTTTAATAACAATTGACAACATTTTCTGACACATGTTATGATTAAAGATTGTGATTTTATTATACTAAATTGCATCTATAATATACAAACATTCACAATATTTTGTACAATCACTTTGTGCTTCCCCTCGTACAGGAGTGAACTGTAAGACAACAAGTTTACATAAACTCTCTATAGAATTTGTCCATGGTATACACAGCATAAAAATAAATTCATACTCAACATCATTTCTAATTCTATAATTTACAAATTCACTTAGAAAATAATCATATGAAGACAATGTTAATATTATTGTACGTTCTTTTCAATATGAAGACACATGGTGGGAAATTACACACAAAAACGTGCTCTGTGGAGGCTAGATCACAATTTTGGCAGGATATTGTTTTTTTCTACCATCATAATATTTAATAATAAATGCACGATTTTTTTTCTCCAGGTCTTCCTCGTTTTTTTATTTTTGAAGTTTCACACACACACATACTGTATCTCAGCTGTCAAAATATCACACTTCTGTCAAAGATACTGTACACAAACACAAAAACCCTTACAACTGAACACGCAATAAATATCATGATAACCATATGCACGATAGAACATGTTCTAATATCACACGCACACACACACGCACACACACACACACACACACTCATGAAGGAAACACTGCGGCTACGTGACTACACCGTCTAAAGGGGAGGGAGAGTAAACCACGTGCTCCTCACTCATCAGCTCTGCTCACGTGTGTGAGTATAAAACACCTCAGCGAAGTGTTTGATTGTGTCGGCCAGTGCAAAAGCGAGAAGCCACCATGAAGCAGGGCTGCAGCGCTCTGCGGTGGGCCGGGTCGAGTCTCTGCTCTCATCTGGGTCTTGGATCTACTACTTAGATTTAGGAAACAGCATACTTAGAAATAAGAACGAAGAAAAACGTGTTTAGTAACTACTACTCCACACATGAGTTGGAGCAGAAAAAAAATCAAATGATTCCCAGCTCCTGAACCCCATCTGCACAAATAAGGCCTCAACAGAAAAGGAAACTTCCCAATGTTTCTCTTGAAGAGGTTAGTCCACAAACAAGCAAGATGAGAGAGAAATGCACAGAGGACCCAGGTAGTGAGATTTGGTTCCCAGAAACTGGGTGTTTTGGTTCTGAGAACGTTTACCTAAGGTTCCTGCATTAACGTTCCAAAGTTGTTACGAAGAGTATTCTTAGAACACTGTGGGAGGGTTTTCTAAAAGGCTGCCAACAGGGAACCTCGATGGGAAGTTACAAAAATTACCCACAAAAAAAATATTTCTTTAAAATAGTTTTTAAAACGTTTATGGAACCTTATGATATACAAAACTATTTACACAACATTCTTCTAATGTTGTGGGGGGTCCAAACAGAAACCTTAAGAAATATTCCAGGAGTGTTGTGCGTTAGCTGGGGAGATGTTCTTTTAATTCACATTCTATCTAGCTAAAGTAAAAATGTGTTTTTTGCTGTTTTTTTGCGGTATAAAGCTGTAAACTAAATGCCTCACATTTAAAGAAGACAAAACACAGTGATACAATTCTACATTGTTTTGTTTTCATGAAAAGGTGCAGGCAGATATATGGAGACTCTATATTGTCAGAATGAGGTGTTCCTGACTAGAAAGAAAGAGAGGGCCAGCCAGTAGACTGCTACAATTATTGTGGTTAATGACAAAAAGACTCAGCGAACACAAAACTAATTGGAGCTGTGAATAAATAGGTGAGCTGAGGTTGTCTTGGAGCACCAGATTTTTTAAATCCACCATCAGTGGATGTGTGTGTGCACGTGTGTGTGTGTGTGAGTGGCTGTTGAGCAACTATACATTTCACTGTCTGGGTAATGGAGTTGGTACTTGGCCTCTACTTGAATATTTCCATATGATGCTACTTTAGAACAGAACTTTATTGTTACTGTTGCAACACAATGAGAAATAATCTAAGCAGCATCTCTCAGCAGCATACTGTCAAAAGAACTCTGTCAACATATAAATCACTCCACGACATTTATCTGACAGCTTTAATTTTTTAGATGCAGATAATAATATTCGACACAAATCATAACTTTATTCTTATTTTTTCTATATTCTATTAATGTGTCTTTTTTAAATGTATGTATTTGCGTGCAAGATGACAAATATTATGGTACAAGCAGTATATTATACTATAACAGTCTGTATAATGAGTACTTTTACTTATGATACTTGTAGTACAGTTTTGCTGATACCGGTAATACATTTGTACTTTTATTTTAATCAATTGGGACAACAGTATTTCTAATTTTCCTCAAATGAAGATTTAAAGATTTTTTTAGAGGACTTCGTCCTCCTCGTCGCTGCTTTTTATGATGCTGCTAAACAAAATTATGATTCAATAAATCACCAGAGGTCTCTGGGGGCTGATGCACTGGGGCAGTTCCCACTTTACTCGGTTCAAAGACTTGACGATAAACAGTATCATAAATGACAACGATATAACGAACATCTTAATTATAGCTTCCAGCTCTGAACTCTCCTGTTTCTCTTTTACATTAATTACAGCCAGGGTCGAAAAAGTCCTACTTTAATGTCCCAGCACACTGTCCCCTCAGTGGAGATCAGGTGATCTGCTATAAGGTCAGTTTCTCTCATTAAATTTACACCTCTGTGTATGAAACTAAAAAAGACACTTCAGATGATCCAAGCCTTGGTTTACTTTGCTTTAAAGGAATAGTTTAGGACCCATTTCCCGTGTCCATGTCATGTATCTGAGGCACAGCATAGCATGTTATCCTAGCCGTCTCAGTAAGCTGCACCCTATAATGTTTCCCATGCCAGTCATTACACTGAAATGGGAAACTTGCTTTGAAAAGTTTGGAAATGAGCCATGGTCCTATTTGCAACAGAGTGGTTGAGGTTTTCTAGAGCTGTTATAATAATATTCAGTTGTCTATAAATCACAGGATAGACTATTGACAACAAATAGGATTAAACCATGAACTTCCTGCAGAGCTACTGAAATCTGCCCAGTGAACTTCCATTATAGAGAAAATCCAGTCAGAGGGAAATGTCCACAAAGCTCAACACTGGAGGAATCTGTGAAATTACGGCCTCTATGTTTCAGATACGTGACTGGAATGCGGGAAGTGGAGCTATATGTCCAAAAAAGGCTAAACTATCCCTTTAAGCGTGAAAGAAAATATGAAGCCATATATTTCAAACAGCTGCCCAACAGCTGATAATTTGACGCCGGCTGCCGTGCGTTTGCATCGATGCGTCGGCTCAAGCAAAATGGAGCGGACTGCAGCTGAGGACGCGGAACGCAGTTTATTTTGTGAGGATAAAGAGAGAAGCGTCCTCTCGTTCCCAATGTGCTGCATCTGGTTTGAAAATTTCAACACTCTAAAGCATATTTATTTAAATTTTCCAATACTGAACTCCAGAGAACCACATCTGTCTCTGCAGCTGCCAGATCTTGGTCTAACATTTAAGACTGAACCTTTACTGAAAGGCTTCGGATGTCTTATATTGTCTGATCAAAAGTCCAAAACCTGAATATGTTAAGTTGATTTTTATGTATTAAACCTTTTCAGATGTCAGATTTTCACAATTAAGAAGCTGTAACCAGCAAAAGTTCTTTTTTGTGTAAAAGATGCTAAACAATAATTGAATTATTATGCACAATTTTGCACATTTATATCATTACAAAATTACCTGAATCCCCTAAACCTTCATATGTTTTATTCTCTCATTTTTATTTCATTCAAATTATTTTACATATATATTTGTATTAAATATTTATCTTAATTTATGCTTTTATCTTCTTTCCCTCTGATGTAGTAGCTTGTAGTAGTTTCTGCTTTTGTGTAATGTCTTGTTATTGCTTCCTTGTTTATATTCAATGCTTTCTCGAGAATGTATTTGTTAGATTGAACCAGACATTAAATGTGCAGCTGCGACTTTGGAGCTGGATTTGTTCAAGAACTTCAACATCATGATTCTGCATCTCCTGAATTCTTGACTTGACAATGGATTTGATTTAGAATTTGTGCTCGCTCCAGACTTTTTGTCATTATGTATAAAAAATTAAAGGCCTTATAGTCATAAACTAACAACAAACAACTTCAGAACAAAACAGTCCAAGTCAGTCAGGCTAGTTTCACCAAAAAAAAAAAAAGTAATCTCATCTCTAATAAATATAAACAAATCTCATGTCATAATTACTAGATCTCTATCTCATAATTACACTTTATTATTATTAGAATTATGAGGAATGGAATATTTTGTAGCCAACTAGGAAGCTAACATCACTGGTTACCACATCAGCAACTTGTTCGGCAACGATGTGATCAGAAACACTTCACGATTTTTAAAGTTAAAATCTCCAGAAATAAAAAGCCGATGCTGAGTGTAAGCATGTTGATTGTCCCAGATAACCTCTGCAGACTCATTTATCAACTTGGGAACAGTCGCCATTTTCAACACAAAAGCCTACATGTCGTAAATTGTGAAGCAAAGTGAGTTGTTTACTGATGTATTTACTGTGGTAGATGAAAACGTAAAAAAAAAAAAAAAACAGCAGAGCACCTTGGTCGCTTAGTGGTTACAGCGCATGTGACATAATGTCAGTGTCCCGGTTTAATGCCGACCTAGGACATATGCTGCAGGTCATTTCCCCTCTCTGTCCTTGCTTCCTGTTGGATGCTTTAAAAAAGGCCAAAATTACAGCTTAAATACCTTTAGCTCTTTTACCCATGGACCTTACTTCAGGTATTTAAGTAAAACAATTAAAAACCACACACACACACACACACACACACACACACACACACACACACACACACACACACACACACACACACACACACACACACACACACACACACACACACACACACACACACACACACACACATACTGAATTCCAGACAAGTGAACCAGAAGTGCTAAAATACTAATTCTTTCCCATGATAAGGACTCATTCTTGCACTAATCTATAGTCATAATTGTGAGATATGCACATGGCCATGTTTCGGTGAATGCTGTGAGCTTGTGTTGATTTTCACATTGGAGTTCAGGAGTTAATATCAGCAGATAAAGTGCAAGAAAAGTGCTGTTATTATTGTTCCTGTGCACACTTTGATTTGTCTCATGACTCATTCTAATAATCTAGAAGGACCCTGTTAAAACTCGAGAAGAGGCAGCACTCTCCTTTGAACGTTGTGCTGTTAACAGCAGTGCAGAGCAGCCACGGCATCTCTCAGTACGCCTATATGACACCTATAAAATTCTGTTGTATTAGTCTGACTAAAACTGGACTTTTAAAGTACATGTACACCCACAGTCCAAGCCAGGCTCTGACCTGGATCTGCATGGTATGTAAAAATGTAAAATGAATAACTCAAACCAAAAGACTTGGCATGGAGAGTGAACAGAAGAGGGTTTCTAACCTGCTAGTATACCTGTCTTTTGAGTTTTACTGTCAAAAAAAGGTTAACAGCGCAATGCTAACAAGCTTAGGGGTGCATATTATCACTATCATAGCAGAGGCAACATGAATTCTTCAGTAAATCCATTTACCTCCCATACGTGGAGACTGGTCAAGGACAGTCGTCCGAGTAGACGGACTAATGAAGCTATAACACCACCTCGACTTAACTGTGCATGTACACGAAGTGACTTTTGGGAATTGATTCATTTCTGACCCGACCCGGTTGTGTTTAATCTTTGAGTCGAATGATTAGCTGCAGCCCTGCCTGGGAGTTGTGCATTGGTAGTGTAGCCCTAAAGCGTCTTTCAAGCCAAAAACAGCAAGCCCAGTAACAGTTAGTAGGCTATAGGCATGTTGTATCGGAATGAATTTTCTTTCTCTGACTGTCTGAGAAGCAGGACCTGATGTTCCGCTGGACGACTCGGTGAAACTGTAAACTTGTGGACATGAGCAGTGGAATTGGCAGTTCCCCATTATGCTGCTTTTGGAGAGGAGGCAGTGCTGTGCTGACCTAGACCTGCTTCCTGCTTCTGACAGGACACTAAACCGAATTTGGCATGTTTCTATGGCGACGAAACCGAACGGCGTGCAAAAAGTACCTGTGGCCTGCAATTCAACAGTGTCATATCATTGGAGTTTTTTACTGTATTCTTCGGGATCAAAACGCCTGCAGCAGCTGATTTGGAACACACGTCACTGCAGGTTGGACCTGCGCAGCAGACCTGCTTCATGAAGGCAGTGATTGTGTCAGGTGCTACAGACGATTAACACGAAGCTGTGGGCCTGCTGCCTGTAAGTGCTCAGAGACTTTTGCTTTGCTTTTTTCAAACTCTGGTTTGAGGTTTGACGTTATTTTAAAGTCAATCTTATTTCATATGCAGGACCACACAATGTGTCGTTGGGACCTTTGCTTACACAAAACAACTACATCTCTCTGTAGAAGCTTTTGTATGTTCCAAGATGCATGATTCCAACCGTAAGGCTCAGTCACACCAGCAGTTAAAGGCCCCATATTGTAGAAAGGGAGATGTTTATATGTGTTTGATAGTTATGTTAATACTGTCCCATGTCCACAGAGAATGGACAGATTTAGCTAAGGGACGACCATTTACCACAGCCTGAAGTGAGCTATGGCTTAAATATATCTTGTCACTAACATCACAACTTTAGTTCAAACCCAGGTATGGTGACCAACATGGGACCTTTGAAACTATCACAGCTGACTTCTCCACAAACAGGTACTGGTCTGCAGACAGGGGTGGAGCATAGCATCTTGTTAGTGAACTGCTGTGACCGAGAAGCCATAGCAGGCTCCCGGCTGGATAGCACGTCTGCGATTAGCTCGCCAGCTGCAGCCGTTCACCTTCTTGCCTTAACCAAGCTTCCAGCACCACCTGTTTCACAGAGAGATGAACTTTTATCTGAGAGTGTGACCTGCCTTTATTTCCCATCCTACATCTCGTGATCTCCTGTATCTGGCTTCATCACTGTTTAATAAACTCAACATATTCAACATGGTTCTACAACACTTTCAAACACGCCTAATTAAATTTTGTTCAGATTACACTGCTGCTCTTACGTCTGTGTCTACAGAAGGACCAACCTGGGCGACCTTGGGACGGGGAGGATGAATCTATCTACATGAACCTGCAGTAGGCAAAGTGATTATTGGCTGCTCACAAACAGACTGAAGCAGAGAGTGAGTTGAGGAATGTTACATCTGTTTCTTTTTTTTCTTTTCTTGAGAGCTTGGGTGACGAGACGACGGCAGCGGGACGGTGGCCGATCAGCAGCACTTCTGAGGTAGCTGGGCGGGCTTGTCGGTCAGTTTGGTGGTCTTGGCGCCAGGAGCCGCGGGAGCCTCCACATCCACACGCTCCGACATCTTCACACAGATGATATCCACCAGGCGCTCGAAAACCTGCCGCACGTTGATGTTCTCCTTGGCGCTGGCCTCGTAGTACTCAAAGCCTGCAGGAGGAAACGGGATGGTTTGATTATGGAGAATCTTTGGGGAAGTTCAGGGCTTCAAATTTAGATTAACAAACATTTAAATAGCTCTTTGGTTGGATTAAACCATGGCTGGTCAAATTCTGCTTAAAGGAACAATTCTGCTGCTGCATCAGAACAGGATTTAAAAAATACAAATCACCTTTGAGTTTGTCTCATTCATTTTAACAAGCATTTCCTCTCATAAGCTGCTGTGAATGTGCGGTGGGCTGTGACTGGGTGGAAGTCCTGTTTGTGAACACAGGCTGGACCATGGGTAGTATTTATAGAACAAGTCAAACATGTCATTTTTATACACACTATCATTGACCCTTATAGGAGATTTGAATTCACTTTTTAAACGAATCTGTATCGTTGCTTTTATGTTAAGAACCAGTTAGAATGGACTCTCAGCTGATTAATGCGTGTGTGTGTTGGTGTGTTTTTTTGTGTGTGTGTGAATGTGTGGATGTGTGTTTATCACTGCCTCTGTTTGTAGATAAAGAGTATTGAGCCGGATGGTGTCAGGGTGTGTTTGGTGTATTGTCTTTTCTTCCCTCTTCACAAACATGTGAAACACCAGATGAGGTTTTGTGCTGTCCAAATGTTTAAATATAGAATCCAAGCACACATATAAGGCTGGTTAAACAGCTCAGAGTGTGTAACGTCTCCCTGACATGTAAGACTGGTTTCAGTTTCATCTGGAGCCTGCAGCGTGGACATTGATCCAGAGGAAACAGGAGCTGAAACCTGTATGGTGTATTCTCCTGAAATTTATCCTGAAGTTGAAGTAGTGAATCAAAGGTCATCTCCTGTTTCATACAAAAAACCTTTATTCTTTGGTTAATCTTTATTCTTTCTTTATTCTTAGTTTACAAATAGAGCAGGTTAATGTCCTCTTGGAATACAAAGAATATAAAGAAGTTTTACTCAAGTATGTAAACTTCAGTACAAAGGTACTTGAACTTTACTTGAGTATTTAATACATGATGCTACTTTATAGTTAGTTCCTCTCAGATGTAGATTTGACTCAGTGATACTACTATAAGAAGTGATCAGTGTAATTGTATGTGGCCTAACGATAATAATAATAAGTTTTAATCAAACACTGAACAAAGCTTCTGTCCTGAAGCCACTGACATTTAACATTTGAAGCTCAAAACTGAAAACTGAAAGCGGTTTCCCATTCATCTTTCACTTAATTTGATTTGTCATTTTGATTAATATGATCTGTGAAATAATTTCAAGCATCTCACCTAACTGATCTGCCAGGTGTTTTCCTTTCTCTGGAGGTACAACTCTCTCCTCGTCCATGTCACACTTGTTGCCCACCATGATTACCTGGGCGTTGTCCCACGAGTATGTCTTAATCTGGGTGGCCCTAAAACATGAATACACACACACACACACACACACAGCAACATAAATTTTCTCATCTCGCTTTGTCTTATCTCATCTTCTACCTTTTATTCTCCAGGTCTTCCAGGGGAACCCAAGAAGCCCTCAGGTGAGCCAAGAGACCTAGTTTCTCTAGTGTGTCCTGGGTCCCGAGGCATCATCACTAGATGCCTGAGCCACCTTATCTGGCTCCTCTTGATGCAGAGAAATAGTGGTCTGCTATGAGCCCCTTTCAAAAATCACCTCATCCTATTTCTAAGGAAACACAATTTTGTCGCTGGTACTTAAGACCTCATCCTTCAGTCACTATCCAAAGCTTGTGATCATAGATGAGGGTAGGAACATAGATTGACTGGTAAATTGAGAGCTTTGCCTTTCAGCTCAGTTCCTTCTTCACTATGGATCGATGCAAAGCCTAGATCACTTCAGATGACACACCATCCACCTGTCAATCTCCTGACCCTAGATACCTAAACTCCTCTAATTGAAGCGTGATCCTATTCCCGACCTGGAGGCTGTACTCCCCCCTTTCAGACTGAGAACCATGGTTTTCGATTTGAAGGTGATTCACACTTGGCTATAAACTACTTCAGTAAGAGCTCAAAGTCTGAAAAAGCCAACAGGACCAGATTGTCTGCAAAAAGCAGCAACCCAATCCCAAGGAAGCAAACTGCAGCCCTTCAATGCCCCCATGCATAGTAGTGTAACGTCTCTCAAAAACTGACACGCCAAGCCATTAGCTGGTTATCTGGTACTTTATTCCTCATTCTCACACAGGCAACAGGGGCTGTAGTCAATGCTAAAACAACAACTTACGAAAAGTTCACAAGTGGCAGGCATTGAGCATTCAAAGTTCAGTGTTGGGGAAACACGATGCACTGCTGAATTCTTGCTTCCTTCACAGTACTCAATGTACCACACATTTGTACCAGACTTATTTTTATTTTTGCCTGTGTCTGTGTTTTTTTTCCTCTCTTTTTCATACCAGACCATTTATATTCCCCTGTTTTTTTCTACCAGACTTTTTTTTTGCCTGGCTGTAAATGCTCATTTTCTTCTAAGCAGAATGAATGTGTTTGGAGCATATCAAACATTAAAGAGTTATCTAGGCTTTACTCCAAGACACAGTCACAGACACTCTGGAATTCCCAGCACTATCAATTTAGGCCTTTAACAACATGGTTCTTCTTGTTAAATAGTAAACAAATACATTTATGAACCTTTAACACCATATCATACTACCCTTCCAGTCCCCCTTTTTAAAAAGGGGAACCACCATTCTGGTCTGCCAGTCAATTTTCCACACAATGTTTTTGCTCTCAATATTCAGATCCTTGAAGATCTCATCCACTTCCGAGGCCCTGCCACCACATAGTTATGTGACTATCTCAGCAATCTCAGCCCCAGAGAGAGACAAGTGCAACATTGAGCCAAGACTCTACTTCCTTAGTGGAAGGTATGATGGTGGAGTTGAGGAATTCTTTGAAGTATTCTCTTAAGGTAAGCAGCATCCCTTTCCCACCATTAGAAAGTCATTCTTCATGGCCTCACCAAGCCATGCCTCAGTTTTTCCTCAGCAACCACTGATCCAGACTCTGTTTGGTGTGTCGATACCCGTCGAATGCTTTGGCAGTTCCACTGGGCAAAAAAAGTCTGTATGGCTCCTTCTTCAGCTTGACTGCATCCCTTATCACTGGTGCCCATCAGTATAATTGGGTGCTGTGACCACAACAGGCATCGACCACCATACAGTAACAGCTCTGGTCAGCAGCCAATGAAGGCATGGAACAAGGCCCAGTCAGACTCATGTCTGCTGCCTCCTCCAGGACATTGCTTTTGCCACCAGGGATCGGACAGCTGCCACCCAGCTCTCTCTGCACACTCCCCCTGAAGCCCCCCTGAGTTAGTGGGCCCATTAGAAGGGGGTTCCCTCTTATCTCTGTGGGCTATGCCCTGCTGGCCCATGGGTGCAGGTCCAGTCACCAGGTGCTCGCTGTTTGGCCGCTCCCCCAGGCCTGGCTCTAGGGAGGGCCCCATGAACTGTATCTAGGTGAGGTTAACATTCATAGTGTTCTTGTTCTTCCTCATGGGGTTTGATTTGAACAATTTAAGCAACAAAAACATTAGCTGTTAGTGACTTGAATCTGAACGAAGCTCCTGGCCAATAACGTACCAGTCCTGAACGGCGTTGAAGGACTCCTCGTTGGTGATGTCATACATGAGAATGAACCCCATGGCGCCACGGTAGTAGGCTGTGGTAATGGTGCGGTAACGTTCCTGTCCTGCTGTGTCCTGCAAATGCAAACATAAACACTGCATTTACTCTGAGTTCATTATGCTCATTCATCCAGGTTATTGTTCTCTCTCAAATTGAATCAAGGGAACTGGACTCGTAATTGTCTAGGAAGATGTTTTGCCTCTCATCCATCGAACTGATGAAGCCCCTTCGATGAGAGGCAAAATGTCTTCTGAGATGATTAGAAGTCCAGTTGCCTTGATTCAATTTGAGAGAGAGAATTTACTCCAATTAAACTCCTCATCAACCTCCCCGGCCAGTTATTCGCCCACCATCTAGTGTCACTGTAATGCAAACTTACACTGTATAAAAACAGTGTAAAAATAGTAATAATAAAAATATATATATATATATATATATATATATATATATATATATATATATATATATATATATATATATATATATATATGGATATGAGTAATAAGTAAGTCTCCCATTGAGATTTCCATAAACTTTTGAAATACAGCAGGAAAATAGAATATTTTCATGGTGTGTTGCTTTATCTGAGTTAAGTCAAAGTGTGCAGAAAACATACTTAATGAACCAGCAAATAAACCATCCTTGACACAGCTTTGGAAGCAGTTGTGGAGTCTTTCTCTGCTGTCAGTGTGAATATCTCAGTCGTCTCTCTGGCACCAGAACGGCGCTACTCATTTCAGCCTCATCTCCTCTAAGACTCTTAACTGTCTTATCTGGAGCGCCGATCGATCCGCAGCCGCCGCTGCTGATCACTGCTCATCTGCAACGAGCTGAGCCTCAATGTGACTTTCAATGCCTGCCCAAGACTTCCTTATCATTTCAGCCACCATCCATCCAGCTCCAGCCAACCACCATTCCAGAATTTCATCATTTCCCTGTGCTGCCACAGCTGGAGCAGATATTCTTCTAAATTTAGCTCTTTTGTGCTTCTGTCACTCAGTACTCGTCCAACAATCACTGATTCTCCTCTTTCTCCTGCAGGATATAACAAAATGCTTGTTTGCATTTAATTAATTTGGATTTGATGTGGAGTATGGTTATGTGTGTGAATGTGTGTGTATGTGTGTAGTAGCTACATTAGTCATAGAGGGTGATAAGCAGAGCCTCAGGCAGTGACAGATTCCTCTCAGTTGAGTTGAAAGCAGAGAACTATGTGTTTGATTTGCACAGGGGAACATGTCGGCTCCCTCCATGTGTGATAATGAAACATGGAAACATGATAACATAGGCTTTAATGTGCTGCCACTGTGACATTTTGCACTCGTTTCCTATTGGAACCTGGCTGCAGGGATTCGCTCCCATTCAGATACAAGAGCATCAGTAATATTGTTCTCACCTGATTCCCACAACCCACCTGCACCTCATTCTGTCATTCCTGCTTTCACATTTGCTGCTCTGCCTCAAATAACAGATATTTTCTATCACAGTTTGTTGTATTAATGGGTTAACCTGGTGTCTTTTTTTTTAACTTTTTGAAATCAACAGATTTTATATATTTTTACTTTTATAAGTAAATAATCAACAATATTTGTAATGACGAGTCAGCCAGATGAGTCCGCTAACATTGCCTTTAGCCAGATTTCCATTCATCCAAATGTAAAGAAAATTTTAAAATGATTCAGATTCTTTTTGCAAGTTTCTATACAAGTGAATCATACCAGATTTTGAAATTTCAAACACTATTAAATTTCAAGCATTGAATTTGGAATCATTTTAGAACCTAAAATTTGAGTTAAAAAATTCAGAACACGCAGGATACCTTTTTCACATCAAATCATATGGTTTATATATACATATAATGGAAATCTGATTTTTAGCTACACAACTATACCTTTACACCTCAGATAAGTGTAAAAACACTGAATGAAAAATCCAAAGAATATACGAATAGAAACAGATGTATACGTATCCTATTAGACCATATGACAAAATAAACCAGCCTTTCACATCCTTAAAATCTTGAAGCTTCAGCCGCGTTCCAGCAGCTGTACTCTTATTTATCTCACAGAGCTTTCCTGTCATCATCTCCACCGCTGAAACAAGCTCCTGAAGCTGTTCTGTGTGAATTCAAGGACCATCCGATCAGTGTGTGTCTGTAGTTGACAGTAACACGTCAACGCTGCATCATGTTAAAACAAAAACAAAAAACTTGTTAGCGTTTAACAACTACAAATCCCATGAGGCTTTGCTAACGTTAAAGGCTACTCTGGACGTGCTAGTGTGTATATGTGTGTGTGTGTGTGTGTATGTTTTTGAGTGTGTGACTATTTTTACTTATCACTGTGCTTTCAGTTTGAATCAATCAGCTTTGATTAGATCTACTCTCGAACCCCCAAACACCACCACTACCACCCCCCACCGAGAAAAAAAAAACACACACACACACACACACACACACACACGTACATATATTTTATCACACAGACCTCCTCATGCACCTTTCCCCTTCAGCTCCTCTGTCCCCTGCCGGGTCTCAACCTCTTTGCCCCAAGAGGTCTCTTTAATTGGCACTGAAGAAAGCAGTGTCAGTGTGTGAGAGTATGTGTGTGTGTGTGTGTGTGTATGTGTGTCTTGGCAAGAGAGTGAGTGAGTGTGAAGCGCTGCTGCCATGGCAACAACATCACCACTGATGATACAAGCTGTAGCCCTGAAGTCTGTGTCTCTTTTTCCCTCCCAGCAGCTTGTTGTTGACTAAGAGCAGAACACCCTTTAACACTGCAGTACACACACTCACAAACACACACATGCATGTTAAATTACAGTCTTTTACGACATTGTATATTACTACTATGTTATATTACTGTATGTTCTAGTACAGTATATTGCATTATTCTATGTAAAATTACATGACATTCCCACGAGAAGACACAGAAATTCCACAGACAGACTGCTGTGTGTCACCTTTCTGGATCTCAAGGCTGCTTTTGATACTGTGGACTTTGTGGCCTATTGTAGATCGGTCCCATCCTCAGGGCCCCGAGAAAGATCACCTTGCTTTTTCAAAGACAGTACAGCGATGCTGAAACCTGCAGACGTATGAACCACAAGAACTGCACCAGGTTCTCCATCAGCACTGCAGTGAGACAGGGCAGTGTGGCAGCTCCAGACCTGGTTTTTTGCCAGGTACCTGTGTCTGAGCTAATCTGCTTCACTCTAGAAAGGCTGGACAAAATCCTTCAGATCCACCAGGAGGAACCAACAAACTGAGCCTAAAAATCTGCACGTCAACACCCTCTCAACAACCTTCTAGCATAGTGTCACCTATATTATATTACTGTATCTATATTACAATATATTTCAGTATAATATATTACATTTTATCATATTACTGTATCTTACAGTATATTATTTTACAGTATGTCATATAACTGTTCATTTTATTAGTGTATGTTATATAGCTGTATATTATATTACTTTATGGTAAATCACATGGCTTACTATGCCATCTGCTATGGACCATATCACGTTTCTAGTGGTAACCATTTGCCATAAAACCACAGGAGAAGAGGAACAAAAACAAGAAAAAAAAGATGAATAATAAGGACAAGAAGAAAAAGAAATATCAGCGCAGAGCTGATAGAGCTAGATGGTAGACTTTTTCCCTACCTTTGCAAATGTTTTACCTACAAACACGATATATCACATGCTGAAATGTTGCATTTAGAACAGGTTTTTGCACCACCTGAGTCCTATTTTAGTAACTTAGTAACTTTTATGATGGAACTTTGAGACATTCTTTTTAGTTTTTAGCATTTATTTATTAAGTGTATAATTCTATGAGTCTGTCTGTTAACTTTCTATTCCACAATGCACATTCATGTCTATATTCTGTGAATAATATTTGACAATTTTAAATATTTTGCAGGCGAACTACAGTGTGTTGTAAGATCAAATGGTTATTAATCCACAACAGCTAAAGTGATACTCATAGGAACGAATCATGGACACAGTGGTTTCCACTTGAATTGTGTTGACAGTCATCACAGCAATAATGAACAGGACATTAGGATTTGATTGATCCTTCCTCACCCAGATCTGCAGCTTGATCCTCTTGTCGTTGCGATACACCGTCTTCACCTTGAAGTCGATGCCGACAGTGCTTACGAAGGAGTTGCTGAAGGAGTCGTCGGCGTAGCGGAACAAGAACGATGTTTTCCCAACGCTGCTGTTGCCAATGATCAGCAGCTTGAACATGTAGTCAAAGTTCTGGTCGGAGCCGTCCCGCTGGCCGAAACGTTGGTCTGCCTTCGCCATCTGACCAGTCAGAGAGAAAAAACACAGCATCAGTTGCTATTCATCTCAACAAAGGAGGAGGAGGGGATAATGTCCCAGTCACTCTTTAAAGTCCAGCTGTATTCAGGACTGCATATTACAGTACTGCACACTATATACTGTTCATACTGCATCATAGAGATAAGTATCCCACAATGCAATTCTATTTGAGCAAAATGGACTAACGATAGAATGAAGAAAAATAAAATCTACTTGAATCTACAAAATATGAGCATCATTTACATTAAAAGTACAGTTACATTACCATATGCATATAGAACATTAACATTAACATTAACAAAAGGCAACCTACTGGTTTACACAGCTTACCGCTCCAAAGTTTAACCAACCTTTTAAAAAAAATCCCCCCATTCTGTCTAATCATTCTCCTCTGCATCAAGCTCCACTGCTGCCATAGTAACAACGTTGGCCTACCGGTGATTTGCCATTTCAGCATTTAATCCCCGTAGGACACCGTACATGTCACATGACCAGGCCAGTGTAGCCATGGCTTGATATTGTAAGTCCTCTGGTAAGTTTCTACTGAGCTCAGTCGTATCTGTATATTTTAGTGATTATTAGACATTTAAAAAATTGAAAAATTAAAAAATTGTTCTAATATTAGCCCGAGCCTGTATTAGAGATTATCATTAGAGACATTTATCTTTACCTTTACCTCCGTCAACACCAAGTTGTTCTAACAGCAAATGTTAGCAATAGTTGTGGGAGAATGAGCAAGTGTGTAAAAAATAAACCCTAAATATGCTATTGGTTTTAGATATTTTTGTTCCTCCTTACTGGGCCTGCTGCAGGAAGACTGGGCTTTGTTCCTAAAAATCAGACATTTTAGAAGCTTTCATTAGACCATTAAAGTGTAAGTCAGGGTTTTTGGACGACCCGTTTTAAGGACTTCCGCCAATGAACTAGTAAACATAAGACCAAAAACTCAGAAATCAGCCCAATACTTCTCAGCTGGGGTCTTCTGTGCAGCTTCCATAAGCTTTGTGAATGGGAATGGGTGAATGAACACAAAGCATAGGAAGCAGTGTCTCTGCCTTTGCTCTGCCTACACCAAATTCACCCTGTTTTTGAAGCCATTACTAACTGATTTAAAAATTTCGAAATGTGTGGACTTATGTCTGCATTCGTCTAACAGACATTGTGATTTGCAGCCTTACACTTACAATTTCAGTCGTAAATGTGCTTCAATTACTCTTAACATTCAACTGCACTTTATTACTGCTACTGGAGTGAATCTTTTAATAGATGTTTAGTGTTTTGATGTCCTGTGGCCTCTAAATAAAAGCCTGAACTGAGCTGCGATGATCAGCTGCAGCCAAATGTGATCTAACGCAAAGAGCCAGTAACCACACAGCGTGTTAAACAAAGACTCAGTGCAAACAAATGCTTCCTGTTAGACTAAACCGGCCCAGTCAAACGAGAGCTGGGGCTGGGAGTGAAGGGTTGGCGTTTGAAGACTCCAAGTCGGAGCTGAACGAATGTGAGCAGCAGATGAGTCAGAGCTGAACATCCTGCTGGGTTTAATGGAGCATGGAAGGCTGTCAGTGGAGACTCCTCCTCTCTGTCAGGGACCGAGGAGGAAAAAAAAAACAACTAAATTCCAGCTGTTACAGCTCAGGAGACATTTATGATATCTGGATTTCATATGCTGTTATCAGTTATCATGTCCCTGTGAGGTATTTTAGAAAACAACTGACAACTGTGTTCATGTGTGAAAATTTTGAAACGTTTTCAAGTAACATACAGGCTCCATTATGGCACCTATCCTAATCCTACTCAAATTGTGATCCTCTTATCTCTGTGCAATGTCATTTTTAATGACAGAGATTCTACTGCATTTTTATTCGAGACATCTGCTGAATCAAAACAAGCACTTGCTCTTTCTGCCTACCTGACATCAACAAATACACAGCATTGCAGCGCGTGATGAAATGAGCCAATACAAACACAGACCAGCAGTGGCCATCAAGATAATACATGGTAAACAATTAGTAGACAGCAATTGTATCACATATGCTGTAATTCTTCATAGGTCTACCAAACCGAATACCCTATATCCAACCTTCAGGTTTGGGTCTATGTTTTTTTTAATAGCTATACTATATCAGGTTCAATTCTATTTCCTCGGGTCTTGGAGGAATAACTGTTTATGCATAATACCTGACAAATAAGTTTGAAACAATGGTTGTTGCAGACATACAATGCAGACATGCAATAACCATTAATCACAGCCACGGTGACAGTCCAACACAGCTGAGCACCAGCTTGATACAGTCTACCACAGTGGCAATCAGGTAGTTTATATTATTTATATTATCATTCATTCATTCATTCATTCATTTGTTTTAGGCATTTAGGCACCAGAATTTACAGGTCTGTAAAATACCCAACCTGTCTTGGATTTCAGATTCCTCTCTGTCTGGAACCCTCAGGGAGGCTTAGTGTGAAGTTTGTTATATTTCAGGTAAATTCGGTTCTATATATTTAACTTTTGCAAGCCTTTTTGATCCAGTTGGGGGGGGAAGCACCATTAGGTATTTTTCAGAATTGACTCCATCATTTTGGATCTGTGACAACCTTTACTGGCGCAGCCATCAGGAGTAATTTGGGGTTAAGTATCTTAACATAGGACACATCGTCATGCGGACCAAAGGAGCTGGGGATCGAGCCACTTAAACCAAGTAAGAGAACAGAATGAGGATGAAAACCCAAAGTATGGTGGTGGTGAGAAATGAGCGAATGAGCAGAATCCACCTGACCTCTTGCCTGTGCTCAAAATGAAAAAACTAATGAGCACACATTCAGTGGTGTGGAGTTTTTTCCAACAAACAAAAAGGTGAAAGTCAAATTAAAGCAAAAATTTGTTAAACTACAAGCAGTGTTTTGCCAAAAAAGAAGTCCTGCAGGGTAACACACCAAATGTATTATTGTAAACGTCACTATGCCACTTGTGCAATTGCACAGAAAATTGTGTGAGTATGGGAAGGCAAGAGACTGAAGTGTATATACTTAATGTTCAGTGACATATTTATGAATAAAGCAGCTGCAATCGTGTTATCTTAATGCTCCTGTTTGAGATAAGCAGGGACATTCCCAATATAGGCTCTATCAGCACTAGACTTAGGTTACTATGTCTGAAATTGTGTCTCTTCATACACTGCTGGAATTACCATGTTGCTGAAGTGTTTGTGTTAGGGGATTTTATTATTATCATTTATTATGAATTTATCATGGCTCTAGTGCTTTAATCATAGAGCTACACGGTGGCATGCAACCTTCTCCCCACCAACATCATAGGTCACTAAATGCAGCTACACTACAGACCTATAAAGTGCTGCTGGTCATCTTCTAACTCTGGTTCTTTCCCACTCACCAAACCCACACAAGTCTCCACAACAACTGACTATCTGCTGTCATGTGAACTGAACCCTGACAGTCAAACCGACCAGGTTTTCATAAATCCTAATGTATATTGGATATAATACACACATATGTATGTTATGTTGCTCAGAAGAAGACTACGAGGAGGGTCGACGGTTTGATTTGTGGGTCCTCCCTCTGCATGTCGATGTGTCCTTGAGCAAGATATTTAACCCCAGATTGCACCCGAAGGCTGCGCCGTCACCATGTGAATGTGTGTGAATGGGTGAATGAACACTTGTAGTGTGAAGTGCGTTGAGCGGTTGAATAAACTAGAAAGGCGCTTTACAAATTCAGTCCAATTAATATTCCATTTATACGCATACACACACAGACACACACGCACACACGCCGCAATCCCAAACAAGCCCTGTGCACAATCCCAGTGGAGCAGCCACAAACACTGTCTGCAGCTGCAAATATCTCTCTGTCTCAAACTAGAAATCTGCGAGTCACACATCTCCGGAATCGTTCATCTCATCCCCTTCACACCTGGCAGGTGTGTTGCTGGGGACCAGAGTGAGTGCAGAACAGTACTTACAGGTACAGCCAGGTGTATTTAGTGGCTTTGAGCAGCATCTAGCAGAACCCACTTGAAAGAAATGGGATATAATAATCATTAGGATGTTTAATTAGTATATAATTTAACCAAGATAATAATTCGCATTTTTATTATGCTGTCTTAAGCTATCATATCTATACAGGCCTCCCTCTATGGAGCCCACCATAGTAGCCCAGAATGGACAAATAAAGAATGACCCAATAGTCTTGCAACTACACTGGTAGAGGCTGCTAAATCTTCCACATTGTACCTTTAAATAAATGCAATTGCAACCACTGGTTCCCGACTTGGGGGCCCCGACCCCCACAGTGGATCACCAAAGCAATGCCGGGGTCACAAGGTCCTCTTGTTTTTAAGGTGCAAGATTTTTTTTCACATAGAACCAGATGGAGGAAATGTATATATATTTTTTTAATTTTTAAGTTTAGATTATTTATTTAGAAAAATTTTAAATAATTAATATAAACAAGCAACATTACCAGAGCCGTCGCTCTCTGCTGAACAAGCAGAAACAATGTGTTTCATTTGGTTTCATGATCCAAATATGTCACTTCCAAAACAAAAATGCCTCAATATAAACAGGTGATGCAGAAATTAATATATATATATATATATATATATATATATATATATATATATATATATATATATATATATACACAATGAATACATAGGGATTAGTGTTATTCTTATTAGACATATTGTTGATGTGTGTGGATGTGTTTTCTGTTTCTTACCTCTGCTTGGCGGATCTGATCCCTCTCTCTCTCTCTCTCTCTCTCTCTCTCTCTCTCTCTCGCTCTAATGGCTCAAATAATTCAATGAAATCCAATCGATCCGTGACAACAACAGCAGCCTCTTTCCAATCTGATCCCCAGGCCGTGTGTGTGTGTGTGTGTGTGTGTGTGTTAGAGTCCCGGAGCTCTGGAGCAGCGTCGCTGTGTATCACCAGATGGATTCTTGTCCTCCAGAAACGAAAATGAGGTGAATTGCCTGTAAAACGTCTTTTCCGCGGTGCCGCGCGCAGCCTCTTTACGCACGGCTTCACGTTGACATCCGGCGTTAATTCAAGGTGGAGCGAAGCGATGGGAATGTTTGCAAAGGCTCCTGCCTCCTGTCGCCCCCTCCCCTTTAAAAATGAACCACCGCCGGCTCTCTACCTGTGAATGAGCGGGCGTTTATTTATTTGTTTCTCCTCCAGGCTGTTTGCAGGCGGCTCCTCCTCCGCCCGCAGATCGCGCGGCGGAACTGCAGACGCGCATACGCGGCAGCGGCAGACGCGCATACGCGGCAGCGGCAGACGCGCAGACGCGGCAGCGGGAGACGCGCACAGGCGCAGCAGCGGCAGAGGCGCAACAGCGGTAGACGCGCAGCAGCGGCAGACGCGCAGCAGCGGCAGAGGCGCGGCAGCGGTAGACGCGCAGCAGCGGCAGACGCGCAGCAGCGGTAGACGCGCAGCAGCGGCAGAGGCGGCAGTCGTCAGTCCTGCTGCACATTCATGACTCATAACTGAAACAAGCGAGGCTGGAGAAGCTTCAGCAGCACAGACAGGGACATCGCCCTCAAACGAATAAACAAACACTCTGCAACGATAAACAACATAAACACCACTGGCGGAATTATAACTCGGATAGAAGTATAGATACTAGGGTTTAAATATACTTCTATAAAAGTTGAAGTATCAACTCGATCATTTTAGTCAAGTGTGAAATTACTGGTTTCAAAAGCTACTTGAAGTATAAAAGTCACGTAAGAGGGGAAAATGCTGTTAAGGACAAATGTCACAGTTAGGTGTTCAGGTGATGACAGCAATGCGGAGGTGGGAATAGTGAGGCAGGATGAGAAGAAATGTCCTTAATAATAAAATGAAGGGGAAAGACAAACACACACCGGGACATGAGTAAACACACACAGTCTGGCCAAGACTGACCTCAAAACATGGCTTAAATACAGAAATAACTGGCTAAGCTACTGGCTATTACTGACTAGAGATAGGTGAGGAACGAGACACGTGAAACACAAGGAAGTTTCAAAAATAAAACAGCAACATCTACTATAACTCACTGTAACAATGATTACAATGTATTGTAATAGTGATCATAACTCATTATAACAGTGATTCTGATTTGTTTCGTGATGACTATAGTGTATTACAACTATAAGTAATAGGACATCCTGTGAACATTTTAAAATAAAGACGGCATGTGATCAGCAATTATGAAGCACTGTGATACTTCTCATTTTAAAACACCAAGACTTTTTCTTGTTTTTTTCCTAATGTTCTCATTTTTTCTATTTTTTAATATAACCTATGTCATCATTTTTCAATTGAAAGATTGTTGTAATGCTGACATTTGCATTTAAGCTTCTTATTCTGTGAAACCCGACAAGCCCCTCCCTCCGCCATCTCCTCGAAAGTTGATGCAGCAGATTAGATGAGTCACCGCAGAGCCGCAGGATGCACTTTGACCCCTGCACAGAAGAAGAAGAAGAACACTAAAGAAGAAGAAGAAGAAGAGCACTAAATAAATTCTACTGTACGCCAGGAGAATAAATCAAGCAGTTAAACAAACACAGAACCTACAAATTTGCAGAGAAATTGAAAACATGCAATTTAGGACCATACAGGATCATAATGATGCAAAAGCTGGAACCATTTATTAATTAAATATTAAAACCAATAATCTATACTAATAGACTAAAATAGTGTCAGAATAAGACGATTACTCAGGTGCTGAGGAACCAGCAGCATCGAACCAGGGCCTGTGGGAAGGCAGCGTGGAACAGACAAGTGAGTCAGTATCCCTCTTTCTCTCACCATCTCCCATAATCCCCAATGTTGCCTGTGGGACAAGAGGAGATTCTGACCTGAGAGTCTGGGGTCAGGATCGTGGGGTGACATGCTCCTGAAGGTAGTCTGAGGGGGAAGTTCATGGCCTTGAACAGTTGGAGGAGGAGCTTGTAATGTACATTGACTCCAGCAGACCCCTGTGACCCCAGTGAGAGTATAGAACATGGATGGATGGATGGATGGATGCATCCTATCCGTCTACACAAATGCATAAAGCATGTAATCAGTGACTTCAGTGGTCTGTTCACAGCAGGAGACAAGGCTGCACAGGTCAAATGGGAGATGCCTTTTGCTTTAGTTAACAAAATTCTTCCACTAATCAATAAATCTCTTTTAAAGCCATGACTTATTTTTTTCCTGTACTTTTCCTACAATGGGGTTGAAGTTCAGAGAGCATCTTGTGTGTTGGTTTTGTTGATTCCTATGCCGAGGTAGGAGATGGACCCCTTTATAGCAATGTTGGAGATGGAGGATGCCTTAAGGAGTTTGAGAGTGAGCTCACATTTACTGATATTTAGACTGTATGCTGACGTCTTGTGTTTGCTGGTCACATGATGTCACTGGGCAGGAATTGATGGAATAGGAAAAACAGGGAGGGACTTTGAAGGCAGATTTGATTGACAGGCCAACAGTCAAATAAAAAAACACCTCATGGAACAACTAACATGGCGGCAACACAGGAGGAAGAATCTCATTAAAGGATAACATGGTGACATCTGGTGGAGAAGGTAAACACACACACACACACGAAAATAAAACATGCAGCTGATCTTAGACTTCTCTCATATAATCAGACACCCTTTTTATATCTGTATTGATTATTAGCTGGCTGATTGGATTTTACATGTATTTGAGTAACTTTGCTGCTGTAATAGGACATTAAACAGCTTCTACATAACGGTGTATTAAACATTTACATGAAGCCTTTTTATATATAATCATCAATCACAAGCTCAATGGGCCTTAATACACCATGAAGCTTATTGCAGCTGGTAAATGAACATTATATAATATTTTTATAACTATAACTAAAACTATATGAAATATAACCGTGAACTGTATTTTGAGATGTGTCATTTCCATGATTCAAAGGAAAGGTGATCAAATATAAAACACAAACAAACACACACAAACTCACTCACTCAAACACACTTTTAATTTTTGCATGCACGAGTCTCCATAGATTACTGCTTCATGTGCAGGATCTGTGTGGATGAATGCTTTACATAGATCCATTTGATTATATTGTATTGTATTATCCACCAGAGACACTTTTACACATAGAACTGTGGTGTCACTTTCTTCCCAGTAGATGGTGGTAGTGAACCAATAATGAAATTCAATACTTGTACATATATATTTGTATTTAGTTTAGATGAAATTGCTAGATATAAACCAAAGTTAGTAGTCTAGATACAGTTTATATTCACATAAAGTTTTTAAGTTAAATATTATGAGTGACATAACAGTGAAATTAACTCACTAGTTAGGGTGTTGGGCTTGTAATGCAACGGTCTAGTGTTTATTAAATGTTAAATATATTAAGTCAACCAGTCACTATAAACATATTCAATATAAAGCTTGAAAATCTCACACAAGGGCAAAACCAATTTGGTACAGGAGGAAGGGAAAGACTAAATAATAATCAATTAGAGCAGTCATGTGATTCCTGACTCCTCTGGGCTCCATGTCGATGTGCTCCCATGTGCAAGGTGCTTAACCCCGATTTGCCTCCAATGGCTGCAACATCAGCATGTGAATGCGTGAATGAACATTTGTAGTGTAAAGTGATTTGAGTGGTCGAAAAAAGACTAGAAATACACTGTACAAATGTCATCCATTTACGTACTCTAGGTGAGGTGAGTTCATGAGGGCAGGGCCAGTATTTACACAGGAAGGAAACTTGACAGGAAGAGGATCTGGAACAAGACAAGACATGAGTACCAAACTAAAACAGAAAGCAGTAAGTGAACAGGAAAACAAAAATACTGAAACATGACATAAGCAAGATAAATACATCAATGTCCATTGCATACACACACACACATGCACCAGCATTATACGTCCACCTGAGAGAAAGCAGAAGAGGATTTTGAGCTTGGCCACGAGCACTCAGGACAAAGAACACTTTTCCCCGTGAATCAGAGTCTGTATTGTCAATTTACGTTAACCATTAACAGGAATGTACCTGACACAGCTGAAACACCTGATCCACTGATCCGTCACTCTGCTGTTCGTCGGAACTTTTAACTTGGCGTCTGAAGCTTTGTTTTTCACTTTGTGATTCCTCGGGTCTTTGAAAAACTTTCTTCGGTCAGTGACTCCACAATGGGAAAACTTTCTGTAGTGGTTTTGTGCTTGCTGCTGACTGTCAGAGCGGTGACGGCCCAGACAGGTATGAACTGGAGGACTTTAACAACACTGCTTACACAATTAGTCCTAAAAAACACATCAGGGGCTATTTGGATAATTGGCTAACTGTCAGTTGTCAGTCAAGTCATTTCTATTATTAATTATTATTAACGTGTAATAAATAAGTTTTTCTCAGGGTTTTCTACAGTGTTTGAGTATGTTTTATTTTATTGTCTCCTAAGTATTTCTTACATTTCCATTCCCATGGAAACAGTTTACTCGTCTACCGCATTAAAGTGACAGATTCTGTGTTTCCTCGCCTGAGACTTTCTTTTGAGGAGATTTCAACTTAAAGGGAGGAATGATTCATCCTCTAGTAATTGTCTAGTAAACGTCTCTAGTAATCGTTTTATTGTCCCTTATGATTATATCGACAGTGTTCTGATTTATCAGTGCTTATCATTGCACTCCTGTCCTCTCTTTCCTTATAAAAGAGTACACATTTTGTGTGTGTGTGTGTGTGTGTGTGTGTGTGTGTGTGTGTGTGTAAGTGTGTGTGTGTGTGTGCGTGTTTGTCTGAGAAATTCCTCCTTCCTTATTGTGTAGAAACTATTTAAAGTGCTCAGTGAGTCACTGATGCTTTGTCCCATGTTCCTTTATTTTCTAGAAATTACATCACAGTGGAAAATTTTGTCCCATTTTATATCTTGAACAGAGAAAGATTAATATATATATATATATATATATATATATATAATATTCCAGCAGCTAAGGCACCAATAAAATACTGTAAAATCATGTTTAAGCTTTTACTGGCTTTTACAGATAATTCAACCTATTATTAAACAATCAAATTTCATATAATAAGGATTAAAATTACAAATATAAGAAGTAAATCTGTATTGTCAGATTTTAAATTAAAACTTTCACAGAAACTTTACCTCTTTACATTTTCAATAATTTATTTTCACTTTATTTTTTTATTGTTCACAAAAACATGGATATATATAATTAATATCTGATTTAAGCAACATAAAACATTTGAATTACCTTTTGAAAATATTTGAAAATATTGTGAAATAGGTAAATGTAATTTATAGTGTACAGTAATATGATTTACACATGTGCCATAACATTTGATGTTGCACATATACATGCCCTTTATATTCTTGTATATTTATTCACATTTACATGGATTTTTGAAATACAAGAAAAATCTATAAGAAATACAGATTTAACAATATAGCACAAGTGCAAATATTGATTATATGTATTTTATTTTATTCATTAATTAATTCTCCTAAAAGAATCCCCAGGATGCTTACTGTAGTTGTTGCAACCAATATAATGGAATTCCAATTAATATTTTTAGAGTTAATATGACTAATAGCAGAACGTGAAGACTTACACCCAGGCCAGTTGACCTTTGACCTCTATGCGTGTTGCAGCTCAGTCGGAGCGGCCGCTGCCTCAGTGGCTCACTGGCATCATCGCCGTCGTTGGCTTCCTCTTCCTCACCTTCGTCGGCGTCCTGGTGAAGAAAGCCTGGTGTGAGGAGCCCAGCAGGTCAGTCAGGGGTCAACCTAAAACCTATATGTGTGTGTGTGTTGTTTATTTCAGCTGGAATGTCTCAATACAAGAGAAAAACCTCCACATTTTAAGAAATTGTGCATTTTATGAAAGTTTTTTCCACTACATTTGGTGTTTTTCACACTGTGCTCAGGAGGGAATCCACGGTGGAGTCAGTGTATCAAAATGATCACGCCACCACCAACCGAGACACCTACGACACCAACCTGGATCTGATCAGGTAGGACAACATCAGACCACCACTAAGTGCTCTATGTACGCAGGGTTTATTTGTAGTGTTTGGGTACTTACATCAAATATATCAAACCAGGTATCCAATATGTAGATATTTTGGGCAGAGATTTAGCTAACCTAGTCAGTATGGAAATTTCTACCTGATTAAAATCTTCTGGACATAAATACAATCACACCATTTAAATCTAAAATGTTTTTCCCCACAAAACATCTGCTAGATCATTCATTGTACTACTCACATTTCTGAATATCCCAACATGCCATAAAATAAAACAAACAACAGTTTATGTGGCAGCTCGGGGGAACATAGTATCAGATACTTTACTTATGTAAAAGTAGAAATACTGCCGTCCAAAAAGACTGAATAATAAAAATAATGAGTAAAAGTCCTGAATTAAAGAATGTAAAATGAACTCATTATACAGACTTTCTAATATTATATTATTACTATACCATATAACACTAAACTACTTCACTTTTTTAAATCACTAAATACATGAGGAATTTTAATTTGAGGTATTTTTTGTATATATTAAAAGTAGCAGAACTACCTACATACATATTACAATGCAAAGTGCAAATTCACAAAAGAAAGACAATTAAATTGAATATACATAATAGAATATTAATGTTTATTCATTCCTGTAATATATTAATATTTAATATTATTAAATGTGGTGGAGTGAAGTATAAAGTAGCCTTACATAGAATGCTACAAGTACTTAAAAGATATACATGAGTAAATGTATTTAGTTGCTTTTCACCGTAGCAGAATACTGCAATTTTGCATACAATAATAATTCTGTATTATTGCACAGTTGGACCCTCAGTGGTGAAAAGTTACAATCATTATTTCACATGAGAAGTTTGAATTATTTTTAATGAGGTGATGATTTATAGGTTTATCTAAGGATACAAGTGTTTCTACTTGTCCCTAGCTTGGAAAATAAAATAAAGAACTGACAGTTAACAATGTTTGTGTTTGGTTTTTTCGTCAGGAGCAAAGAGGCCATGGCTGTGTATGACAACCTGGTGATTGACAGCACTGATGAAAAAGCTACGGCCTTGTGATCGCTCTGGGACGATCCTATTGGCTGCAGGAACGGTGACCTCATCACCTCAAGTCTGAGCAGACACATTCTCATTTTTTACAGGAAATAACGGAGAACTGATTTTTTTTTTAAACAATGGCTTCCTTTGTTTCCTTTCAACTATCTTCTTTTATGCATGACATTTCTGGGTGGAAGTTGTAAATCACTTAGTGGGGGATTATATGAATTATTAAACCATCATTGCTTTTTTTGTTACTGAGGAAAAACAGCCGTCCTGTGATTTTTAATAATAAGTGATCTGTTCCAACAAACTGCTGTGGCTGCTGTCATTACTGATCAATGAATAAATGAGCAGTGATCAATGATTAGACATCTTTGCAGTAATCCCACAGAAAACTGCAGGTTCTCTCATCAGGTCTATACAGACCCATCCAGGGTCACTTTTAAATGACCGATCAGCCAGAAGATGAAAAATAAAGAGAGAGGAGTTCAGGAGACTCCAAAAGAGGTAGATTTGTGCTCTCTTTACGTTTGAGTGACATATATAAAACAGTTATAACTCACCAATCAGAGCTTTGGATCCGTGTAGTAGCTCAGACTGCTCAGGGTGTGAAGAGGAGGACGATCTGATGTGGTTGAGCTACAGGTTTGAGGATTTCTACAGATAATTCTAGAATTTCATACAAAAATAATAATACTTAAGTTGAATAGAAGGTTCTGGCTGGCTACTTCACAAAACGCGATGTTCACGCTCCCGAGAAATAGAAACGTTATCTTATAGAAGTCAATGCGATCTCATGTGTTTTAGCTGAGGAATTGTAGTTTGTCCTCATTTATTTACTGTTAAATTTGTTTTTTCAGATGTGGCATCTGGCATCTGAACCTGAATCAGTCAGACATCATGTCTACTCAGCCTCCCTCTATTTACATGAATGGCCACTGCTATCCATCAATCCTATGCTGTTGGATTGATGGACTGAGCAGGGCAAGCCTGCCTTTGGCCTAAATCATAAAATGTGTCTGTTTATTTATACATAAATTCTCTGGCCTCATCAAGACATGGCCAACAGTACATTTTATTTGTCACAGCACTTCCAGCCAGCTTAATTTGTGATGCCAGAACAGCTGAAAAGACCCGTTACTTTTCCCTTTTCACCAAATCCATCTGAGGTGCTGATCTTCCTGCTAATGGCTTCACCAAAAGCCAGTCGACAATAAGCAAATTGTCGACTGGGTTTTGCTGAAGTGCCAATATGTCTCGAAACCCAAATATACAATATTCAGCAGATTTTTATAGAATCCTTTTTTGTCCCCTCCATATAATGTGTTTTCTATTTGCAATTATCTTTAAAATTTTGAAAATTATAATAACATAATTCAAAATCTGTGCACAATCTTCATCCAGTAAACAATGTTTTAAAGTCTAAATTTAAAATGAGCACCGTGGTCTGAGCCAATTTAGAATTTTGGTCCAAAAATCTTCAGAAGAATTGTAAATGCTTTGACTTTTAACCTTGCTGAAGAATTTAAACATTAAAAAAAGGTTGGGGCGGAGCCAGGTGGAACATGCTGTCTATGCAACAAACTCTGGCTCCACCAGCACCTATTTAAATATTCTTCAGCATCGAAATAATATTTAGTTCATTTCAAGATCGTATAACAATTTTATGGGTACCAAAGATTTGGCAGCTGAACTGAACAAGAAGGAACTTGTGAGGATTTCTTCATAGGTCGTAGATCAGTACTGTCATCATTGTTAAATGCGTTAGTCACATTTGTGGAACTAGAAGGAAGAGCAGATCTTAATAACAGCAAACATTAATTTCTCCAGCAGTTCCATAATTTGTGAAGCAGTTTGTCTTGATACTGCCAGATTCTATCGATTCTTTAGCATTTATGCCAAAGAAGTCAGTATTTTTCATTGTCCTTGTGAATAATTTTTTTTGCATATTCCTCCTCTAGCGATAAATCGCCTAAAGGTGTGAAGATGATATTCAGTTGTCGTCTCCATAACTAACTCCGAATGCAAAACCCTTGTCCCTGCACACAGGAAACAGTGCAATATACGTTTTCTGGTTGTTAAGATTTACAAATAAGGGACCAGCAAATCAACCCCGGTTATTTCAAAGGGAGGTGATGCAGTGCTTGTGTTTCCTGGTGCTGGATGTCTGCACACAAAACATCCGTTCACCATTTTCTCCAGCACTTGGCTGCCCTTCAGAATCAGGATCTTCAGAATGCCCTTGTGTCTCATCTTTATCGTGTCAGAGTTCTTTTAAGAACAGAATGCATGACATGAATATGAACTTGTTGCACTTGACACAGGACTGATCGATTCCCCTTTAAACTGCATTTTAGACGTCAAGTCATGGATCAAAGTGAATTTTCTGCAGCTCAACCAGGACGGAACAAAGGTTTTAAACATTGGCCCTGAGGGCGAGAGAGAAACTTTTACCAAAACTAAGAGGTCTTAAACCTTCACAGTGTCAACAGTCTGGGTATTATTTTAGACTCTGAGTTGAAATTTATTCACTTATCAAGAATGAACAAAAATAGGTTTTTACCATCTCAAAAATATAGTCAGTATCCCCCTGTTTTTCTCTCAAGCTAACACAGATGTGCTGATTCACGCTTCTATTTCCTGTCGCCTGGAATATTGTAATTCCCTGCTCTCTGCTTATCCCAAAAAGACCATTTATAATCTCACATTACTGCAGAGTACTCACTGTGTTTCAGGATCCATTTTAAGGTTCTCTTACTAGGTTTTAAATGTCTTACCAGTCTTAGACCTTCCTATCTTTCATCATATCAACCCTCGCGGGTCCTGAGGTCCTTTGGCACCAGCCGTGTAATCGATCCAACAGTCGAAGCTAAAACCCACAGGGAGGCCGCATGTAGCTATTATAGTTCACATTTATAGAACTGTGGACTCTTGATGTTTTTAAGAGGTGGCTCAATACTTACCTTTTCTGATGTGTGTTTTTTAGCTCCAGTATTGTCTGGACCTGGGCCTGTTGTCTCTGTTTTAAACCATCTCGTGCAGTGTGTGTGTTAGTTGTTGTATACAATCCTGTGTCTATGACTAGTTTGCCTGAAGTATCAGGAGATGTGTTATGGTGTGCTATTAAAAATAAGTTCACTATGTACATACACTATGTGTGTGTGTGTGTATGTGTGTGTTTATATATGGGAAAAAGGGTTATACGTGAAGTGAAGTGTATGAATGAAAAGTGCTTTATAAATAAAGATTGATTGATTGATTCAGTGGATCTGTCTTTAGTGGACAGTATCCATTTTGACTTTTGCAGTCGACCTTCATTACAAAGTATTTAGGTTTTAACCAGAAAGGGCTTTAAAATGATTTATTTGACTGCAGCCTGTTGTCCCTTTTAACTTATGTGCAACTTTGTAGTGAAGCGCTTGTCTTTATTAAGCACATGATGGGGTAAAAGATTATCTGTCTGCTCTTATTTCACACATTCAGTATCTTGTTGCAGATAAACAACTATTACCTCCTATCTATCATAAAGAGAAACATTTGTCTTGAATGTTTTATTAAATTGTTCAATCTGTTATCTGCTATCATAAGATCAGAGAATTGCTGAGGTTTGTTTTCACACTATGGCACTAGCCATAGCCACTTAAGCCCAAGGCCTATCTTTCAGTTTTCCTGCTATACATGATAATAAATATAGAATAATTATACAACCACAAAGGTTATGAACTTAAATCTGGTATCAAAAGAAATCAACATCATGAGGGGATTACAATAGTGACAGAACCAATTAATGTTGTTACAGAGCAAATATAGTTAGAATATTGAAGAATAAAATCTAAAAATTGATTTTACTACAGAATAAAAAGCTTTATTTAAAAGTTAAAGCAAATCAAGAAAAAAAACATGCTAATCACCCAAACAGCTGAAAAATTAATTATCTAAATAGAGATTAGTTGCAGCCCTACTACGATTATTATATTAAAAGATATTTTTTATTTTTTTTATTGTATTGATGCTTAGGATATTGACATGTATTAATGCTGTAACAGTGACATTGTGTTTTACTACAGATAAAAATAATATTATTTAGTGTTGTAGCTGAGGTTTTCTTATGCAATATATAAATGAAAGTCAATGCCCCATGTTAGGTTAAGTTGATGCTAATTTATGCTATTGCCAATGTTGTATTCTAAGGCTTTTCTGTAGCTTATATTTATAAAAAGGCTCAAACGTTGGGTACAGTGCATACAAACTGAGCAAGTATATAGACATCTTGTCTCTCTCTCTCTACTGCACACCGTCTGCAGAAACCAGGCCGCGCCATAGTGAAGAGGCTGGAAGCAGCCATGGGCAGAGAATCATGAGAATCAGTCTGTTCTAAAGATCCTTTCTCTGAATCCCTCAGTGCTGAGTGCTCGCCGGAACAGAATGTCAGATCACAATGGTTCATGATTCAGTTCGTGACCCGCCTGGCTTCCACCTTCCAGAGCTGCTGCTGTCACTTTGACAAAAAGCCAAACCGTGTCCATTAAACTTCATGTTTCTGAAAGATGCTTCAAAGCAAAAGGTAGTTTCTGCTAGGTCATTGTGTTGATGATGAAAAGAAAGTAAGAACTATTTTTTTTTTATTTTGTGGTGGGTTGGAGGGTACTTTATAGTGTTCTTTGAATCAGTTAAACACAATGCTCCCATGTTTCAAACCTAATAATGAGTGTAAGCCTTATGCAGGGTTTACACTATACAGGTTTTTAATTTAAAGGACTAATATGACACCTTCTCATGCAGCATTTGAGGCACAGACTAAATCTTTAGATTATGAATATAGTTATTAATATATCATTATAACACTTTAATATCTAGGGTATTACAATATTTAGTTCAATTTTATTAAAGTCTTATTACACAAATGTATATGGAACAGCTATTGTTTGGTTTTGTAACTCGTGTTCATTACTTAATGTTAACATAGTAAAATATTTGACATGATGGACAAAGAACAGACTGAGAATATGGCTAACTAACTACTATGGCTAACTGTTTAAATATAAACAATTCCGTGGAATTTGAGCTTCTTGTGACAGAAATTCCATCAAAAATAGTAATGATCAAAGCACATTTAAATACTCTAATATAACATAGCATCCTGAAATAACTCCTCCAGCCTTGGTTTCTCTTTTTACTAACCTCAAAACACAGGCTGCTGTGGGATGTAGCCAACGCCAACAGAATAAAAAACAGCCGTTCTTCAGGGATTCACCCCACACACACTTGGTTTTTCCTCACTTTTTAATTTCACCGCTGTTGCTTCACCTCACACACATTCACACATGTTGCTCTGACACCTGCGTGAATATGAGAAAACAGAACTCTCAATGAAGTGACATTGATGTCTGTCCTCAAGACATAATTTAAAAAGATAAACAATGAAATTGTTGAAAATTAATATTATAATAAATTCATATTCTATGTGAAGCTGAAATTAATGTGTTTTTCACCTGATAAATGTGATCACATTCATTGTCGGCTGTGAACAGCGCTCTATCACAGTAGAACTTAGGTAATGAGTGTGCCAGATTTTATTAGATCCTTCCAATGAAAAACAGCTAAAACTCACAATAAACAGACCTTAATATGTAGCAGAAAACTGCAGCAGCTGCCACACCTGTCACACTAACAAATATTTCATTAAAAAACAGAAAAACAGCCAGGAGCAACAGCCAGGAGCATGGAGGAAGGCAGCACCACAGCTATGAAAAAAAATTCTTTGCATCTCTGCATGCATTGTATTGTAATGTTTCACATTGAATTGGTTCACATTGGTATTAACTAAATGTTTTCTGTAAATGAAAATGTTTTACATAACATGCTGGGACACAGGAGCTGGTAGAGTATATGCAGTAAAGGTAATCTTAAAAAAAAATTCCTACCCACCAATGACCTTAATTGACTACCAACAGGAACCAAAACTTCTTTTTTTAAGACCTAATTCCACTTGTGTGATGAGTAGTTCCATAGCCTGATGGCGTCTCCTCGCCAAAGTCAATGTTATCCCACACAAGTGTTGTAGGTGTCCTCTTTGAGAATCCCTTCGGTACTTTGTCACTGCCCTCTATTAGTATCAGTTGGGCAAGGTTAGTGGCTAGACTCAACACTATATCCCATGATGCACCATGTCCCAGTTTGTTAAGTGGTGACAGAATGAGTGATGACCCTGTTAAATGTTATTTGGGAGGCCAAATATTAGTGCTAATTACCTTATAATAACACTTAATAGGCCTGATAAAATTTGATATGTGGTTTATTAATTTATTATGGTTCTATAGGAGGTTTTAGAGGTTCTTTTCCTTCTACAATCATATGAAAAAGTTTGGGCACCCCTGGTAATTTAAGTAACTAGTGATTGTTTGATCAGCAATTTCAGTTAAATATATTATATAGCAGAGAAATACAGTGTTATTTGAGAAGTGAATTGGTTTATAGGATTTACAGAAATTGCTCAACACTTTCTGTAAATCCTTTAAACCAATTCACTTCTCAAATATCACTGTATTTCTCAGAGATATCAACTGTCAGTTCCTCACAGGGGAAACTGACAGCTGAAATCTCTGAGCTAGCTTTTAGTATCCTTCCCCCAAACTATGAGGTTGAACAGGTTGTTTTCAGGTCAATTAATTTCTTTTAGGCTCCCGTGTTGCCACTCTTGAGAGGAGATGCAAAGAGAAGAACAGCTTGCAATTGCCCCCCTTAAATGCCCTTTCTCACGATTGGTTTTACCTGTGTATGCAGGTCAAGGGTCAAAAACCTTACTAAACACATTTTGTGTTCAGTAATTTATGTTGAGGGTATTCAAATCAATAAAACAAGGCTGTCTAAACTTTATGCACATACCTTTTTTGTTTAAATTATTATTGCACACATTCTATAAATCCTACAAACTACATTCCACTTCTCAAATATCACTGTGTTAGTCTGCTATACAATAGAATTAACTTAAATTGCTGATCTGAACAACTAGGGATTTATAAAGAAAAATCTTGAAAATGATCAGAGGGTACCCAGACTATTTTCATACTGGGGGTAAGTTGCACAATTCTTAGAAAATAACTGCAGGTGGCAGTGTATTTGCACACACATGCACAATAATGTTCTTTTCTGTCACACACACTCTTCACACACACACTCCAGTCACTGCCTCTGCAGGCGAACAAATCCCACTTGCCATATTTTATCCCTGTGAGGGACCAAGCTGATGATTATCCCTGAGTTTTACATGCAAGCAGGGAGAAAGTGTTTTCACACACTACTGCTGTGCAGCGGAATTGCTTCTTCTTCTACTACTTTTTAAAGACAACAACTGACCATTTAAGCCCTGATCGCCAACATTTGCCAGCTGATCGAAACAAGCATTGTGGTCTGCTGGATTAATCCGGTTAGTCACATTGGACTGTTACTATATTTTATTATAATACCTAACAATATTATCCATCAGATGACCTCCACTTCCATGTTGTTGAATTCTGGACAAATACCCAATTTTGAAAGATTATTTTATTATCTGCAGACATGGGCACAGATGTTGGTAGAAAGTAAACGTCAGAGAAGACAAACAGAAAAACAGATCCCAAACACACTGAAGCTTTCGATTCAAACTTTTTTTTATAGCGACTGATACAAGGCAGCATTCACGTGAGCATCTGAAATCAGCCAATGAACAAACACAAACGCACAATGTCCCAAACTGGACTTTCCACAAGGCGGCGGGTGATCATTTTGTCACAGATATTACAAATATTGTCATGAAAAATGTGATCTGTGAAAGCGAATCAACACTTTATTATCACAGGTTTGTAAAGTCATAATAATCACATCATCATTTTGGTATAAATTATGAGAAATGTTAAGAAAGAGTTTAAACACTTGTAGCTTCCTCAGTTATGTTTCACATGTTTCACTGTGTTCATGCAGATGGACGAATATTTGTAAGAATGTCAACTTTTCCGCTTCACATCAGTTAATAATAGTTAAACTATATTATAATATATAATAGTATAATGTTTTGCGTAATCCATTTGCATCTTTCCAGTATCCTCCACATTTTTGTGTCCACGGACTTTCAAAATCTAGTTTTGATGGCCTAATTAATGAATAAGGTAAAAAAAAATCATTATTTATTTTTTTCTAACGTTAATCTTAGTCTATAAACTTCTTCATTATCATTATTAGGATTTAAACCATTAAATGCTAGTTTGTTTAAAAGATGACACTGTTTTTTGTGGTTTTGTTATATATATATAAAAGAAAATCACAATCAATGGGCCCCTCGTAAACAAACTGACATTTAAAAAGATAAAATCCTGTAATGATGAAAATGTTATGACCAAGATTCAAGTAAAAAAACATTTTTTGCAATATAGATTCCATATATATATGTTCATTTTAAATACACAAGTGAATACAAGGGTATTTAATGGTAGTAATGCTGAAGATGCTATGAGTGTCATTGATTTACAAATTAAACACTTCATCCATTTTCTTGACAGATTTAAATATTTTTTCTTCATGAAACCTGTGAAGAAATGATTGGGATGAACAATGTGACTCACACTGACCTTCAGCTGTGATTTTGCACGTGACAGAAGTCAGATGTCCCATATAAACGCAGCCTTTCTACTGTGATTTCTGCTTGTTCGGACGATCTGATAAAACATACGTGATCATAATAACGATGATAACAAAACAACAATAACAGTACATTGTTAATCAGGATCAACAAAAAAATAATAAATTACACTTCATTAACTCTACAAATAAAGTAACAAAATTTAAGACAACAATTATGACCCTCCCCCCGCCCCCCCAAAAGAAAGCCCAACATAACATAGCACTTGATTGATATGTATAAAGTTATAAAGTACAGCAGGATTCTGAAGCTCAGAAACAAACTGGCATCGAGGACATCTACTGCTGCAGCTACATCTACTAAACATCTCAGCATGTGAACAGAGCAGCCACGCGTCCAGCAACACAACGTCCGCTGCCTCGAGTGTTTGATTCAAAGCAACAGTTCAACACTCACTCACACTCTCCTGTTCTCTGTCTGGAGCTCCAGAGTCAAACATATCAAAAATATCATTTCCATTTACTTAAGTGAATCTCTTCATACAAGCTTTAATAATTCTTTTACAGCAAGGAAGAAATTACAGGTATAAATAAATGCTACTCAAATGTTCTCATATCTACAGAGCCCGGGAGGTGCTGTGGTGGGAAAAAAAAACTCATTTGTGCTCTTGATTTATTAATTCACTCGCTGTAGGTCATTGGGATCTATTACAATTTTACTTTGATAATGGACAAATTTTTGTGGATATACTTACTTAGCACATCACTTCAAGTCATGTAGAGTATATTCATTATATCTCATATCACTGAAATACTAAACTTGTTATGCAAAGTAAATAAGGGACCTCCTACCACACTTAATTAAATGCATGCTTGGAAGATAAAAATGGGAACACTGATCCAGAGAAACCACTAAAGTTCTAACATTATATTATGAGTAATATTGTGTGTAATTCTAACTTAAATGCATAGGTTTGTTGTTTTTAACCAAAATTCAAGTTACACCCCTGCAAAAAACTACTTAAGAAACAATTGTTAACTTGTGTCCATTATTTTGTTAATCAAAGCTCCCATATCTGCACTTCTCTGAGTTTAGTTTGAAATTTTGATCCTCTACTACCACCTGTTTGCAACTTAAAATACTAAAATTTGTATTGTGACGTGGGCAGATTGTGAGTCTGGAGGTGAGAGAGCTACTGCATGACGTCACAAAGTCAAGGAAGTACAAACAAGCTGTAAAACTGCAGAGTTTATATATATTTAGTATTGCATTCTTTTATTAAATCATGCAGCATGAATGAGTTGTTTTGATCTCCGAGGCCCCTCCCGGGCTCCGTACATCAAGCAACCACAGTAAACTGTTCACTGAGACTGAGAAACCTGTCACTTTATCATTTCTCTAACAAATCTGTAACATCTGTAACATCTACTCAGACAAATAAGTTATTGGAAGGCAGATTTTTCCTCTTTAAACAGAGTTACGCTAGCAGTTCCCACCCACTTACAGTCTTTGTGCTAAGCTAGGCTAAAATCTTGGCGACAAGAGGGTTTTAATAATTTGTCTGCTCCTTTTCTTCACGTCCACCTCTAGGAAGCTGTTAACTTTTTTTCTCTTTACATTTGACATCTCTATCGAGATACATATTTTTTTTCTATCCATGAAAATGATCATGTGGAAGACACCGTATCTGTTGCCGGGGGTGATGGGGGGGTCTCCAAGCCCACCGAGTCCTGATAGTCATCTCCATGGAGACATATGAGTATTTAATATTTATATAATGTTCCTGTATAGATCCATTACTGGAAGAGAATGGGATTAAATCACCTTTACTATTCCAATGTGCACGTATGACAGATTAACCTTGAACCGCTATAGTGAAAACACCTAATTCTGAAGTTATAGACGCAACAATGGCACTTTTTTATAAGCATTTAAAAAAAAATACTAATAACTAATAGGCCAAATCTCCAAATGGAACAAAATGTGATGATAAACCTGAGGCAATGTATGTGTACGTACCAAATATAATTAGATGATTTATTTACTGCTCATTGAGTTCCGATGAGAATAATTTACAAGCTGTTTGTCTGTAGCACCTGTAACCACAGAAAAAAAAAACTACTGTCATCCAACAGTGAAATTTAATGGTCATGGAGCCAGAACAGTGACAGTAAAATATGATTGAAAACAAAACCCAAATTGAAGAGGGAAACATTGGCACTGAAACACCTGCAGTGGAAAAATCTTGTCTTAAACAATGTATTGCAAAGTCAATTTTAGATCCATCTTTTAGTTTTTCATTTTTAACCGTGTCAGCGTATTAAAGGAAGCGTAGTGGGCGGATACTGTGCCCTTAGATATCTTTGTTGGACTGCAAGGCATACTGGGTAATGTAGGCCCACCGAAGGCCCGTCGGACTATGCCAAAACACCAACAGACTTTACACACACAAAACAAAAAATAAAAGAATAGAAAAAAAACACAACTGGTGCAAACATACAAATAATGCAGTAGGATTGTACAACTTGTTCCACTGGCAGTGTTTGACTGCCTCCGTTCTGGCTCCATGCTGACACAACATGTTTCTCCCCAGCGCGTGTTCACTGATTCACTTCTTAAGCTTGATTTCTTGTCAGGATTGTGTGGGCAGATTGTGCTTTAGTGGCATCCCCTCACCTTTACGGGACCTTTACACCTGCAGCAACATGATGTCACGTCATGTGCAGAAAGTGGAAAAATGGAAAATTAGCACCTTGTTACTTTTTTTCTTTTTAACTTTGGCACTGCTAATAATCTTGCTAATAGACTTTTACACGCATGTTGTATAATGAGACTTCTATGGGATTAAATTTGTGTCATAATAACTTCTCTCCGAAGAAGAAAAGAGAAATATAAATAAATTGAAAAGTGAACAAAAATCCATTGTAACCAGAAAAATGACCTCAACGGCAAAACCTCAATAAAACTATACAAGAGTCTAAGAAAAAGTTGCAACTGTTCTAACAAGATTTTCAATATTTATTCAATTTTTAGAGTAAATATTTCCAGCAGCCAAAATCGCTATACATTTATTTATAATTACTATAAATAATCCTAGAAAAGTTAGTTAGTCTCATTAATTATGAGTTTTGGTTGTAAAAAAACGCAACAAGTTGAACATAAGAAGTTGCACAGACCCCTAAGCTTTAAAAGTAACTGACCAATGGGGACGCAGCACTGTAACACATGACAGCTTTGTGTCAAAACATAGGTTATTATTATTATTATCATAAATGAAAACCAATGAAATAATGAAAACTAGATTCAAAAACACATTTTTTGTTAAATAATATAACAAACAAAACCTATGTTTCACAAAAAAAATTATTTAGAATTATTATTATTACATAACCATATTCCATTAACTCAGTCTAGCTAAAACTAACTCAAACTAAATTAAATTAGCAATAACTAACTTCCATTTAAACTCTATCCAACAAACTCAAACTAGACCAAACTTATTCTGACTAGCTCACATAACTCCAACTAGCTAAAACTAGCTATATCTAATTCAAATACATTTAAACTAACTCAAAACTATCTACAAATAACTTAAACTAGCTACACCTAACTCAAATTACTCTTACTGTAACTCAAACTAGCTACGACTAACTAAAACTACCTAAAAACTAGCAACAGCCAACTTAAACTATCTAAAACTCACTCAAACTAGCTAAAAGTGGCTACACCTTATTCATATTAACTCAAACCAACTCATTCTATCTAAAACTAACTTAAACTAGCTACAACTAACTCAAAATCGCCTGGCTGATTGTCTTTCTTGGACATTTCTTTATCTGTCCTCACTGATGACAGTTTTAAAAGGTTTCACTGGTTTAAAACTATATTCTAGTACAAACAAATGAAACAAACTATTTAATGAAATAATTAAAACCAAACATTTTCCAAAAACCTAAACTAAAACAAAACAAAACATGAAAGGAAAAAAAAAAAAAAAAAAAAAAAAAAAAAATCCCAAGCTATTATGACTTTTGTCGGAACTGAAAACACTTTAAGGCAAAAGAAGAGTGCGAATTTTGTCATTTTTTATGACACAAATTAAATCCCAAAAGCCTTTCAGTCGGATCTCTTTTTTATTTCTGACTATTAAAAATAATTTCTTTGGGTGAAAAAATGAAAATCTTTAAAGTCCAGAACTATCCGATACCAAAACACTACATGGCCAAAAGAATGAGGACATCTGATGTCTTCGGGTATTTCTATCAGTTGTCATGGCAACAGCTACACATTACGAGAGTCAACCTGCCTTCAAACACACATGACATGCTAAGTCAGGGCTTCTCTTGACTTAGCATGTCATGCTCTCTTTGTTTTAAATAAATGGTTGTTGTGCTCCGTTCACATTAATACATGAAATAACATAAGTCTAAGAAAACTCTCATGACTGAAAACAACAAAAGCAGCTTAGCAAATGATGGATTTGTTTTGAATGTCAGGGGTCGTCAGAGATTTGTGACGTCAAAATGTGCTGACGTACCAAAAAAAAGGTTGAGAGACACCGAGCTAAGCTAAGGTGCAGCTACATGGTGATATTTTTCAGCAAAGCTTCCCTTTCGTTCCCGTAGAATACTATCACCATCTCCTTACCCGGGTCGCGTGATTCACTCGTGAATATAATTTCTCTCTCTGTATCGTCCCTCATTGCTCTGAGATTCTGAACCAGCAACTGCCACATGAGCCCACATTAAAGCATCGCAACTTCTTTAAATCCCAGGTTGCTAGCCGTGACTCTAAAGGACCAGTTCACAGTGTTTCCAGCGTGTCACCAAACCACCGCCAGGAGGATCACCCTCAGGTCAGCTGACCCATGTTTTAAGATGACCTTGAAAATGGTGACCTCATCACCCCCCCCCCCAAAAAAAAAGTGGAAACACCGTTCAGGAATGAAGGTGGAGATTTGTCTCGTCATGCTACAGAGATTCTGCCAGTCCGTCCGCGTAGGAACCGACTGTGTTTTTCAGGACGTGAATTTGTCTTTGACGCTATTCTGGTTTTGTTTTTTGCTTTTTTTTTTTGCATGTTGGCAAGATCAGTATTGATGATCCGTGGTGATTCATCATCTGAGTCAATGTGTGTGCATGTGATTTATCTGGACGTGTGTCAGTGCATGCAGGCAGGTGTGTTTGTGTGTGTGTGTGTGTGTTAGGACAGGATATCCAGTGTGACGGTCCCTCTCTGTTTCTTGAGTATGGCGACGGCCTGCTCGTGTGTCGCTCCCTGCAGACTTTCTCCGTTCACCGTCAGGATTTGATCTCCTCGCTTCAGACGCCCGTCCACCGCCGCCGCGCCCTGATGCACGCAGACACACACGGCAACTTGTTACTAACATACTTAGAGCATCAGAGGCATATTAGGAGTGGTGAAAAGTAATACAACACTTTGACTCTCATTACTGTAATCCGTATTCCAGCATAATTTTTGTGTACTTGTATTTCTTTTGAGTCATAATGTTTTAATACACTTTAATGAATGCACTGCTACATTTCAAACAGTAATAACATAAAATAATAATAAAAAGTAGATGAAATGAAGAAATGAAATATATAAATATAGGCAGCTGTCAACACAATAGTTTCTGAGAGGCTGCCCCTAAGATAAATTGTTCCCAGGTGGTTATATATTAAATTTGGATCTATAATTTCTATTTGAGGTGGTGAGATGAAGGAATGTTGGAGATGTGTATATAGGGTTTTGCTGCTTGGTTGTGGCAGAAAGGAAAACTAGTGGCACGTTTTACGAACATTTATGGTCATATCGGTGCTTGTTGGTGAAAGTACATTTTCGTGCCTTGTAAAACATATGTAACACAACGATCTGAACGACTTCCTGCGTCCCACGTCCTGATTTCGTCATCTCGGGGCAGACAGCAGCTCACCTTGCTGAAGACGGTCTTGACATAGATGGGCAGGTCTCCGTGGGGGCTGCCGAAGCCCCCAACGATGCTGAAGCCAAGTCCTTCCGAGCCTTTCTCCAGGCTGATGCTGCGGGGCCGCGGACCCCTGACACAGTGCACAGGACTACCAGTTAAAATACTACCGGGTAAAGCACTGCGGTACAGGTCCACAGTACTACCAGTTGAAATACCACAGTAAAAGCACGCTCTCTGCTCACTCTGGCTCTGTAGTGTGTGTGTCGGTGTTCACTGATAAACTGGAGCTGCTGGACAAACTCTCAACCTGACTGGCGATGGCGCTGATGTTGGTGTCAGCGACCACCTGAAACACAAACCACACAAATAAATACCACACTAATAAAGAAAAAAAGTTCAACTACAGAGTAATACTAGTAAATTCAGACGATTCAGGTCAAATGTCAAACCTGCCAGATATACAACTGTTCTGATTTTGTAAATATTCCTGTTGCTGTTGTAGAAAGAGTATTAAGTTTTATTGTATTCAAAACATTATTCTAGTTAAATATAATTGACAATGTCAAAGATTTGCAAGATTTTTGCAAGATATTCTTTGCAAGAAATTCCAGTATTTCCACTCGGTTTGTTTTGCTCAAATTGAAAATAGAAATCGGTGGATGAGAACACGCGTGGTGTCTGCTGCTGAAGGAACAAAAGTAAACCGTCTCTCTTATGTTGGGGAATCTGTGTCTGCTGCAGGCTGATAACGCTTCATTAGCATAAAGGCTGCTAGCAGCTATCAAACGTGCGTGTGCATGCACGTGCACATGCACACTCATGTTGGAGAATATTTTTTGAAGAACATAAATCGATAAAGCAGAAGCAGATAATTCATCTTTTTTCCATCCCACCTTTTCATCCATCCCCCATGATGCAACTGGAGATTGCAGTGTGTTATGATAGTTGCGACTAACACAGCCCAGAGGACTCACTTCTTTCAACTCTATTTTGACATCATCAGTGATATGAGCAGGTCAAACGTTATTATAACATTATACTGCAGTTCATAATTTGTGTGTGTGTGTGTATGTGACCTGCAGGCTGATGTTTCCGTAGCTGTTCTTCAACATGGTGACAACCTCACTGTGTGACATGCCGTCCACAGACTGATTGTTGATACTGACGATCCTGTCTCCCACCTACACACACACACACACACACACACACACACACACACACACACACACACACACACACACCAGTAAATCCAACAAATTCATAAACACACATACTCACACACACAATCAAACGCCGTCTCTACCTTGAGTCGGTGTGTCTTGGCTGCGACGCCGTTGGCCTGAATCATGGCGATGAAGATGGGGATGTCCCCCAGTGGGCTGCCCTTTCCCCCCGCTATGCTCACCCCGAGAGAGTCACTCACACCCTGAGAAACAAAATGATTCATCATTCACAAACATATAAACACCAACAACATGTTTTATGATCACTTCCTTCTACAAGAGCAACAGTAGAAGGTTAGAAGTGTGTGTGTGTGTGTGTGTGTGTGTGTGTGGACTTAACCCTTGTGATTTCCACTGTACGGATGCCAGCGTCTGTTCCTGAAAACACACGGGACATTAAATGTGTCAATCAATCACAGATTTTCCTCCTGTTGACTCAATAATCAATACTATACTACTACCTTGTGATTATTTTCTTTGACTTTCATACCTGTGCTGTCAGCAGGGGAGGATGTGATGTCACTGGGGGTCTTCACGTTGTTGTTGAGAGGTGGGCTGTCGGGGGAGACGGGGGCGGGGGGGTCGGAGGGTGGGGGGTCAGCAGAGGTCTGACTCGGCGTCGGGGGCGGAGCTACGTCTGAGCTGTTTCCACAGATGTGGCTCTTCTGACAGAGAGAGAGAGAGTTTATGCTCAGTCAGTCATTTCTCCTCTACCTTATTCTGTTGTTGCTGCTATTGATTGTTAACTCTGTTGTTTCTTATTAATATTCCTGCTCGCCTGCTTTAAATCCTATCCAAGGTTACAAAGTGGTAAACCAGTGGTCACATGACAAAATATAATGGATTCAAAGCCCCAAAATCATAAGACAACATAAAAACATTCATTTATTTGGCAGAATCATCTGCTGGCATTGATTGTCTTTATTATTTATTCATCATTATTATCCTAATCAGGGCGACACGGTGGTGCGGTGGGTAGCACTGTTGCCTCACAGCAAGAAGGTCGCAGGTTCAAGACCGCCTTGGGCCGGGGTCTGGGGCCTTTCTGTGTGGAGTTTGCATGTTCTCCCCGTGTCTGCGTGGGTTTTCACCGGGTACTCCGGTTTCCTCCCACAATACAAAACATGCTCAGGTTAATTGGTAAACTCTAAATTGCCCATAGGTGTGAGTGTGAGAGCGAATGGTGTGTGAATGGTGTGTGTGCCCCACGATTGGCTGGCGACCATCTGGGGTGTATCCCTGCCTCTCGCCTTAACGCGCTGGGATAGGCTCCAGCAGACCCCTGCGACCCCGAAAGGGAATAAGCGGGATAGACAATGGATGGATGGATGGATTATCCTAATCATTATTATTAAGATTACTATGAATCCTTCTAATGACACACACACACACACACACCTCCTGGCTTCCCTGGGAGTTGCTTCTGGATGAGATCCAGGAAGCAGCTTTGAGTCGGCCGAATTCCAACAGGACCGGACCCCGAGCACACTGTAGGGGATACGCACGCACGCACGCACGCACGCACGCACACACACACACGCACACGCACAAACACACACATACATCATGAGTTTCAACATGAAGTCCTTTGATACTTTGTTTTAATAAGTGTGATATAAATACAAATATTATGTATGTCAGTGTAACCTTAAGAATGGCGGCGACAGCTTCCTGGGAGGCGTGTCTGGTGTTGTCTCCATTAACGGACAGGATCTGGTCTCCCTGCATTAGACGACCATCCAGCTCAGCAGCGCCACCTCTGACCACCTCAGAGATAAACACCCCACTGCCACTCCTACACACATGTGCATGCACACACATTATGTATATCATAACTTGTACATGTACCTTAAACTACATAAAGCCCATAATGAGGCTCCATGCGGGCCTTGTACTTGTGATGAAGTATTGGCTGATACAGTGCGTTAAAGGATCTGTGTGACGCAGGTGCATTAAGGCGGACCTCTTTCCCACGATGCTGAGGCCCAGCCCCCTGCCGCTCTTCTTCTGCAGCTCCACCTTAAACAGCTCCAGGTTCTCCTCGTCTCTGTACTGGGCCTCGTCTCTCAACACCGTCAGGCTGACCTTCACCGGCGTCTGGCGCAGGGCGGCGATGGCCTCCTCATGGGATGCCCCACGGAGGTCCACTCCGTTCACCTGCACGCACACACACAGGTGTCATCATTGTCATCATCATCATCATTAGCAGCTGCTGTATGATGTTTGTCCAGCGGGGGGAGACATGTCTGTATTAAAGATGCTATATTATTGAAATTTAGTAGTATTACTGAATTTATTTTAAAAAATGATTCAATTTGATTTTAAATAGTTATCGAATAGAACACTAGCAAACATTTTTTTGAAAGCTCAATCAATCAATTAATCAGTCAATGAATCAATCATACACAAATCTAAGTTCTTCACAAACACAGTATCTAACTAAGCAAACAAAAACCTAAATAAGGTGACATGAAAATAAAACATAATATAAGTAACTATCCAATAAACAGATTACAATATATGAGCAACAAAAAGCTGAATGAAGAATAAAGAAAAGCAGCTTGGATCAGAAACTGGGACAAGCTTCATTTGTAGAACAAAAGTAGAACAAAAGTGTTATAATACATTTTAAGACTGCAGGTGCATTGCAAATAGAATAGGGAAAAAATGTTTTTTTTTTGTCAGTCGTTTCAGAAAGTGAAACTTAAAATTAAAAGATTCATTACACATTGAGTGAGATATTCCTTGTAATGAGTTTCTGAAGAGATTGGAAAAAAATGGAAATTTTTACAATATTCTAATTGAGACGCAACTGTATATTTTAAACATTAGTCTGCTTGTACAGAATCTGTTGCATGCAGTGCCAGACGAGCACAAGTCTCAGTAATTTACAACTTCAGGCTGGAAAGAGCACAACTAAATCTACTCCAGTAGGAGTTGTGTTGCCTTGATATTTTAGTAGAGGTAAAACTATTGCTGCGACAAATCTACTCAAGTAAAAGTAAAACGTACCTCATTAAAATTTCTTTACATTTCTTTCCCTTATTCTTCTTTCCTTTCTTTCTTTCCTTTTTTGTTTTTTTGTCTATTTTTTTAATAAAACGGAAAAAGGTAGTGGAGTAATTACTTTCTAACAATATATCCTCAAGGTAAATTGCTGATTTGAAAAAAAAATACTCAAAAAAGGACAAGTGCACGAAAACGCAATCACAGTAAAGACAGTGGATGCAGTGAATCTTACTTTTCACCCCTTGAGTGATTGTAGTAGTTACAGTAGTAATACTTGCAGTTGCAGCAGTATCAGTAAACCATCAGTACTGCGAGTACCTCCAGGATCTGGTCTCCTGCCCACAGTCGTCCGTCTCTGGCTGCAGCTCCTTCCTCGTAAACCTCATGGATCACTATGGCGTCCTGCAGGAGACACTCATGTCAAAAGGCCTGTGCAGGTCAAGCTCCAGTTTCAGCTGGATTTGATGGAAAACATGAATCTCTGATATATTTATCTGTCATGTGTGAACCAAAAGTTGAAATGTTTTCTTGTTTGAATTCAGGATTTGTTATGTATTATCATTTGTTTCGTGACCGTGCTGGTTCAGTGTTCCGTTACCAGCTGCGTGTCCCTTCCTCCCACTATGCTCAGGCCCAGTCCGGATCGACCTTTACAGATCTCCAGCACCGTCTCCTGACCGGGAACCACCGCGCAGCACGCCGGGTCTGCAGAGGAGAAGCAGCATCCTACAGGTTTGTTATGGTAATGAGACCTTTATTCATGCAGCACTTGTGGCACAAAAACAAATTTCAAAGTGCTCCATGAAAGACACAAATAGAAAATAATGATTTTCAGCCAGAAAGTGATTGGCGTCAGCGGGAGAGGGTCAGCCTGTAAAAGCTGCACTGTTCAGGTCATAATCGTCTCTTACTTCATTTATCTGCATTAACAGTCATAATGTACAAATAAGCAGGACTTATGTCTGTGGTGGTAGTACAGATTTATCTCTGTTAATCTTTATTGTTTCCTGTAAGGGTCAGTGACAAATAATGGTTGACAAGATGAAAAAAATACAGGTTTTAGAACCATCCATCAGGTCTCTCAAATTAAGCTTTTTGTGTTTGCTGCATTCATGTTCTGTTTGACATAAAAGTGCATTGGTATTATTTTATTTTTTAAAAAACATTATTTTATGTGACGGTTTAACTGAAAAAGAATCATTTAAAATATTGAATCCACTTAGAACTCAAAACCAGGTTTTTAATTTTTTCAAAACCTTTTTAAGAAGGTTTAGTTTTGAAACCAGTACTTTTATAACTGAGTGAAAAGCTTGAGTCGATACAACTTCTACAGAAGAAGTTTATACTATACTATCAATACTGGAGATCAAGTGAGAAGTTCTTAGTCCACACTTAGAGAAGTGTGGACTAAGAAAAGAAAACTTCTGAATGAAATCAACGGAAGTCAATACATTGGTCCTGCAGCATAACTAGTCTCTGAATTCAGCGTGTGTGTTTGGGTGTTCGTACCTCTGTTGGCGGCCGGCAGGTCAGAGCTGATGAGAGGAGGAGACGCCGCGGTGTGTTTACTGGAGCTGCTGCTGTAAGACCTGCAGGACTGCACACGTACACGCACATGCACATGCACACAAAGACATGACCATCGGCAGGTGAGTGAGGTGAAGTTGGCTCATTATTAGATATTGATGTTATCTCTGAGTGAACTATAAATCAGACATTATGATAGTTTCATCTTAACTTAGAGTCAAGGTTTTAGCACGTTGATCATACTGTGATATACTATACGATTATTGGCCACTTTCCTCACGCTCACTCTGTAACACACTGGGATATCACAAGTAGTTTGTGAATTTTGCGATATTATAATTTGATTGAATTTATGGAGCGGACACCGGTGTAAATGAAAAACCTCTAACACTAAAGAAGTGTTGTTCTACCATCTTGATTTTGTGCGTTGCATAAATGTTTCCATTCATCTTTATCTTGTAGAGTTGTAGAGAAAAGCAACTGGACCTAGTTTGGTTGCATACGTTTCACTTCTCATCCAAGATATTTCATCAGCTCTGGGATTTAGTGCTGGGCAACTAACTAACCTAGCCTACAACTCTGCAAAATGACTGGAAGAAGTGTGCGATTTGGGACACGGCACCCGAGGTGAGAACCAATTTCTCCCCAATTTGGTGTAAAACCGAGGGAAACTGATCGGCCTGGTCACTGGCGGTGATAAAAGACGGCAAGTGGGATTTGTTCGCCCTCACCAGTCACTGCCTGCAGCTGATAGGAAATTAAAGTGGGTGTGTGACAGAAAAGGAAATGATCGAGTGTGCAAATAAACCATCACCAGCAGAGGGTGAAGAAAGAGTAGATTGGTTTTGGAAGGATGTGTGCTACTTTGTGATTATTTGGAGAGAATCAGACGACATATTAGAAAATATGCAGCACTCCAAAAATGTGCGATACATTACTCTTAAATTTGGAAATGAAAGCAATAACTATTTCGTGACTACTCATTATTTATCTTTTACCCAATCTCCCTTATCTGGAGCGATTGTTGCTGCTGATTTCTGTCTGAACTGTTCCTTCATCCACTAAACAGGAATATTTAGACTGTGTCACTATGCGTATGTGTTAACGCCCTATGGAATCAAGCCTGTGGAATCAAGCTGATTTATTGTGCTCTTACTTGTTGCTCCAGTGGGAGCCTGGCAGCCTGCAGCTCATTTTCTGGAGACTCCACACCTTTCAGCATCTGCAATGCACACACAGACACGCACGCACATACACACACCAGCAGACAGGTCAAGGGGAAGCTTCCATTTTGTCCTGATTCAGTCAAGAAAAAGCAGGTTTCTGGGATATTTGGAAGAAACTCTGAGGACTCGGTTATCATTAACTGAGAATCAAGGTTACAATAGTTTGGGATTCTTCAGTTTAGTTTTTTCATGTTTTGGAAATAGTTTAGCTTAGTTTTTTTGTAATATGAGGTATTTATGTCAGGGGGCATTTTAATTATTGAAGCATGTATTATTTATGAACAGTAACCCATGTTCAACCTTGCTGAGAAAAGAAGGCACTAATTTAAACGTTCACACTGATGATTCCTGTATCTGAGCCTGGATCCACTGCACATATAGAAATATAGAAACCACTGTACACACATTTACTGTGTGAGAGGTCTTCAGTTGCTACATAAAGCTCTTTGTAACTGTTGTTTTTTAGGTAAGACATCAGTAACTGTGAGGCTCAGCGTGAGCTCAGCACCTTCCTGGACGTGTCCGCGTCTCTCCGACTCTTTAAGGAGCTGCTGCTTCTGTTTCTGCTGTTGTGTTCAGCTTCATCACTCGTCTCGTCCTGTCCAACACACACACACATACCAGTACTCACTATACTGCAGTACTAGCACAGCAAAGTATAAATACTGCATCACAAGAGAAATCATAGTAAAGTACTATGAGCTTGATGTAGTTAAAGTATTGCAATAAAATTACATACATTTTATGGGTAGTTGTAGTAAAGTATTGCAGTAAAGGATGTCAATATTATGGGTTTATGTTAATGAGCTATGTTTTAGTATTATGAGGTGATGTAGTGAAGTATCGCAATAAAAGTACATGAATATTCAACTATAATCTGTGGAGACATGAGAGAACAGGACCAGATAATTCGAATAAACTAACTTGGGGGTTCATTAAAGTTCTGTAACAACAGTGTAAGTGGTGCTGAGGATCCTGACTGAAGGACCAGGGTTAGGTGGTCCAGACTCACCGGGGTGTCCGAGGACGGGTGGAGCGCCAGGCTGTCGGGAGGACGGGGTCTGTCTGAGACGCCGAGCGGAGCTGGAGAAACAGACTGGCACAGACAACAGACATGGGTCAGACCTGAGCTCCGATTAACTCCTGCAACGTCCAGGAAAGGTTTGGATTGATCTGCAGATATTTAACTGAGTCTGTATGTGCTACACATTATAATAAAAGCAGAGGGAAGTTTTCAGTTGATTTAGTCGCACACACTCGTTACATTAGGGTTCATAGTTGTAAATTAGCAAAAATTCTTCTGAATTAAAATTGACAGAAAATAGTGTCAAATTACATATTACACTATAAACATGTCTCTTTAAGACAGAGAGAATGAAAGTGAAACTCATATTAAACCTTCATAAACACACTTAAATCAACTATTCTGCAGTAGTTTGTACTCATAACAAGGCAATAAAGTTGTTCAACTTTAAATGATGGGCTGAGTGACAGTAAGAGGCACTTCTGTTAATGGACGGGGGTGCGTACTGGTGTGTGCCGGTGTGTGTGTGTGTATGTGTGTGATTACCTCCGGGCTGACGGGGCTGATGGGGCTGACAGGGCTGAGGGCCGGGAGAGGGGGCGGAGTCGGGAAGGGAGGGACGGCCATCTGGTTTATAGCATCATCATTCCTACACACAGAACACACACAGACAAACTATTTAAACTCCAACTATAAGAACTGATCTCTCATTTTATTTTTGCAGACAGTACAGAATTAAAACAAGCTTTCCTGTTTATTTCCCTTTTCAAATATCTAGTAGGTCACAGTCTATGTTGTGACCAGATAACCATCCTCTGTAATTTATGTGATGCAGAGCCTCATGTACTGGTGGTTGTAATGGTTATCCGTTTTTTATGTACTCATCCTCATCATGAAACCACAGACAGAAACCATGTTTATATTCAAGAGGACGTCACTCAAAGCTCAGACGAAGGAAGTATAATACTTCTGTAATTTGTTGTGTTAATTAGAGGAGTCTCCATATTGCTCCACAGACCTAATGCTTTCACTCTTGTTCACGATTTCGGTTTCTGTTATCAGTTTCATATTCGCAATCCTTTTTTGAATTTAAAAAATGCAAATAAAAACTCCACATGTAGTGTGTCTTGCAGTATCCAGGAAAGTGCTATAGAAAAGTTTCACACGTTAATTAGCTCAGTGAGATAGTAGATGATTTTCTATGTTGGTTGTGAGAGTGTAATAACATTGTAATATACATTCCTTTGTTATCTCTGTATGTTCCCGCTTGTTGCTCAAAGTTCCCTGATTTTGCCTAAAACAGCTATATTTACTCTAATAATAATAATATACATGAAATATAATAACCAAAGATGTTAATATCTTCAACTGAGTATAGTGTTATTATTAATGCAGCAGTGCTTCACCACCTGAACCCACGTGTGTGTACTTATGCATTTGTATTAGTATGTATATGTCTGTGTACATTTTTATGTAGGTATCTCTGTATTTGTGTGTGTGTGTGTGTGTGTGTGTCAGAGCTGCAGCAGCTCTGCAGTTCAGCTGCACTAACACAGCTGCTGCATCGCTGCTGCACTGTGAGGACATGAAGTCTGTTCCTGCAGATCTCAACGCAACGATGACGTGACTAAATGCGAGGGAACGTCTGCAGCTTCTAGAATACAGCTTCTCGTGTTGTCAGTGACGTTAAATCAATGAGGAACCTTTTTCCTCCTGCTGTCAAACTTAAGGACATGACAGAGAAAGAGTGAACAACAAATGTGTCTTTACAGCTGTTGTCAGTAAACAACAGGTGGATCATCAGGTGTGATGCAACTGGTGTCTCACTGGTTGAATATTAGAACCATGACGTACCATTAGAAATACTGGAGTCTAAATTGAATCAGCAGGGATATATTAAAAATCAGCTGGATGCTTTAAACAGGGACTGTTCCTGTTCTGTATGATGTATTGTTTCATATCGCTTAAACGTCTCTGTAATTGTCTGCCGCAGGATGATGCCCAATTTTTTTTTCTGACCGACAGCTAATGCTTTTTTACTGGTCATTCACTGATAACATGAAATATATATATTTTTTGGCTGTAGCAAGTGCTTCAAGGGGGCGGAGTGGTGAGCAGAGAGTGCGATAAGAAAGAGAGGAGGCGGTGGGACGGAGGTTTGTCAGTCTGCGTTCAGCTTGTGGAGAAGCTTTAAGCTGCTTTTGCTTCTTCCAGCAGCTGTGAGCTCTTCCCTGCACAGTTTGATCAAACTTTCTAATATATAAACAGATTAACAACACAAAAAGCGCTGTGAACAGAAACTCCTCTGTAGCAGCAGACAGCCTGTTCCTGGAAACTCCAGACTGACCAATGGAGCTCATTTCCCCCCCAACACATATGCTCCCTAACATTTAGAATGTGTAGACCTGCGTCCAGCCAATGATGAAACTCTTGGTTTTCACTATGGATGTCAAACATTGATTTTCCTCCAATTCCAGGCTGTAAAAATTGGGAATTATTAAGGTTATTAAGGTTAAAAAAATATGTGTGAAGTGTAGCTCTCCAACATCAACTTACTACTTCATAAAGTAGTCACGAGATCAGAATACAAAGTGATCCTGCTTGGCTCTGAAAAGTATCACATGACTCAGTTTAACTTCTGTGTGAAGTTCTTTTGGATGCAAAACACTGTAGTATGTCAATGTAAGATCGAAACAAGATGGATGGTATCAAATGTGGCCGACACAGCTTCCTGCTGGGTAACACTGTGTTGAAGCAAACATTGTGGTTCTACATTTGTGCTGGAGATTTCTGTTCAGAAGACTGAGAGGCTGCTGGAGTTAAATAACTGTAATTTAACTACTTCAATGCTCTGTTTAACGGCACGGAAAGGACAAGAAGATAATGAGCTGTTCACACTGGTCAGCTGAAAAACTCCCTCAGGACCGACTGTGAGAGAAGACAAGGAGGAGGAGGAAGATGAAAAGGACAAGGACAGTGATGAGGATGAAGATGAGGGAAAGGAGGACAACGAGGATGAGGTGGATAAGGAGGATGTCAATGAAGTACCACTAGTTGGTCAATAAAGAAACACTTATTCCGTCAGTTTTCAGAGATATGTGGTTTTCACTGGACAGAAAGTTTATAAAAGACATCTCTCAGACTCTCAAACCAAAGTAGGAATTAGGATAAATACTCAAGAAAAAACAAAATTGTACTTTAGTACCTGTCTAACCAGCAGCAGCCGTGCTCTGACAGTCTCTAAGTAAACATTGATGGATCTTCTGCCTCATTTCATGGGTGATATATGAAGGAGGGAATAAGGGAGAGGAGGAGGCGGAGCATAAAACCAACATCAAGTCCCTGAAGGGTTGTGACAGACAGGAAGGAGGCGGAGCAGAGGGAGCGACACCTGCAGCATGAGGACATCTGGTACACGAGGACACGTGGTGCGAATGAACCATCAGGACGCCTCAAACCACAATGAAGCCTCCCATTTGATTTGAGGGACTGAATGGCTGCCAGGTTAGAAGAAAAGATGGACGACCCCGGGTCTGTTTCTACAGGAAGGTCTCACCGCTGAACCTGGAGACGTGTTCAAAGGACAGCTCCACTTTTTTTTCCCAGTGTTCAGCAGTGAAAGTGGTTCCTCAATCATTCGATATATGTGTTTTTTTGTCTGATTGCTTATCATCGTCAAATCATATGTATCTGTAGTCTGATCAGAAGGGGAAGGGAAATTCTGCCTTTAATCTTCAACAATACACCCAGACATTATTGTTACCAATTGAAAGATCACAAGACAATTTGTTGTAAAAAATAAGAAAAAAAAAACTATGTACACAGACTTAGTGGTATAAGTGACAGGAAACATCAAACATGAAGAAGAAAAAAACAGATGATATGAAAAAAATCCTGAAAAAAATGCACAAAAACTGATTTAAAAAAATCAAGTCAAATTGAACATTTTAAGTATAATTATGAGGTAAGAATGGATTAATATGAAATCCATGATTGGATGGAAACTTGACTTTAGACAATGTTGCACAGCTGTTTTCACAGTGGAATGACTCAAAAACTTAATTAACTCAGACAACTAAAAATACATTTTTGTCTCTCCGTCTTACATTCCATCTTTTCTTTGTCTGTGCCTCCATTTGTTTTTTTGCCCAGTTTTTGTTAATGTGTTTTCTCTCCTCTGTGAAGGTGAAGCTGACGGGAAACGGGATTTATGGGTCAGTCTGCTACGTTCCGCTTCAGTCATGCAGGACGGACTCTGTCATCACACTGCAAAAACTGAAATATTAACAAGTGGAAATGTCTTCTATTTGGTGCAATAACTGCAATATGGAGTAGAATTATCTTGAATTAGCTCATTGTACTGCCAGATACATTTTATTATTTCAAGTATTTCCTTTTTTCTTGATTGAGAAAAGTCTCAAGACCTCAAGCCAAAAGTAAGATCACAAGAAATATGAGATTAAAAAAACAAGAGAATAAAAAAGATGAGTAAAAAGACAAAAAATGTCTTAGGTTTAAAGACAAATATATGAAATTAGACAATGTGACATGATAAAAGACATTAAGGCCTATTTATTTTAAATGACTAATATCAGAACTAAACAGGTGGGGATGATTCAATTAAAATGGGAACCTGCAAACCCAGGCCTTTTTTATTGATAATTAGAAACTTGGCTCTTATTGAGCTGCTGTTCCATAAGAGCACAGCTTCTTAACTACTTTTCTTTTTCTTTTAATCATTTAGAAGGGTGAAAACATAGAATTGGAATCTCACTGTACAAATACACTGGCACATTCAATATGAGCCAATTACTCTTGGCCATTTCAAAGTAAAACTTTATGGATTATCTGATTATATGTACTGCTGTAGCACACTTTTTCAGGTGGTCACCAGAGACTGCAGGCCATGTAAAAGTATTATATCCTGATAAGCTCCTGACGCTCCGCTCAACAGTGAGCACTGCATTCCCTCAGCTGTGGCGGAGCTGCTCGGAGAGAAAATAAACTCCAGTGGATCAGAGTGTGATCCCTCCTTCTCTACAAATGCTGGTTCTATAATAAATAAATATATAATATGTACATTCGGTCCTGTGTTTGGTGCTGTGACCGTTCACTCTGCATACAAACTGCACCAGGGTTCACTTACAAATGAAGAGAGACTCCTGTTTTCAAATCTCTATGTTATTCCTTGTCATGACACTGACCTGAAGGTCCCTATCCTTCCAAGGAACAGGAAATTGTTGTAACCTCATCATACTTTGTCCAACCTGCATCAAATGTCTCCTGCTTCGTAAGTGACCCCATAAACACTCCTGCACAACCATATGAACTCATTATAACTCATATTAAGCCATTGACCCTCCTCTGGCAACAGGAAGTTGTGCAGAACACACGATATACACCAACATCACATATACCCAAATGGTGTTTTCTACTGCAGCATAATGCACACAGTCGATGATATTTAACCTCTTTGCACAAGGTCTGATGACAGTCCAGGTTTCACCTTGTCCACCAGCCCTCTTTAAAAGGCCTCTTTAAAAGGCTTCTTGCCCCCACTGCCTCATGCCATGACCTGTGCAGAGGTGAGAGTGCCCTTTCATTTCATTTATTTGTCCCCCAGTGTACTGTTAGGTGTAGTTGTGCCAGCAGAGATGACCCCCCGCAGGAAACCCCTTTATTTACACTCCAACTATGATGCCACCACAGGTCATTGGCCCCTCTCTTTCCTCTTGCTGAAGACTCTCCCTAAATGGCTCATCAACAGAGCACAGCTCTGTTCTTCTGCTCCTAACAGCAGGAAAAGCTGCAGGACAGAAGCCTTCAGCAGCTTCTCTGCTCGGAAAACATCTCTCAGAACATCCTCAGCCATTCCCCCAGCATCTAATAGGGCCTGCAAATGTGCAACTCAAAGCAAGCAAGTCAGGCCTGGTTCTTCCAACCAGCAACAAGGAGCAACACGGCCTGTGTGACCAATCTTCTCCTCCACCCCACCGCTGGAAACAACCTCCTTCAATCATTTTAGGAAGCAAAACCAAAGAACAACTTCTCCCCCTTTCTTTCCATGGACTGGTAATATGACTTAGGCACAGAATATTAACAAAACATGGCTGAGCAAGACTGTTGCACTTTGGTAATATGTTTGGATTTAGGTTATGGTTAACTGTGAGAAGGTTAGGTCTGATGTTAGTGTCCCAACAGACACCAACAGACACCAACACACACACACACACACACACACACACACACACACACACACACACACACACACACACACACACACACACACACACACACACACACACACACACACACACACACACACACACACACACACACACACACACACACACACACACACACAAGCACGCACACATACGCATATAGAACCACTTTACTACAGAATCTTTCAACCCTTACTAGCCATTAATAAGATGATTGTTGTTTATGTTATTAAGTCAATTGTTAATCAGAACTCTGAATTGAAAGTTTCTTTTCCTGTCATCCAAAATGTGAATCCCCAACTCTAGAAAATAATAATTTATCTCTATTTCTAATGAATGAATAACTATTTCCAATAATTATTGATTAGCCAATGTAATCTGAAGAAATAGTGCGAGGCACTACATTTTAACGGTTCCACAAGTGAGGCAGGCAGAACTGTGTGATAATACTGGGCTGTTTATGAAGTAAAAAGGTTCCTGTTCCTGAACCCTTTTGATTACAGTCATAACTCTGGTCTCATTTGAAATGTAAGCCCTTAACTTTTACAACCAAAAAGTCAGAATGAGTAAAAGTGATCTTGAAACTTAAAAGCTGTAGAAGTTTCACTCTGACCTTTTAAACAGATTGTTAAAACCCACTTTAATATCATGTTAATACAATGATTATTTGATCTTTGAAACCAATAAACCTGCATTTTATCACCAGCGGTCCCTCTCAGGCGTCACGCCGGCAGGGTGACAGTTAAACGTTCTGTTGCCATGGTGACATGCTCAAAAGGCTCCTGCCTCACAGACATCCCATCGCTCATTGCTGTGGCGACCTTTATCCAGAGATAAATCATTCAGCGGCGGCCCGTGGACACGGCTTTAATGAGATTTTGTCACCTGGCTGAACACGGCGAGGGTGGCGGCGTCCTCCCGCTCTGACACGCTGGGCGGGATTCAATCAGAGCAGCCGCGAGGAAACACAATGCCACGACGGCGTCACGAGAGGGGACGTCCAACTCTGACCCAACACCGGCTTTCCTGCTATGTCTGACACAGAGGGAATCATGGGAAGAACCACACGACCAGATCTAATCAAACTAGTAGCATGCACACACACACCACCTAACTTCGACTGTTGAAAATGCTTCTTATATTCTACTTTTTTATGCAGTGCTTCCCTTTTTGATCTACAGCACTGTGCAAAAAATTAGAGTCACTTGCGATGCTTTGATTCTGCTTCATAATGCAACACAATGAGGAAGGTCTAATCATACCAGTCTGCATCTGTCTGTCAACACAGAGTCGCCATAACACACATGCGTGTGTGAAACTGCAGTAAAGTACACATGCCTAAGATATCCATGTTCATTTACATCCATGCAGCCTGGGGTGCTGACCACACACAAGAAAATCTCCACCTCTGGCACGGGCCGCGGTGTGTTCCTGCACGATGACCCTTTCATATTAATCAGATAATCAATCATTAGTATTGACTGAACTCTGATGCAGAAAGGGTAGGCTTTGGGATTTCAATGTACTTTTTGTTTTAATATTTGCAAATCTTTAAAAGGGAGCAATTTTACCTCCAATTAATCAAAACTTTCGAACAATAGTACTGATCGGCCTGCATAACTGCCTGTCTACAGGCTGGCCAAAATCAATCCACCTAATTAGTCAGCCGGGCTGTCCGTCAAAAAGCTGGACTGCTGCAGATTACTGTGATGAGTGAGAAGCATAGAGCCATTAACCGGCCACCTGAGAACCAGCGGAAAAGGTCAGGAAAAAGATTTGGTGAAAACAAAAAATGAAGATTCTGGTTGGTCAACAAGCGGTTTGCTGGTGTTGCATCAAACAGACCACCTCACTTGCTGTACCAATTTTGACAGGTACTGCTATGCTTTCTATCTGTGATAATATTGAGAGAGGGTGAGGGGAGGTGTCAGGAATCAAATTGTGTTCCAAGAGACGACAACATGTTTGGTTGAAACAAGAAATGCCCCCTGTTCTTTTAAAGATGCCAGTCTTGGACATCACGCTCATCTATGATTCATCAGTGGCCGGCAGCCTGGATATGTCACATTAATGGAGCTGCTCAACTCGCTTGGAACCATGAAAGAGGTTATACCTAAAATAGTACCAGAGATACTGAATATGACCTTTACTGTTAGTATACACAATATCGCAAATTGGCTCCACATTGACAAACTAAAATATTCTCACATGTATTTTACTATTAAAACAAGTAGTATAATATACTATACTAATTGACACAGTCTGCAAAAAGAGTACATAATACTGTAAAAACATTTTGCTGCTAATACTTCTGTACTTTTACATAACTTTTTAATTTCAGGACATTTAATTAAGTATTTTAAATCATACTATTTCATGTTACTTTATCCACATCTGTATGTAATAATATATATTTATTAATCATCAGTCTTACACTCGCTGTTTTTTTCCCTCTTTTCTAAACATTTTTTTGGTGAATTAAATCCTCTTAACCTACATGAACCTTAATCCATCATGAACGTGAAACCTATAAATAAAATATTTATCTTGACATAATTGCAGTGTTTTAAGTATCAATTAGACGGTCCATTACATTCACATGGAGGTGATGAAACGGGTTTTTACAGCCACACAGAGCAGCAATGAGTCTTTATCTGAGGACAGCGAGGGGACGTGCTGTGATTTATGCTTGGTGTTGTCATGCGGGCGTCCCGTGAGCCCGCGCTCCATCCTGACGCCTCCACATACACACGGGCCCTCAGTCAGAGTGATGGGGGTCTTTAGCAGAGTGTCTCTCCACTCATCAACACTCATCTGTCTCTGTTTGTCAGACTACCGACATTTAAATATTCATCACAGACAACAAGCAGCCTGATGATTGATTCCTGCAGCCACACAGAGTCTATATCATGTATATTTATTATGTTATGTTCATCTTTGAATGCACTATATGTATTTGTCTGCTGCTAGGGGCCTCAATTAAAACAATAACAAGAGACATAGTTGATGGCGTCATGAAGCAACATTATTCGAGCTGCTGTCAGCTGGTGTCTGTTAGGATTCTTTCAGTAGTAATCAATAAAGCTCAGAGTTTCACTCAATAAACAAGCAGACTGCAAGATTCACGTTAACAATCTTTGTTTTTTTATGATGCTTTTCAACAGATGATGGACGTCTGGATGTGGCCAGGAGCAAAGTTGCTGCAAACATTATCTTACCTCTAATAGTTTAAGATCCAGGCATTCAGGAATTTTAACTGTATCTGAACTATCTGCAAAGGCTATTTGTTGCGGCTACCTGATAAAAAATAGATGTATATTTTTGTATCAAATCAAATAAGTCAATATTGTCCTGTTGGTGATGTACAGCAGGACACACTGAATTGATCTGTTGGTTCATCTTAAAAAAAAACACCTTTGGACACATTTTGCATTAAGATAAAACTTCTGCACACTGTCAATCGATAGCAAAAAGAAAAAAAAACACCTTTTTTAAGTTTGGGTCCCAGTCAGATTATGTTTACAAGGGGGTAGGAAAACTATTTGAAGAGGTTTGTTGATCCACATGGACCAATCTTGGATGAATCTGTTTGTGGATAATGGATCATGGATCATATTTTGCTAGTGATTGACAGTGTGAGAGAATTTTTTTTCTGCACAGCCTTTTTAGCCTCCGCTTTGCACCTGTCCATTGCCTGGATGTGCACAACTTTTCCACTTTTGGAATTAATGACATTAAATTAAGTTGTGATGTAAATAACAAGACATATTTATGGTTTCAATACAAAAATTATCAGTGTATATTTATTGTCAGTTGTCATTATAATATAAAGTAAATTTGACAACATTGGAGTTCTCAACATTTCATGGTTCACATTACTGCATGGAGACAATTCTGAAAGAGCAATCAGCCAGTATGATAGAAGCCACTTTGACCAAATACCATATGAATTAAATCAGGTACTAAACTCAGTTTATGTTTCCACAGCAGCTACACCTGTTGAGTTCCACAAGGCTGTTATCTGGGGCCTCTTCTGTTCAAAATCAACATGCTCCCACTAGCTCGGATGATGTTAAACAAAACAATATGTTACTATAGCTATGCAGATGGCACACAAACTTACATAAACATATTATTAGAGGACAATAATCCAATGTGAATCCTGAGAACACTGTGCACAAATCCATAATTTACCAGAACATTCTTCACTTAAACAAAGATAAAACTGCAGTAATTGTTTTGATTAAGTCAGCGCTCAGCTTCAGTCAGTAATATTGTCAGAAATCTTCCTGCACCTAAATCTATCACCCTGCTGTCAGCTGAAGAAAATATCAAGGATTAAAGGTTTTATAAAAACTGTGTTTACAGGTCATGCTATAGATGCAGCTCAAGTAATCACTCAAAAATGACCATTGGTTTAGTGTTGAATGGTTTATTTCTGATCTCCTGCTATGTCTCGAACCATCCATGCCTCTTATTAAATAATTATTAGTTTCTTACACTGCACTGTGACTTTTACTCTATTCTTATTCTATGTTTTTAAATCTATAATTTATTCAATTTTAGCCTTTTCTTTATTTTTTTATTTCTTTGAATTCTAATATGACTGTTTTACATTGAATGTAAATGTACTTTGTCTCAATGGCTTTACTTTTTTTTATGAAAAGCATTAAATTGCCTTGCTGTTGAAATGTGCTACATGAATAAAATTTAGATGCTCATTTACTGGCAAGAAGTGTTGTTAGCATCTGAACAAGTACTTTCTGCACCTGGGGAAATGATACTAATGCTGACAGAAAGCATCAAGCCAGATTCCTGTTTTTATCAAAGCTAATATCTGCTTTTCATACTTCACAACATGAACATGAGCAGTCTCTTGAAGTCAGAACACACGATTCTTTATTCTGTGAATTTTTGATGCTGCTTGTTGTTGCATTCTTGTTGCAGTGTAGGTAAAAAAGTAGATTTTAGGATGGACAAACTCTGCAGATGAAAGAGAATTTATAAAGTGGAGGGCAATCATCCTCCATGCAGTGTCCTGACCGCCCTGCAGACTTAATCCTGCCTCAACAAGCAGCTATCCCGGCCTTAATGAGACATTAGTAATATACACCACACCTGCTCCTTGCTTCGAAGCTGCAAATCAATAGCAGACATGGAAAGCTCATTTCTGCCTCTGTGGAGGAGGATTTGGAGGTGGAGGGCCAGGAGAGTTTAATCTTCTGCTGCAGAGATTCTCCCATCCTCAGCTTCTTTTCCATCTCAAATGGCTCATTTTGAAAATAAAGAACCGTCTTCTCCGGTTGGGTTTCATCAACTCGCAATCCACAGTGACTTAAAACCCGGAGCTGTGTGACAAGTTTGACAGTTTGACAACGAAGCCGGCTCTGTCTCTCAGATCACATTGGCGGGTTTTAATTTGGGCTCGGAAGTCTGAGGAAAGCCGTCATTTTGTAGCAGAAGCCAGCTGCCTGTTTTTCGGAGGTTTCGACTGAATGCTGCAGCGGCGGCGACGTCTGGGAGCGTCAGATCATGTTCTGCAGCCGCTCAATGACATGTAACAGCCTCAAACATGATTGCATTGCTGTTCCCGCTGTGACAGGCTCAGATTCTTTTCAGTGAGCGTGTTAAAACAGCAGTCAGGTGTCTATATCATTCCTGCTGTTCATACTGATACTAAATCATCCTTCCTTGCTTTAATGTCAGAGACTGAGATAAAATCCACAGAGGAAGGTTTTCTGAGGCTTTAGCATTTTTAGCTTTTCATGTAGATTAGATATCGGACACATTAAAGGGATAGTTCTGTATTTTGGGCTTCTAATCCATGTTCCTGGCATGTACCTGAAGTATAGAGACCATACAAAAATCTGCTCATGGTTCAATCTCACCTGTCAATAGGTTGACCACAGTACGACTCTAGTAAACCTCTGCTGCTGTGTTGTAAATAAAATCAATGCTCATTTACAAGCCTTTTAATGGAATGACAGATGAATGGAATGAGAACATTATACAATACAACTCAAAGAGACGTGTACAATTACATTACTAGTGTTTATTCAGTGTTTTTCATTAAGTTAATTAGTTTTTTCTACTAGGATTCAACCCTGCCATACCCTATAACTTAAGAAAAAAATAATGAGAAAAAATTGTGGGCAAACTTGTTTCTTCTTGTTTGAACAGTGTTAGGGCCGTTAGGGTCCATATTCTTGAAAGGTGTATTTAGCTTTGAGTTTTAATGGATCCTGCAGATGTTGCAAATAGCACAGAATGTTTAATTAATGATGCACAGGACTTCCCTGCTTGTGAGTTTTTGATGTTTTCTCTTTGATTCTCCACATTCAGGAAGCTCCCAGCTGCTGCCACCTCAGGATGCCTGCCAGCATCTCCTTTTGGAAGATGTGTGTTCTCATCTCTCCCTCGTTCATCATATTCTCGTCTACACCTCAGCCTCCGCTACAGATCCCCTGATTTTAGCAGAAGAATCGATAGTTTTATTTCGGTCAGCGGAGATAAAGCCAGAGACGATGCCCGGGGAGGGAGGCCAGAGTCGAATGAGACACTTTTCAGGGATGTAAACAAGTTTTCCTCAATCACCTCTGTGGAACTCACTGGCATCTCTATTGAATTAAACCGAACAAAAAGCTTTCCACTTCTGTGCCTGGCAGCAGGTTAAGCAGCAGAATAAGTGAAAGAGTTTGTTTCACATAACTCTCTGTTAGTCAGCATCCTTCGGGCCACTCACACGAACCGAAAGAGTGTTTTATATTTGTGTATATTGTCTGGCGAACAGTTTCCCAGCATGCCTTGCAGTCCTACCTGAGCAGGATGAGCTTCACCTTGGCGGCGGCACTCTTAATGATGGCTGAGGCATTCTGGTGACTCCGCCCATAAAGGATCTGGTTGTTAATCTGAGAAAGCGAGAGAAAAAACAATGAAGCAAGAGAGAGAGTGACAGGGAGAGGGGTAGAGAGTTAGATTTATTAATTTCATAAAAGTTCTGAATAGGTTTTTCAATATAGATTATGTTGAATTCAGAGTTTGAACTGGATTCACCTATGGAGGAATCACATCAACTCAAGGCTCCACTAACTACCACAGAGTGTTAAAAAACAGTCAGAATATTTAGCAAAAGAAGGTAGAATGAATTAAGAAAAAACAAATGACAATTTTCCAGAAAAGTAGGTCTTTCTGTCTTTTATAATAATAGTTGTAACAACACAAAAAGAGACGAAACCACAGACTGAGAAGTTTTAACCAAAGAGTTTGAGACGTGTAAACAGAAGCACATAGAAGACAAGGGGCCAGGTAGTGTCTGAAACTCAGGAAATAAACTAGTGAACGACACATTCACTCCGCATGTTTTCTCATTATGCTGCTAACAAAAATACCTGGTTGCAGGAAAACCAATGAGACACACTCACACATACTTGCTGTAATGCAGCTGTCTTCACATGACAGTTTGATGATGCTGCATATTATTGCTTCCAAGGTCTCAGACACACACACACACACACACACACACACACACACACACACACACACACACACACACACACACACACACACACTTTAATCGAGACAAGCATTATTTGAAAGGTCATTGAGCTGTGAGGTCATAAACTAACGAGTTAGAGGCTACCAGCACTGTAAAATGATAACTCAAATTCTCACACATGTGCACACATGCACGCAAACACACACACGCAGTGGAGAAAGTTTTTTTCTCTTTTAGTACAACTACCTGATGAAGATATTACATCATGTTTATATTAATAAACATTGCCATCATGAACCACAGCCTGTGTGTGTGTGTGTGTGTGTGTAATCATCCAGGCTTCCCTTGGCTTGAACATCAATTTTTCACAGAGCTCTGACACTGCTGTAATGAGGAGGAGAGATTTAGGAGCAACTCTGTTTAATATTCATACGGAGAAATTAGAAATCTTCCTCAAAGTCCTTTTTATTTTTTATACTTCCATCACAGCTCAACAGAAACAGTCTGAGGAAACACATAGAGGGAATTTGATGCCAAAAAAGCACTGTAAACGTGTCAGATATTTACAGATGTGAATAACTCAGACTGCCGAAGCCTCATCGAAGCTTCACATATACTTTAAATGACTGTGGAAACACGGTGGATTGTGTCTCCATCACTGATGTTAAAGCACATCTGAAGGATCTTTTTATATCAGTATGAACAGGAGGAACAATAAAATGGAATTGCTGTAATGTGATTTAATGTGCTGTTATACAGTTTTATGAAGCAGGCTATGCGGAAAAGTCTGTAGATGTATGTGGTCCTGAAATATTTAAAAGTTATATTATCAGAACATATATTAATAGATAGATTGTCTAAATTAAACCTACAAATTCTTTCACTACTACTGATTCATCTATGTCTGTAGGACTTCATATTAATTTCATTGCATATGCATAAAATTGGAATTTGCAACTTCTGACCAGAAAAATACAAAGTTCAGCTTATGAATCCTCCAGGTCTGTGATTTCCCTTTGTGACAGGAACTGAAACGTGCCTTTGCTACAGGACCCGGCTCAGGTTCAGAGTCATGCGGTAACGTGTTGCGACACCCGTTCTCACCTCCAGCAGCTCGTCTCCAACCCGGATGCGTCCATCCCGAGCGGCCGACCCCCCCGGATGGAGGCCCACCACGAAGATGCTGAGACGGGAGCGGTCCCTGTTCCCCGCCAGGCTGAGACCCAGACTGTGCCGCTCCTTCTCCAGCTCCACGCACAGCAGCTCCCCCTGCAGGTCTCCATAACGCTCACACCAACGCTCTGCACGGAGGACGGCGGCGACAAGGGAGAGGAGGAAGTTAAAACTAGGAGATCGCAGCTTTCTTCAGGCAAACAACAGGTTTGTCTACTTTGTCTATTATTTTTTAATGAATGTGTGTATATACAGGAATCCTGAAATTGATGTCAATACCTTCTCAACACAATTTCAAGTCTCAAGGTACCTTCAAGTGCCTGAACAAAACATTAAAATACATTTTTTTGCATAAATAAAACAAAATACATTTTCAATTAATATTTTCTTTGATGTGCTGCTTCGTCACTGTTTAGTGACAAAAATGACAATGATGGCCAACAGCAGCCTTGTGGCTAGCACGTGGAAAATCATCCAAGGTTTGAACTCCGCGAACTTGCTGTTTCCCCATTTTTGTTTGCTTGTTGTCTTGTTTGATGTAATCATCAAAATACCAATACCAAAGAGTGAATATAATAATAATAACAACATTGTGAGTACGAATTTTTTGTATACTTTTTAAGGATCTTCATTCTTCCAAAGTCAGAGTACATGGACAACCTGCACAAAATGTCTTACTGAATATATTTTCACAGCATTTAACTGTGTTGTTGATACTGTACATTTAAGCCAAAAGTAAAAAAAAGAAGAGGGGATGGAGGGAGACTCAAGGAATAAAGGAGAGGAGGTGAAGGTAAGAAGTAATTGTTTAAGAGGGAAAATAAATCACTTTTCAGATGAAATGCAGCTAAACATCCTGTGGAATAAACAACATGTGACCCAGATATGAAACCTGGGATTAAACCAGAATCACTGAGTCAGCTGGAGTGTGACTGTGAACAAATATAAACTAACACACTAAAGATGAGGGGCGACCTCTGGTTTGAGGAGTTTTCTATTCATACTCCCTAAACTGAAGCAAACACACTTTTCTTTGGACCTGGCCAGCTTCTGTTTGATAATATTCTATTTAAACCACTTTATTATGAGGAGGAAACATCTTCGTTTTAATAAGTAAAATTATTATTACAAGATACTTCTTCTCTTTGGACTGATAAAGCTTTTATTCTGACAGGCAGAAACATTCCGAACTGTGTTTGTAGAGTAAATGTTTTAAGTCTGAACATTTTGGTTTCTGCCTCTAAAATCTAAAATAAAAATAAATGTGCATATTTGAGCAGAGGCGAAAGTTTCCGAAGAAAATACACAAACCGTATGTGTGCACAGGAAATGATGCGTGTTGAATATGGAATGAAAACTGCTGAATCATGAGCAGCTAATGAAGCTGCTCGTGAGTTTTCTTTCCCTCCCCCATCCTGTGAGTCACAGACTCTTCTTGTGATTGAGGAGTCAGATTGAGAGCAGGCGTTTTTTTCTCTACGTGAAGGTGGATGGAGTGGGAGTGAACAGGCGGAGGGCAGCGGGTCACTGTGGAGTCAGAAAAACACGACTGAATCGATGCATCAACGCCAGCGAGGACACCGGTCTGACTGACGAGGGTGCATTGTGTGTGTGTGTGTGTGTGTGCGTGTGTGTGACTCAGGTGGACGTGCTGCATCATTCATCACTTGCCGCATGAGTTTTTTTTTTTTTTTTTTGCAAAGCTAATTAAAAGAGGTGAAGTAAATCCCCGGAACACTTCAGTGACACCTTGGTTTAACCCACAAGTTCCTCCATGATCGTCACTTCATCTGTGTTTTATGTGAGGTTGTATTGCCGCTAACAAGATAGCATATCTGTGGTTCTAAAACAGCAGCGTAGTTTTACATGTCCTCTAAAGCCTCCCCCTGGAGCTCTGTTAAGAACAGGTCATTTAATGCCTGCCTCATTAATATTAATGAGCCAGACCGTCATATCATCAAAAAGATATCATCTAGCTTTCTACCATATGGGACTTTTAAACTCAGCAACACTTTCTCCCGTTGCTGTTTCTTTGCTAAACTGTGATAAACTAATGAATGGAACTATTTGCTCACTATACATAACTAACCGCAGCACTGCAGTGTGTTGTGAAGAGAGCAGAACGGAGCAGTGGGGCACATCAGTCTGAAGACTGAGTCATGGTGAGGCCTGAGGAGAAAAAAACAGCTCAGAAAGAGGTTAAAAGACGATGTGAAATTGACACCATGTTGAACACAACTAAAAATGACAGTTACCTGCCGCAAACCTAAATCAGGTGCTTTTACTTTCAATGTATCACGACAGACAAACTTTGGATTCAGATTAGAGTTCTGATGATGGCTACAGAGTTTATTTTCCAGCCGTTCTAATTTTTTTTAGCGGAAGCAATACCATACTTTTTAAATCAATAACACTAATCTAAATTTGGGTCCGTTTCGCCCCCCACAACTGAACTGCTTCTCGTTAGGTACATACCCAATAGAGAGGACAGTACTTCTGCCTTGCTGTTTCCCAATGAGGAGACATAACATTTATTCATGTTTTCTCTTGTTTAGCCTAACCAGGCAGCAGAGATGTGCGATCGCTTTTTGTTAGAAGACTGTTGAAAATGTCACACGCAGATAAAGCCATATAGCCTTGGAAGAACATTCTGTACTCGCACAGTTGTTATCCCAAGATGTCACAATGGCCTAGACAAACCAGTTTGAACCAGTTTATCTCACCCCAAAAACATAGGTGTACTTGTTTTTATAACCATATAAGGGAATGTTAGCATACCACCGCGCCCGAAAGCATGATGCGGTTATGTACCCGTTTTGAGTGTATAAGTAAAGGAACGAGGAGCTGCTCTGCGCGTCTCTGCTCTGTGGCTTAGATGTTGCAGTAGCAGGGTGCCCTTCGTACAAAGAAAGCTCTGGTGTCTGACTCTCATTTATTCTGATCTCTAATAGGTATTGAGCGAGTGGGAAAACTCCTGACAGTTTTGTTTTTAAATCTTTGTTGGATCATAGTCAAAAAGACCCTACAGCTTCTGTAGGCGATGACTCTGCAAATTCACTCTATTACGCGAAGACAGTCATTTCATAAGACACAGCATCAAATCAAATAAAAGCATCATAACTGTGGTTGAAAATACAGAAAATAAAAAAGGAGAATTAATATAAATTATGACATCATTAGAAGATGATCAGCAGTGACGTGAAGAAAAGAGGGATAAAGCGTCTAAAACTACACACACAGAAACACTTAGTGCAGTCAGTTTAATGAGAGCTTAATTCTGTTAGAGAGATGGAAAGCAGGTGTGTGTGTGTGTGTGTTCGCGTGTGTCTGTGTGTACTTATGCACTCCGCTTAATAGCTTATTCATCACAGATAACTGTGTGTGTGTGTGTGTCCTGCAGATGTTGATGTGTCTCAGGGGAAAGGGCAGCAGAGATGAGGTGGATGAAGGGCACAGAGGAAACAAACACGCAGCAGAGTCACACTGAACGGCTGTTTGTCTACAGTATAAAATACACATCACTGCGTTTATTTCGTTCTATTTTGATTTTTATTTTATTTTTGGCTTAAGTGAACTCAGATCACCTCTATAACCCTCTCAATGTCTGTCTGTGACTGAGTATCCCAGAATGCATTTTGCACAGCATGTTAAAATCAATTCAATAAGAGAATGTGTGAGTATATGTCTACTATGAGAAGACGTCCTCAGAGAAGAATATGACTTCCGATGAGAACTTTACACTTTTAATTACCTTAATAGTTTCTGCAGTGGAAGTGAATGAGAAGTTTTGGCCTGTACTGTATAAAACATAAATTGCTGACCTCAACAGCACTATCTAGTCTACATCTCACATCTGCTGCTGTATTTTACCTGTTGTTATGAGTTACGACTACTGTATGTAGTAACTCAATTTGTAATAATTATTTATTTCTGACACCGAAGTACAAAGTGAAACCTACGGCTTAGCTACAGCAGGACATCATTAACCCTTTCAGCCAAGCATGAATCCAGCTCTAATTAAAGAGCATGAGCGGTGACTGTGCTGAAGACTGTAGAAGATGGCGCTGCGCTGCACTGAGCTGACTGAATTATGGCAGGTCCATGTACCTCGCCAGAGAGTCTGGGCTGCTGAAACACTGACAGCCCGTTTTACTTTGACGATGGTTTAATTCAACTGCATTATAAAATCCTCAGAGAGGGACACAGCAAACATCTGAAGCACATCACCTGATGTCCTTTTGCCTTTAAAATATTGGTGAAGTAGTTTTTTTTATCTTCTTTTCATAGATCTCAAAGTGTTATGTTTTAATTAAGGCAGTAAATTCACCTCTTAAATGAAAAAGATATATTATCTTGATTAAAATCTATTGATGTTAACTGACGAGTGTGAAAGGTCACATGGCCGGATCGGTTTGCTTGATTCTTTCCAGACGATGTCTTCCTCAAAAAGTAGCACATCTAAAAATTAACAGATAAATCTAACATATATTATACATATTTCCATAAAGGGTCGACAAATAATATATTTTGAAAATTATACTCCTGCATGTACATTTCGCTAATAAGAGATGATGTGTTAATAGCCACAATTGTAACTAATAGTGTAATACAGAGTACAGTTCTACTGAAAACGCAGGTTTGGGCTGTTAATCCTTCTTATCTTGTGTTTGTTTGTTACCCAGTTTAAAACTATCCGATAATAAAAGAGTCCGTAGAAACTGACTGATAGTCATGGCCCAGATAGAAAGCGTAAACCAGGCCATTTCCCAGGTAAACTATTGAATGGTGATGCAGAGGTGAACTCTCTGGTGGATGCGAAAAATGTTCATCTGAACATGTGTGCCCGACGTGTGCTGCACCTCCCAGGTGCTCACTCAAGCAAACTCACCACCACAGACATATCTTGAAGAATCTCCTACAGAGACTAGTCAACAGATGAGATGCCATGGAAAATGAGACCCCAAAACCTCACTCAAATGTACAGCCCTACTGCAGTCCATTAGTTCCTGATGATGTAACCTTCTACTCTGAGGAAGTTCACTGTTTCGCATCAAAGACCTGTTCAACGCTAACCAGAGGGAAGACACTTGACCTGAATATGGATGAGATTCTGACCTCCTGTGGGGTTCTTCTCGCATCTGGCTACAGTTCTGTGCTGCCGTGGCACGTTTGGTGCTGATATCTACAATAAGAAGGAATGGCCTTGACGAGAAAACTGCTTTCCATCTGTTTTATAACTCAAGAGGCCACAAAAGACCGTTTCTACAAAGTATGGCGCATATTCCGTGCAATAAATGAGGCTTACAAAACAACGCCAGATGCATGATACTGTATTATGGCGGGAATGGATACAAGCAGTTCATCAGGAGCAAACAAATCCAGTTTAGGTAGAAGTGGAGCATCATCACCTACAACGTGCATGTGTCATATGGAGCACTATTGTGGACACACATCTCACTAAAAGTGGCCTAGGACAGGTACCAGGGGTAGTCTTTGGTCTAGCAGGGTGTAACCTTTTTACTCACTTAGCCTCCTTAATCAAACTACAAAATGATATTATGGATTTCTTTGTACTGTCTATGAGACCATGCTGCCTGTTTGATGACCCTAACACAGCTGTGTTCTGAGGTGCCTGCTAGGTAGCCTGGTCCTACCAGATTCTCATACTACATCTCATTTGTCGAGTCTGGTTTCTCTCAATTGACAAGTATTAACGTACTTAAAGGCTTGTACTCTTTTGAACCTTAAATCTATTAGATCTGCCCAGAGTCACACTGGATCTGGCAAAACCAATCATTAACATTTATTTGTGATGTATGTCATGTTCTAGAATGACCTGGAACCGGCTGGAATAAAATTCACCAGAGGTTCTCGCACCGGCTTTAACTTTTGGATGATTGGCCATGCTGCTTTATTTTCTACAATGAAACAGACGGCTTTGCTTCTCTCCTGAACTACAACCACAGACTGATGACACGTCAAAGTAGCACACAACCTCAACATCATTGTTTTCAGCCATTCCCTCTGTTCTTGATTGGACAAGTACAAATCTGTCTGGAGAAAACCCACAAATGTACTGAAAGCCCCAGATGGAGAACTGAAGGAAAATGAACACTGAACAGAAATACATGGGAGGGCAGGCTGGTTTTAGGATGGAATAAAGAGAAAATGGTTCAAAGAGTAAAAGAAAAGGATTCAAATTGCAAGGAAAGTTTTGGGATTAAATGGGATCATCATAGTAGGCAGCAATAATAGACTGATAAACGGGAAAATTAAAACTTAATCCATAAGACTTTTTTATAGCAGTGAGATCGTCAATTCACCATTTATTGTTATGCTTACATCTCTACACTGATGTCAGCTCCACCTTATGACGCTCCTTAAACTACAATTATTCTCCCATAAGGCAGCTGTTAAGTCAAATTCTGGGAAACAGGCATACTTTTCTACCACAGGCTCCACGCAGTCAACCAAGGTGTGGTCCTCCACCTCATCGTCAAACATGCTCCCCTGAGTCAGATCATCCACCACCACAGTCACCAGCAGCGTCAGCTGCTATTCTGATGACACGCAACTGTGTCTCCTTGATGTGGACAGCCGCTCCATCTGTCCACCCCAAAGAATTCACAACTTGGGTGTCATTCTGGACTCGCACCATCTCATTTTAGTCATGCATCAATTTACCACCATTGCCAATGCTGCTTTCTACAACCTCAAAAATACCAATACCCAGTAAAACCCTATAAAAACTGCGTTATATGCAGGACTCAGCTGCTACCTGCCAAAACCGAGCTGTACCCCTGTTCACCAAGCCTATGACTACTAATTAATATTCACTCATTACAATTTAAATCTAATCCTTCAAGTTTGTTTCTTCTTCTGTTTTTTGTTGGTGCTCCTTATGTACAGTGGGAAAAATAAGTATTTGAACCCCCTGCTATTTTGCTATTTCTCCCGTTTAGAAATGATGGAGGGGTCTGAAATTGTCATCGTAGGTGCATGTCCACTGTGAGAGAGATAAACTAAAAAGAAAAATCCAGAAATCACAATGCATGATTTTTTAATGATTTATTTGAGTGATATAGCGGTGTTCAAATACTTATTTTCCCCACTGTAAAGGCATCCTAGGCTCTTGTGAAAGGTGCTCTATAAATCCAACTTATTCCTATTGGTTAAGTGTTCCTAAGAAACTTCTCTAGGCCATTTTACATTTGAACTTCTTTCAGCAGTTTGACAGTGTACATTATTTTTGATGTCTGTCGCTACATGCTGCCTTCACTGCTCCTCAGACTGCAGGTAAAACTGAACATCCAGGCCAGAGATGCAGACTGATAAGTAACACACACACACACACACACACACACCTGAGAGTGGAGAGAAAACGTGTGTGTACATGGACCTTTTCCCCCAGAGGTCTGTTTGGAGGTCATGAGCTAAAAATGTACAGTGACGCTTTTGTTCCAGGTAATGCTGCACAATACTATCTCAGACACACACGCAGGCATACACACACTAACAGGCACGGATACACACACACCTCCTGCAGTGTGTTTGACAGCAGTGCGGATGTCTGTCGCACACTGACGAACACTGTCACTCCTGAGAACCCTGCAGGGGGTTAACTGTCACACATACACATACATACAGATGTGACAAGCCCCTTACCAAATGTTTGCCCTCAGCCCTTTCCAGAAATTTAAATGTGTGTGTGTGTGTCTCTTCGCAAGGTGACTTGTCATAGTAATCAGCAGCGTGCACACACACACGCACGCACGCACGCACGCACGCACACGCGCACACGCACACACAATCTTAGCAATGGTAAACACACATACACACAATGTAGCTGTACGGAAGCTACAGTCTCTGCTGCCGTATTCACATTTAGCAGGTGTGCATGCCCATATGCATGTGCATGTGCATGTGTGTGTGTGTGTGTGTGTGTGTGTGTGTGTGTGTGTGTGTGCGTGTGTGTGCATTTCCAGCTCTCAGGCTACTCTCAAACCTTCTTAGTCCCTGTGCTGTTTGTATCAGATGTTTTTAACACAGAACTGAATTAAAAAAAAAAAAACACATTCAATTTCAAAATAATGTTCATAAATTATGTTTTTATAGCTATTGCTTTTTTATATTTCAAAGAGTTCTAAACAATCTGCCTTGCCTGAGTTTCAAAAGGCAACGCTTTAGAGAAAATAACAAACATAAAATACTATAATAAACCTGACATCAGAAAATATTCAGCTGTACAGTTTGCTTAACATGCTTTTCAGAAACACATTTTAGTGAGTGCTTGGACATAAAATGACACAGTAGTAGTGCAGTCGTCATGATGGAGAGGGGTTGTGCTAAAACAAAAGGAACGCCAGTGCTTTAGCACCACGTGACCCGGCATACGGTGCCTTCACTCTGTCCTCGCTCGCAGATAGACAGCGAGGACTGCTGGGCTGTCCCTGTAGTTCTCCGATGCTAGAATATCACATAACACACTTATGCAGGGTCAACGGTTTGAATTTGTCGACGTTTCCACCATTGACCTCCAGTGTGGGTATGTGTGGTTCTGCCACACACAGCCTCATTTGGATCTGAGCTGCACAGACTGTAAAAGCTCCCTGAGGTCAATCTGTGATTTGAGATTTTAGGCTGTGCTAATACACTCTACTTGACTGTGTTGGTTATTCAATATTGGATGAATATGGAATTAATAATATAAAGCTTTAAGATAAAATTTTAGGCTAAAATGAGACTTTCTGCTTTATGTTTCTGCCTCTGGGGGGAAAGTGTTCCTCGCTAATGTAGTGATCCAATCATGTGTGTGTCAGTGTCTGTCGAGTGATGTGTCTGCACGGGGAACAAGGTGACGGCAAGGTGAGACATGCTTATTAGAGTTACCTATCTCACACAGACATGCACTGTAGGACACATTCTCACATCGGTTCACAGTCCAGCACACGCACGCGCACACACAATCACACACACACACACACACAGACACACACGTGCATGCTCGCGTTCTCTCTCTCACGCACACACACACATAGATATGCAAATAAAAGAATCTGCTGTAGGTTTGTACATATTTCATCCAGTAGTTCTGTTACTTCCCTTTCTGAGACTATATTTATGATCTGCACTGCATATCAAAAGAATATTTCACTTTTTTATCTTTTTTTTTTTTTTTTACAGCTGCAGTTACTTTGTAGATTCACATTTTACATTAAAAAAAATCTGTGATGCATAGATATGATACACTGTGGAGGCTTTTTCCTCCTGGCTGTAGTAAGAGTCTGGTGAGTGCATGTGCATGAATCATCCAAATATTATCTGCTAGAAAAAAAAATTATTACTGATCTTTAAAACAGCTGCAACATTGACACATTGAGTAGCTCAAAGATTTGTCATACAAACAGCCAAAAGACTTCAAATCATCACATCAGACACAAACAGGTTTTCATCACATCAAAGGACCTCACACTCACTTACTTTGATTTCTACCAGAATCTAGAGCCAAGTCCTTACCCCGAGGTTACATTATGAAACTCTTATTAGGAGATTATATCTTGTATTTGGTACAATATTCAGTAGATTTATCGTGAATTATCTCATTGCTCTGGAAGATAATTTTGCTTATTCAATCAAGTTGCCCAAATTCTGGAAACATTGAAATAAGTAAAAGTATCTATCGATAGAATAAGACACAATGGATTCTAATTCTAAGCAATATTGGACATGTACCAATATAAGATATTTTAACTTTGCTGCTTACATTGTTTGCAGTGAAAAAGAGGGGCACGTCCCCAGTGGAATGAGATTAATGTCCACACAACATGAGATATAAAAGGTACACAAGTGTGCATGCACGTGCACACATGCACATACACACAGACACATACACAGGTAACCCCATTTCTGTCCAATTTCCCCATCCAGGTCACTGAATGTTACATAAGCAGTTCAACACTATGCCAGACAGAAACACACACACACACAAACTGTTTTTCTCACCAAACGAGGAAATAGATTTTTCTAAATGGTCTCCAGACGAAACAAATCTTTAGAGGTCAGCTGGTTTTCAGTTTTTGGGGATTAATTAGATTTTTTCAAAGTGATTACATAAGTTGAAGTGGCCAGTGAAGGTCTGTGTGGTTGTAAAGTTGAAATATAGGTTCGGCTGAACACACAGCAGGGCTGCTGCCTTATCTGGAATTTATTGGCACGTTGTGCCTCCTTATGTTGTATATTTGTGTCTCTGCGCTTTGTGGTTTCTTATTTAGCTCAAAGCTTATTCTATCTGCCCAGATTTATATCATTTTCCCGTGTCTTCAGCTAATGAATCGTCACAGATGTACAGCAATTTGTCTCATTATGTATTGTGTATATATAATACAAAAACATGAATCAGTACTTACATTGATTGTATCAATGTCAGCTGGCAAACACGGTATTAAATCAATAATTTCACACTCGGTCTGAGAACAGAAGCTGAAACATGTCAATGAGATTCATCACGCTGTGTAGTTGGGAGCATTGAACAGTGACAGCGACGACACTCTGCAGAGTCACAGACTGACAGCCGCCGTCTCCTCTGACGCAGCCTGTTCAAAGGAAGGTTGCTCCTTTATTCCTCCTCACAGTTACACTGAATTAGGGGCAGAGTGGTTCCAACGCTTAGCAGCAGAGATCACATCGCCTGATGGGCCTCTGTGTTAAGCGCTGGTGTATCAATGCGGGCACTGGACTTTATGGCACTGACCAGACTGCTTCGTATCTAACCAAGTATCAAAATAGTTCTTGTCTTTTGGTGCCAAATTTCAGTTCTTAAGGAACATGCAGAGACTGGGAGACTGTTTAATCTCTAATGTGTTTAATATACGTGTGCTTTTGTGTGTCGCATGCAGCAGTGGTGATCAGAAGTAAGACTGAAGTAAAGCCATTACAGAGCATTAGCTCAAACATTAGCTGCTAGCCAACATCCTGTGGTGGAAAACAAAAAAACACAACCTGCAGCTGTGGAAATAAGGTATAAGACCATGTGAGTGTTACCGTGTGGTTTTGACTTTAAGATTAGTACTAGTGAACAATAGTGACACTGAGAAGGTGTTGGACTTGGATCAAGCTCTTTAGTTTCACATTGACATGTGCATCACACACCGGAGACCTTCAAAATAAAAGCCTGCAACTTACAATTCCCTACTTAGTTCTGCATTCTAAAACACAATTTTACTATACAGCTTACATTGGGTTCTCTCAGATAAGATAAGATAAGATATGTTCTGGCTTAATGTGTTATGTATTAATGTTAATTAACTTCAAATTGGTGGTGTTTTTTTGGTTTTTTTTTCATGGATTTAATAAAATTAGTTTTGAGAAAAAGGATCATTCATGAACCCTCCAATTCAAGGTATTGGTATTAGAACCAGCACCACAACATTTAAACATTACTGGTGTAACAGCCCAAGACTAACCTGTTGATCGGACTAGGCCAGGGATTAAATCCGACTGGTTTGTTTTAGACCCTGGGAATATATATATTTCATATTTTTAGACTATCACTTGACTGTTTGTGATGTCACATCATTAGTACCATCACTTAAGGATAAGGGGGAAGTGACACATCGTGCCTCCAGACGATCAATAAATTATCAAGGATGTGTGAAAGTAAAGTCTACTCAGCATGCTGCCTGTCAAGTGTAAAATGACTTGTTTTCGCCTACAAATGTGTTTGGAATAGCAACCTCAGTATCATTTGGACTACAAAGGTATAATCTGACCAAGCCCACATATATGTCACACTATACTTTGGAAAAGGTTGACAGCATTTATCTGGCCTGCTCTCTGCGGTGCTGCCACCACTGTCACTGACATTAGTAATTACACAGCCGCTGCCCATTGCATCAGGCTTCATGACTTTTCTTGATAAAAAGAAATATATTTTATTATACCTTTGTTATAGTTAGCTAAACCGTACATTACATGTACGTGATCGTACATTAAACTGTAATCATGCAGTGCTGCCGATTCCCACATGAAGAGAGATTTAACCATGTTTGTGCAGTTTTGTTGCTCTGTGAGCAGAGCTGATACGACCCTTGACTACAAACCGACAACCCAATCACAGTCTGCGATTCACAACGCATTCATCTCTCAATTTGATGGGCTCAACCAGATTTCTGACAGTTAGATAAACCCTGTGATCATCACCCGATTATAAAGGTCTCACACAGTCCGATGTGTGCTAAATTTACACCATCGCTGTAAGATTTGTGTGAGAGAAAGAGAGAGAGAGAGAGAGAGAGAGAGAGAGAGAGAGACGGGGTCATTTCCATCTCCTGAAGTCTTAATTCAAGCAGTAGCTGCTGGAAATAAAACAACAGCACAAATCCTGTTGTCAAAAGTAAGCGTGAACCTCGGAAGCTGTGCTGGAGATCTGTTCATCTGTTCACACGTCGGACTCCCTGCAGCGGTTACATGTCTGACCGCTCTGTGTTTGGAAACACTCTTGGGTGCCGGCGGAACATTTCTGTTCTCGTTTACCTCCAACAGCTCCACAGTTTTTTTTTTCTTTTCTTTTTCCGCCTGGATTCACTGCATGTGGAACTGTTCATAGTATATTAAAGAGATGGTTTAGATTTAGAAAGCAGGTGAACATCTACCAGGAACAGCATTTTAAAAACAAGGTAAGAAGAAGAAGAAGGTCTTGTTAGAGGAGAAATAAAGAAAGAAGCAGAGAGCAGACTGTGTCCAGTGTGTAGCAGAGCTGCTGCAGGTCACTGCAATGCAACAGCAGCTGAGCCTGCTTCCTCCTAACCAGCCAAGCATTACCAGCATTCACACACCGCTACACGATTATGCTAGCAAAATATCAGAATTGGTATAAAATACCAGTAATATCACCAGTATAAGTAGAAGCAGTTAATTAGTAGACATAAGAGAAATACTATCAACACTTATATGGGTATCAAACGCCCCACGCCTTGCCTATGTCCCTCCAAATTCCACACGTTGTAGTGTAATGCCACTCAAAAGCCACAAGCTTAAGAATAATTTGTTGCAAGGTAGGACTTAACTGCAAAGATTAGTGACATTCAGGGGACAACAAATGCATTATTCTGAGAAGAAATAATCCTTACTGATGCCAGCTCTCAACCTAAGCCCTGATAACAGAGCTAACGTACGAGGGTTACAGTTTTCTTCAAGTTTGCACCTATGCTGAACTTTAAGGTAAAGCTATATCTGAATCACCAGACCCTTTTTATGCAAAGCAGCAGGCATTAATAACATTATTGATTGTTTTTATCCAGAGCCACGGTAAATCTGGTCAGTAGGAACCTTACCAGAGCTTGATGTTTATTGGCTGTATAATTAATATACTTCCTTTTACATTGTGTTGTTATCCCTTTGATTGTTGTTGCACTGCTTGTGGAAAAGAATTTCCATGCAGAAGGAAAAAATAAACTCAATTATATTTAAGATGACATGTGATCCCATCTGAATGCACATGTTCAGATACATGGAGATATATTTATACCAACTCTTAATTTATAGTTTTTCAGTCAGTGAATCTTGACAACTTGCTGGATGTGCGTTTAAAGTGATTTTCAGTCAATTGTCTTTACTTCTAGGCTTTAAACTGCTGCTGATGATGTTTCTCATGCTTTTTATTTTACATGTGTGAGGTTGACAGTGGGTGAAGCCCAATTGTATCTGTAAGGATTCTTTCTCTTTCTATCTAAATGTTACCTATTTGCTCTCTAAATATGCCCGGTAGTCAGCCATCTTCAATCGAATTTTACAATGTTATATTTAAATGAACTAGTCAGAGATTTTATCTGATTGATTTCCAATTCATTCTGAATCATCATCATCAGACATCGATGAAACGTTATCAAAAGGATTTTACTGTGTTATTCCTGGTTGCTGTGATTCTACAAAGAACTTCCATATTGATCCGTGAAAAAAGTATTGTACTTTATCAGTTAACCTGCCATGAATCTTATTGACTCTAAGGCACTGTGCCCCTCACTGGCTTTAATTTAATTTAATTAATTTAATAACTTTAATTAGACTTAGTATTTAAGAATAATGTGTAAAGTACACAGATAGGAAAACTCATGATTCATCTTTGAGACGATGTGGAGACGTTCTTATGAAGTTTGTAGAGGGGGAGAAACATAGAATATATGTGCATTTATAAAGTACTGAATAAATGATTTTGTTTACAGTTATTTGTTTAGGTGTTTCCAGTATTCTATTCATTTTTGTGGTGGCCCACCACAAAACCACCATTAATAAAACTGGTTGCCACAAATAGATCTGAGATTCCTCTCTGTCTCTCTCTTTATTGCCAAACAGACGCAGACACACCACGACTTGGTCTCCCCTCACCCGACACAAACTCTCCTCGGAACGTTACCTGCAGTCATGCAAGTAACTCGAGCTTCTATCAGGACGATTGAAAGCATTAACCATGACTGTAAAATCATGGCGGTGGCACGAAATGAAATTATGAAATCATGCCACTTCATGGTGTGTTCAAATAATATCGGAAACCTATATTATTTAACCTATGTATTCATTATTTTCCTTTGTTGAAATACAGACATCTGTCATTAATTTCTTGTTCTTTCACCACAACATATGTATGGATCACAGTGTAAAACGAAGCCAAAGAAAACAATCTTTAGAAGTCCATAAAATAATCTAAACATATTAGCAGCAGCACATTCTTGACCCCTCTGATCACCACGAATATGATCCGAACACTATTTGTTTGTGAGTTACCACTGTTTGTTCATGACTCTCGCGGTTCATGAATTCTACCTGCACCTCAGAGAAGGTACGAGAAAACTGGTGACATCGAACTAACTCTCACAAATAAAAACATTAATAAATAATGCATGCACACAAACACCTTGACCTGCACAGTTGAATGAATTCATGTCGTGTTGTTAGCTGTTTGCTGCCTCGCTGCACAGACACACACCAACGATGTAGCGTAATCCTGACATGTAGAAGTCTGTACCCACTTGTGTGTGTGTGTGTGTGTGTGTGTGCGCAGACAGAAGCAGACAGACAGGTTAAAGGTGACCTCTACCTCTCTACCTGGACACTAAAGAACATGGTGGAAACCCACAAACAATCAGCCGTCTCAGAACTCATCTGTTCTTACCATAAGACAGGAACCACCAGCGGCACACACACACACGCACACACACACACACACACACACACACACACACACTAGACAGAGTGAGAGTGTACTAACCCGGCGGCAACATCATCCATACTTCAGTCTTCACACACACCAAGATAGATCCACATGTACCGCCGTGTGCATGTGTGCGTGAGAGAGAGAAAAGAGTATGAGTCCTCAATTCAGGTTTGCTGTGTATTCTGAAAACGAGATGTGTGTGTGTGTGTGTGAGCCAACTGCTGTGATACTGAAGCAGAAAGCGACAAACAGCTCCGTTATAGACTCCAACCACGATTACAGTCCCTCTCTCTCTCTCCTCTCTCTCTTCACCCTCCTCCTGCTGATCAACCTTCCCCCCTCTTGCTCCCTCTCTCTCCCATCCATCTTTCTCTACCCATCAAATTCTATTCTTCATCCTTCGCCCCTCCCCTCTCTCTCCCCTCCTGCTGCTGCTGCTGCAACAACACACATGCGTGCGCCCCTTCACCAGAATAGCAACTCTAGTGAAGAATGCATTACTGCCCTATAAAGAGAATAAATGTACAAACACTGAGCTGCTGTGAGGAAAAACTGTTATAGCATAGTGAGTAAAGCCTCTCGTTTCCTTGTTTAAATTCAATGTCAAAAGAGTGTTAAATGTATTTCCTTCCTCATAAAACATCTGCAAAGCTGATTTTACATACACATGTATATATTTTTGATTCCTGCCTTGATCAGCCTTGTTTACCTGTCTTAGCAGATGGTGCTTTGCTGTGTTTCTTGGCGCATCCCCGCCACCTGAAGATCAGTGGAAAAGTGTGAAACCGTTGGCAGAAAGGTGTATCACGCCATCTGTGATCTGAACGGGGACCTGCTCATAAAAATATGGCTCTGAGCTGTCTGATGTCTGCCTGATGAACAAAGGGGGACCCCTTAAAGCTCCTCTTTGATAAAAGGGAACCCTTTTATTGACCGTCGTAGTCTCTGACCTTTGGAATGATTTCTTAAAACCCTACGTTAGGCAGAGTGGGAGAAACCCCTCTAAGAAGTTCTGGCATGTGTCAGTAACTCCTTACTATACTCAGAAGCACCCAAAACCTCCTCACAGACTTCTTGATACTCCTTAAAGGATCTTTGACGAAGTCTTGGTGTCTTTTAGGGGGACCAGAGTTCTTGAATGGCTTCCTTATCGGTTACTAGATTCCAGAGGTTCAGAAGGACTTTCCTTGTAGAAATTTGCAGTTTGCAGAAATTAACCCCCTTCCCCACCTTAAAGTTAAGAAATATATATCCCTCAAGACATGTGGAACCTACTTAACCACCTTTCAGGCTAATTTTCGGACTAAAATGCCCGCAGCAACTTCCCCAGTCCTCCCAAAGCACCACACCTCTCTCTATATACAATCTCCTCGTGAGTGACACAGAAACCTTTCTGCAGGACTGGGATCCTCTTAAAACACAGTCTGGACCTGTGGATCTGGTCTCTTAATGCATCGAGAACAATCCAGGATGATCTTCAAGGATCCCTGAAACCTTCATTAAGGACTTCTGCATTAGTCCTCTAGATAAGCGTATCTCAACTGTCAATTAATGTATTCTGATGAATATTAAATATATGAACAAATAGACATTTTTTAATTATATTGATAAATAAATGACATTTATCAAAAAAAAATGTCTCAGATGCCCATTTCCTATGTTAATAACAACCTTTTAAAACACTACCCTTTGTACAATCGAATGCAAAGAGTTTTTTGCCGGTTTAGAAATAAATATAAGGGTGATTGTATTGTCCATTCCATTTTTTTTTCTTTATTTTTATCCTGTGATGAGATGTAGGTGGTTGTTGATTAGATTGTTATTGAGCAGTTGGCTTTGCCCTGTGCAGTAAATCCTATTGGGATGCAGGTGAATTCCCCAGGTAGGTTTTATGCTTAATTTACCCCAGCAGGCTTTAATTGCTGCTTATTGCGTGCGTGCATGTGTGTGCGCGCGCACGTGTATGTGGGTGTGTGTGAGGGATGCGGTGTTTTTGAATAGATACATTTCATACTTGAGTGTCACGAGGTTTTAGGATTTTTTTAAGGATTCTCTGACTCTGAGCTTGAGAAACGGTGCTTTAGCTTCCCTCAATCAGTCTCTGAGTGAGGAGGCCACCCTGAGATAATCACAACTGATGAATGCAGCACCGTGAGGTAGTTGAATAGAAAAGCTCTAGTAGTCTGACATTCCCTCCAGCAACAGAACCCGGATCCTTCCTGAAAGCCCAGGCAACCGCTTCATGTTTGAAGCATCGTTAGCCTGCATGAAGACGTTCAACCTCCTCGAATTTCCCTGGCATATCCTCATGGACTCCCGGCGCTCCTTGAAAACGCTGGGTCCCTAATTCAAGAACCGTTTACTCTGACGATTTGCATATTCAGCACACATAATCTATCAATGATGGCGAACATGATGACTGTGTGTTTGTGTGTGTGTGCGTGCATGTGGAGAGAGATGACAGGAAACAGAGACAGAGACTAATCTGGATGCACACACTCATGCATTAATTCAGTGTGGTGTGTTGTAACAGTCTGCAGGGAGCTGATGCGGGCGACCAACTGTTCTGCTGTGATAGCTTATTGATCCGAGCACGCACAATAAACTTAAAACACTTATGAATTTGCAAACAAACACACTCTATCTGAAAAACGCGTATATAGACAAAAATCCTTGACGTGGAGTTAGTGCACAAGTGCACAGAAAACAGCTGTTCAGATCGCTCCCTCATCACAATTCATACCAGCACTCACCTCTGGATCGTAAATCACACGACCCCAAAAGATTGCAGCCTCAATTATTATTAAACAAAAATGCACCAAAGGTAATCTCCTGCTTATTTTAAGTTGTACACCTTGTTTTGTTGGTAGGTTAGTTTTTTGCTAATAGTGGCTTAATGTCAGGACGTTTTTTATCCACTGCTCATGGAACACACATTTGTCACCATTACCGAGACTAATCTGTCTCCACACGCTGCCGCACAAGCAATTGTCCTTTGGGGGGGAAAAAATAAAGCGAGAATTGAATTTAATGGCTGTTGTTTGGGACAGATGACTGGATGGTTTCCAGCAGCAGGGGGAAGGTAAATCATGTCAGAGAAGTGTCTGAACTGGAACGCCTCCTTTCACACAGTGTTACTGCAGCCAGCCAATCAGAGACGAGCTTTGGGATACAGCAACAAGTGCATTGCTGATTTTTAGACAAAACTATAGGTCAAAGTGTGTGTGTGTGTGTGTGTTTCCAGTTACTTCAAAGTAATACTCTGAAATATATAACAGATTTCATCCAATAATTATGCATTGGAATGGAGAATTAGAAAGTTAGAATGTTTTCCTTTATGCAATTAGTGGTGATATTGACACAATTATATGCTATATTACCAGGTTGTCTATGAAATACAGGCAGAGGAACATCCAGAAAAAAAATGAATTTTATGCTTAACTTTGGAGTTAATAAACTAAATACCATTTTTAAAGAATATTTCAATTCAGAACATCATTTACACTATGGGTTTACACTGAAAGAAAGGGAAGATCCCCTGATTCTCAGTTGTAGAGTACCTGATATTGGCTGAAAGATAAAATATATGTTCCAGAAGTTCCAGTAGGTTTTAAAGGTAAAAACTGCAAAATAACTCAACTAAACATGATCCTGGTTAATCCATTTATTTTTACCAATTTATTTTAAATTCTAGCACAGATCCCAATGCTTTGAAAGAAACTAAATCAATCCATAAAAACATACACATAAAGTGAAATGTTTTAATAATTAAAGAAGCCCTGCAGAGTTACTTTAAAAATGCCTGTGTATCTTTTAGATCTGATAATTAAAATATACTTTTACAAGTTCTTTGGAAAAAAAAAAAAAGTTTTAGAGTTTTAGATCCCACCTGTTGGTCAGAGAATCTCTTCAAACTAGTTATACCAACTGAATTAACTTTATTTGCACCAATGAAGCAAATTATTTAGACTACACAATCATGCAACACACAGTTTGGTCAGAAGGTGGTGATATACGTTACATGAGCATTCCTGCGAAAAACAATAAAAGAGGACGAGAGGACTCTTTTTTTTTTTTTTTTTTTTTACATAATTAAGAACGTCAGTTTGAATTTTTCTATCTTGGACCATTTCTAATGTGATACTTCAAAATGCATCAGAAAAGTTAGAGTAAACATCAATTGTAAAATTGTGAGCTAATCAATAATTAATAGATTGTTATTTATTTTCTTATGTGCAGAAAAGGAAAAAAAAAATCATCATTAAAAAAAATGAACTGATGACTGTTTCAACTCCTCATCTATTTAACTTTGACTGAGCACAATTTCATCTATAATTAAACCATCACATGACATTGATTTGTTTCTCTTGGTGAAAAATTGAACAGTAACTGTTCCAAACGTCTTAGAACTTTCATAACCCAGAACAAATTCAGTTGTGATCATAAATTAAAAGGCCCTTCAAGGAGGTGCAGGAAGTGGAATTGTTTTCTGCCTAAAAAGACCACGTTTCCCATGGGCCTCCCCGCGCTCTGCCGCAAACCTTATCCATCTGCGCCGGGTATTTTGAAGGGGAAAATATGGCTAACGACAAGGGAATTACATCTTTATCTCTGTCCCTCTGTGCTGTTCGCTGGCCGTGTCAGTGCCGGAGGCTGCAGCATTAAATGCTTTCATCGTTACAAGAAACTTCTGAGTGAACCGGCCAAGAAACAATAATCTAAAAATAATCTACGTAGGAGAAAGTACATTTGTGGAAACAATGGAAACGTAAAGTGTTGCTAATGTGGAGTCACCCACATTAAAAAAGAGAATTTCATGACAACAAATGAACTCCTCTGGGTTACATCAAAACCAATTAAATGGTAAAGCACAGAGCAAATACAACACAACATTTAGACAGATCAATATCAGCCAGTGATATCTTTGAATGTCATCTTATTTGTCGATATTCACCCGAGATATCGGTGCGGCACCACGCAAGGGTTGATGTGGGCATAATCATAGCACTACAAATCAGATCGGCCTCATGATGTCATGCTCCCTGATACTCACAGACAGTCAGCAAGCTCACACCCACACATGATGAAGTTACAATGCTTCAATCAAAACACAAGTCAGAAGTTTGCTAGAGAGCATTTGTATGATCCAGAAGTTGAGTTGAGTTTGGAGGAGAAAGAATGCGGAGTTGCATTCAAAGAACATCATACCTATTGTTAAGCTATAGGAGGGGGGGGGTCATGCTTTGGGGCTGTTTTTCGGCAAAAGGACCAGGACGACTGATTCACGTAAAGGCAAGAATGAATGGGGCCATGTATTGTGAAAACCTGGGCCAAAACATCAGCAAGATTGTTCAAAAACTTTCTAAAGACTTAAAACTTCAGCATAAAAACAAAGAGTATATGACCAAGAATCAAAGTGAACTTTGCAAATAATGCAATTATGCAAATAAATCCTACATAAATCAGACAATGTGATTTTCTGGATTGTTTTTTTTTTCCATTTTGTCTCTCAAAACTAAAATTATAGGCCTCTCATATTTTTAAGTGGGAGAATTTGTACAATCGGTGGATGACTAAGTATTTTTCACCCCACCATAGTTGATAAAAAGCTCTATAATTCCCACCCCGCTGGACAGCAATAGTCAAGTCTAATCAGATAAACAGTGGTGAATGGAAATGGCTTTTTAATGCTTGCTATGCACTCGCTAAAAGAATAGCTGTGATGCATCATTTCCCCTCACAAGATAATAAGAACACCTAACAGAACAACCAGGCTTCATTTCCTTTTTACTGTGGGAGGAAATGAAGCTTTTGGAGCTCAGTAAATAAGCGGGTCTGTACCATGAGAAGAGTGAGCAGAACGTAAAAAATGCTGTAGTTTGCATTACATCATGACTGGTGGTGGCTCTGGGCCAGAAGTTAATAGGTCAGATGGAAAAGATACTGGAAAACATTCATGAGAGGTTCGAACTGGAAATTAAAAATCCATTCAGTTTTACAAGTAACTACACATCCGTTGAAAAAAAAGCAAAGATCTTCTCTCACATACAGCACCTTCTCTCTTGTTGGACTCTGGCAGATTATTGATTCCCCATCATCTCGCTGTCATCTTAATTTGTCAAATCCTTTTGCTTATGACAATAAGTCAATGAACAGAAAATTAACTGACAGGTCTATTGATGATTGATTTTTTTGTTTTAATGCAAAATGTGATAGTTTCATCTTTTTTTTATTTATTTATTTATTTTTTTTTTTAAATGGGACAGTTTCCTGTCTTATATTGGACTTTTATGATGGTAAATAGAATGTTTCGGTGTTTTGGACAGATGATGCCAACAATAATAATTTCATTAAACATATATTGATATTTTAATAGTAGGAATTCTTAATTATTAAATAAATCAATGATATAAATCCTCATTAGATGCAGCTCTTGAGGAGATACCTGTTCAGTTACATGCTCTTTAAATCAGAATCAGCTTTATTGGCCAAGTGCTTACATTTACAAGGAATTTGACTCCGGCAGAAGTTAGCTCTCTATACACACAACACAGAATATACATACAATAAAATAAATAAGATAGAATAACGTGTATGTGTACATGTATTGCACAGTAGGGGCAACAATATACATACAGGCACCCAATATAGGCAACGATGTACAAGTAGGTGGTGTCACAGTTGGATAAACAACCGGTGTGTCGAGTGTAGAACAGAAAGTGTGTCTGTGCTCTGAGTCTATTTATATTCTGTTTGTCTGGGTGGTGCAGCAACGACCCAGTTTCTTCACGTTTCATCTGATTTAATTAACTTCCTAATACCTGTGAATAAATAAAGCACTTTAAATGAACTTTAAACGAAGGAGGAGAAAAACATCCAATTAATCCGTAAAATATCAGTATTAGAAATAAAAATGATAAAGATGAGCGGTGTTAGTTTTACCAGTAATGGAGCTGAAATGTCAAATTTACCCTGAAGGAGGCACTGGAGGGAAGGTCATGGGGTCATTAAAGGTCATCAAAAGCTAAAGGGTCCTTGACCATTTGAAAAATGTATGTACAAGCGGAAAATGTATTTTATCCAACAAGTCTACCACCAGTTGTGTAGCAGCATATTTCAGAATCGACACAACATAACACTAAACATATGTGGTCAGTCTATCAGGAGTCATACAGGAACGGCACAAACCAGACAGTGTCTTTGTTGTTCTCTGTATACCTCCGTGTTCCAGAGAATATTTCAGGATTTATCGAGGGAGACCCTAGCTTAAGTAGAATCCAGAGGTAACTCTCCCCTCTTCACCAAAACGTCTAACTTGTCCTTTGTCTGTGAGCGGTGAGAGCCTGAACCTGCGTGGCTGCCCCCCTCAGACAGCTGTTAGAGGAAGCACCGCTCATCCTGTCAGACAGCTCCCGTCCCGACTCACCTCCTGGCTCTGCTTTCAGCGGCTGCCAGCCAGAACCAACAGATGCAAACGCTATATCTCCTGCCCTCAGCTATTACTCAGAGGTAAATTCAGAGGGGAAAAGGTCGTCTCGTTAGCTTTTCGTCAACTCCGCGAGTTTTGCGTCTGAACCGATTTGACGTCTACATGCTTTTCTAAAACATTTCCTGTGTTGTGTATTCTTCAAACAGCTTCTCCTTTGGGGATAATACAGTTTTAGGCCCTTGAATTTGAATCTTAAACACTGCTTTGATGACGATGCTTTTACAGCAGGACGGACACGATGATTATGACTTGATAATCTGCTGGATCACAGCTAATGCTATTCATAAAAGCGGCGGAAACAACAACAGAAACAACAGAAATATCGAACAAAGTATCCTCATCTGAACAAATGAGGTGAAGAACACAATATATGGTTTCAGTAGGGATCTGAAAGCTTCTTCCTCCTGGAACAGAAAACAAGTTTTGGTTTCGGTTCAGCTCTATATAATACAAACTGCAGGAAACAAGGCCACCGTGTGTGTGTGTGTGTGTGTCATCCTCCTCTCAAGGACAGCTGTATCACCTGGGGGCAGAGAGCAATTTTAATAAAGTCAAAAGGTACCTTCTCTGTCCCTGTGTGTGTGTGCATAATAATAAGCAGTCTGCAGAGGATTAGAGGTCGTCAATCTGGGATTCGACCGCACTTTAAAAATCGCAAACTGTGGTCCCTCGCTGTGTGTGGATGCAGCACAATCTTATGTGTGTTTCTGTGTGTCTGACTGTAGAAGGCCAACAGCAATCAGGTCAAGGACTGTGCAGCTGAGGTATGAAACAGCTGCTGCAACATAAACGCACCACGCACGCACGCACGGACACACACACGGACACACGCACGGACACACGCACGGACACACGGACACACGGACACACACACACACACACACACACACACACACACACACACACACACACACACACACACACACACACACACACACACACACACACACACACACACACACACACACACACACACACGAGCGCTGTAGAAATGGCTTAAGCTCCAGTTCGTCTGTTGTGATAACAAGTGTTGTGTGTGTGTGTGTGTGTGTGTGTTGATCAGCATACTAATGTCAAAGATAAATCTGCACCAGTAAAGTCCTCCAGGATACTATGGGACCCCTAAACATTACATTTTAAATGCATAAATTCTGTACCAGAATGAATTATTAATAATCATTTAAAGTGTTGAGGCTCCTTGTGTACTGCAGTACTCAGCATCAGTCTGAACCAGGGGACAATTCTTATCATACATTTTCATTGGAGAGCTGTCCCGTCAGCGGAATGGGTTTCCTTCACCATGGAAACATGTGGTATTTAGTTCTTTCAACTCATTAAGTACAATAACTGATTTATGACATTTTAGGATCTACACGGAGAAATTCGAGTAAGGTCGGCTTACATCTCATTTTAGAGGCCCAATATGTGACTTGACAATATGAGACATTAAAATGTCTAAAACGGATTTGTCCCATTTACATTATTCAAAATATTTTCCTCAAACAGAATCCCTCATTTTATTTAAAGTAAGTGAAATTTCTGTGCACGATCTCTCTGCAAAGATTATGGACACATTCGTTTTGGTTCCTGTCATAATCTCCGTTATTAAGTTAATTATTTTAGGATACAATTTTTCAATCTTGGTAGAAAGTTTTTAATCATTGGTCCTCTGGATTTCAAGTTTGTTTGTTTAGGAGAGAGCCACAATTTACAGCAGTACTTTAATTCATTCAGCATTATGTTGAATATAAACGACATAGTTGATCTCAGTGAGATCCAGGATCTCTGCTTTAGACTCTCTCTCTCTCATCAAATCTACTTGAATGCAGCTCAGCACCAGACTGAGAGAAGCTCACCTCAGAAGTAACAGACCAAAAACAAAGCTCCCCATTTCTAAGTGTTTCTTCACTCAATTCACCTTTCCTTAAACCTTTCTAAAACATTTCTGTTCCCCGTCACCGAGCTCTCAAACATGTGTCAGTGTGTGAGCCGCAGCGAAGCAGAAAACACACACTGAGCCAGATGCCGGTCACTTTGTTGCCGACGCTGACGCGTGAAACTTTAAATTCTCTGTTACTGCTCATGTTCCTACTGCATTTGATCTTTATTCAAATTTACTCTGTAAATTCTGTTGTATCAGACATTTACGATGAGCTAGAGGTGAATCCTGATGCCTCTGGTTGATCCTCTCACTTTATGATGCAGCACCACCATCAGGTCAAGACCTCAACATGAGCAACACTTCAGGTCATGAGGACGAGGTTATGATACGATAATGAGTCACTCAACTCATGATTCAGGGTCTAAACAAACTACAACCTACACTATTCTTAACTTCTGTGTTTACATGTTTTTAGGATTAGTAGTTTATCATGTTAATCAGATTTATTGTATAAAAATGCACATTATCATGTTGTTGAAAAAATAAAATAATGCAAAAAAATTAATTACAGCACAATTCAGACAAAGTGGCCATTCAATGTGCTAATATTTTAGCCAGTCATTGGCACCCTTTAGACCCATTGATGGACCCATACTCAGCTGAAAAAGGCATCGCCACTAAACTAAAGCAATTCTTTGTAAGGCTTGGACCATTGAACAGTAAGTTCACATGAAAAAAAAAAACCCTCACGCCTAAAATTGAATTTTCTTACCACTAAAGCTGCAATGCTAAAATACATGCATCAAAAATGCCAAATTTTAGTTTGGAAAAAGATATTCTGAATCTGGCGTTATTGAAGGCAATAATATGTTGAAATTGTGTATATTTTTTTTATCTTTTTCAAATTATTTGTCATCTGCCCCAATAACGTAATGTCCTTGAATTTAAAATCTTTGTGGGCCTTTACCAGAAAAATAATGGAAAAGTGATTAAATTGTAATTAACTATTGATTAATTAACTGCTAATCCTGTAGTTATGTGGGGAGATTCATTTTTTTTAAACCCCTAACAGCACTAGTTTTCATTTCAGTTTTTATTTAAGTATCAACAGATGCCAGATTAAGCATTTTATCTTGTTGCGATGCAACCAGACGCCGTCTAGACTAAAAAGTGAGTCTGAATGCTTCGCTCTACCACAGCCTGAAGACCCTGACATTGGGTAAAACCTTTAAAGTTGGGTCACAATGGTCAACCATTCAACTATCTTGTATTCAAAAATCCCTTACATGTGAAACATGGGACTACACATGTACAGTCTACATGTACGGTTTTGGCTTATACTTTGGTGCAAGGTCAAAGCTTTTCACACCAGTTACATCCAGGCAGAAAAGAACAATTCCTCTGTTCCTTTGAGTGTTCTCTCACACTCTCTTCCCTAATGGTTACAACAACATCACCAACACACAGCTGTTCCCCTGCTGCCACTGCTGAGCTTAAAGAGGCCATAATCAATATTTATAGGACAACGTGTGATCTGTCAGTGTGTAATGGGTGTGTGTCTGGTAGTGATGAACCTACAGAGAAGGATCAGAGCCTCTGCAGCTCCACTTAGCTTCAGGAGCTTTATTGGGAGTTTCAGCTCATGGTATCAGCTGCAGAGCAGATACTTCCCCATGGGGCTGGTAGAGCAAACGGAGAAATACTGACGAATATTCACCACATGACAGAAACTCCACATGAACAAACATGTTGATCAATAACTGCTGGATGTAGAAACAAGCAGCTGAAAAATTAATAGTTTACACACACACACAAATATAGATGCAGCATAAGGTTGCATAGGAAAAAATCATTAATCTATGGGGTGTTGGTGTGTATATATGTTTCAGAAAAAACAAACTTAAATATAGGTGACACAAGTAACAAGGTTTTCATCATTACTGGAGAAAAAAAATTCAAACCTACATTGCCTTGTATATGATTGTCATTGTAGTGATTGCCCCCTAAAACTAATAACTGGTTAACTTTTAATGAGTCTCTTGTGGGGGAATTTTGGCTCACTCATCTTTGCAGAGTTGTAGTTCAGCCACATTGGAGGGTTTTGGAGCATGAACAGCCTTTTTTTAAAGGTCATGTCACAGCATCTCAGGTCAGTACTTAAGCCACTCCAAAGTCTTTGCTTTTATTCAGCCATTTAGAAGTCGGCTTACTGATGTGTTTCGGTCATTGTCCTGCTGCAGAACCCATGTTTGTTTTAGCTTGAGGTCACTAACGGATGGCTGGACATTTTTATTTGTAGACAGAATTTATGGTTCCATTTATCACAGCAAGTCTTCCAGGTCCTGAAGCAGCAAAACGGCCCCAGACCATCACACTACCACCACCATGTTTTACTGTTGGTACGAGGTTTTTTCTCCAGAATTTTTTTTTCCACACTGATAGATCTACGTTACTTTCTCATTTGTTCTTGAATTTCTTTAGATCTCAGCATGATGTTGAGGATATTTTAGTCACTTGTGATAGAGGCCTGAATGTGGCTAGAGAAATTTAACACGGGTATGAAAAACAACATTTGAGTTATGTTTTAAGGGGGAGGGTGATACAAGGGGAATCACTTTTTACAAAGGACCATGTAGGTTTGGATCTTTATTTAAAACACCAAACAACCTGTTATTTCTACATTTGCTGCAATGTAGAATGTAAAACCACATTGTGGTGATTTTGCCTCTTAAAACCACAAAGATATATCTAGAAAGGAAGATCACAACTTCAAATAAAACCCAGTAGAGAGGAAGTATGGGACCTCGAAACATGCAGCTTCTGCAGGCTGCACAGATGTCACTGCTTCTGCTTCGAGAAAAACTGCCCGAAACAGCATGTGAAATTAAATTGAATCATTTATTATTGTTGCAGCAGCCAAAAACATTTTTCAACAAGAACATAAATAAGACGCAACAACAAGTCGAAAGAGAAGCAACAGCAGCAGCAGCAGCAGCAGCAGCAGCAGCAGCAGCAGCGTGGCTTAAAGGACCAGCTGCACTGATCAGCACCATCACAACTTATTGATCCTCTACAGAGGATTGAGAGGCAATTCCCCCTCCTCATGTATCACATGCACACATACAACTGACCTTATTGTATTTGTGTCAAACTGTCAGTGTAAAAAGAGCAGGAGCCCTCCAAAGACATGGCACTCCATTGCTTTCTGAATTCATGACAAATCAGCTGGAAAACAGCACAAACCATAAAAGGGCTTTTTGGCATAAACTAAACATGACACTTTTTAAGAAGCACTGAATCTGTCAAATTCTCTTTAATCTCTACAAATACTTAAGGAATTATGCTGAAGCTGACATGTTCCGATCTGACTGTGACACTCTGGTGCTGTCATCACCAGATTTACACCAGACTACAGTACTACTCGGAAAATTAGAATATTGTGTAAAAGTTGTTTTATTCATGCAATTCAACATAAAAGGTGAAACCAATACATTTTATAGTATTATTAAATGCAAAGTCAGATATTTCAAGCTTTTATTTGTTTTGATTTTGCTCATTAGAACTTACAGCTTCAGAAACCTGAAATTCAAAAACTCAGAAAATTAGAATATTGCTTGAAATCAATTTAAAAAAGGGATTTTAAATACAAAAATGTCAGGCCTCTGAAAATAAAATGTTGCATCTGTACTTAGTACTTGGTTGGGGCCCCTTTTGAACGAATGACTGCCTTAATCCTGCGCGGCATGGATGCTACCAGGTTGTGGCACATCTCCGGTGTTATGGAAGACCAACATGCTTCAATCGCGGCCTTGAGCTCTTCTTTATTGTTTGGTCTCTTCCCGTTCAGCTTTCTCTTGGCAATGCCCCACAGATTTTCTATGGGTTTCAGGTCAGGTGAGTTTGCGGGCCAATCAAGCACAGTAATCCCTTGGTTGGGGCCCCTTTTGAACGAATGACTGCCTTAATCCATTGAAGGCTCAAAGTGTCACACACTAATCAGGTAAGTAATCCAAAACACCTGCAAAAGGGTCCCGAGCCTTTAAAAAGCCTGTGTCTTTGGTTTAGAAGAATTCACAATCATGGGGAAGACTGCAGATCTGACAGTTGTGCAGAAAACCATCATTGACTCCCTGCACAAGGTGGGTAAGACACAAAAAGTGATCGCAAAAGAAGCTGGATGTTCTCAGAGTGCTGTGTCAAAGCACATTAATGGACAGTTAAGTGGAAGGCAGAAGTGTGGAAGAAAACGGTGTACAAGCTGGAGGGATGACCGCAGCCTGGAGAAGATGGTCAGGAAAGGGCCATTCAAAAGTGTGGGGGAACTTCATAAGGAGTGGACTCAAGCTGGAGTTGCTGCTTCAAGAGAAACGACACGCAGGAGGATGCTGGACATGGGCTTCAAATGTCGTATTCCTGTTGTCAAGCCGCTCCTCACGAGCAAGCAACGCCAGAGGCGCCTTAGCTGGGCTAGAGAAAAGAAAGACTGGACTGTTGCCCAGTGGTCCAAAGTCCTCTTTTCTGATGAGAGCAAGTTTTGCATCTCATTTGGCAACAAAGGTCCCAGAGTCTGGAGGAAGACCGGAGAGGCGCAAAATGGAAGATGCATGAAGTCCAGTGTTAAGTTTCCCCAGGCTGTGATGACTTGGGGATCCATGTCAGCTGCTGGTGTTGGTCCTCTGTGCTTTATCAAGTCCAGCATAAACGCAGCTGTCTACCAGGACATTTTAGAGCACTTCATGCTTGCTTCAGCGGACCAGCTTTATGGGGATGCAGATTTCATCTTCCAGCAGGACTTGGCACCTGCCCACACTGCCAAAAGTACAAAATCCTGGTTCAACAACCATGGGATTACTGTGCTTGATTGGCCCGCAAACTCACCTGACCTGAAACCCATAGAAAATCTGTGGGGCATTGCCAAGAGAAAGCTGAACGGGAAGAGACCAAACAATAAAGAAGAGCTCAAGGCCGCGATTGAAGCATGTTGGTCTTCCATAACACCGGAGATGTGCCACAACCTGGTAGCATCCATGCCGCGCAGGATTAAGGCAGTCATTCGTTCAAAAGGGGCCCCAACCAAGTACTAAGTACAGATGCAACATTTTATTTTCAGAGGCCTGACATTTTTGTATTTAAAATCCCTTTTTTAAATTGATTTCAAGCAATATTCTAATTTTCTGAGTTTTTGAATTTCAGGTTTCTGAAGCTGTAAGTTCTAATGAGCAAAATCAAAACAAATAAAAGCTTGAAATATCTGACTTTGCATTTAATAATACTATAAAATGTATTAGTTTCACCTTTTATGTTAAATTGCCCAAATAAAACAACTTTTACACGATATTCTAATTTTCCGAGTAGTACTGTATAAATAATGTGCATAACTACAGTGACGTCATTCATTGCTTTGTGGATTCCTACATTTGGCATTGAGTTTGGCATTTTGGCGTCATTGTGTCTCCTGTGACCATACTGGAGGAGACTGGAGAGCTGAGACCTGGCTGTGTTTAGCAGACAGCTAGCCACCTGTCAATCAAAGCCAGCCTTCCCTAATTATGCAGAACTTTGAGCCTGACGTTCTGCAGTTTTTGGCAGCAAATGTGAGAGCAAAAAGCTGAGAATAATTGCAGAGTCACTGACTGCTGTTTGGCAGAAGACCAGTGAACAAGAACACACACACACACACACACACACACACACACACACACACACACACACACACACACACACACACACACACACACACACACACACACACACACACACACACACACACACACACACACACACACACACACACACACACACACACACACACACACACCTTTAAAACTCAGACTCAGCTGTTTCAAACTGTGTTTTGGAGGTTTGTGTGTAATGAATCTGATGGAAACTTCAGTTTAAGTCAGTTTTAAGAGGCAGTTTTATTGGAGTAAAAACAAGTTCATTTTTTTCATTTTGGCACTTCTGTAATCTTTCTTTTTTATAATTAACATTCGAACTAAACTGCTTAAAACAACAAAATGAAAAACTCTGACTACATCTGCAACGTATACATCAACACAATTTTTTGATTTAAAACGAAAATGATCGTACGTGAATCATTATTTGTTTTTGAAGAATTCTTTCTTGGTCCTATGGCTGTATTAAGGAAATGATGCAGCATGCATTAGAAAGAAGATCAATAATTTAATCACAAGAGAACCCAGGTAGAATAATTATATCTTGAAAGGTTAAGTTTAAAGGTTTATTTCACTTGATAAACCGAACCTGATGTGTGATTCGTGTTTATAAATTTAAAGCAAAAGATGATCTCCGACATCTTCTACTCTGTCAGAAAATTAAATAGAAATAAAATATATTCAAATAAATAAGTTGCTACCAAAGTTATTTTTACCTGGGTGTTATGATTAGAATACCTCAACATTCTCAAAAAATAACATCCAAGAGTGATTTTAAGATTTACAGAGTGGATGGTATTTATGAAACAGGAGGAGTGACATGTTTGACCAAACAGCTCCTACCGAACCCAACCAGGATCAACACCCAAAACCACCAAATCCCATCAAAATCAGCAGCAAAACCCACGAAACAGCTAAAAGCCTTCAACCAGCAGCCCGGAAGAATAAAAACAAAACAAAATCCTCACAGCCCTGTGGGCCCGCCCGCTTCAAACGCACCGAACCAAACGCACCCAAACCCGAGGGAGGCGGAGGCAGCGAGAAAAACCCAAAACACCCAGAGGACAGGCTGAGGGGACAGACCAGAGACAAAACACATCCAAGAAATCAAAAAGATGTCCTCCACTCTGTGCTGTAACGGGCCTACAGACGGGGCGGAGCGAGGGACTGCTGGTTCAAACAAGGCCTGCGAAGACAGAAACACACACACGTTAACACACTGTCAGGCTGTCTGCTGCAAGACAGTACCACATACAACAGCTACGCATACACTCAGATACTCTGAAACACTCGGGTGTTTCTTCTTTTCCGCAATATTCTGATGTCACGCTGACCAACTCATTCGGAAAAAGGTTTAGGAAAAACAGGCGCATTCACGCGCGCTCCCCAAATGATTCAAACAGAGACACAACCACCACTACTGATGAGAGGCTGGTGTAATGTCTCCCAGCAGATACAATGGTTTTGTGTGAACCTAACTAATCATGCTGAAGTTGACGTGTTCCAATCTGACTGACACTAGTGCCTTCACCACTGTAATGATCAGACCTGAGTTTACACCAGACTATAGATAATCTGCATAAATACAGTGACGTCATTTATTGCTTTGTGGATTCCTGCATTTGGCTTTTTCGCATTTGTCATCTTGTTTCCTTGGAGCCAGAAGTGTCTCCCCTGTGACCGTACTGGAGGAGACTGGAGAGCTGAGGCCTGGCTGTGTCTAGCAGACAGCTAGCAGCTAGCCACCTGTCAATCAAAGCCAGCCCTCCCTAATTATGCAGAACTTTGAGCCTGACGTTCTGCAGTTTTTGGCAGCAAATGTGAGGGCAAAAAGCTGAGAATAATTGCAGAGTCACTGACTGCTGTTTGGCAGAAGACCAGTGAACAAGAACACACACACACACACACACACACACACACACACACACACACACAGCTTGTGTGTGTTTACTCCATCTCTTTGCTCAAACACAGCAGTCACATTTAGTCAGTGAAGTCAGTTTGAACCACAAACACACAGGTGACATCTATATATGTAGAGTGTCACTATTAAGAGTTCATACATCAGACAAATGTTAATGTAATATATTTAAAAAATTAAGATAAAGGGTAGAATGAAAAAGGAGAGGATGTGGATGAGGAGAAGAGGAGGAGAGAAAGGGAGAAAGAGGTGGTGGTGCAGGTAGAAGAGAGAAGGAGACAGTTCTGACATTTTGAAAAAGTATGTCCATCCCAACATACTTTGAAAAACATGGCTCATTCTAACTCTCTTGTTTTGTTTCTTGAAACCTAAAGTAGAGAATGTGTGTGTGTGTGTGTGTGTGTGTGTGTGTGTGTGTGTGTGTGCATAACTGCTACACAGCATAATTTCATTACTCTCTGGGTCTGGACATTCTGTGCAATACAGATTAATTTTAAATTATGAAACTAAACTAAATGTCAAAACATTCACTGTGATTTTAATGTCTTGCCTTAAACATTTTGTCATATTTCTGTAAAAAGAACATGATGAAGAGGAGAAGCCCCAAAGATAAGTGGGTTTAATCAATACACCATTTCTAAATAGGCCTAAATACAAAGACATAGTGCATGATCCAGTTCAAAGCACATTTTTTGATATTCTGTGTGAGTGCTGCCAGACCAGATAGACCATTATGTGCGAATATAGAAAAACATGAGGAATATTATGATAAGAAGAGGATGTACTGAACCACATCTACTGCACTTTAAAAAGGTGAAGTTGAATGAAACTTTTGTCCTTAGGCTGTGTGAGTGTGAACGTGCTAATGCAGCAGCTTAGTCTTTGCTCATAGAGTCAGGAAACTTTGCCAGAAACTCTATGAACTTGGTGCTCATTTACTGCTGAGCAAAGCTGTAACATTTGGTCAGTTCATTGATTGACAAAATATTTATCTGCAACAATAATGATTTAATAAAATTCACTAAAAAAATAAAAATCTGCATCCAGCATCTATAGCTGGTGACTCATAAATAAAACGTAAGGGAAATGTGTTCAGTGATCAGTAAGATGTTTTAATTTTGTGACAGTGAACAAAGTGTCGAGACTGTGTGTTTTTTACTGACCTTTGGCCTGCTCCAGGTCAGAGTTCAGCTCCTGCTCTGATTGGTTGGGAGGTCTGTAGGGTGGCGGCTGTCTCACTGGGGGCTGGGCTGCTTCTGCTTTCTGCAGAGAACAGAACAAACGAACTCATTTCTTGTTTACCGGTAAAAGTCACATTTACCATCCACCAACGGTGAAGTTATTCCCCAGTGCAGCAGCTTTCAGAAACAGAGCTGAAGGGTGGCGTCACCATCAGAACCGTGTGATGCTTAAAAGAAACACTGTTGGATGGAAACAAGAGCGTAGGTTTAATTCCACACTGGTGGATGTTAGTTTGCATTTCCTCCCCCTCTGTTTTGTTGTTTTTTTCCCTGTAGTTTGAATTACGATAGCTGAGAAACGCTTCGACGTGTCGAACGACGTGTTGTCAAACCAGAGGCGGAGTGAAATTCCGCCCGCCACAGAGGGGCGGAGGAGTGGCGGCAGGGGAGACACAATTTCATCTAAACAGTAACATACACTATATTGCCAAAAGTAAGCAGTAACAAAGCAAGGTCCATAAAGACCAGGATGACTCTGGTCTGGTATGGAGAACCTTGACTGGTCCTGATCTCAACCTTATAGAACACATTTGGTAAGATTTAGAGTGGAGACTTAGAGCCAGGCCTTCTCTTCCAACATCAGTGTGTGACCTCACAAATGTGCTTCTGGAAGAATGGTCATGGACATCTTCACTGTCACAGCCCCCTTGACATGATGACCTTGATAAACAAGTGAGATGGTCTCATAATAAAGTAGTTAATCATACTACAAGTGTTGCTGGATCTTTGACCTCTTGAGATGTCTTTCCTTCTCCATCATTATCATCATCTGCTTCATCCTAATAAGGCTAAAAATAATAATTAAAGCTGCAAGCAGTTTTTTTAATCAAGATGGCTGACTTCCTGTTGGTGTTGGCCTGTGTACATTTGGATATGTACATGTACTCTACATGTGCAGAGAATTTAAACAGTTTTGGCTTGTTTTTAAAATGTACTGATTTTCGAGGCATGTTTAGCTGTCACCATTAGTCCTGTTTTCCTTCTGTCAGGAGAGCTCAGATTCAGCCCTGAGTAGTGTCTGCAGGTATTTCTTGTATCCTGTGCACAGCCTTGACATCCTTCACAAATAAAAAGATTTGTATGAATGTAGCCCAAAAGACAAACCAGGTAATAGTCACCACTGATGACTATTACCACAGGTGTTTAAGATTCCTTCTGTGAGTTCATGCTGATAAAAGAATGACATTTTAAACGATTGCTTTTTGAAAATCTAATGTTATTAAGTATCCCTTCACTGTCATATTCGATGCATACTTGGAGAATAAATTAAGCCTTATTTCATAGATGCGGAGTTCGAGTTCAGGGACATTTTGAGGTGATGCTGCCCTCTGCAGGACTCTGTGCGACTAACAGATAAAAAACGGGTTTATATTCAATGAGATGAACAGAGAGAAGAGAGAACGTGTGATATCCTTCTATCTTTCCACACAGCTCGTGGAGTTGGTGAGTTTGGAATGAACGCACTTGTTCTTACCGGAGACTTTGTCCTCTTTCCTTTGTGTTTGCTGTAGCTGGAAGCTGTTAGCGACACAGGCTGAAACACACACACACGGTTGAGACTGAATGAGAAAATTATATTATTTACAGGGACTCTTGCTCCCTGTAGCGGTTAGGTTTTTAGTGGTTTTGTTTGCATCTAAAAGTGTCTCCCCGCATTTTTAATTTTAAAGGCATAAAGGCTCAGCAAAGATATTTTATTATTATTCATTATCAATCACACGTATCACTTTTTATTTTTTCGTGTTCACTAATTCAGAAGCAAGAAGTAAAGTTTCAGGACTTTACTGAGGACTCACTATTTAGAACATATTATGTCCATGTTGTTTGTGGCCTAACCACCCAGCTACTGCGTAACCCCATAAATTAAATTGTCAAAAGATTCAAACGATATATTAGGAATGTTTAAATTCTAAAGGACTAAATCAGATCCTCAAATTTAAGTTATAACATTCTAATTCAAAAACTCAAATATACATATGCATTAAGGTGCTCTCCAGCTGAACTCATGAATAAATTCTTCCCCACTATACATGGAGATATCCTCCTACACTACTTCTGGAGAGAGATGTTCTCCAAAGCTACTCCTGGAGATGTTTAACACTACACATACTCATAGATATGTTCTCTAACCCTGTAAATGGAGACATTCTCCACCCCATACTTGGAGATCTTTAACAGTATTTACTGATTATCAATCGAGGTTGAAGACAAATCTCAATCCTGCAGATGTTCAGTGGTTTTACCATGTACATGATGCAGATCCAGATTAGTTTAGGTTAGTGTGACAGATATTTGGAGAAGTTTTACAAAGTGACTGATGTACTGTGTGTGTGCCAATACCCGCGGTGTAGCAGACAGACTTTGCACGATGAAGATGACAGGGCTTGGCGCTGATTTGATGGCGTTGACGGCCTCCTCGTGACTGGCAGTCTGCAGGTCAACACCTGACACCTGTCGTGTGGATACACAAATTAACACTTTCTACTTATTCTATTTCAGGAGTTTAAATTCAAAGATTAAAGATCATTTCAGGATAAATCCATTCATTTGCTGAGTTCCTTACACACAGACCAAGGTATTAGATGCAGCCCTACCTCCAGGATCTTGTCTCCAGTCTTTAGACACTGCGTTTTGGCAGCAGGACTGTCCGGTAAAACCTGCTTGATGAAGATTCCCTTCAGTTCTTCTCCGTTCCTCAGACGCTTGATGACATGTCGTCCTCCCACGATGCTCAGACCCAGAGACTGACCCTCCTCTGGCCACACCTCCACCCTGCAGGGGCAGAATGACCTTTTACTACCGGCCTGTACTCTCAGAGAACCAGAAACACCCAAGCAGAAAAAAGAACATAATTCTGTAGGTCGCCATGTGCCAGCCCCTCACTTTCTTTCAAGTACCCATTCCTGTAACAAATGCAGAGTATTTCTATGGTTTTGATTATTGCCATGATGACTATCCAGAGAGTATAAGTATTAATATAACCTATGTGTGGACACATTGATGTCTCACTAACCTCCACCATATAAATCTATTACTCCAGCTTCTTTGATTTTGTTTTATGTCACAAACTGGGTGGTTCATTCAAACAACAGTAGGTCTACATATTACAGGTGAGGCTGATGGGAATGTCACTAGTTTTGCAAGTGTACGCTTATGAGGTATTTTTGACCAGATAAAAGCACTTGATGAAAGGTCAGAGGACTCAAGTTATTGGGTATCAACCCTTATAGACTCACAGACTTAAATGTGCTTTCAGCCAAGTTTGCAATGGTTTAGGGGTGTCTGGCTGTCAAAATCGTAAGTGCTTGAGGGCTCAGCTGGCCTCCTTTTTGAGCCCTTTCGATAAGTCTGCATGGCTTGGTTGAAGTACAACGATGGAATTGATAAGGAGCTTGCCGATTAGATTTACAGCCCAAAGCAGTGCAGCCATGGCTGCAACAAAGAAAGACAATGAATGGACATCAAAGAAAAATAAAACACTCAGATTAAATGTTGCCCAATATTGCACTTTTTACATTTAACAAATGTTTGTACATATTCTTATTTTAAAACATTTTATTCATTATTGCATAATTATAAAAATTCAACGATTAGAATTTCTTGGGTACCAGTTGCCCAGCTTTTACCACAAGAAAAACAAAATTAGCCACATTGTCACCTTTTGTAGTGAAAAGTGGGTATTATACAGTGTAAAATAGGAAGCCTCAAACCAGCAAGTGTGGAGACAATGTGCAGGTGTCTTCACCAACATTACACTTGACTAACTGAACCAGGTGTGAGACAGCCCTGACCCCTCCTCATGTTGGCTGACTGTGTGTTTACCTGCGGGGGGGTCTCCAGTGACTGAAGGCAGGAGTCTCCTCTCCTTCCCCCTCCTCTCTTTCAGGAAGATCACTGCACACACACAGACACACACACACAGTTAGCTCCATGTTTGTGCAGTGATTGTTCCGTTTGGTCAGAACTGAAGCAGGCATCCTACCTGTGGCCTCCTCTGATTGGTAGAGAAGCTCCTCCTTGACTCCGTCGCTTCCTCCTGTTGGCGTCAATCATCCTCACAGACCTCCACACAACAAAAAAAAAAGTGAGAATTATGAGCTTTAACGAGTTTCCTAATGAACTCTCTTTTCTTGAGTCATTGCAGCTGTAATAATCAGAGAAAACACACTGTGTTGGTTTTACTTCATGGAACATAAAACACAGAGATGCTTCATGAAAACCAAGATATGAGAATGCTCTTTTAAATGTAACCGTCCTGCATTCTTACTAAATTACAAATAAATATTGAGTTGCAACATTAACTTTGAAGTGTCTAACAATAGGTAAAAAAAGTATTTATCCCTCTTGTGTGTGTGTTTTATTGTTGTTTTGTTGCTTATTGTAAATTTATCTGTAAATGTAAACTGTACAATTTTAAATGTAATAAAATTGATGCAAATTACTAATAACATTTTGTGTTATTGTATTAAAATAGGTTCAAAAAACTAAAAAACAGGAAAATTGATGAGAGAATATTTAAAAGGCTAAAAGTGTAGAGTAGCAAAAAAACTTCAAGCAAATTATAATTACCTCAAGATTGTATATTGGACCTCGGTACACTACTTAGTGAATGTACTTTGTTACATTCAATCACAGGTTTTATTTGTTACAAATTTGTAAACATGAAGCTGGAAAGTGAAAAACAGTAAATGTCACCAGCAGAGGGCGACACAGGACTGATGAAAGGTACAAAATCAAGACCAGAGGAGGAGGAAGACTGAGACGGATGAAGAGTGAGAGGGTTGGGATGGAACAGGAAGCTGCAGATACTCACTCTGTGTCTGTGTCGGTCAACGTGAGCTCGGAGTCCGCTTCACCATCTCTGGACTCTGCAGCATCTGGAACATGAAATAACACAAGATAAGATAAAATAAGATAGGATAAGATAAGATAGGACTTTATTGATCCCACAACGGGGAAATTTGCTTGTTACTGCAGAGTACAGAGTAAAGAAAAGAAAATAAAAGCTAAAGAAAATAAAAGCTATAAAAAACAAAAATACACAACACTATGTACAAATTCGTAGAATTTGTTGATCCGCATACACAGTATGCATTATGGACATAGAATGGGGAAAAAATACTAATAAATAGCAAGAAAAAACAAAAAAAAGGTATGCATAAGCAAAGCATATATACATACATACATGCACGTACATACCTACATACATACACATACACACATATTTGCATATATATACGCACATACATATCCACGCACATACACACATGTACACATACATAGCTAATGCATACTTAAGGTGTAGGATGTGTGTGTAGAGTAAAGTGACGTGTGGAGGAAAAGTGACTACAGTGAGAAATAACCAACATGAGAACTTACTTCTGCAGGATGTCAAAAACACACTGTGATTCACTTTGTGTCCATGTGTTACTATTTCCCATGTCTGGGTTCTTGGTTTGGATAGTTTTTTCTATTACTCAATTAAAAACAAAGTACTACTATCAAAAAAGACCTTTTAACTTAATAAAATACTCAATATAGAGACTGCTATATTGTTATGCTATAATAAATATTTTTATTTAATCACTGTGATATTTCAGTTCATCAGTGCAAAGCCAGTTGTAGATACTTTGGGAAGAAAAGTACATCTACTTCATCATAGTATATTATTATTATATATTATTATTTATATAAGTATCACATGTCTGTTTATTACACTTTATAAGGCAGCTAATCCACAATGTGTGTAACACAAAGCAAAAGAATGAAAAAATTAAACATTAAGAAATACTATTAAATGAAATATTTAAATATTTTATGGTAAATCATCTTAAAGGAAATAAAGGAGAAAAGATAAATGCAGCAGTGCAGAAAGTACAAGTTCCTTTGACATGTAGTAAAGTATAAAATAGCATCAAATCTCTCTCCCCTTACAACAGCTCAAAATATCCATGTGTACAATACAAATAAAAAAAAAACAAAGATATTTAGTTTCTAGATAATTCTATCTGACATGATTAAAGTTCAACTCCCTTTTGCAGACTTACTCTTGCCTCCACGTTAACGGATCAGTAAGAATTAGAATAATCCAGAACTACAAATTCTTTGAGTATAAAACTCAGACAGAACCATAAAGGCCTGAAACAGAAGTAATTAAGAAAACCTCCGTTTCCAGGTTTTTATAGCTACAACACAGACTTGCAAATTATACCTTTGCATAAAACTTTTTTGCAAGTGAAATAATCTTGTTGAGCCTTATTGGATTCAGTACGAGCACCTCACTATATATTAACATGAGAGGAACAACAGAGCCAGATTCCCATTTTCTTGTTAGAAAATTTTAGTCAAAAGATGGTGGTATTAGCTATGAAAACAGTAACACAATCGGCCTTAAACATCTGCAAGAGACATTCAGGGATTTGTTTCAATAAGTCAAATTGTAATAGTTCTCTCAACTAGTGTTGATCATGTTTCTGCTGAACTTATACAACAAACAAAACAACTTGCAGATTATTTAAATTTTGCTGTTCCCAATACCCTTTCTCTTGCAATACTTAAAATATATTGATGAATAAAATCACTTGTGTTTCCAGACCGACTGCCACATCACTCTATAAAACATGCACGGATACACTTTTTCACATTTTTACATCTACGCCAGCTGTCTGTTCTTACCTAGAAGCAGCTCTCGCCCAGACACCAGGTTTTCCTGATCAGATCTCTGCTGCTCCTCTTCATCTCTGAGCGCCTCCTGCTTCTCTCTTCTCAAAGTCTGAGAGAAAAACATTAATTTCAGCCTCTTAAAAAAATATCCTTTGATTTTGTAGATTTTTCTTCATGTTTAGATACAAACAATGAACTTTGAATGTTATGAGTTTATAAATGCTGATATATTCTATTCTACAGAATCAAAACAGGTCAGTGAGTCAAACAGCTGCTCTGTCAAAGGTCTGTTCTGACATCTCAGTTTACAAATTTAATAAATACAAGTTTGTTTTTCACTCTGCAGATGTTATACACTGTAAATGGCCACTAACAATTTGTACTTTTTATTTAATTTCATTGAGTACTTGTATAAGTGTACATCTGCTATTTTAGCATTGTGTCTTTATTCTTTTATTTTCAATCCTTTTAAAAGGTGCAGGGTGCAGTTTTTCACTTTTCTCATTTACTAATTGAATGTGTGATTGCTTCACTTGTTTATTTTGCGTTTGTTCAGTTGTATTTCATGCAATATGTGTGAATAAATAAAAATCTAATTAAAAATGAGAAATGATTGCATAGAGTAATAACTGCACAAAGTAAATGCTGTTTTTCAGTAATTTGTAGGTAATCCTACAAATTAATACTGCGTTACAATCCTGGCACCAAGCACTCAACAACAGGTCAGAGTCAGAGAGTAAAGCAGCGATTTACCTGAGAAAAGGTTAAGTTAGGAGCTGGTTTAGTTGCTACTTTATTTCTCACTAACACGACCTACTTTGACCATAACCAATGCCAAAACAACAAACTTCATATGAAAAGTTCACAAGTGCATCTTTCCTTCTTTCACTTGCTGCAGCGTCTGACTCATATAAAGTAACTATATATATATATATATATATATTTATTGTTACTTTACCAGGTAACTAATAACTTTTGTGTTGGAGTACCTCCATGACCAACTAAGGTTTTATAATATATATGTATTGTAAATAATTGTTGCTGCTAAGATTTGTTTAGACATCCCGAACGGACCTTTGACTCATCTTCTTTCATGTTCCCAAACAAATGATTACTGTTCAAATGCAGATGGTAAAGCGATTCAATTACTTTTGAGAAAAGTAACCACTATGTAATTACTAATTTAACAATTACTATAGTTTCTATATCAGCTTTTATATCCGCACACACTACTTCCCAATAATCAGCTCACTCTTTACAGAGAAATATATATTACAGCTGCTTTAAGTGACTCACCTCCTCTGCTCCTCCACCCTGGGCGGAGGTGGAGAGCTTCCATTCCTCCCATGAGGGAGGAGCTTTTCTGGAGAGGGAGCTCATCCTCTCCTCCTTCTCCTTCTCCTCCTCCTCCTCCTCCTCATCCACACCCATCTCTCTGCCCTCCTCCACAGGCAGGAGGTCAGAGGTCAGAGAGGAATTGGTATAGCGAGGGAGACCTCCATCCAGGATCAGCTCTGGCTCCTCCTCTTCTTCTTCTTCTTCTTCCTCTTCTTCTTCTTGACGCAGGTCATCTGGCAGGATGGAGCCGTCACCAAAACCCTGACACAGAAAGCACAGAAATTACATTTCATGCTTCATACTCTTTCTCTTTGCGGATTCAGACTGTCGAGCATTCTCAGTTCATGTGCACCTTTAACCAACTTTAGAAATCCTCAAATAATACAAGGGTTGGCAATCCTGGTCCTGTAGGGCTGGTATGGCTGCAAGCTTTTGTTCTAAACAGGCAGTTACAAACCTGCTTCCACTATTCAACCAATAGAGCCCTTGCTATGGACCTGCATTAGTAGAATCGGATGTGTGACTGTTCGGTTGGAAGAAAAACCTGCACCCACACTGGCCCTCCAGGACCAGGACTGCCCACCCCTGGTAGAGCATCTTTCATAGAGGTGTGGTTCTTCTTTAACCACCAGGTAGTTCAAGTTTGTATGTCTTATTCTTTTTAACATTTCATTGAAATTACATGAATCGAAAGGCAAAAAAGAAGATTCCTCAGCTTTGGAGTCTTGGTGAAAAAAAATAAACGCCCTTTCCTTGTGGTTCCATCAGTCTGGTGAACACATGTTTCATAGTTTCTCTCGATATCACAACCTGATCTGCAGGTAGAAGAAAAGGATCCACCAGCAGCTCAGATCCATCGGCCTTCAGCAGACCAAAAAAAAAAAAAAACCCCACCGCTCACACTAAATCTAAAAACTTTGAACATTAGCCTTCATCTCTGAACACATAAAGGTTTTCTCCAACTCCAGAAAGAGCCGCCGTCAGCAGATACTGAGGGGATATCCTGTTCTTAACGTTACGACGCAGACATTAGCCCGCGCCGGGAAATATTAATGACAACACTTAGGCTAATTTCCATCGACGGAGCCTCATCGTCAAGGACTCTGTTCCTCTTCTTTTAATTTGGGCCTGGGAAGCCGGCCCATCACGGCCATATAATGGAGGTGAGGAGCAGACGGCGGCAGCGGCGGAGAGCTCATAACGCTAACAGGATGTTCTGCAGACTGATGTGTATTGGCCGTGACTGCCTGGCCTCATATCCATAAGATTTAAAGACGTTGTCATTTAATATCTCTGCCATTAGACGATGAGGACAGTTGAGATGACGAGTCGGCCGGTTCAGCCTCTGCAAAGCGGCGGTGTGCCGGTTCAGTTGCCGGTTCAAACTCACTAAATATGCTGCAGGTTGCATGGAAAGGATTAAATGAGGATCTGGATCCCACTGCTACATGCTGTCACCGGAGCAGATAATGTCACCATCTTAAAAACATCCATAAAGTGATGGTTGCATTTACACGTCAACCGGATAAGTTAAAACACTCACATCTATACATCCAGTCATTTTATACACAGCTTATTTTTTCCATGAAATGCTAAAACAAAATTGAATAGTAAATAAAATAAATTTAAAATTTAAAAAAATCTGACATTAGTTAAAAATGATAAGATAAAAATATGAGATTTTGAAAGATATGAGGTAAAAAAGACAAATTTGAAACAAAGTCACAAAAGAGAAAAAGTACACAAAAGATGATTTGAGATTTTAAAAAAAAATAGGAAAAACACAAACATTAAGTAAAAACTCAAATCATCAATCAGTTAAAACATCTGAAATATGAGATAGACACAAAAATAATGATAAAAAGTTAAATAGAGTCTTGCTTCGTGAAAGAAGATTAAATTGACAAAAATCAAGAACAATAATAATTGTAATAAACAATGATTTGCTGATGGAATAAAACTTAGGATAACTCTACTCAATATTGGACTACCATAATTGAAACAAACTAACATGGGTTCACCAATTAACACTATAAGTCCCAGGGAGAGGCCATTTGGCCTTTTGACCTAGAAAACCCACAAGAAGGCCAAATGGCCACAAGTCTCCCCATGGATACTCATTTTGTTATGGGAATGTGGCTGTTACCACTTGAACCTGTGCGGGGGAGGGGACACACATTACAGCTCAGGAGGTTCTTTTGAGCGCAAGTGTAAGTATAGAACAGAAGTGCACGCACCATGTACTTTTACTGTACTAGAAAGTATACTAATTTAATACTTTACATTAAATTGGAACAATTAAAGTTTATAGAAGTATTCTTCAAGTATATTTTAAAAGTTAATTTGAAGTTTACAAAAGTACACATTAAAATCTACAAGATGTACACTTATCTATATACTATCATTAGTATCCCACAAGTACACTTATTTATATACTGCCACTTTACTAGTTACTAGTTCATTATCCAGCTGACTGGGTGGTATCGCGTTGCACTTCTGTTTTTTGTGTATGATTTATGGTACTATATGATACTATATACTGTTATGTTTTGAACTCTACGATTATATTATAATCATATATAAATTAAATGCTAAGCGAGTCAATGACTTGACTAAAGGAAAAATATGTTTTCCTTTTTAAAGTATAAGTGTAATTCTTAGTATAAATGTACTTAGTCTTAGACTTTGTTTAGAATTTTCAACTATACTTTACTATACTATTCTATAAGTATATAAAATATAGTTTATAAAAGTCAACTTCAAGTATACTTCCTCAGTTTTAGTATAAAAAAAGATTACTTATAGTAAACTTTAATAAACTTCTTTTTGCTAAGGGTAGCCATGGACTTAAACTGGACTATGAGCTGTATGGAGTGGACATTCACATTTTAGAATAGAATGTGTTTTTATTCCTCACATTCAGAGGTATGAGTCATGACTGTGTTGACATTAAACACTAGTGGAACAAGGAGGTACAGTGGAAGAAAATCCTGTGATTATTGTGGTGGTTTTTGTGCCTGTTTTAAAAGAAAAATAGTTAAGAAACCATTTTGGATTCATGGTATAAAGCTCCTGACAAAACACTGCACTTCTAAGCTGGATCACAAAGCTTATGAGACGATCTCAAAAGAACAAAAGAGTGTGATGACGTGGCAAATGTCTGACGAACCAGCTGAATCATACTGTCAGTTGATTCCTCTCTCTAACCAAAGACCTATTAAAATACATATTTGTTTTTTGTGCCTCAAAATCTACAGGGAACTTATATATTTGAAACCTATTGCAACAGACAAGAGAAAACTGCTGAACAAGGTTTACTTTAACTAAATTGTTGAAATGCTGAAAACAAGACATTGCACAGGAGATTATTTTGATAGGATCAGAAACAGCGTCACTGCTCCTCTGGTCCCATCAGAGTGCTGCTGGTATTTATTAAGGCCTTGTAGTGCTGGTATAGGTCAATGTGACACTTGGGTAATAAAATCTTCTGTTGACTGCATATATCAACATTTAAGCATTGCCCCATTTACTTGTTATGCGCTTATGAAGACAAAAGAATGTGGTGGCAAAGTCTGTGAAAATAACAAAGACAGGAAACTTAAAATTCAATGCAAGATGCTCAAAATTTCCAGGTGACCTGACCTCTGACCCCCCACCTATAATGTATAATCCTATCTCATTTTATTTATTAACTTTACTACCAGTAAGATCATAACTGTAACTTAAGTTCTGGTCCCGTTTTGTTAAGATACCTCTGTGCTCAGTGTCTTTGCCAAACATGAACATTTTAAGCCCTCTGCTCTGTTTAATAATAGTCCCGTTTAACCTGGTGCATGCTTCTGAGAGCAGATGAAACCAGGGGGAACAAACAGACTGAAGGGAACATGTGTGTGTGGAGTCAAGGGCCCGAGCGAAAAAGACGGCAGTAAAGTAGCGGGTTGTAGTTTCTGTAAAACACGCGGGTTTCATGTTTTAAGCTGAACTGTGGCAGGAAGCGACTCCCGCCCCCCATCAGCACAAAGCAGATCAGAATAATGTGATGGCAGCAGCAGCAGCAGCAGCTCGTCTTCCACATGTGACCTCTAAAAGTTAACGAGGCGTGGACGTGTAACGGGGGTCTCTCTCTGGTCAGCAGGCTGGCGTGACAGAGAACGATCCGGTGTCGAAGTGACAGCGCCGACCCGGCTGTCTTTATGGAAACCCATCAGAGACCTGTGGGCTGTGAAAAAACCTCTTCAGCCAAATGGGCTGCATATAAAACAGGAAATAAAAACCGCAGCGCAGAGGACGGAGGACAGAAAGTAAAACACTAGCACACAGCAGAGTACAGTAGGGAGCGGGGAGGAGAGTGGCCAGATGCGTTAATGAGGAAGGAATAAGATCACATTTCTTTATCCTCTTATTTAGATACTTATTTAGGATCCTTATGTGCACATAAATGTCTTATGAACTTGTGCAAAATATTATCTTGTGCACACAAGTGGAGGAAAGACCACAGGATCAGTCGTTTCAGCAAGTTCACAAAACAACATCTGTTTACGCTCTAGTGCTGACATTATTAAAGATCCCATAATGTTCACTGTTCCTGTTTTTTTTATAATGGGATTGTGATGTCACTAACGAGACATATTTGTGGTTTAAGAATCAAAAATCATTCAAACTTAATTTCACATTTCCTCCCTCTAGCTCTAGAAAGAATAGTTTAATTTGTTTTTGTCTCATCAATACTAAATGGACTCTTCTCTGATTGGCTGATTTGAATGGCTGTGAATGCGGGGGTGGCAGGACTGTATAGATGTGACATCACAACTTCAGACCGGTTTGAAGGTTACTGAATACAGGCTGACACATGGACAGTATTTATAGAACACATATTATATATTTATAATCAGATACATTAACATTAATGTTTCTACCATGTGGGGACGAGGTCAGGCGGAGTTTGTTTCATTTCTCCAGAATATATATTCTCACATTAATCATTTATTTAGTAAATAGTGCATATATAAGAGGCAGTTTTGGTAAAAAAAAAATTGTCTTTCATTAAATAATGGTCTCAGACTGTATTCAGTAAGTGTTTGTGTCTATATTTTTAATCGCACAATGGATTTTGTTATAAGAACTTGATTTTCATTGAAAAAAAATTAAACCACTTAAATCCCTTTGAGCCTTAATCGCCAGACTGAAGTTTCTACCTATTTTTGCCTTAAAATTGCATATGCATGTACATACTAAAGACTCTTTTTCCTTGAGACGTTCACAGCAGAGTAAAAAATACTTTTTTGTTTAATGAAACACTGAGTCAAGCACAAACATTTGTGAAGATTTCTTCACATCTTAAAGGAAACCGATGATTTGCTGTTCACACACAAGTGTGACGAAGGGAAAAAACAAAAAAAACAAAGCAGACTTGTTGCTGCAGACTCACATATGCAGACTCATCCTTCATCCATCCATCACGGATCATTCTTGTCCTCCGGATTTTCTCTAATTCTGAACCTTCTGATAAAGAGGACAGTACTTTGGTTTCTACTCTTCTCTACTGTGTCGGTACATCTCTGTCGGTACTGCAGTAGTATTTACTGTGAGTACTGCAGTACTGACTGTACCCAGTGTCCTCAGAGTACCCCCCCCCCCAACTCACTTAAGAGCGAGACGCTGCTGGTTGAGCTGATGGAGCACTTTATACCATCCAGCCATCGAGCTGAGTCAGCAGCTTAGACACAGAGAGGAGGAGGAGAGATTAAGGAGAGGAGAGAGAGAGGGTGAAGGAAGGTGAAAGACAGGAGAAGATGAAAGCAGAGGAGAGGAGGAGGAGTGCGGTGAAAGATAAAAAAAGATAAAAATGACAGCCGCAAGATGAACTAAGAAGGGAAGTGGATATCTGAGACAGGAAGACGTAAACAAAACATGTCTTGAGAGAAAGCGGGAGACAGACATTAACCTTCATCTGTAAGCAGGATATCAAAATCACAGAACCGCTTTCAGGAAGCGTCAAAAATCATGTTTATGACTCACGTAGCACAAATTTTAAATTAATTATCTTAAAATGATCGAAAGACAACAAAGAATTCCTGTTTTTAAGCTGTAACTCCATTTTTATCACGAAGTAATCTGATAATATATATATATATATATATATATATATATATATATATATATATATATATATATATATATATATATATATATATATATATATATATATAGTGGAAGTCAAATCTTAAATAGTGGAAATAATTATTTTTATATTATTTTACTTTTCTCATATATATTTTCTATTAATATTTTCTTTTCATATTTTTTCTTTTCCTAATTTCTTGTGTGCATATTTCTAATTTATTTTCTTTTTTTAACAATTGTTTTTAACAAATGTAGCTAAAATTGTAACCAAATTTCCATTAAAACACAAAATACTGTGAACGTTTCCATCCACTCCTGAATCCTGAAAGCCAACCAGATGACGTCAGTAAATCAATGTCAGTCGCATTCCAAGTGATGAAAAATGTGTTGGTCATTGAGGTTTCAGTCTCTCATCAGTAATGAATTGGTTGTTGGAAACTGTATCTATGGCTTGCAGAAGGAGAGAGGAAGGTGAAGCACTGATTTCAAAATGTTTAGACTTTTATCTGTTTTTCTCAGATTTCCCCCTTCAGGAGAGATTTTCTCAGGCTGTATGATTAATTTATCCTGCTAGAAAGACAAGTCCAGTTTCTCATGATATCAAACATGTTTATGTTTGAGGTAAGGTAAAAAAAAAAAAAATCAGGTAAAAATGTTTTTGGTACAACTATTCTAATATTAAGTAGAATTACCGGTACATTCAATTATCATATTCGTTTGAAAGACGTTTCTTTTATTGCATAATGATTTATCATGTTAGAGTGTTTATTTCATATTTTGGATTTTTATATTAGAATTAGAAATTATTATAATGTCTTTTTGCCTTCTATTCTTAGTCATTGCATATCTTTTAATTTAAGCATTTAAAAAAAAAAAAAAATTAAATGAACTTATCTGTCAATGCAATAGGATAAATCAACATAATACTACTCAATATTAGACTAATTTTACCAAATAATTTACACTTGTTAATATTTTACTTTTTGCATGTATTCGATTATTTCTACAAATACAGCAGGTGTTTCAGATGTCTACAAACAGTACAACCACACGGGGGTAAAGTGTTGAATAATGTCATGTTAACATTGTCACTCATCGATCAGCTTTAGCCTTTTCTTGCTTTCCAGTACTGTTCATTCAGAATGTTGAAAATAGAAACCTGTTGGATATTTCTGCAGAGATGAAATCATGTATGCACCACATCTATTTATTTCATCCCTGTCACACTCTACATATTTATTTACATCTTTCCATTTACTTTTCTTTACGGTCAAACATTGGCGGTGCTGCTCATCTGATATTCAGCCCAATAAAGCAGAAACAGATGAAGACTGAGAGGAGAGATTTACATGATGATGGAAAGATGGAGAAAGATGGAGAGACAGAGCAGAAAGGGAATAACGTGATAGACGAGAAATCATAAACTCTGTAAACATCTGGTTTCCAAGGGGAAATTTTGTTTCACAACACTGCACAAGGTTGAAACACGAACGCATCACAACTGGACTACAGCAACAAATCACTAATAAACAACGAATACTACAAAAGGACAATTAAGAAAAATATAACTTTCACAGTCACCATGGCCTGTTGTTTAGAGCATCAATGGCTGCAGGGATCCGTTTGTTTCCAGGCAGGCCTTCCTGCATTTTAATGACTCGTACCTCCACCCTGAAGGCAGTAGGGTGAGGTACTGATTTAGTGGATGTGGTTCTATTGTGGTTGTGATGCATGAGTTGCCCCTGTTGTTAACTGCAAACAGAATGGGCTTACGGAGACGATTATTCAGGCATCATTGTTGGTGATTTCGATGAATTTAGCCCAGTTGGCAACAGTTAACATATTGAAAAAGCAGGAGAAGCGGCTTTGATAGAGTAGTAGAAGGAGATGGAGTGTACTAACATCCTTTGAGTTTCAAGATGAAAGTCTCTGCTGGCCCCTTTTAAGGATGTCAATGATGTGGATTGAAGTTCAGTTACCCCAAGGTACTTAGAACTGTCAATTTCTTTGGTTTTCATGACATTGATTTGGAAATGATTCCGTGATGGTGTCGTGGTAGTTCAGGATGGAGTGGTTGTCTGGTAGTAGGGCAAGAACGGCTGTGTCATCTGAATACTTGAAGAAACACCCTTGCTGGGATGCCATCAGGTCCGAGGGCTTTGCCTACTTTTAACTGGCTGAGTTGTTGCCGAAAACCTTCTCCACTGAGAAGGTGTCTGGTTCTGCTAGATCTGGAGGAAGTAGGTTTCTTATCCACCCCTCACATCCTGCTAAGAAATGGTTGTTTAAATGGGAGTAAAAGGTGTTAATTTATGCTATAAAATTTACTAAGTTATTTGTGTCATTAAGGTTGGGTCTGGGTTCGCACTCTGTAAACGTTTTTTCACTTCCTGGAATGCCTGCCTTCAGTTCATGCTGCTAAATTCCTGTTCCATTTCATTTCTGAAATCTTCATTTCTGAATGGATTACACATAATCTTTCTTTTTACTTCAGCGTCCAATTTTGGATGCTGAAGGCTATATGTTTTTCCCTGAGGAACTGTTTGATTGGTGGAACTACTGGTGGAATGATAGTAATATGCTATCAAGTATACAGGTGTGGAAGTCTTCCAGGAAAAACACCAGAACTGTTACCTAGTTGGGAATTCCCATGGTAGATGCAGGGACACAGTCAGCAACTCCAGGCTGGGTTTGCAAATGTTTAAGTGAACCTCGATGTTGCTACACTACCTATAATTGATGTAGAGACACACCTTTCAGCCACATATCTTCTCCAACTGACCTGTCCTGTCAGACCAGATGATGAAGTTGTACAGGCTAGAAATTGGCATCAGGAACCAACCCTATCGGGCCAGGTTTCGGTCAAGGAGATAATGCAGATATCTCTGAAGGCCTTTTCCAGTTGGCACAATGTCAAGTAGGTCCATTTTATTCCAGAGTGATTGGACATTGGACTGGATTATAGTGGGAAGAGGTGGTTTAAATTGATGCTTCCTTGCTCTGTTGTGGATGCTGCCTTTTCTTCCCCTTTTTCTGGGCTAAAGCTCTAGAGAGAGATCCACTTCATGTTTGACATTACACAGCGGCGAGATTCGGTGGAGTAGGAGTTGCTCACCACTAGAGGTGAGTAACATGTTGCCGGTGTTCAACAGCAGGCCAGAGTTGTGGCAGATCAGCCATAAAATGGTGAATAAAATGATTATCGCCTTGTATCTTCTGATCATGTTGGTCAGCAAAGTGTTACAAACTTCCTAATTTGTAACACAAACAAAGACCAAAACACAAAGACTAACAATACAGTGTGCGTCATTGCACCTTCTTGGATCACAGCATGTAATTGTATGGTGCTTCTAAGGAAAACTGTTCTGTGCCATTTGTAGGGTGAGTTTCATGCACAAAAATGTTCCCCAAGAGTGAAAAGACAATTCAGAAACCAGCCATCACATTTATCATAGTCATATTTAAGGAGATGAAACTATTAAAATCATTAATCCATCAGAGCAGCTGCAATGTGACAAAAAGCTATAAATTCCCTTTAATCACACATACAACAGCTCTAAACTCTTTTGATCACTCCTACGAAAAGTCTAAACTCTTTGAATATTAGTACAATAGCTCTAGACTCCAATCACTGGCACAAGAGCTCTAAACTATTTGATTTTATTATGACAGCTGTAAACTCTAATGACTTGTACGACAGCTCTAAACTCTTCGATCACATGTATGGCAGCTCTAAACTGTTTGATTACTCATACCACTAGCAAAACAGCTCTAAATTCTCTTTGATCAATTGAAATGGCAGCTCTAAATTCTGGTCACTCTTGACTGCTCTAGACTCTTTAATCACTACTATGACATCTCTAAACTTTAATCACTCATACAAGAGCTCTACACACTCTTTGATCACTAGTACAACAGCTCTAAATCCTGATCACTTCTCTGTGAGCTCTATCCTGCCTTTGACCACTCAAACACAAAGAACAATGTTGTCTAAAACATTTTAATGAGACAGGAACACAGACCAGACCAGCATACCCAGACACCCTATAGGCCTTATGGTGAGCACAATGAATGTATATGTGTGTTACCTTTGGTGCAGGTAGGTGTGTATCGTTGGGAGAAACCTGGTTATTTTCTGGTCCATCCCCCTACACAGATAGGATACAGAGAAGATTAAAATCAATGAGAGAGCAAGGTCTTGATCTGACCATAAGATCTGGACTTAATAATCTGAATATCTTAACATAAAAGATCTAGTTCTAAAACCAGAAGATCTGAATCTAAAACTAGTAGGTCTACACCTAAAACTAGAAGCTCTAAATATGAAACCAGAAGATCTGGACCAACAACTAAAAAGGTGTGCACCTAAAACTAGAAGATTCAGTTCTAAAACCAAAGGTCTTGATCTAAAACCAGTTTATCTAAACCTAAAATTAGAAGATCTACTTCTAAGGCCAGAAGGTCTGGACCTTAAACCAGATGGTCTGGACCTAGGACTAGAAGGTCGAACTAAAACCAGAACGGAAGGTCTGGACTTACCACCAGAGGCTTGCGGATACCCAGGCGGACGGTGCCAGGTGGGGCAGACTTCAGGACATCCACAGCCTCGGCCAGGGTGAGCAGGTCCACCTGGGTCTGGTTAACAGACACCAGCTGGTCTCCAGGAAGGAGACCACCATGACACTCGGCTGAACCACCAGGAACCAGAGAACGAATGACCATCACACAGCGACCAGGATCCAACGGATCCTGCAGAGATGGTGACAGAGAGAGTTCATGACACGACACACACTAGAGGTTTCACAAAATGACAAAAATGACAAATATGTACAAAAGTGATTTTTTGTTGACGGGTATTGTTGATGGGTCTACATGTTTGGAGCTTGACTCCCTGTCTGGTGAAATCTGTTCAGCTTGACGAATTCACTTCAACCCAATGTGTTGGTGCTTTCTGTCTCAGTTATGACAATTAATGTCACAGCCAAAAATTACCAATAAAATATTAAACACTACACCAGTAGTATTGACAGAAGAGTATAATTCTGGTGCAACTCTACATTAAACTTTACTATATACAAACACACAAGCAGACATGTGGCAGATGCATGGCTGTCTGCACTTCACGCTCAACATGGAAAAAATTAAGTGCAAGTTCTAATAAATAGTGACAGCACAGTGTAATACTGGCTAATGCTTTATTTCACATGTCCATTATTAAACATATAATCAGTACATGTCATTTTAATCAATGTGGTTGGGTTTATGAAAGTGAGTTTATTTGCATATTCTCAGAAGGATCTTCAATTAAAAACATCCTTTGTCAAAATAAATATTTTTTACAAAGGATGTACATTTAGGTTCCAAATTGCACATTTGCATGTTTAGTAGCTTGACCTTCATTTTGCATTAATTAAAACATAAAAAATACTGTCTCTCTTCTACCCAGAATAAGTACTACATGACATATTTCTTTACCTGATCTCATAGGAAATGATTATCAGGCTTTGTCAATGTAAAAATTAAAAATATCATACATTACATCACAGAGATGAGTAAAAAGAAACAAATGAGATAGGAAGTGAAATAAAAAAAGGAAAAGGCAGAGCCGCAGAGAGACAGGCAGGGGGAGACAGAGACCAGCACAACACCAGAAAATACACTTGCACAAACATAAACACACACAAAAACACTTTGAATGAGACAGACTCCGACAGCAGCCAAGAGTGAGGAGGTCAGAGGTGACAGACCACACGCTGCAGAGCTGACCAGACATACTTAAACGGACAATTCACAAACTCTTAGCAGCAAAATCTGAAGTCCTAAGAGATTAAACTTCAGTAAAAACATCACACACATACTGGAGCTTCTGCCCTGTGAATATTTGTGTTTCATCATATCTCTGGGTGTGACTTTCGGATGTTGATTGACCAACCAAAAAAAAAAGTAGTAAATAGCCAAAAGTACCATGGAAAGTCAACAGCTAATGCAACATTTGTTTTGCATAGAAGTTATTTTAAAGTGATATTTTTGAGCAGGAAGGAAAGATCATCAATTTAATTAAAAGTAAAAAAAAGTTTAAAAAAATCTCGATTAATGACAATCAATGTATTGATAATCTATAAATATATAAATAGAACAGAAAAAATAGAAAATCAAGTTCTGCTTTGTGATAAGGTCCAATAGAAAAATCATTTAACCAAGTGCAGATCAATCAAGGGGATCAGAAGGCAATACAGGATTTTTCCCTTTTGTTTGATGAATATAAATTTGAAGAAAAGAACATTCAACTCAAAGTTAAATTACAAATAGTATATGACTAAAAGGACTGAACAAATCACTGTGTGGATGCAAAACAACTTTCTCCAGCTAAACTCAGAAGTCTCGTTCTCTAAAACCAAAAACACAGGTTAGAAATCTAGGGGTGCTAATGGACTCAGACCTGAACTTTCACAGCCACATAAAGTCAACAATATCAACAGCCTTTTACCATCTAAAAAACATTGCCAAAATCAAAAATATAGTGTCTAAACCAGACTTGGAGAGACTGATCCATGCATTTGTCTCCAGCAGGTTAGACTACTGCAATGGCCTGCTCACTGGTCTCTCTAAACGAGCTGTTAAACAACTACAGAACATTCAGAACGCTGCAGCTCGAGTCCTGACTAGAACCAGAAAATATGACCATATTAGTCCAGTGCTCATGTCTCTGCACTGGCTTCCTGTCACTCAGAGAATAGACTTTAAAACAGCTTTACTTGTGTACAAGTCTCTTCATGGTCTAGCACCAAAATACATCTATGACATGTTAGAGCCATACGAGCCATCTAGGACCCTGAGAACCTCAGGGACTGGTCTCCTGCAGGTGCCCAGAGTCAGGACTAAACATGGTGAAGCTACATTCCAGTTTTCTGCAGCTAAAATCTGGAACAGTCTTCCAGAGAATGTGAGACAGGCCTCAACGCTGACAATGTTTAAGACCAGGCTGAAAACAGTTCTGTTTAACCGTGCATATGAAAACTGAAAGTATCTTATCTACACTCTTCACTCTTTTTAAATTAATGATGAATTCTATGTTTTATGATTTTCCTTTTGTGATTTTATGTATGTTTTGCTCTCCTTTTGTGATTTTGTGCAACTGTAAAGCACTTTGAATTGCCCTGTGTATGAATTGTGCTCTACAAATAAACTTGCCTTGCCTTGCCTTGCCTTGCCTATTCTTAATGATGATGGGGTTAATATCGATATTGATCAATCATATTTACTCTGGGGATCCCCTCAAGAACCATCTGAACCTGATATTCAAACGTTAGTAAAAGCACTTTATATTTATCTTTCACTAAAGTTTTACTATCAATTAGAACCAAGATTGTGAAATTAATATTTAGCCTTTTAGAAGTTTAGAACCAGATGTAAAATAAAAAAAAGGAAAATAAGGATCTGAATTTAATAAACCAGTAAGAATCGGAGCACCAAGAGGAGCACCAACCAGAGGAACCAGGGGAAACCAAGGGAAACCAGGGGAAAAGGAGGATGACCCGGTCCTGCCAGCATCCGAACCCCTCAGGGACTGGTAGAAAATGATAAACCCTTTCCCTCCTGGGCACTGAGCTGCAATACGAGCGGCTTTGCCAAGTTTGAGGCTGCCAGAACAAAGCCATGCTGTATTTTTAGACGGATTAAACATGGCTACAGGTGGTGAAGAGTCAGAACTCAAGTCCTCCACTCCTACAAGATCCTCCCGAAAAAGAAAACCCTTCACCGTCAGAAAGTAAAGATATCAAAGAAGTAGGGGAAAGTGTGAAGAGGCAAAATAAAGAAATTAAAGGAGCACTTTGCCAGTAAAAAAAAGGAGTTTTTTTTTTAAGAATATGTAGGTAGCAGGGAAGTTGGACTTTTCAAGTCCTTTACTGTACCTGATAAAAAAAATGTATTGCAGCCTATTCAAGATCTATTTTTTCGTGGACACAAACTGAATTAACTTTTGCCTGGGATCTGTTGTTTCTGTTTTGAGCTCCTTTTGAGATTATGCTTTCAAATGTGGTGGCACCTTGCACATGCAGGGATCCTACTCATTACTTTGTAGACTTGACCCTGAATATCATTATTTGGTTCATATTTTGTTCATGTATAAATATTAACAGGATGGGTTTACAGAGAAGGCAGCAAGCTATAGTAATAAGTTGATCAACAGAAACTATCAGCAACAATCTCATTCGTATATTAACTATTTTTTCTGTCAAATATTCTCTCATTTCAGCATCTCCAATTACATAACTTTGAGTTGGTCCAACTGATTTTTTAAAATCAGAGCACTGTCATTGGCTGTCGAAAGAAACATTTGTCAGGACGGACGCTCCGTCTAAACGGTTTGTCATTAAAAGTTTGGTTGTTCATGTCTCGTGGAGGATAAATTCAGCAGAGATTCAGTGCTGACAGGTGGGAGCTAGACGTGCAACTTCAGAGGCTTTTTCCGCTCAGATAAGAATACCATCTTTGGAGAAAACACATTTTTTAAAGGTGTGAAACTGGTCACATTTTAAAGGTGTCAGGTTTTAGTGGAAACTATCAGCCCGAGTCCAGACAGGCAGATCAGATCAGCTCTTCTCTTATTGCCTCCAACCATCTTTCACTCAACTCTGACAGTCGAGAGTCAGTAACAGGAAACACTTTGGCAGGAACACCGCACCGACATGCCCTTGGGCGAGAGATATAGAGGGAAGAGAGGCAGAGAGGGAGAGAAGAGGATTCATTTTATTTCGTGAAGTTGATGCAGGTCAGTTTTACTCTGGGGTGAAATATTTGACTCAGGCAGTGAGATTGTTTATGGTGTTCACTGCTCTAGAGTTTCTTTTTTTTTTCTTATTAATCCCTTTAGAAGCTAATCTTAGAATTTATTTTACAAGATCGTTACACACGTTAATAATGTTGGAGTTGTGTGTTAAGCTGATTTTATACCGCTGGATCCTGATGAAAATCATCCGTCCGTATCAAACGTCCTCTCCGCTGCTGGCCTATGTACCTCTGCCTGGTTTTCAGACATGTTGTGAATGTTACCCACTACATCCTCTGAAAAAGCCATGCTGTGTCAAAATCCACTGGCAGGGACAATCTCAACCATGGTACTGATGCTTTTTCTCATCCAAAACAAAAAGGCACAATAAGTGGACACGGAGGTGGCAATTTTGCACCATTTCTAAATGTCCAGTTACTTCCCTCCCTTTGTCATTTTTTTAAATGGTTATAACACTGGCTCTATATCTATGTGAAATAGTGTGTATCTATTCATCTCATGGTGTGAATGGACCTTTATACTGTTTTTCACCAGCTTTGTGTTAAATGTGTTTTTTGGGTGGGGCTGATATATATGACCCCTCCCCTAACATGGACATCCAACAAAAAGTTTGCAAATATGTGTTTGGTGGATTATTTCTCTGTTGTAACATTGCTTCTTGGCAATAAGTTGTATACCATTGGAAAGTCTGTTTAGATGGTGGCCCATTTGTAAGGAACATGCATTTGTGGGAGAAGCAACACAGCTGAGTATGTGGGCCTTTGCCAAGGCCAAACAGCTTCTCCTGCTGTTGCCATCGTCTCCTTTCTGCCGGATTGGATGATTGAAGTTGACCAGTAACAAGGAAGACACAAGACATATTGGCAACCAACAGTTAGGAGCCTCAGTGGTAAAAACCAACCACACACTGCTGTGGGACAGCCTTCGGTTGGCCACTCTAGCAAGAACAACACATCCAAGCTCAGCCCACAAATGTTTAATTGTGTTAAAGTCAGGACTGTTGGCAGGTCTTTCCATTCTCTCTACTCCTGGATTCTGGAGATGGTCTCTGATAGATTCTGCTCTATGGGGGTGTGTGTTCAGTACCAGAGTGTGAAGATATGGGATTGCCAGTGGTTTGAGGATCTCAACTAGATGCCTCTGCATTGAGATTCGCTCCAATGATGACAAGCTTAATTTTCCATGTAAAGGAGATATTGCCCCACACCATCACAGTGCCTCCACCAACAGGCGTTACTCTGCTGGGACAATCATCCTACAGTAACTAGATTAAGTATGTGTTTCTCTAATGCTGTTCACCACTGCTACCCAATCTAATGCAAACAGTTGCTCTTTCCTTCTCTGATAAATTAATATCCAGATGTCCAATCACTAAAATTTATTAAGGTAAATATAGTTTTAAAAAGTGTATCATTAAAAATACTGCTTTAAACTGAATAAAGTCAATTTATGCTTCTGATGGACATCAAGACACAGACATGTTATGTCTAGTGTGGATTGAAATTAGTATTTGCATTATGAATTTCTTGGTTTTGAAAACTGTTGGAAAAATTTGGGATAATGAAGTTACACAACAGACCTATAATATTACTCATACTTTGTGATGTGTCTGAAGGAGTGAAAAGGACACTGAAGTCCAACATTGAAAAATCTTTTTCCATGACAATTTGCAAAGTGACATAAATTTAGGACAGTAAGAAGTTTTTTTGAGAGCAAAAGTACATTAAAATAGTAAGGAAAACTCTGAGGTAAAGACTTTTCTATGGGGGCAGGGGGGACATTTTTCAAAGTGAGGAGAAAATGATGATTAAAGATGGTTTTGATAATAAACACACTTTCTTTGTCCAATATTCTTATCTGATTGCTACAAACATTAAAACAGTGCCAGATCATGTTTGCGGCTAAACCAGAGGCCGGGTTAGATGGGTAAATGATTATCTATTCTTCTGGGATGATCCTCAGCCTGAAGGCAGAGTAAGACCAGGGGTCCCACCTGATTCATCTCCATTCAAGAAGCCCCTAGTGGCTGCTGTGCACTTAAATCAGCAACACCTACTACAGTTCAGTCTGCCAGACTGTCTGCCACACACTGCTGATTGTGACCTTTGAGGTGCTCTAGGATCCTCCTGCAGGGGAGGTCAAAGGTCAGACAGCACCGACACAGAATAAAAAAAAAATTGATTAGTGAACCTATTAATCCATCCTTATGTTATCAGAGAAACAATATTTTTAACAAGAAGCCACTCTATTGAGTGTTTTACTGGTTTTACATAAGCAGGTCTGTTGGTGATAAAAAGGATTAAAACCTGAAGGAATCTTAACGATAAGAAGACAACTCCCTTTCTCCCACAATGCATTATGACAGATTCATCTTATGTTATTGATTTGATTTAAGACATTAAGACACCTCGAGACAGAAAATTACGTATTGTGCTTTTTAAGATCACAAATGTGCCTCCCATGTATGAAATATTTTTAGGAAACCTCCAGAAACACTTCACCGTATATTATGTAATAACAAATGAATGAATGAAAGAAACTGAAAGTGAATCAAAAGTCTGCAGGAGATTGGGTCAAACTATTAAACTGTTTTGTCCATTTTGTTTTAGTAAAGAGATAATATAACCCTAAGAACTATAACTGGTTGTTCAGATCAGCAATTTCAATAAAAAAAATACCATATGGTAGACAAACAGTGATATTTGAGAAGTGAAATAAAGTATTTAAGATTTAAAGAAAGTGTGCAATAAATACTTAAACAAAAATAGGTATGTGCATGAATTTGGACACCCTTGTTTTATTGATTTGAATAACTTTAGCACCAATTACTGAACACAAAATGTTTAGTAAGGTTATTGACCCTTGACCTGCATACACAGGTGAAAACAAGAAGGGTATTTAAGGGGAGCAAATGCAAGCTGTTCTTCTCTTTGCATCTTCTCTCAAGAGTGGCAAAATGAGAGCCTGAAAAAAAATGTCAAATGACCCGCAAACAAAGATTGTTCAACCTCATGGTTTAGGTGAAGGATACTAAAAGCTAGCTCAGAGATTTCAGCTGTTAGTTTCCACTGTGAGGAGCAAAGTAAGGGAATAAAAGACCACAGGCACAGTTCTCATTAAGGCCCGGAGTGGCAAGCCAAGAAAAATCATCAGATAAGCAGAGGCAAAGGATGGTGAGAAGAGTCGAACTCAACCCACTGACCAGCTCTAAACACCTACAACATGATGCTGCAGATGGTGTAACTGTGCATTGTTCAACTACTCACTGCAGTATGTGCTGTATGGAGAGTACATGGGAGGCACATTTAGACAAGCCAGGTTCATTTTGGAATAAGGTGCTGTTCACTGGTGTACCTAAAATTGAGTTATTTGGACATAACTTTATTGGAGTACTATGCAAGGTGAATGAAGAACAAACCATTGCAAGACAAACATTTTGTGGTGGCTCCATCATGCTTTGGGGCTGTGTGGCCATTGCAGGTCCTGGTAATCCTGAATACTTCAACAAGTCCCTAAACACTGCTCAGATTTTACTAAGGAATTCATGCAGAGGAACAAGTACAATGTTCTGGAACGAACATCTCAGTCCCCAGACCTGAGTATTATTGAAAATCTGTGGTGTGACTGTCCTTTTAGGAAAGTAGAGGTGTAGGAAGCATTTAGAGGCTGTTGTATCTGCAAAAGGAGAATCTAACAAGTATTGATGTAATTCGAGTGCCCTACTTAATGCACACATCTACTTTTATTTAATTATTGACCACTTTCTGTAAATCCTATGAACTTCATTTTACTTCTCAAATATCACTGTGTTCATCTGATATATTTAAATGAAATTGCTGATCAGAACAACTTATGATTTAGAAGGGAAATACACACACACGCACACCACTGGGCCCTCAAGGCATCTTATTCAAGCTTAACGCATGTAAATCAATTTAAGTGTTAATCTCCTTTTTTTCTCTCATCATGTACAACATGTTATTTTCCATAGAACAAACAGATAATGATGCACATGCACACACACAACCACACACACACACACACACACACACACACACACACACACGCACACACACAGGCCCCCTGGGCAGATACTGCCTGTGCAGGCTGACATGGACGTGGACACCAGGGAGTTAACCTGGAGCTCCCTCCACTGCCTCAGCTGGGTCTGCCTGACTTGGAGGAGGAGGAGAGGAAGAGAAAAGGAAGAGGAGGTCTTAAAGGTGAAGCTGTGCCTAAAGATAAAAAGCTGAAGCAGGGTGGGAGAGAACAACACAGCAGACCAGGGTTCCCCAAATTTACTCCCCAGATGACGAGGATTCTTCGCATTACACTCAGGGAAAACAAAACTACAAAGAAAATGTGGAGGAAAAAAAGTGTAAATGTATTTTGATATTGTGAAAAACATTCGATAAATATGGTGGAAAAAGAGTGCATTTCTCAATGCATTCCTCCTTGCGGCTCTCCACACTCGTCAGTCACATGCAGCCACAGCCTGCTCACACGTGACTGGTTAATACTACTCAGACTGGCATCACTACATATCCAGTACCAAGGTGTCTTCTTGACAAAAAAATATGTCCACTCTGTATGCCATGAGTTATGATCAGATTAACAAGAAAATATACGATGATATGGACAGGTGGGCCTTGCTTCCCCTCGGCTAGGCAGCAGAGTAAAATCAATCAAGATGACAATCCTTCCTGAACGACTGTTTCCATACAGAGCCTCACCGGTGAAGGCTTTCAGTCACTTAAGGAATAAACACATTTTTAGTCCGCACATAACAAAAAGAGACCTCCTTCAAAATATTTAACCCCGTTATCAAGGGATGAAGGTGCCATAGCCTGGTTAAAACCATCCTGATCATGTGAGCTTACACTCCTGCCTCAGTCTTGACTTCTCTTTGCTGTACACATACATGGGTTTAAGGCACACAGATCTCTTTTTGTAGTATTTTTTTAATGATTTGTAGTAAATTGTTGCATTGGCAACAATTTGTAAATAATATTTAACATTTTATTATTTTAGTTTAATAATAATGATATTCAATAGTATTGAATATGATTTTTTGTAATGAAGCTCATATCGTATTTTCTTTTTTTTTTTAATAGTATGAACATTAAAGTGTATTTTTTAAATCTATAACACCTCATATGTAATACAGGCCTTCTTTTTTCCAGAAGATTGAAATGTTTAGTTGATTAATTGATTATATGCCAACTATTACATTAATCAGCGAATATTTTATCTGTTAATCGATTTGAGCCAATTTTAAAAAGAAAATGTCCCAATTCTCTGGTGGACATTTTTAGGTTGCATCTTCATCTTTGGGAAACTGTGATTAATATATAACACAATTTTATGAACAAAACAACTAAGTGATTAATTGTTTATATAATCATATTAGTCAACTCCTTAAAATAGTTGTTACAGGCCTACTAGGCAGTGGACTTGCATTGGACATGTTAATTTAGCTGGGTTTTCCCAACAAGGTAAAAGTAGTATTTGATTTGCCTAAAGTAGTTTAGACCTTATCTATTTGTAAATGTAGCCGTCAAACTGATGCTTTTATCTCTTGGAAATGCACAACGGCACTACCCTGATACACTGTGCAGCGTTTTACATAGATATTGAATGGGAAGCAACCAAACCACACTACAAATGACATGAACTTGTACAGACTGCAAAAATAAAGCTGCATGACAGATCATCTTGCTGTGAAAGCAGGCGTTTGCTTGGGGAAATGACCCAACGAAACGCTTAGAACATGCTGTAGTCGCAGCTATAACATGAGGCTGTGTCATGTTTGCTCAACAGCAAACAATAGCAGAACACAAGTCAGCGTACGACCTGCTGTCCAGTCTGACACTCATGGGTCTCACAGAGTATTTGCAGAGACGATTGTTGTGAGAGTCTGTCAGACCACAGAGTAGAGCGCCGCGTCACAGCACACCAGCCTCACCGCGTGGTTATCCACCTCCACCAAGAACCAACCGCAGGGAGATAATTAACTTTGTGTGTGTTTTTTTGTGTGTGTGTGTGTGTGTGTGTGTGTGTATCCCACAGAGGCGGAGAAAGTGGATTTGAGATTGTGTATGTTCTCCTCTGTACCTGGTAGTCCAGGATGCTGAAGCCGAGGCCTTTATCTCTCTCCTTCTGCAGTTCCAACACCCGAACATCCGGCGACCACAGAGCCAGCTCTTCATCCTCGTCTTCCTCTAGCTCTAGCTCCTCCTCCTCCTCCTCCTCCTCCTGGCTCAGTTGTTTCTCCTCTTTCAGCACCTCCTCTACAGAGGAAACCTGCTCCTGACCAACACAAGAGACAACAGACCGTTAAAAGGGGGCCCTATTTTGCTACTTTCCCAGTATTATTTTATTTTTCATAGTCTACTTATAAAACATTGAATGCATATATGGTCCAAAAGAATCTAGTTAGAGTTGTAGCAGCAATGTGGTCTGCAAAACCTGTTCTACCCCTTCTGTACTAAAAAGCACACTATGTTCTAATTAGCCCAGCACTGTTGGAAATGTCCCGTCCCTTAGAGAGCTGGGGTCGGTCAGAGATACAGAAGTACAACACTTCCAGAAGGAGGGTGTGGCTACATGGATCCAGGAACAGTTGCTCTTAACTTACATTTAACTTACTGACTTTTATAAACCGCTTATGTTCTGTCAGGTTTCAGCAGCACTATAGAGAAGGCCAGATCAGAACAGAAAGAGAGAGTGGTCTTATTTCACAGTGTGCATTAGACACTATAGACCCGGACCAGTTTCATTGATTTTGTTTTTACAATAGAGTTCACATTTTATGAGCGGGCTGTCATTCTGACTGAGATAAGTCTAAGTTTGATTTGTTTCCCTACTGCTCAGAGTCGCTTCAGAAAGGCATCACCACGTTGGTCTCTAGGAAATGTAATGTACTGTACCACTGTTTCCTGCCATTTTATAGACCATGTAATAAATCTATTGATCAAGAAATAATGAGCATATTAAGCCATAAATAAAGTATTACTTTACTGCAAATTTAAAGTCACTTTTACAGAATACACATTTTTAATTGAGAAATATAAATAAGATCATAAAACAATGACAAAAATCTGACTGAACAAAAACTCTTGATACCAAATCTTTAAGAAACAAGTTCAAAAGTTGCGAAAATGTTGCCTTTGTCTTTTAGGCCTCATCTACCTACTGTTGCTGGAAATGACAGAAAATAGACGTAATACAAGGGGATAATGCTGACAGGAAATGGTTAGGCCTGTTCAAGAATATCTTCATGACCAGGTGATTGTGATTTTCCAAATTAGACTAGTTGGGAAAGTGAGATTCATTCTGGAAAGCCTCTCCTACCAACCCCAGCTCTTTTAGCTTGTCTTAGCCACCGGTTTCAGGAGGTTGTATTCGGTTAGAGCTTTAGTTTTTAAAATCTTTTCAAAGAGCGTCTTAGGTCAGAATGGATTAAAGACACTGTAAGTGGTGAGACTTCTCGATCGAGGTTGGACTGTGCCACAGTCCTGACGTGACCGGCCACTTTATGCTCTGTACATGAAGCGAGTGCAGCACAACACGGAGAGTGAGACGGGTTACCTGTCTGACTGCTTGCTGCGGCTCATCGTGGTCTCTCAGGACGGACGGACCGCAGAGCAGCGAGGACAGCTTCAGCTCCATCTGAGACACAGACAATCGGTCATATGTAGATGAGGATTTATATTGTCCCAGGCTCCTCCAAGAAACATAAGGGGTGGTTTCTTTTCCACCACAGCAGAACTAAACTGATTCAGTGATACCTTGGCCAAGGAGCCACTGTACATTATTCAAAACACAAGAACAAAATGTTATTTTCAGATTTTTTTTCCCCCTCTGTACGGAAAAGTATCAAACCATGAGTTTCAACCCCTAGTTTTTCGTTTTACACATTTCAATAATTATAAATGATGCGTTAATTAAAAAAAACATATTTGTCCTAATATCATGATATTGATTTCCTCATTCAGCCTGATCATGTTCTACGATGCTCTAACCTCCTCCATGCTGGGGCCTGGTAGTCGTCCTGCTCCCATTTCAGGTTCAGATTCAGACTCTGGTTCTGGTTCCAGGTCGGAGGTTGGGTGTCGGCAGCAGACCAGTGTGAAGGGTGGAGGCACCTCCTTCAGGAAGGATACCGCCTCCCGACGAGACTTTCCGTACAACTGGACGTCATTCACCTGCAAACCACACAAGCCAAAAAAGGTTTTATTAACATTTAGTCTGAGAAAAAATGTATCTCAAATTATATACATTTTCCCAGGGGAGTTATTTCACATAATAACATTTCCTAGCCATTCAAACTCTGCTATAAATGTAAAATTATGATGTAGAAATGTCAACAGTTTGTACGGAGTAAGACAGTGTTTGAAACAGGTGGACTGTGAACTGGTCAGATGTCGCCTCTTAAAGAGTGTTCTTGTATTCACCTCCAACAGTTCGTCCTCTGGTCTCAAGGCTCCGTGTTTGTCCACAGGGCCTCCGGGGACCACCGAGGAGATGTAGTGGTGACCATCGAACGAATCCAACTCCACCCCGAGACGCAGGGTGTGGATCGGCAGCAGCTGCACAAAACAGGTTTAAAAAGGCTTAGAAAGGATTTTAAGTGAAAATGTTACTCTGTCTACCATTATTTAACGCCGAACAGTTGCTTTTATATTTATTTTATTTATTTTTTTATCTTTAAAAGGGATTTTTTATTTTCTATACGTTCCAGAAAAAAATGCCAGAATTCGTAGATTAAAGTCTGAATTCCACATATCAATAATAATTGATAATGGCAATATAGCTAGCTATTTTCTAAGAGAGGACAACAATAATAATTATTTTTAAGGACCAGGAGAACAAGGCTGAATGTAACCACTTCATATTAATGTTGATTTGTGACTTGTCTATTAAATGACTGGATGTTTGATTCAATGAAGTGATCCAAAAACCAAATCATTGCTAAAATGCAATCATCTGTTCATGGTACCGTGTAAGTTTTATAAAACTTTTTGAGGCAGGACACCAGCAATAATATAACCTCCATGGTAGAGTAACTGTTTTCTTATTGTATAGATGAAGTGGGTATACATTGATATTACTTTATTGCCCAAGCCAACTTTGGTTTAATTATTTATTTATATGACTAGACACTTTAAGCATGAGTGATACTCTGAGTCAAGGTGGGAGTAAGCCTAAAGCCAGTGACAGAAAACTCGCCAGAGCTTATGAAACAGGAAAGGGAATCACCTGACACAAAGTCAGGAGAGGTAGGAGCGAGAAAGAAGAAAATAGATCCTGCGCTTCATATAGAAGCAGAGAATGCTCCCTGACTATCCTCACTAAATTTGCTAAATAATAAATAAATATATTTGTAACTTTATATTCAGCTATAACGTGTGGGATTTGTGGGGTCAGTTAAAATAAAATCTGACTTGACAGAAACCTCACTCTTTCTTACTTAGTGTTACTCACCTTGGAGGATTTCTGCAACTCTGCATCGTCTTCAATGACAGGATCCAGCTTCACCACCTGAAGCGCGCGCGCACACACACACACACACACACACACACACACACACACACACACACACACACACACACACACACACACACACACACACACACACACACACACACACACACACACACACACACACACACACACACACACACACACACACACACACACACACACACACACACACACACACACACACACACACACACACACACACACACACACACACACACACACACACACACGCCAGATCAGTATAATACAGTATCTTCATCAAAAGCCTGTATTTAGTGAAAGAATGTGGGAGGTCTCACCAGGACTTCATATTTTGGTCCCAGAGCTTGCTCCCATTTGGCCCTCAGTTCTGCATCTGTGTGTAAACAACACATATGTAGTAAAATACACAGCTGTAGTACATGAGCACTTATACCAACAGTGGAGTATGTAGTAAAGTACACATCAAAGTACACATCTGTAGTACTGCAGCAGGGCTGGTACTGCGGAGCTGCTGCAGTACAAACTCTTCTCTATAGCTCTGCTCCACGCTGACTATCTCCTCATTGAAATTCACTGGTTAGAAGCAAAAGCTAAATGACAGAAGTGTAAAGTGTAAAGTAAGCAACTTCAGCTGTGGAGTCTGTGCATCTGTGTGTGTTTAATGCATTTCCACACACACACACAGACACACACACGCGCATGCACGCACACACACGCGCACACACACGCACACACACACACGCACACACACAGGAATGCCTCAGCAACAATAGCTTCTTAAATCACAGAGGAATAAATAGGTTTTCCAGTGCAGAGTGACTGCAGCAGACATGTTAGATAAAAAGCTCCTGAGCAGCCGTCAGTCTGCTCCCTGCCCCTTCAGGCTGATTTCAGAGAGGAAACCGCTATAGAAAAACACTCCGTGTTCTCACAAATCTGCTCACATGTTGAGCTATTTTACAGCGGGTCTGGCGGTGTTGGAGCTCTGATTAAATTAGCATTGCTAACCCCGACCTTCACAGCACAATTAATCTGCAGCGTTTGGCTGAATAAACAGGGTAATACATCGCTGCGAGGCTGTCAGACAGCTCGGACACTTTACATCTGTTGGCCGGGAGCGGGCGCGCGGCGTGCTAAGTGTTAGCGTGGCGTTTTGGCCACTTAGCAAAGCTAATGAGGAATAAAAAGAGAGGAAATAATTCAGAGACGAGTGCTGTTAGAGGCCTGCATCGACACGTCTGCGGGAGCTTTCAGTGAGGAGGCGTGTAAAGATTTAAGGACAGCGTGTTCCTGTTTTACAAAACTGTAGAGTTTAATCCCATTAGGAAAGGTTTCATATTTTTCAGTGATTAGAAATACATTGTTTTAATAGTGAATAAAGCAGCCTGTTAAAATAAGAAAATAAAAGCAAAACACAGGTATTGTGTAGGTTGTTCCCATCAACAAACCATTAAACAAACTTTAATAGGACAATTTCATTACATTTACTCAACATATCAACTTCTGAAATATCTCTGAACACATTCAAGCTTGAATCTCATGCAAAATATGACATTTTGAAAATAGATATCTGACATCATAACAGTATTTAAATAAGAGAACTAGATATGTCTCCTCAAAGTCTGCAGGTTTGACAGAAATTATGTGGAGAAATCCAGCAGATAACCGATTCATTACATGTGCGTGTTGTGTGTGTGTGCGTGTGCGTGTGTGTGTGTCTGTTCACTCACCGCTGGTCAGCTGTGCTGGGTCGGGGTACGGGGGTTCAGGCTTTGCTGTCATGGCGCCAAACGCAGAAGAGCGAGTATTGACCTCCAGTGACCTCCGCTGTGACACACGGGATGACTCCCTCTCCACTGACACACACAAACAAAAACAACAAGGATATTATGAACATTTCTTCTAATATAAATTTCCCTCACCATCACAGTACATTTACACACATCGCACCATTGGCTACATAGCAACAGCTTCTATTCATGTTCAACAGAAACTGGAGACATGAAACTACAAACTGGCACTCAACGCCCGCACTGTGTGACAGCCGTGATGTGCTAACAAATCAAAGTTGAGCTGGCTTCAACTTTTTTCAGCATTCTAGGGACACATGAACAGAAGAAATATTGAATCAAAAGGTGGACACTTCTGTCACTATAGGAAAGTCTAGCATCATGTTTCAAATGTGTGGCAGCAGGCAACAAGGCCTTTAAAGTCAGTTTCACCTCTGAATTGAATATTATAAGTAATAATTTTTGTTTCATCTGCTCCTGAGAGAAGAGACATATTGAATACTACTTTCATAAAACTGGGTTTCTTCAGGTGTCATGGAGACTGATTTGACACACAAGCTTTCATTTATGTTGTTATGATTCGGTCAGAAGCCCTTTCAAAGACTTCTCATCCCATATGTTTAAAAGAATACTGAATGTAGCTTAGTCTGAGACAGTTTGTTGAAATGTAACCTCTAAAGGCAGAGAATGTGTTCTGATGCAAGATGCAGATTAGTCATCCAGGAGGAATTTCTGATGACAGAAACCAGAAAAAACACATAACCTTAAAAACATACGGACAGAGCTTACATTTTTAACAGATTGTGCAACATGGCGCAGCAATTCAGTACAAAACAGATTGTGCAAGAAAGAAATATGAACGCAAATACATAAATCATCTGGTCTTATTTTTTATTTTTATCATATTTCAATCACTAATCACAGTTTTAGGCATCATTTTACCGCGCTTCACCATGGATGAGGAGCTTGACATGCTTTTGCTTATTTATTTAGATTTTATTTTAAATTAAGAAGGCTATTATATGTGATTTTGCAAGTCCTGATGGTTCCTGACTCAGGGTAGTACTGCATATTATTCCAAACAAATTAGTACTCTTGCCTTCAATTTAGAGAGATGTAATCTACAAAAAAACATAACTGCAAATGTAAACTGATAAACAAAATCTGAAAGGGCATGTTTAAAAATCCTGGAGAAAAAGAACAGAGCTCAGCTGGCTAACCTCCTGCCTGATTGTTCATGGTGGTGATCTGGGAATTGAAGTTTATTGTCCTGTCAGTCTCTTCATAAGTCTGTGCAGATAAGAGAGCCACAGAAATGAGCAGAATATAAGGAGCACGGAAGACGTGAAACTCTGCTGGTTTCCAGTTCTCAGTAATGAAATAAAAAGACGTCTGGAGGAGATAAGAGCCCAGCACTCCTCTGCTTTTTTTATTTTTTAATCACTTGTTTCTCTCTGGCCTGGAGGCTGACCAGTGCAGGCCGGCGGCCGATCGCAAGACAAAAAAATGACCCTGAACTGGGCAAATTAATCTCTCTGAAGCGGAGGCTCCAAGAGGAGAGTTTGGGGAAAATTACACAGAGTTGTAAACAAATTTGTCATCTTAATCTGGGTGAGAGGAGCGAGGCAGAGCGGCTGCAGACAGCAAATAAAGGAGAAGCTGTGATAAGTTTAACACAGAGTTAACTTCTCCCACAGGAGAGCATTATTGTTTTAATAACATATAATCAGGAAGCCCACATAAAGACAGTGTACTACTGGTAGTTTAAAAAGGTAACTTTCTTTTATAATAGGCTTTTTTGGCCCTTTTTTTTTTTTAATAACAACAGTTGTTGATCATCATATCTGTGCCTGTGCCTCAGAAACACCATGAAACATGGTGTACTGTTGGCGTTTACTGATGGATATAAAATCTATCAGGTTTATGGTGCTAATGAATGAGCGTCGCTCCGCACACACGTTCATCAGTTTCATCACTTAATGTTACTGTGCTGTCCCACATGCACCAGACATAAACACAAAGACTTTAACTCAAGATCATTTCCATGCAAAGTGAAAGTGACTACATTAAAATTCTTGTCAAAATTTAACACTGGGGAAATATGATTGTTTTGCACTTTTTGGAGCAAAGTAGACTTCAATTTTTATGAAAGTCTGGTAAGTCCGTAAAACATTTTTCAGGCTTGCTGACTAAACACAAAGTACTCCAGCAAATTCCACAGTCACAGTACCATGAAACTGGGAAAATTATGACTGAAACACTGAGTTAATTATGACTAAAATTAAAAACTAGTTCCACTGACTGATTCTGGACTAAAAAGAATGACTTGACTTAAAATCATTTTCATGTTACAAAGACTAATTTAAAAATATTTTTAAAAAAAAATCACTGACACAAGCTTGAAATAATAGGAAGCTCAGTTTTATTCTCCTAAGTGTGGAGATTATTGTATTGATCTAAACAGCTACAAATAAATACATCTGCAACTAATTTAATAATCTAGTAATCGATTTGAGCTGTTAAACAAAAAAAAAGCCCAAATTCTCAGATTCAAGCTTCTGAAATCTGGTTTCTTTAGTTTTCTATAAAAGTAAAGGGTTGTTGTTGTAAGGTTGTGGACTGTTGGTCTGTACAAAAGGAAACATTGTCTTCACACCTTCAACTTTGGAAAACACTAATCGACATTTCTCACTATTTTATTAACCAAACAACTAATCAATTAATCATTTCAATAATCTTAGGGTAATCAACTATGAAAAGGCCGCATTTAGACCAAAATCATACCTGCATGTCTGCATCCCCCCTGTTGCGAGTAAAGAATTTTGTTTTGTTTTTTTTGCACAGATGCAGCGGGATGAGTGTCAGGGGACGCACCACAGACAAACCTGGTGTTAATACACATATAAAAGGCACACGTGCGTCAAATGTGGTCTGAATGTGGTCACCTTTTTTCCTTCAGTGTCTGGGTCCTGATGCATCAACGCTGTGCTCCAGTCACATTAAAAACTCCCTCTCAGGTAATATTGATTAATTGTTGATCGCTATGGCACTGGCGCAAAAAAAATATATTTGTGTCATGTGTCTGTCTCATCAACAATAATGAGCTCCCTGATTGGCTGATTTGGAATGGCTGTGAACAAAGGAGGGTGGCAACTGCAAGGCTGTGACATCACAACATCACAGACGTCTTGATGGCTAGTTTTAAAAAAGATTCTGAATACTGAACTGTGTAAATTTGTGCATTTCTCAATGGATTGAGAGGTCATAGAGAGTATTAATAGAACAACTACATAAATTAGAACATAACGTATTTATAAGGTTTAAAGCTCTAACTCTTCAACTTTCCTCTAAATTCAGAATAATAATATAAAAAATATACCCTTCTACAATAAATTAACTACTTTTATCGATACAATGCTTGGATGTGGTCACATGTGAACATTTTCTGTCTGGAATTATAACATTTTTACATTTAGTTTTTCCATTTTTTCAACATTTTACTTCATTTATTTATTTTGGATTGTCCGTTTATCCATCTCTGTATTATGTTTAAGGCTTCATCCAACCCCGGGTGTTCTAAAAGAAAAAAAAAAATCAAATCACTATGTCTGCTGTTTTTTGTAAAGAAAATCATTGCTCCATTAATAAGAAAAGCTTTGGTGTCTGCTGTGTGGTAGTTGACTGACAGCTGTGATCAGCACACTGGGTCAGTCTGACTCAGACTATTGTCCTCATGTTTCATACCTGCCCTGCTAGCACGATAACAGTAATTTTGGTTGTGGCCATGTCTGTGGTTCTCCTTGTTGTGATGACCGTGGCTGTGACTCACGTGTTTATAATGTGTGTCTGAAATCACCAGTGTCACACTTTACAATGTTTTCTTTTACTTGGAGTTAATAAGAGTAGAGCAGCAACAGTGAAGCCACCTGGAACAGCAATAATTGTGCAGCTGTCTCTCCCTCTCTTTCTCTTTACCTTTATCTAGTGACCTCTCCAGCATTCTGGGTTTCTTCCTGACCACGGTGAGAACCACGGTCTGACCCGTCTGTTTCATCACCTCCAGCACCTCCTGATTGGTCAGACCATGGAGACTGACACTGTCTAGCTGTGGAGACAAACAGGAACAAATAAAGGAAAGAGAGACAACAACAGAAGAGAGAGAGAATGTTACAACAGCAGAACTCTGCTCAGTTTAAGCAGCTGTGTGATGAACTAGAAGAGAAACTTTACACTGCAGACTATCTATGCTGATAAAGCATCTGAAAACTGGTTGTATGGAGGACTGTGAGAAGGTGAGCCCCCCCCCTTCTCACCGGCTCATAAGGGCGGAGCCACAGCTCTCCGTGTTGCGCCGGAGTCCGGCGACTGGACTTTACAAAAACACACACTCACCACACGCACGTATTACATTGTTTCGGGTTTATTGTTACGTGTATATGCTATGCTAAGTGCTTAGTGACATGGTCGGGAACCGGGTGCGGACACCGCGATCGCGACGTGCCACGTCACCCGTTCCCATTACAAACTTTCACCACTCACCTCGGCGTGCAGTGCGGTACCCACTGCGCGTCCGGTTCTCTTTCCATTTACTGGTTTAGCCTCCGTCTGGTCATTCACACACAATCGCACACACATCCTCCTCCATTCATTCCCACTCACCGGCACTCACCTCCTAGTCCGACTCCACTGCTCCTGTGCGGAAGCGCGCGCCGCTGCAGGGGCAGTACTTATTGAGTGTGGCGCTAGGGGGTGCACTACACGTTGCACAGGGGGGTGTTGTATTTCCTGGTCTATTGTAAATATGTATGTGTGAGGTATATGTGGTGAGATGTTTTTTTTCTAATGTGTGTTCTGTTATTTACCTACTGTGTTTACTATTTTGTTATGTTTTGTTTAATAGTAAGCGAGCCAGTAGTTAGTGGGGATATTGGCTTTCCCCCGCTTAATGGTTTACCCCAATTAAGCTGGGGCAGGTGCAGGCTTAAAAGGGTGGCCATTTTGACTGTTACGGGGGGGCCGTAGTAGACAGTGACATGTTGATGGCTGAGTGTTGACTGTGGTGCTACTGTTGAGAGAGCGAATAAATGGCCTTTTGTTGGCTTCATCCAAGTCTGCTGCCTCTTGTCTCCACTTCACCTGGTTGCCCTGATCCCTTTTGTTGGGAGGCCACATCGGTCGCCTCACATTTGGTGGCAGCGGTGGGATCAGTGGCGCCACCTGGGAAGCTGGAGCGGAGACACAGGATTCGAGGACGAGCAGGTACACGTGGCCGTGGGGTGGAAGACGGCTGGAGCTGGGCCAGAATGCACCGTCGCAGGCTGACCCGAGAGGACTCGGAGGAGAAGCAGCTAGACCAGGAGACTGCGTCCCAGGAGTCCGGAGGGGAGGAGCCGGAGGAGTGTGATTTGGCGGGTTTGCGGAGGCTCCTGCTCCAGAGTCTTCAGGCCCAGAGCACGGAAGCTGCAAGACAGGAGCAGCGGTGGAGGGATGTCCAAGCCCAGCTGAACCGGCTACGCGATGATGTGGAGGCGGACCGGAGGCGTCCACCACCCCCGCCCTGGGCTCTTCAACCTGGTCCTCCAGCCCCAGCAGTGCCGGTGCCGCCGGCATCCCCAGGTCTGGCAGCCGCGGCACCCATACCAGCAGCCGACGGACCAGCAGCAGTGATGGCAGGAACCCTAACCGGGTCGAGAGCTGCAATCCCCCGGTTAGAGGAGGGTGAGGATATCGAACATTACCTCACCACGTTTGAGCGGTTGGCCACGGCCTACCGCTGGCCAAGACAGGATTGGGCGGTGTTGCTGGTGCCCTACCTGTCTGGGAAAGCGCGGAGTGCCTACGTGGCCATGGATATGGACGATGCCTTGGACTATGGACGGGTGAAAGAGGCCCTACTGCGGAAATATGACATCAACGAGGAGGTGTATCGCCGGAGGTTCCGGGAGCCAGATGTTCGGCCTGGAGAGACGCCCCGGGAGCTGTATACCCGCCTCAAGGACCTCTTCAACAAATGGGTTCGGCCAGCAGGCAGAACTGTTGAGGAGGTGGCTGAGATCCTGGTCCTGGAGCAGTTCCTGCGGACCTTGGCCCCGGACATCCAAGTCTGGGTGAAGGAGCACGATCCCCAGGATGGTCAGCGGGCGGCGGAGCTGGTGGAGAATTTCATGGCGGCGCGGCGTGGACACCAGACGTTCCGGAGAGAGGCCCACCCAAGACCAGCAACTCAAGGTAGGTCTGAGGGGTTGGGTTATGTGAGTGGTTCAAAGACTGGTGAGCCCAGTAGGTCGTCTGCCCGTAGGTCAGCTCCATTTGTCAGGTCTCAGGATGCCCCAGGACATCGAGCTAGAGAGTCAGTGGTCTGCTTTTCATGCAATCAGGAAGGTCACATTAGGCCCAATTGCCCGAATAGGAAGCCTAAGCCCTCTAGCCATTGCTGTTTTCCCCGACCAGAAGAAGGGCGTCCCTTTGTGCTGGAGAGGGTCCAGACGGCACCAGTCAGGGTTAATGGGAAGAAGGCTGTTGCCCTGCTAGACACAGGAAGCACCCAGACCTTAGTGCAGCCCCACCTAGTCGAGAAGAGGGACTTGGTACCCGGGGCGAGTCTGAGGGTTTTGTGCGTAAATGGGGATGAGCATGAGTACTCGGTGGCTGAAGTGTACCTGGAGGTTGGAGGTCAGATGTATCAGATGACCGTGGGAGTGGTTGCAGGACTTAGTCATCCGGTGGTCATTGGCCAGGACATTGTGGTCCTGCCGGAGCTTGTGCAGGCTAGCCCTTCTGTTAGCATGGTAGTGACTAGGTCCCAGTCCAGATCACAGGGTTCCCGGGAATCTGATGGGGAGTCAGGGACCAAGGACTGTGTGATACTGCCTTTTGCGAATGAGGACATCACTCCTCCAGCCAGAGGGAGGGGGAAGAAAACCCGCAGGCAGCGTAGGCAGGATAGGTTGGTAGGCACAGTAGAGAGAGCTGAGGAGTTGCCGCTTGTCCAGCCAAATGACGAGTGGGGAGAGGTGCCTGACAACTTTGGGCAGCTACAGAGGGAGGATCCGAGCTTACAGAAAGCCTTTGCCCAGGTCACCCATGTAGATGGAGCCCAAAATGCACCTCCTTCAGCTTTGTCAGGGGAAAGATATACTGTGAAAGAAGGATTGTTATATCATGAGCCAGGAGAGGGCAGGGCTGAGCAACTGGTGGTGCCCAAGCGGCTCAGGGAACAGGTGCTAGCCCTGGGACACAAAATTCCTTGGGCGGGGCACCTGGGCAACATTAAGACATATGAACGGGTGGCCGGCAGGTTCTATTGGCCCGGGCTCTATGGGGATGTGTTGAATTATTGTAAAACCTGCCCCGAGTGCCAAATTACTAGTAAGAGGAAGACAACTCCTTATCCCCTGCAACCACTTCCCATCATTGAGGTGCCCTTTAGCCGGATAGCAATGGACATAATAGGCCCTTTGGAAAGATCGCAAACCGGCTATAGATATATATTAGTGATTTGTGACTATGCCACGCGTTATCCGGAGGCCTTCCCCTTGCGCAAAGTCTCTGCTCGCCCCATAGCACAGGCGCTGTTGCAGTTGTTCTCCCGGGTGGGCATCCCACAGGAAATCCTGACAGACCAGGGCACAGCGTTCCTCTCAAAGACAATGAGGCAGGTGTATGGGTTGCTAGGCATTAAGGGCATCCGAACCACTCCATACCACCCTCAGACCGATGGCCTTGTAGAGCGGTACAATCAGACTCTAAAAGGCATGCTGAGGAAGTTTGTGGCAGCGAATGGCAAAGACTGGGACCGCTGGCTGCCCTACTTGCTCTTTGCCTACCGTGAGGTCCCTCAGGCCTCCACGGGGTTTTCACCGTTTGAGCTGCTTTATGGTCGACAGGTTCGAGGTCCCTTGGATGTTCTGAGAGAAGCCTGGGAGGGACCCAGGTCACCCAAAACCAGCAGCATCCTGGCCCATGTCCTGAAGATGAGGGACAAGATGGAGGAAATGGCGGAGCTGGTGCGGATGAACTTGGGGCAGGCTCAGACACACCAGAAGACCTGGTATGACAAGACGGCCAGGCAGAGACGCCTTCAACCAGGTCAGAAGGTTCTGCTTCTTCTCCCTACCTCCGAGAACAAGCTGCTTGCCAAGTGGCAGGGGCCCTACGAGGTGGTGCGGAAGATGGGTCCGGCCACCTATGAGATCGAGCTTCCTGGGAGGAGGAAACCCCGGCAAACCTTCCATGTCAACCTTTTGAAGGAGTGGCATGAGAGACCGCCGGAGTTGCAGCTCAGGGTGCAGTCGGTGGTGGAGGAAGAGGAAACGCCGGAGCAGTACTTCCCCACCAGTCAGCAGTCAGCCACGCTGGACTTCTCACATCTGACGGCTCGCCAGCAGAGGGAGCTGGCGGAGATCATCCCCCCCGGCCTGTTCCAGGAGAAGCCGGGTTACACCACCCTTCTGGAGCACTCCATCCCCCTCAGAGACACGACACCGGTGCGGCAGAGGATGTATCGTGTCCCAGAGCGACTTCTTCCATCCCTCAAGGCTGAGGTGGAGGACATGTTGGCGTTGGGGGTGATTGAGAGGTCGTCCAGTGAGTGGAGCAACCCCGTGGTGCTGGTGCCCAAGAAGGATGGCACCATGCGTTTTTGCATTGACTTTCGTCGGGTAAATGCCCAATCACATTTTGATGCTTACCCCATGCCAAGGCTTGAGGACTTGATTGAGCGGCTGGGTAAAGCATCCTTTATCACCACCCTGGACCTATGTAAAGGCTACTGGCAGGTGCCACTGACCAAGGAGGCCCGGCCCTGCACAGCCTTTCGTACACCGCAGGGGCTATTCCAGTTTGTGGTGATGCCTTTTGGTCTGCAGGGAGCGCCAGCCAGTTTTCAAAGACTGATGGACATAGTACTGGCTGGAACAGACTCTTTCGCTGCAGCATACCTGGATGACATTGTGGTTTACAGTGCCACCTGGGAGGACCACCTGCGTCATCTCCAGGAGGTGTTGCAGCGCATCCAGCAGGCGGGATTAACCATCCATCCGAATAAATGTGCCCTTGCCAAGCGGGAGGTGCAATACCTTGGCCATGTGCTTGGCCGGGGTATTATCAGGCCGCAGAAGGACAAGGTACAGGCGGTGCTGAACTGTCCCAGGCCTAGGACCAAGAGGGACATTCGGTCATTCTTGGGGTTGGTGGGGTGGTACCGCCGGTTTGTGCCAGACTTTGCCCGTCGTGCGGCGCCGCTATCGGACTTGACCCGGAAATCGGGCTCCTCCCAGATCCAGTGGGGGAAGGAGCAGGAGGAAGCATTCCTGGATCTAAAGGCAGCAATCTGCAGTGAGCCGGTGCTCCAGAGTCCGGACTTTGAGCAGCACTTCACGGTCCAGACCGATGCCTCTGGTGTTGGTCTCGGGGCAGTGCTGCTACAGGGGCAAGGAGAGGACAGAAAGCCTGTGGCTTACATTAGCCGCAAGCTGTTTCCCAGGGAGACCAGGTACGCCGCAGTGGAGCTGGAGTGCCTGGCGGTTAAATGGGCCCTGGACACGTTGAAATATTACGTGCTGGGTAGAGACTTTACCCTGGAGACTGACCACCGCGCCTTGCAGTGGTTAGACCGGATGAAAGACTCCAATGCACGGGTTACCCGCTGGTTTTTGGCCCTTCAGCCCTACCGCTTTACGGTACAGTACCGTGCGGGGAAACAGAACACTGTTGCAGACTTTTTGTCTCGCCACCCAGTTGGCGAGACTCCAGAAGGGGAGGGAAGTGTGAGAAGGTGAGCCCCCCCCCTTCTCACCGGCTCATAAGGGCGGAGCCACAGCTCTCCGTGTTGCGCCGGAGTCCGGCGACTGGACTTTACAAAAACACACACTCACCACACGCACGTATTACATTGTTTCGGGTTTATTGTTACGTGTATATGCTATGCTAAGTGCTTAGTGACATGGTCGGGAACCGGGTGCGGACACCGCGATCGCGACGTGCCACGTCACCCGTTCCCATTACAAACTTTCACCACTCACCTCGGCGTGCAGTGCGGTACCCACTGCGCGTCCGGTTCTCTTTCCATTTACTGGTTTAGCCTCCGTCTGGTCATTCACACACAATCGCACACACATCCTCCTCCATTCATTCCCACTCACCGGCACTCACCTCCTAGTCCGACTCCACTGCTCCTGTGCGGAAGCGCGCGCCGCTGCAGGGGCAGTACTTATTGAGTGTGGCGCTAGGGGGTGCACTACACGTTGCACAGGGGGGTGTTGTATTTCCTGGTCTATTGTAAATATGTATGTGTGAGGTATATGTGGTGAGATGTTTTTTTTCTAATGTGTGTTCTGTTATTTACCTACTGTGTTTACTATTTTGTTATGTTTTGTTTAATAGTAAGCGAGCCAGTAGTTAGTGGGGATATTGGCTTTCCCCCGCTTAATGGTTTACCCCAATTAAGCTGGGGCAGGTGCAGGCTTAAAAGGGTGGCCATTTTGACTGTTACGGGGGGGCCGTAGTAGACAGTGACATGTTGATGGCTGAGTGTTGACTGTGGTGCTACTGTTGAGAGAGCGAATAAATGGCCTTTTGTTGGCTTCATCCAAGTCTGCTGCCTCTTGTCTCCACTTCACCTGGTTGCCCTGATCCCTTTTGTTGGGAGGCCACATCGGTCGCCTCACAAGGACAAATAATAAAAGTTCACGATTAAATCAGTCACACACGATTCTTACACTGATCAGCCGGTCATGGACCCGGATGTTTCCACTCTGTTCTGCTGCGCTGCCAGGGACCACGTGTTTCACAAACACACCTACTGCATCTGAGGGCACACGCATATGCACACGCACACACTTTAGTTTCTCAGTTAATCGATTAAAAGTTTAGTTAAGAAAAAATGTGTTCACAATCGCATACGGAAAACAAAGCAGCAAATCTGTATGATGAACAAGCTGAAAACAATCTTTTTAGTGAGAAAAAAATTTGATCTCGGATACATTTTACTTTACTTTAGTTTTATCCATGTGTTTTACTATGCACGTTAAAAAATGTTAGTACTTTGTAACCAATACTTGAATAAAGCAGAACCCAACTCAGTTTTGCTGCCGCTCTATTTTTGTGTATAAATCTATTTCTGTATATGAAACCTGCGCACTTATGTGTGTGTGCGTTAAATACAGTAATGACACACAGAACTGAGACTGCGCCTTTTATGGTTTACAGTGTGCCTCATGGTCGTGAAAAATCTGCCTATTAGTTGTGTATTATTGTATTATCAGTGGGTTGCTCTTCTACCTTGGCTGGTCAGTGGGTTGTATCCGATGATGGAGATGCCAAGGCTCTGGCCGTCTTTCTTGGTGAGAGGAACCTCATGGATCTCGTATCCTTCCAGGTTGGGCTGAAACAACAAACAAACAAATGACAGTCAGCAGCCGTAAAGCACAGAGAGAATAGAAGCTATAATTGATATTTTTATCTCACTACTACGACTACTACTCACTATCGCGCTGGGCCGGCGCTGGGGTAGGACGGAGACAGGGGCCGAGTCTGGAGGTGGTGGGGCTGCCGACCTCTGACCCAGGGGGTCCCTGGCAATCAGCATAGTCACATGACTCCCGCACCCCTGCAGCACCTTGACCACCTGGTCGCTGGTGAGGCCGCTGGTGGGCGTTGTCCCAATGCGAAGGATGTGGTCTCCTGTGCGGAGACGCCCGTCCTGATAAGAGGAGAAACCACAGCCTGTGTTCAGTGATCAGGTTTCTCTTCTCATTCCTAGGTGGATGTTTGTGCCTCTCTGTGCTTAACAATGTATGTCAATTTCCAAATTAAAAAAGCACAGTTAAACATTATATTATATGCGACCGCAAAAGCATTTATTAGATTTCCTTCCTTTCAAAACATGACCTAACTGAGCTTTGACGCCTGCGCAGCATGGCAGCACATGACATAAAACGCACTTCTCCAACTATAATGTAGTTTTTGCCACTGTTTGACAAATGTTAAATGATCACATATACATGTATTCATTTTCTGATGCTATGCAACCAGAAGTTAACCTTCATTGTGCACACTATAAAGATCTTCTGGTCGTGTAGTATCCGAAACTGTGTTCACAACAAAATTGTTAAACAGCGGCAAACAGACATGGCCATGCTGTAGATGTATATTGCAGCTTCTTGTTATGCCTGTAATACAAACTGCGTAATAAAGCATGCACCACAAAATTTATTTAGCTTCAAGCTTTTACTACATTAAGCTCTTTATACTTGTGTATTTGTTATTTAAGTAGGATTTTTTGCCCTTCCATTGTTGTATTGGTACTTTTAAAGAAATAAAGTATAAGAGTAACTGTCCCATAGCTGCACATATCACTGTACACAAATTATTGCAGCACACTGTATAAAAAACAACAGTTGCCTGAACAATATATATATATTATTCGATGGTAAACTTTGAATATTATGGGATGGTCCTGACCCTTTGGGCCTAGTAGACCTGTTCAGTAATCCTCTCATGGTCATTGCAGCTACAAGCCAAAAACCCAGCCAGCTTTAACTCCTGCTCAGCTGGAAGAAACAATAAACGAGGGGAAAGAAGGAATAAGGGATTGAAGAGCTGGGAGAGAAAAATAAGAATTGGAAGAGAAAAAAATCTGTTTAGAAACATAAAAATGTGTTAAAAGAAAAAAGAAGAAAAAAAAAAAAGAGACCAAGAGGAAGTGTGTTGAAAGTCGATCAGGATCAAACTTCCCTGTTAGAGCTTTGTTCACGTCTCTGCAGAGAAATTAATCTGGTCCAATTAATCTAATTGATCCAATTAATCCTCTTTCAAAGCGATAATTCCTTCAGTCGGCTGCCTGTTCTGATGTACTGCTCGTCTTTAAGCTTTATTTATGCAGGAAATGTCCACTAGCTCTAATTTCTGCTTTAATGATGCTTGATGTGGCCGTCTGTTGCCGAGCGGATCCGCTGAGGATTCACTGCCCTGCTGCCTTGCTCCAAGGCTCCTCATTAGCAGACATGACGTGAAAGCCGGCGGTAATATCAGAGGAAAGGACACTGGTTTCTTTTCTTTTCTGTGAAAACCAACGTGCAGACCCTTCAGTCCCAACGCACATGAATAATAAAAATGTCATGACTGATACCTTTAGGTCTGACTCCAATTATGCTTTAATGTGTGAGGCGTTGAACAGAGACTGATTTAGTGCTGCAGAGGAGAAACGTCCACCACGCCTGCCTTTTAATTGAAATAAATCAACTTTAATGTAATGACTGTAAATCCTTTGAATCCCGTTAAACTTTGGTGAAATCTGGCACCTGCGTTTGTTTTGTTGACCAACACTGAGCTGTGAATAGAATTCACAGAACCTTCTGTGTTGGCATATAAACTGCTAATGTAATATAGCAGAGATTTCTTTATTTTTTTAACATTCCTTTATCATGAACACCTAATTGCTTTGATAATTTGATTTCAAGAGTCTATAGATTAGTGGACTTATGGATGGATAGCCTTATTTTCAATATTGATTAGACTATTTTATCTGTACAATATCAGAAATTTTTAAAAGTTGAAGTCAAAGTTATTCAGTTCACTGTCACAGAGGACACAAATATAACATATTCACATTAAGACATTACCCTAAACAATGAGTACAAACTTAATTTTGGATTTTTGGTCATAGGAAAGTTAATGAAGTGAGAATTCAATGAAGCCCTACTAATGATTGATTAGCAATAATAATAACTACTTCATTAAATTAGTTTGACAGAACCAAGCAACAGGAAATGGAAGGATGCAATAACCAATAAAAATTGTATTAATGTATTCATTAAATGGCTGCAGTAATGATGGTTTCTGCTTGCAGCAGATGAAACACAGGGTTTCAAGTTTTCAAAGTCCACTTTTACAGACTCAGACTTAAATGCACATTCATGCCAAGATTGTGATAGTCTAGGGGTGCCCTACTGTCAAAATTGGAAGAGCTTGAGGGCGTATTAACGAAGAGCATTTAAAAGAGCTTTTAAATTTGTAGACTAAAGCCTGACGAAAACAAATGCAGCCATTGAATTCACGTCTTTAAAATGCAAAATTGTAATGGTGTAAAATAAGAAGCATTGCTTTGCATGATTCGGCCTTTCCTCCACATGTAACTGCAGTTGTGAGCTCCGGAAAAAACTGAATTTTGCTGTAACCGGGTCCAGGGTAACGTTTTTAGAAAACTGCGGTTTCTTCTTTTTCTTCTTTATTGGGGTGTTAAGGCAGCCGGCACCCCTTGCTGCCATCTATGGGACCAGTTCTTTATTGCCCTATATCCTACTACATAATCTAATTGAAAAATCATCACTTCCCGTCGACCCTATTTCTAGAAAGCTTTTTTCAGAAATAACCATTTTCAAGCCAATCTCTTCAATCACTGATCAATGCTTGTCTTTGTTACATAATTTCCACTAAAAAGTAAAAAATAAATAAATAAATAAAGTAGTATCACATTTTCTTTTCGACATTGAAAGCGACAGAGGAATGCCATTGCCATCTACTGCTTTGGTATGTACATTGTTTGAGAAGGATTTTGCGGATTTTGCAGCTTCATGTGATAAATATAACAGTTCAATTTCAAAAACACCCGCCTTTGTGTGGACGAGGCCTCAGTTTGCAGGAAGATGGTGTCAGGGCTACAGGCTAATATGAAACAAATAATCATCAATTATGAATTTTTTATCCATTTTTTTTAAACAAACTCATCAATCATGTGCTGAATAGCACTGCCTTCACTTCACCATCTCATACTGTTCGGTTTTGGATTCAGGTCCCATTGACTTGATATATCATATCTGCATGTAATACACATTGGCTGACATGGTTAAACTGTCTCTGTTTAACACTGTTTCTCTTGTTTTAGTTGAGTGATTAAATCTAAGGTTTAAATGTCAAGTTTTCCCTTCTCAGAAACCTTTCTTCTTGTTCTGGCTATGTAGAGCTGCCTTGATCCAAACTGAGGGGATGTGATCCACTGTAATATGTCGATACAAACTAATGCTTTTTCTAATATTTTTGGGCTTTTTTTAAGTCCCTTTGACAGTACGGTTAAGAAAAACAAGAAAGGGGGAGACAGACAGGGGGAGACTTACAGGCCTCTGTATATGAGGTGGCTGCTCTTCCCACCACTCCACTTGTCGCCCCCCGTGCTAACTCATTTATTTGACATAAAATATGTGTGTTGTGATTCTCATCCCTTACCTTGTGAGCCACGCTGTTTGTGAGCAACGTTCTGACCACCACTCCGGTCGCCTTCCCTCCCACGATGCCGAAGCCCAAACCGGATCCGTCATTCACCAGCTCAATCTCCTCCACATGACCCCACCGACCCTTCAGCAGCAGATAGAGAACAGGACATTTATCAACAACCAGGAGAGGAAGATCAACAGGCCGAACACGGGTCCTGTTTATTATCCATGTTTTACACCAACTTTTACACTGACTTGCTGCTTTGGTGAACATTAAAAATAAAAACATGCAGGCTAGGACTGGCCCCGCAGGAAATGGATCATTGTGATAGAAATGTGATGATATGTTCGGTTGTTGATCTCACTGTCTACAGTAGCAGCTGATTTAGAGGTTTGGAGACGGAGTCAGACGACTGTGACAGCTGCTACAACCACAAACCTGCCAGACAGAAAACACCGGGAAATTTATGTTCTGCGCTTTCAACACAGGAGGAGCGGGACAGGAACCTACCGAGCCATGCAAAACAACGAACCACGCCGGGAGTAACGTGAGGAAGCATTTTTGATTCAATATCATGGAGAGAAATATCGGTTCTGGCTGTTTGCCACGTTTAAAAAGTTACCATTATCATGGTGACAGATTTGAGGCCAAGAAAAGCTTCTTTTTCCCCCCCTTGAGAACAACTCATTTGATCAACTTCACACTCAACACTGCACTACCTCAGATCCTCAGCAACACACCCGCCAAGTATGAAGTGGAACAGATGAATGGTTGTCAAGATAAGTGAAAGACATTCATACATAGATACAAAGAGACGTAGCAATAGCGCAAGCAGCAAGTGTTCAGGAGATATTCTACTACATTCTAATATAAACACTGCCTGCAGCATTTCAGCAGATCTTTCCAGCTACACCACTGTGCATGTATATTAAAAAAATGCACATAAACAGCTTGATGCTGAGTCCAGCATCTGGAGTTCAGATACATCTGTAATATACAACGGGTCACTTGGCCTACAAATAAAAAGCACAATTTTTTTCTCATTTGTTTCAATTTAAATCAAACATTTTCTTCTCCATTTTCCTATAAACAAACTAAAAAGGTCAAGTTAAAGATAGATTTTCCTTATCAACACAATAAAATAATTATTTACCCATGTAGTTTGTTAACAGCTGTACAATCTCTCATTAAATGTGCAAAGATTTTTATAAAAACAAAAAAAAAATATCTCCTGTTGTCTCCATCACTTTTTTTAATGATGTATATTTTGAATTCTAAATGTGCTGGTATTAATTATTTTGAGGAGATGCTTTTAATTCAATTGTCTCGTCATTTTATTAATTTATTTATCCTTTCTAATTGACTTTTAGTCTTTCTCCTGAAGATGATGTGTGTTGCATTCAATATTAACTTAATTAAGTAAAAAAAAATAATAATTTCCGATCATTTTTTGTAGTTTGGTTGGTTCAGCCATTTCACAAATCAAAGGAAAGTGAAACAATTCTAATTAATCAATTAATTAAAAGTAATCAGCTCTGGCTTAGTCTTTAATAACAGCAGTTTCCTCATATTTTGCCCCCTCGGTCATTAATGCGGTGGACAAAATATTAGGAACACTTAACATAATTCACTCCGGTGAGCCACTGCCACCACCTCTCACTACGACCTCATTAATAAACATAAAGTAGAATTATCACCTTTCTGACAACGTCAACAAAAACTGAAAACGTATAAGCTTCATAAAAGTAGAATTTATGGCAGAGCTGCTGTGTTGGATTGCATTAGATTGCACAGGTGTTCCTAATAAAGTGCTCGCTGAGTGTGTGTGTGTGTGTGTGTGTGTGTGTGTGTGAGTTGCAGTAAACTGGCAGAGTGTTTAGTTGGTCGTCTAGAGCAGCGTTTGCCTTCACTCTTGGCCCTGAGGAGATCCAATGAAGTGATGTTTAACAAGCTCAATACTCTTTAATAAAAGTGTCGCGGCGACTTGTTTTATTGACCTTTGACCCCGACCCTTTTGGCCTTTTGACTGACAGGTGTCGTGATGAGAGAGGTCCACGGCCGACTCCGTTGATCTCCTCTGGGTGGAGACACTTTTAAAGGCCCCCCTCAGGTTTCTTTAATTGCGCAATCTGTTAGTTTTTATCCCTGTTCTTTTCTGCTTTTCATAATTTTTTAGGAGAGCCGTAAATCAGCTCTCAACTCGAGTGCGTCGGCTGACACGCCGTCCTAATCGATGGCGGGATGATGTTCACTAAATAGACAAAAGGCTGTGAAACCATATCTGACTTTCTTGATTTACAGCCATCTTTATGAGCGACTTTAAACTTTCCTGTCGACGCAGGGACTGAATCCAGCGGGAGACGGAGAGACGGCAGAACGACGCATCAGCTGTGACGGCGGGTCAGAGGCGCCTGGATGTGCTCGAAGCGGGACTCCTGGCTTCGCGAGGCAGGATAGTTAGCCCGGCCAGGAGAACGGCTATAAAATCCCAGCCAGAGTTGTGTTTTTTATGCCCGCGGCTCCATTAAACGTGACCTCGATAGAAACGGGACATGAATAAAACAAAAGCAGGCAGATCGGGAGGGAGGCCTAGTATGCAGGATGTGGCCTGGGTCCAATGGGCGAGCAGGAGCAGGAGGAGGAGGAGGAAGAGGAGAAGGGGGAGGTGGAGGAGGAGGAGGAGGGAACAAACAAGAGGGACAGTGTAATTCTGTGTGATAATTACCCAACAATGTAGCAGGGCATAATCATTAAGGGCTCAGGCTAACCTGTAGTCTCAGCTCACACTCACAGTGGTGAGCATCGTGTCACACCAGGACGAGGACTCACATTCTCTCGTGTATTCAGTACTATAACTCAAGGAGGCCTTACTCTGACTCAACTATTACTTGTTACTTGTCACCCATTTACTCATTGACAAAGCCCTTACTGGCAAACTACAGGCTTATATTTCTTCTTTAATTTAGAACCTCTGTTCATTCTCCACACACCCAAAATAAATTCTCAATTTAACCATTTAGATTTGAGGCTCCGGATTCATACTCTTAGTTTTGCAATTATTTGTCAATTGCACTGTAATTTATTCCTAGGAATAATTGCTCATTAATAAATGATTGTTTCATTTTACTGTACATACGTCAGGTGTTGAAAATGAAATTCTATCTTAATGTGATTCACCTGAATAAATTAGGTATAGCAACTCATTACTACACAACAGGAAAAAAAAAAAACGTGTCTTTAGCAGGAGGCTGGATAGCTGCCTCATTTTACATTGATCTGCAGAAAGAAATGTGAAGATATTTTCTTTAACGTTCAGTCAGACAGAAATAAACGTATAAATCTGACAAAACCTGAGACCTAAAAAATCTGTACCATAACTTTCATTTTTAGAAGTTTATAAATGTATTGTTGTATATAGAATACTAATTGATATTAATGTAGTTAATTACCGATATTTAGTTATTATTTTGACAGCAAATCAGAGATCATCCGACAACAGATAAAGTCCAGTTTTAACTCAGGACACTACAGTTTTTTAGTAAATAACTACTGCCATAAAGTAGTCGACTGCTGAATTTTCACTTGAGGTATGACGATCCCCCACCTAACATTATCAGATCTTACAGGGTAAGAAATCTGCATCAGGTTCTTACCAAAGTTGGTCAAAGTGGCTTTTACTCAAGTGCAGGTCTTTATTGGAACAAGGTCACAATTAGAAACAGGCCTCTATTTCTATTTGAGCAATGACTAGCATTAGAATGAAGCATTAGAAAAAACAGCTTCATTACCCTATGCATACAGAACATTAACAAAAGGCCACTAATTGGTTTAGACAGCTTAACGCTCCAAAGTTTAACCAATCTTACCAAACTCCAAATCTGTTTAATTCTCCTCTTCTTCATCTCTCCCTGTAATCTCATTCTCATTCTACAGCAAGCTCTGCAGATTCCGTGGTAACGACGTTAACATACGGGTGATTTGCAGTTTGCGGTGCATTTGGCCCTGTCGGTCACATGACCAGACCTTAGCCATGGCTTAATTTTTTAGTTTCGTTTTTTGTTGTTTTATGGAAATGAGTAAGAGAAAATCTAAAACTGGTAAGTGGATACTTTGTAGTTTTATCTGCTTTTTGTCCGAAAAGTGGCTTTTCTTTTTTTTTTAATGAAAATGACCTAAGTTCAAGCATAAAACCAAAAGAACCGACAACAACATTCCTTGTGTACATGTTCATTAGAGTAAATGTTCAGTGAGAGAGGTGAAAGATGAGTTAACGGCAAAAGCCATCACACCCAATTAAACTGCAGGTTCTACTTTAATCACTGATTCACTCCGCTTTCTTCACCTTTCATTTATGACCTTTGACCTCAGGGAGTTTTCGCGGTGACATCATCTCTCATCCAGCCGTCTCTGTACTTCCCCTGCACACGCTCCCTCCCGCACGGCTGCCCGTCTTTGACTCCCCCCCACGTCATGTCCACATTCATTGATCGCGCCTGCTCTCAGACTTAAATACATATTGTCGGGAGCGACGATGCAAGCGGAGCACTAACTTGATTTCCTATCGGCTTTAAGGTCATAAAAAATCATCCGAGTCAATGTCAGCAGACTTACGGCTCGTCATAAACAGGAGGTCTCACTCTGATACAGAGGCCTGGCCTGAAAGTGACCTCCAGCTATGATTGACGCCCTCTCAGCAATGCTTGTTTTGAGTGACAGCCAAGATGCTGAATGATGTGTGTGTGTGTGTGTGTGTGTGTGTGTGTGGAGGTGCGTGTGTGTGTGTGTGTGTGTGTGTGTGTGTGTGTGGGAGAAAGCTGATGCTACAGACCTCAGCTGCTTTAGGATCAGGCCTTAAACTAAATGTTCATACCAAGCTATAAAACTGAGCGATGACCAAATGTGCAAACTCAGACTGAAAAGAAGTTTAAACTTTTGTTTCTAAATGAGAAAAGCTGACATCTGGTTTTGCAGCTCAACATTCATGCAAGATTTTACTTGTCCTGCTGGAAACTTTGACACTTTAACATCCAGGATCTTATAATTTTACAGATATCATATGCTTAACATTGTTTTTTTTTGTTGTTTTACCTAAAATGGATGCTAAAAAACTTGGAAACACTTGATTTCATGATCCACATTTGCTTCTCTCAAACAACTGACAATAAAAGTTTAGTATCAGAAACACAGCTCCCATCTGGAGTGTTTGGATTGTGTCTTATATTCTGATAGATAAAAAATTTAAATAAAACTTGCAGCAGCTGAGTGCGCTAAATGTCTCCCTAGCAACAAAAATACAGATCACTGAGCGGAGAAGAAATCCAACTATAAAGCTAAGAGTCTCTGTACTGTCCCTCTCTTTATTCCAGAAGTCTTCATCTGATCCTCTTCACATTCAGTGGATGCATTTCTAAGGACCAGAGGAAGTCCTGTTTTTAATTTAGTACAATTTGGCCAAATGAAACAAACTTATATTTGGCCTGTTTTTGAAATGTTAAATCTGAAAGTATATATCTCTTTATAGATTCGGTGGGTAGGCAAATCTTTCCCAAGCTACAATTGTGTCTATATAGATTCTCCACCATTTATAATTTTGTCTGCATCTTTTTTTTTTTTTATTGCATACAATTCTACTGTAGTTGGCTTTAAAAGCTTGCTCAAATATAAATAATCTATGTCTTATCGCTTGAACACATTGAGCTATTGCAAACACATTAGGCAAACACATGTGCAGATACGACGTCTGAGTGACCAGGAAAAAATGTGGCCAATTGGAGTTGCTGCAGCAGCATAATCATCCAACTATAAAAAGGAGGCATCGCTGCCTCTCCATCTGCATGACTGTTCTTCACATATCTGCAGAACTGTTAATCCGATCATCCCTACAAATTAATAATCTAATCAAGGGGAGAAAAATCACTGGTTCCAACTTTTTAAATGTTTAACATATTTATCTCTGGTTTTGGTAAATTGGTTCATGCGTTTTCCACTATTTTGGCGTTGACAAAACAATTAATCAAAAACTGCAGATTAATGAAGGATAAAAGCAAATGTGATTTTGTGTTTGTTTTGTGTGTGCAAATTGAAATGTAAAAAATTTAAAGCTACAACAGAAACACATCGGTCACTCGCTGGTTTCTGAATCATTTATGACAGAACTGATAAATTCAGTTGATTAGAAACTTCCTGATGAGCCCTGGAATTCATTTGTCTCTGTGCCAAATCCCTCTTTTTGTTTCTATAATTCCATTACAGCCCAACAGGAAAACACCGTCCAAGAAAACACAAAGAGGGACTCTGATGCTACAAAGGCCGAGTTAGTCATATCAAACATATATCCAACATTTACAGACTGCTGTAGTCTCATAAGCTGTGTAGTCTCATAAGCTGTGTAACAACTGTGTGGACACACTGTGGATTCCGTCTCCATCACTGACACACTCCAAAGTGTGTGTGTGTGTGTGTGTGTGTGTGTTTAACACACACTGGAATCCCTATGAACTCCTTTGATCCACTGATTAAAAGGAAAACCAATGAATAGTTACATATTGTGTTTCTAAAATGGGTAGTTGTTTATTATGGAGATCTATCCCCCTTTCCTACATTCCTGAAGCATCAAGAACATCATTTCATTTCTGATTCATCCAGTATTGAGCTTTATAGCGATACCTCCCGCCAGATTTTCAATATAATGGAAGTTTACATGGCAGATTTGAATCACTGCATGCATCAGAAGACGTGTTTGGAAAACATGAGCAACAGAACTTACCCCAGCTGAAGTGCTTGGTAGTGGGACTGCTGGTCTGACAGGAGGAACTGCTGCTTCATTTAATCAACAAACTCTATTCTAACTTTCAATACTCAGTTAGGAAGACATACTGACAACATGTAAAATTAAACCATGACCTTTTGTTTTGGAAGGAGCTTATAAACCTGCCTGGTGAACTTCCATTATATTGAAAATCCAACTACAAAATTCTGAAGGCGTCAGTGAAATTGCAGCATTTATGCTTCAGGTACATGACAGGAACAGCTGAAAAGGGGTGGAAGTGAAGTGACCCTCCAACTACCTGCTAAATATTAATTTCTGAGTTTGATAGAATTTTTTTTATGAGATATTATTGTATTAGGACACTTCAGGCGTCTGTAGTAGAGATATACTGCGTCAAAATATGTTTTTCAACGTTTTGGGTAAAGTTGCTGCTCCTCTCAACAACAACTCCAGGAAGATGTGCCGGCCTCTCTTACCGTGTTGGTGGCGTGGGGCAGGGGTGATGATGCATTCAGGGGGCGGTCCCTGGCCACCACCAGCTCCACCGTCTCCCCCGGCTGCTGCAGCAGAGTCAGCGCCTGTTGCTGACTGATGCCCGTCTCCAGGGGGCTGCCGTTTATCACCAGGATCTGGTCCCTCTCCTGGAGGCGCCCGTCCCTGCAGACACAACGCGACAGTGGCGGGGTCTCCTTACACCAGCCTGCTCCAACAACCTCCACTGCTTACACACTCCTAACGTGTATTGGGTTTCTGTAACGCACGCATCCATTTCCACTTTCATTTTCTGAAATCTAATCATCAAAGGATGAAACAAATTGGATTTTTCATCTTTTTGTTTCACTTAACTTGACTTTTTAACCTGTTCACAACAAATCATGTGGTCTTTCTATTACAATAAGATAGATGCGTAGTTTTTATATCAAATGTGTTATTTAAAAACACAGCTATGACATTCATTTACTATATTAATGTGTAAAAAAACATTTAATCACAGATTCAATTTTAACCTGTAATGTAATGCACAAAAAAGAAAGATGAAAGTTTTATTTAAAAGAATTAAAAATTATTATATATATATTATATTTTTATATTTTTATATTATATATATTGTGTTTTTTCTGTTATTTCAAATGTTAAAAAATGATTATAAATCTTCATGCCCTAAACACAGTCAGGGATGTTCTTTTTCTACCTTGCAGGTGAGCTGAAGTCATCACATGCTCATAAACTGCCTTTGTTATTTCTAGTTATTGTATTGTCTATATTATTCTAAGTTATTGTAAACTGGTTACCGGGGTTGTTGCTAGTGTGTTCCCACTCCCATAATCCCTAATGATTCAGCTCCAACACGTACAGACAGATTTGAGAAGTGAAATTTCTGAAATCTCTATTAGACAGTGGGGTGAAGTCTGTGACAATTATGCATGCTTTCTTTTGCTACCACCCCTCATTCTCTTAATTCATTCTGTGGCTTGCTCGACCGCTACTGCTCTCTTTCTTTTTCAGCTCTCTCACTCTCTGGCTATGCGTTTGTCGCTTCTTTTAAAATAAGTCATGAAGCTGACAGCAAAGACTTATAACTTTACTTTTAACCTTATGAAACACATAAATCTTGTCCCCTCCTGTACTTCTCTGATCACTTGGATCAGGTTTACGTGATTGGTCAGTATGACGTCAGATTCTGCTTTTGCAAAAAGTTGCTACCGTCCCGACCGCTTCCCGGCAGATCCAGCTGCTTTTTTTTCCAGAGTCCTTTCTCCCACATCCAAAACGGTGTACCACATTAAAATGAATGGGGAAGGTCTCCTACTCCTATTAACACAGAAAACAGCCGGGAACTTGCCAAGGTGGTGAACCCGGGATTCCAGCATAAAACAGAGGACACGGGTGTGTGTGTGTGAATGAACCTGTGTGCGATGCCTCCGGGCTGGATGTGTTTGACGAAGACGCCCTGACTGCTGCTTCCTGCAGGGTTCAGACCGACCACGCTGAAGCCCAGACCACCGGACAGCGGCCGAGTCAGACTGACCAGCTCTGTGTGACGGTCCTACACACACACACACACACACACACACACACACACACACACACACACACACACACACACACACACACACACACACACACACACACACACACACACACACACACACACACACACACACACACGCACGCACGCACGCACGCACGCACGCACGCACACTGTCAGGGGTTTGCTCTTGTTGATATTCATGGCGGTGTGCTACCCCGCGTGCTGGGGCTCCACCCACCTTGGCGGCGGCGCGGATCCATTTCTGCAGGAGGTCAGACGAGGGCGGAGTCTGATGGATGGGTGGAGTTGAGCCATTGGTCAGGACGGAGGAGGAGGTGGACAGGGTGGGCGGAGCCGGGCTGCTGGCAGGATTAACGGCGCTCATGATCAGCTGACCTTTTTTAGAGAAACTGAACTCACTGCAGGCATCAGGCGGCATACTGCTCAGCTAGAGAGAGGAGGAGGAGGAGGAGGAACATGTGTTGGAGCTGTACAGTCACTTTTCATTAGTTCATTAAACATCAAGGCTTGTAACTAAATGAGTGAATTTAGTAACAGTCAGTGTGGCGGTAACACAAATTATCAACTCAGGACTCTTTCTAAATTAAAAATCATAATTACTTTAAATTTGAGATGGAATGTCCCAACACAGAAGTCTTGTACGTCTGCTTTTGGCATCGATAAAATCCTAAAATCTTCCCTAGTCAGCAGGGTTTTCAAAGGTGTCTGTTTTAGTGGTTCAAAAACAGCAAAGTAGTGGGTGTGGCTGGGTGTAAATGTAGTAGAAGATGCGTGCTTTAAAAAGAAAATATTAAGTAGTAGTTTTAGACTTTATGGGCTCAAATTATATTTTTGAGGTCATGTTCAGAATTCACCACTTTCTATATATCTGTAGGGGGGAAAAAAACAACTTGAAATTCAAGTTTTAGTATGTATGAACAGTTAGGAATGCCTAAACAACAATTTGTATATAACTCCTTGGTTATACAAAGAAGGAATGTTGCTTTTGCCAACTTTAAGCAGCTTCAAGTTGAACCATCAAGCACAAAGATCCCACACTGATGGAGAGAGAGAGAGAGAGACAGGTGGACAGAATCATGAGGGGATGAGGGGTTGGGGGGGGGGGGGCAGAGGCGCCCTTATATGCAAGGACGTTGTCAACAAAAAGAAAAACATGTAGGGGAAAAATGGAGTGTAGAGGCCGGGGGGTAAGTGGGGAAGAGAGAGGGGGAAAAAAAATCAATAGATTCCTCTGCAGGCTCTCTCTCTCTCTCTCTCTCTCCCTCTCTCTATTTCTCTATCTCTCTCTCTGAACAGGTAATGTATTAATGACCTTTACACTCACATTGTGGAAACTTATCAGTCTGCGGCTTATTTAGGCCAGGCTGACAGAGCAGGATCCCGAGCCATTTCATCAATACTGCCTCGACAAGGCCGTTACTCAAACCAAGACACTAGATATTAAAGCTTGATAGATCCGCAGAGAGCCGGGAGAGGGAGGGAGGGAGAAGTTCCTGCTTCATATACCCTCCGACAGCCTCCGCCGACGCATTCATAGACTCAGCTCTGACCTTCGCAGCACTTAGAATATGAGGCCCGGCGTTGGTTATTGCCATTATCTTAATTTGGCCTGCAGATTGTTTATTGTAAAGGCTCGGCGTCAGAGCGAGCAGGGGCTGCATACAGATGGCGATGCAGGAGGGGATTCGATGTCCCCGCTCAACCCGGGCTGACAGGTCGCAGCATCGGACAGGAGGCGCCGGCATACCGGTGCCTGATAGGCTGTCAACACCTGGGCGGAGTCGCACGTGTCAGATCAGACTTTTTTTTGGGGGGGGTTAAAAAAAATTCTTTGGTTGGCAGAGTTTAAATACAGCGACTCAAGCAACACTGTGAGCAGAGGATGATGACAAAAATCATTACTAATAAGTGTTGAATATTTTCACCTTCTCATTTTCCTTCACTGGTTTTAGTTTAGTTATTTATTATGATTATTATTAATTTAGTAGTTGTCAGTACAGCAGAATGCATCAGGAAAAAGGGGGGAATGAGATGCAGGGAAGAACCCCTCATGCAGGATTCGAACCTGCCTCCAATTAGGACTGTAGCCTCTATATATCAGGCGGCTGCTCTACCAACTGCACCACTCAGCACCCCTTTGCTGACTTTTACAAGCAGGTTAAATAAACAGCTGTATTAAAGTCCGGGAAAATAGAGGTAGTTAACACCTTAAAGGACAAGTTCCCACTTTCTGTGCCTTTAAACAGCCAGAAGCCCAAACGAAAATTGAATGTGTTGTTCTTGTTGCTCCTGTTTATACTGAGCATTAGAAGCTCTTCAGAAACAGACAGAGAAGATCTGATGCTAAAACAGTGGAAATGTGTCAGTCATTAAAAATTTGAAGGTTTTTGTAGCGCCACCATCTGGGCAAACTGCATCAAATACTATACTGAATTTCCTCCGGTCCCCCAGAAATGAGAAGGAAGAGGATCAGATGAAGGTGGATACAGAAGGGACAGACACAGACACACATTTCATTGACCAGAAATCCAGCATCTGAAAACAACCTTACGAAGTTATTATCCACCTATTGCGTATGTATGAGCTTGAGGGAGGTTTTACATATCTGAGACTAATAAAGCAACCGTCATCCATATCAATTATCAATATCATAGGGGAAAATAAATGATTAGATTCGTATCATCCATCATCCGCATGACGTCAAACAGCTGCGAGGGCAGCAGGAGCAGCTGGAGCCGTGCTGTGGTCCTGAATGGGCGGGCGTGTGTCACCTGGTGGCGCAGCTGTTTGATGGAGTGCTGCAGGGTCAGGATGTGGGTGAACAGCGGGCTCTGCAGGGTCTCCCTCAGGCTCCCCAGTGTGTCGCTGTGGGTCCACTCCTCCCTCTGCACCAGCTTGGCCTGCAGACGCTCCAGAGCTCCCAGGACCTGCTGGCGCTCGGCGGAGGACACTGAGGACGCACGCGGGACGGGTTCATTAAAAACGCAGAAACACGCAGGGCACATGTACTGTAGGTACAGACAGCCGGGAGTATGTTACGAACAAAGAGCTGAGGGGAATTACCTGTCGGGACATTTTCGAACATTGCCGTCCCTTCTTCTCTTGTTCTTCTGGATCAAACTGGACAGGGAAGAACAGGAAATGACAATATTTTACATTTCCTTCAAACACACACAAACTAAAGATAGGTCTATGAATAATGAAAAGTGAGGATGGGAATATGCCATATAATATATGGTTTGATGATTCAATATTCCACTTCCATAAATCAGAGATTAGAGAAAAAGACAAGAAGGTTAAACAGAATATAGAATGAGAACTTTTGCTTGTCTTCTTTCTTCTCTCAATAATCAACTCAGGACCCCTCTTATTAATCTGTTGACCCTTTAGAGGAGCCTGACTCCTAGGTTAAAAAATACTTAACAAACTATCTGACTATATATAAGGTATTTAAACTATCCTCCAGCAGCTACAACAGTAACTGCCTGCAAATTAATAATCTGATGTCAAAGAAAAAAATATATCACTCACAGATCAAACCAACACTTCAACTCATAGTACATTAACTCATAATATTGCAACACTTTAACTGCATCAACTTATACATGTACTTCACTTATTTTACCTGCATCATATGTACTTTCCTGAAACAATTTGATTACATCAACTCTTAACATTGCAATACACTAGCGTTCAAAAGTTTAGTATCAATAAGAAATATCCTTATTTTTTTAAAGAAAAAATAACATTTCAATGAAGAAACATTATAATAATGGGAAATACACTCTATAAATTGTAAAGGCATCACTCCAGTGTTCTAATGGTACATTTTGTTTGCTATTTGCATTAGAAGCTAATGGATGCTTAGAAAACCCTTGTGTAATTATGCTTGCACAGCAGAAAACAGGTTATCTGTTTAGATGGAGCATTCGTTGATGAAAGCAAAGTTTGACGGGAAAAATTTTTTCACAGAAAAATCAATATTTTCCAAACATGTTAATGTTTTGACTATATTTTCCTTTAATTTTGCAACTCATTTATTATTAAATAAAAAAGTGACCTTTCATGGAAAACACAAGATTGTCTGGATGGCCCAAAACAGATGGTATTTGAAAGTTAGTGTACTTTTATTAAATCAACTCATAATACTTGTGTACTTTGCTTAAGTACTCTAACTGCATCGATGCATTTGTACTTTTCTGCAATTCTTTCACTATGTCAACTCAACTAATATGTGTGTACTTTACTGCAATACTGTAACATCAGCTCATAATACTCGTAATAAACTGTCTCTACAGGCAGAAGCTACAACAGTAACATGCTGCATAATAATAATCTGATGATGTCAGAGAAAAATATAAAAGTCAGAGATCAAACCAACACTTTACTGTAATACTTTAGCTACATCAGCTCATAGTACCCATTAACGTTACTGGAATACTCAAACTAACTCCACTCATTGTACTTATGTGCTTTTACTTTTTTTATGCAGCACTTTTACATGTAAGTTGACAAGCTGTACACAGGTGTATCATTACTTTGACTTAAGTAAAATATCGAAGTACCACTACCTGTCGTTACCTGTAGATAGTAACTTTACAGTAACGGAGTATTTATGCGATATTCGAAACAGAAAAAAAGGACGTAGAAGCAACACCAACCTGTTGAGGTGCGTTTCTGTCCGTTATCAGATTGTTAGCTTTTAGCATGTGGCTGTGCGGAACCCGGGCGGGGTCACACGGACTTTACCGGCACGTACAGGTGTTTACCGCAAACCACACAACGTTCCCGAAGCGTCTAGTCAACGACGACCACCACCACGACGGAAAAATAAACCTATCTTACATCTCATTTATGGGCAGAGGTGTGCGGGGATGTGCGGGACAGCTCACCTGCACGCGCACCTGTGACACCAGGAAGTGAAACTGGGCCGCTTTACAAAAGGAGGAGCGAATGATACGATACGAGGTTGATCGATAAAAACGCCCAAAGAGTGTGTTTGATTTAACCAGTTCAACAAGTGGGAGGGGGCGGCTCACACTTATAAACAGGCTGAAACTGCTGCGACCAAAAATAAGTAAATGAATAACAAAGAGAGGAGAGCAGAAATAAAAGCCTTAATTAGTAAATACATGTGCAATTTAATTTGAGAAACATATTCATATATAGAAATATAAATTATTGTATTGATTTATTTTACAAATTTCTTATTTTTGTATTATTTTATTTCCCAAATTATTATTTTTGTTTGTATTCATTTTTACATTTATTTCCGTATTTGTTCACCTATATGTTAAAAAAAACCTTGATGGTTTTGGTCTCTTACATTAATCGATGCTGAATTAAAGTCAATTGCGTTATTGTTTTGTTTATTTATATTAATATAAATGTACTCAATATATTTACACTTTTTTAAGTGTCAATACTACATGAACGAACTGCACGAGGATAATTAAAGTATCTTTCTATCTATCTATCTATCTATCGATCTATCTATCTATCTATCCATCTCTATCTATCGATGTACCTGTCACGCTTCCTCGTGAATATATTAGTAAGTACAGAAATAAATGACAAGAAAAATAAAAAAATATATATATTTTCCAATAAAATTACCAAATAAATAAATACATATAATTCATATATTCCCCCATTTCTCTGCAAATGTACTCATACGTATTTATTAAGTACTGTCTTTATTATTTCATGCATTTATTTATTCATATTTGACTGAAAACAGGAACATTGAGTGAGTTCCTCGGAGTGTTTTTATCGTTACAACTTTTCCTCCATCAGCAGCGCAGCCGCTAGCCGTTAGCATGCTAACTGCTGTTAAAACGCGTCTCTGAACGCGTCGCTTCATCGCGTCTCCTGCAGACAAGCAGCCGCGTCGTTTATCTGCAGGTTGGCGGTGAATTGACGCGGCGCGGAGACAGAAAAACACACTTTGACTGTTTAAAACTCACCTGAAGTGGATCCAGGCAGACACCAGTGGCGCTTTAATGATGCGTTCACATGCTGTCGGAAATATAAAGTTCAGCGGAATGTATTGCGGTTCTGTTAATAAAATGAGCGGAGGTTTTAACCCTTACACAGTGGCGGAAGACATGCGCTGAAAATTGTAATAGCTTAAATGTTTTATTGGTTTTATATTTACCTTTTGTTTGAATACGTTTTTAAAGTAGGTTTTTAAACTAGATCTAGAAGTTTTTATCTAATAAAAATCCCTGTTTAATTTAGACAGGGGTCAATTTTCCTAAATAATATCTCATATATGCTATGTGTGCTTGTTATTGACATTGCCCCTCACCTTAGCCTCTGTGTCACGATGACCATAACCCTCTCCATGAGTAAACCAAGATTGTATTTTTGGAGGAATGAGTTAAAACTCTGTAGTCATTTACTGAAACTTGTTAAGGACATAAAGCCATTGAGTTATTTTCATTAATTGATATGTTTAAGTAAATGCGATAAATATTTAATTTGCTTCTTTTTGATGAATGCTTATATGATTATTTTATTTTGATTATTTGAGTCATTTGTGTGTTGTTGATCTTTCTCAATCTGAGGCAAAAGACACAAAAATGTCCTTTGTAACTGCCATAAAAACAACTATTTTTCGGGCGGTATTGAACGCAACATACAGTCACATGACAAGCAGACATGGCGTCCTCCCGGAGACGGTTGTTGTGTTTACGCTCCGGGATCTGGAGCATCTTATTTTACTGTATCTACTCCCATTTAAAGGTTGTTCTGGCAGCGGAAGCGGAACGCTGCGAGAACCTCAGACTCGGACAGTATCCTTTTAATATACAAGAAATAATTAATCGTTTTTATTAACGATATTCAACACCGTGGTACTGAAGGCAAACGTTAGCCGCAGCTAGCTTCATGCTGCAATAGGTTTATTAGGAAGAGCTACTGCCTGTGTTTATTGTTATTATTCTACATGTTCGCTGTGTCAGTTATTCATTCATGCATTAACAACTGTGTTATTGACTACAATTTTGAGGTGCTGATACTTTACTTAGTATTTCCATGTGATGCTACTTTATACTTGACTCCACTAACAATCTGACAGATTGTTTTTTTTTAAATAATTTATAACATTACATATTATAGATGCAAAAAGAAAAGTGCACATTATATGTCTTTATTAACAAAACGCTTCTGTATCAGATTCAGCAATATTAAAGACAAAGTCATCAAACTGAAGTGTTTCAGGGACAATCATGTTTGGAAAGATGAGAAAGTAAAAACATTTTAAAATACAGTTTAAAGAAGCATTCAGCAGACCTCCCAAAATTTTTTGCGTTTTGCGTTCATGTTGGTTTCTTGTGATTTAAAAGTCCTTTTGTATCTTTTTTTTTTAAACAAAATGTCAAATGGAAAAAAATAGAAAAAAAAATTAATTGAATTTTGAATATTTAATTCATCAAGAATATTAAACGAGTTGTTAGCATGTGTTTTTATTTTTTAATAAACCTTTTTAAGAGAGTTAAACTATCTGGTACCAAGTTTTTAGATTTAAACAACATAGAAATAAAAACAAACGCCACCTTAAGATTAGCTTCAACATAACAAAGTCCAATGACTTCACTCATTCCTCCATTGGCAAACGTAAGTCTGGTCTTATTATTAATATATAGATTTGTGTATAATACAAAAATAACAGCATACATATTACTATGGACATTTTTTTTCATCTGCTTATTTCGGCTTTAGTTACTTACAGAGTCAACTAATTTACTAATAGGTTACTTCAGAATCTGTCAAATACACAATATTAAATAGGAACCACTAAAGCAAAGGAGGAAGTAATACACCTCTATAAAAAGACTGAGCTGCTACAACACTAGAAAACAGACCAGATATGATCAGTCCTCTCGGATTGGATCTCCTGACTCTTACTGCCATTGTGTTTGGTGGACCAGACGGTTTGGATTCCTTCACTTTGCTGCAGGTATCTCTGTAAAGATCCGAAGATAGACGAAACCACACAGGAACCAGAGAACTGCAGGGACATGTCTGCCTGGGGTGAGTCTGACATGACACAATGATATAATGTCATCTTATCATCTTCTCTGGCCTATTGGAGACCAGAGAACCTTTCAGAAACAAATCCATTCAGCTGACGTACATCTGAATTCACTAATGAGCAGATAATGAGAAGCTTGTATTTAGCTGATTAGCAGTTGACTGTCAGATGGCTTTTAGTTTTTTGTGTCTAATATTCTGGATGATGTATGCAATGACCTTTGACCTGCAAGGTGTAAAATTTGACTCATTAAAAAGAAATATTGACGAGACATCTATTGGTCATACAATCTGGCAGCTTTTTTTGACTCATGTTTGTGTTTGTGTTTGTGTGTGTGTGTGTGTGTGTGTGTGTGTGTGTGTGTGTGTGTGTGTGTGTGTGTGTGTGTGTGTGTTTGTGCGTGCCTGTACAGTGGAGTGCCTCCCAGCTCCAAACATCAGTTGTCGACTCTCCAACGGCACAGAGTTCAGGTTTAGCGGGGACGAGGTGGGCTTCAACAAAACCATCCCCTGCAGGAATGTGTGAGTGCTCACCCTGCAAACACACAGTTGAATTATCAGACTTTTATGACTTAATTTTAGAGGCTTTTAATTCATTTTATTTTTGATAGTAATTCTTTTACTGTGTGCCCTCTCAGGAGCGGGTATTCCTACAAAGTAGCCGTGGCGTTATCCCTGTTCCTCGGTTGGCTGGGAGCTGATCGCTTCTACCTGGGATATCCCGCTCTAGGTACGTACACGTACACGCACACGCACACGCACGACTTTGACAAAAACTTGGACACTTTAATAATAATAAAGACTAAAAATGTAGTTGCAAACCTTTTTGTCTTGCAAGTTAATAAAATAAAATAAACATGTATGTTTCCATTATTTTTTGTTAGCATTTCCACCAAAGAGACATCTCATATGGTTTCATTATGTTAACTGTTTAAAGCCCAACATGTAAAACTCTAAATCAGAGATTAGAGAAAAGTAAAAAAAAAAAAAAAAATCATTCACTACTTTCTTATTAATCATCTCACATTTATTTGATGATCCTTTGAAGGAGACCGGCCCCCTAGGTTGGCAACTAAACTAAGGAATTGTGCTCAGCAACATATTCAATATATCAGTGTTTTCGATTTTTCTACAAAAGTAGTATTTCAGTAATTGCATTTAGCTGGTAATACTTTTTTTATGCAGAACTCATACTTGGTATTGCTACTTTCACTTAAGTAGAGGACCTAACTAAGTTCTTTCATCACTGCCAACATATTTAACCAGAAATTCACATTTATATTAAAATCCCATTCTCAAGTTAGACCCAGTCAGAACAGAGCAGCAGTACCAGGACTGATAAGAGGAAAACCTAATATACACACACACACACACATACACACACACAAACACTCATATCTATATAAAGAATGATGTATAAGATAAAGGGGTACAGTAGCTTTTAGATTTTCATTTATTTAATAAAAGTAGTAAAATGATATTTTTTGGGGAAAAAAATAATCTATATCTATGTTTATAAGTTTGGGGTTCACTTTTCTTGGGTCCGTCTAGTGGTCTTTAGAAAAAGTGCAGCTGAACACACTCGAGCTGTGACTTCACTCTGCTGTTGTTCCTCCACTTCTGCAGGAAGCCTTGAATGCACTGATGGAAACACTCCAGCCTGAATTGAAACCAAACTGAATTCCTTTTTGTTTGTCACTGATCTGCACACAACAGGCTGTAATAACCCAAAGAATAACAGTTATGATTACCACAACAAGGACGAGTTATTATCAGCAGCCTGAGCTCTCGTATTTCTTTTAATGAGACACCTGCAGCAAGACAAAGGCTGAAAGGCAGTGAGTGTGTAAGTGTGTGTGTGTGTGTGTGCGCGCGCATGTGTTTGGTGCCACAGGGTTTTTGGACAGCTGCACTGATGAACACCTGGCCTGATTTGGCACAGGTCAGCCTGGGATGAGCCAAGTCAGATTTTGTTCTAAAAAAATTAAAAAAAAAACACATAATTACAAGCAGAATTGTTAATGAGCCTCCCAGAACAACCAGAAAATAACATTAAAGTCTTTGTCATTCATTTTTTTAACATACATTTTTAAACATTAAGATGGAGGAATATTGTATATTTCAATATTTGGGCTGGACAATATTAGCCTCCTGCTAGACAAAACCCAGGGATCAGCTGCTCTACGCTTCGTTTGACAGACTTCAGATGATCACGTCTACGAAAGTATGTCTGTTCTGTAATCTTTGTCGCTCAGGTGCTTCCATGTGTTGTTCATGTCATCCACACATATTTCAGCTGCAACCTGTACGGATGGATTTGAGAAGTTAACATTTGGAGTAAAGAAGTAAAATCCGGCTATTGTAGTTTGTTTATGCAGCCTCGGAGCTCCTTGGTCTTTATTTTCCTTTGATTTGTATCATTATGACTATATAATCTTACAAATTGGGCCAACAGAAACAACACATGGAAACTGCTCAGTCACAATCAGACCATTAGGTACGTGATGCTCAAAACAAGCCAACATGCTGTTTCACCAGAGACCTGGTTTGACTATGACAGGTTGACAAGAGTCAACTTGTTTACTCATGCAAACTCTACATGGTTTTAAAATGTCTTTACTTAATATTGACTCACTCCTTCTCTCTCTCTCTCAGGGCTGTTGAAGTTCTGCACCGTTGGTTTCTGTGGAATCGGCACTCTGATCGACTTCATATTGATCGCCATGCAGGTGGGTCATAAAACGAGTCAAGTATTAATGATCAGTCTGTAAGCAAACAAACAATCCTCTTGCGAATTCATGTCTGATCTCTCAACATTTCCGGATATCAGGTTTAGAACTTCAGTAAGTACTAAGTAAAACCCAGTTGCTCTTTAAAACTATTTAGCGGTTTATTCAGTGAATGTCAAATAAATGGCCACCACAGCGTATTCTGATTAACATGTTTACTTGTTAAAGGACCGTTGAAAACAGACTGCAAAGAAGATTGACACCCCGCAGTTGTACGTAGATATGAGGCCACGTCCAGCAGCAGGTTAGCATAGCTTAGCATAAAGACAAGAAACAGATGGAAACATTTACCCTGTCACTGCCTGACAGCAACAAAATCCATCTCTCAGCACCTCTAAACATCACTGATTGACACTATCTAGTTAGTTTAATTTGTACAAAAAACAAAGTGACTCACTCACACTCGCAGCGACACTCAGCTTCTTGTTTCATGTCCTCTCTAAAAGTGACACCTGTGATGGAGCATTCCTTGTTTCCCGGAGGATCCATTTCAGCGCGTCACGTGGCAAAGCCTCGTATTTTAGCAGCGAACTGCCTGGGGTGGTGGGGGTGGGGGGTCGTCGGCGGCAAGGCTGATGAATAAACAGGCATCGGCGTTCTGATTATTATTTACAACCATCCATCCTGCGGCAGCGCGTCTCTCTAAGGGCCTCAGGATGAAGGATGTTTCCAGAAGTTTCTTAATGGACTCTGAGAGTGGCGGAGACAGGCGGATGGAGTGAGGAGAACCAGGAGGTGAAGGGACGAATCACTCCTTCATGTTGAGGTGTTTGAGATAAAAGAGGCTGGATATTCATCATGGAAGCTGTGAAGGAGACCAGCAGGGACACGCTGGTGGAAGGATGGATGATGGGCGGATGGTGGACGGAGGATGATGGACGGATAAATGGCAGACAGATGGGTGGAAAGATGATGGAGAAATGACTGACAGATGGGTGAATGGATGATGGATGAATACATGATTGACAGATGGATGATAGACCCATGGATGATGGATGAAAGGATGATGGATACGAATTTAAGAAAAATTATGGCACCAATGTCAGGTGTCTGTGTACACATCTGAATCAGCAGTTTTCAGATCTGAGTCAGCAGTTTTGGCTCAACAGGTTTAACTATTTCTCAAAAGTGTGTAAGATATTTCATCATCATCGTCGTCACCATGTTGTGTTTTTTTTTCCTGCAGATCGTGGGTCCAGCAGACGGCTCAAACTACATTGTGGATTATTACGGCGCCCGACTGACCCGTCTGTCCATCACCAACCAGACGTACAGGAAGCCCCACCTGTCTCTGTGAACCCACCTCAACCTGCCCCTCACTGACAGGAACACTGTATGCTCTTGATACTTTTTTTTTTTTTTTACAATAGAAGCTTTTATTGTAATATACACTCACCGGCCACTTTATTTGGTACACCTGTCCAACTGCTCGTTAACACTTAATTTCTAATCAGCCAATCACATGGCGGCAACTCAGTGCATTTAGGCATGTAGACATGGTCAAGACAATCCCCTGCAGTTCAAACCGAGCATCAGTATGGGGAAGAAAGGTGATTTGAGTGACTTTGAACGTGGCATGGTTGTTGGTGCCAGAAGGGCTGGTCTGAGTATTTCAGAAACTGCTGATCTACTGGGATTTTCACACACAACCATCTCTAGGGTTTACAGAGAATGGTCCAAAAAAGAAAAAATATCCAGTGAGCGACAGTTCTGTTGGCGGAAATGCCTTGTTGATGCCAGAGGTCAGAGGAGAATGGCCAGACTGGTTCGAGCTGATAGAAAGGCAACAGTGACTCAAATAACCACCTATTACAACCAAGGTAGGCAGAAGAGCATCTCTGAACACACAGTACGTCGAACTTTGAGGCAGATGGGCTACAGCAGCAGAAGACCACACCGGGTGCCACTCCTTTCAGCTAAGAAACTGAGGCTACAATTTGCACAAGCTCATCAAAATTGGACAATAGAAGATTGGAAAAATGTTGCCTGGTCTGATGAGTCTTGATTTCTGCTGCGACATTCGGATGGTAGGGTCAGAATTTGGCGTCAACAACATAAAAGCATGGATCCATCCTGCCTTGTATCAACGGTTCAGGCTGGTGGTGGTGGTGTAATGGTGTGGGGAATATTTTCTTGGCAATCTTGGGCCCCTTGGTACCAATTGAGCATTGTCACAACGCCAGAGCCTACCTGAGTATTGTTGCTGACCATGTCCATCCCTTTATGAACACAATGTACCCAACTTCTGATGGCTACTTTCAGCAGGATAATGCACTATGTCATAAAGCTGGAATCCTCTCAGACTGGTTTCTTGAACATGACAATGAGTTCACTGTACTCAAATGACCCCCACAGTCACCAGATCTCAATCCAATAGAGCATCTTTGGGATGTGGTGGAACGGGAGATTCTCATCATGGGATGTGCAGCCGACAAATCTGCGCCAACTGTGTGATGCCATCATGTCAATATGGACCAAACTCTCTTCCAGCACCTTGTTGAATCTATGCCATGAAGAATCGAGGCAGTTCTGAAGGCAAAAGGGGGTCCAACCCGTTACTAGCATGGTGTACCTAATAAAGTGGCCAGTGAGTGTATATATGAGGAACACTGCAAGAACTTTCATGTGAAAAATGAAGCGATCATCTCAAGTATAAAACTCTCCTAAATTTGGTTTTTAAAGGACCTGGATGGCAAATAATATTAATATTGAAAACTCCAGTACATTAGAGGTTAATAATAGGCATTGATAATCACAGGTACTGTTTCTACTTTCTGGAAAAACTTCAAAACATATACAAGTGTACAAAAATATGAGCAATATTATATTATCCATCACCTAGACTAGACTAGATCCTAAATAGTTCAAAGTCATAAATATGGAAATTATACAGAAATAAAATGTTTTTAAATTTCACCACAGAGGGTGAGTGCATGACACCCTGTTCTGTTATTAGCTGGTACAACATATGCACAGTATCAACATCATCCTGGTACCAATTACATAATGATAAATCAAAAACTGCCCATAAACACCACTCACACTAAAGATCAAATTATCTGTAATCTATTGATCTATTTTTCAAAATTAGAATCATTACTGAATGACAGCATTTTTTTTTTTTTTTTTTTTTTGAGAAATTCTGAATATTCTTACCTTTTAAGCGCAAAAATTAAAGGATTCTTTACCATTTTCATTCAAAAAGACAGTAAGAGCCTTATAGTAGAGATTTCTTTCTAGTTTAACTTTTCAGTTTGAGGTCACACACATTCCCCCCCTCGGGACGGGGTAGTTAAATATCAGTGTGTGAAATCCACCTGCAGCAGGTTTCTGAGGGAACAGAGAAGTGACACTGGCTCGTTTCTCTAGAATATTAAAGTTAAAAAAGAAACTTTGGTGGAACCAATCTCTGAGGCGTCTCTCTTGATTGAAAGGTAATCAACATAGTTTATTTAATGTTTTGTACTTGTACTGTAAGTTACTCTTTAGTGTGACTGAAATCTGTGTTTCCCCAAACTAGAGAAGAGGCAGAGAAAGAATCTTATTCACTGAGTTTGATGACATTTTTTTCTCTCTTCAGGTCTCATTGACACACTAAGAAGGCTGAAATTGAGGCGCCATCTTCAGTTCGATTTGCTCAGCCAGTGTTTCAGCAGTTGGTTTTCACTTCACAAGAAAAAAAAAAGAAATTGCAGAAGGATTCCTTAGGTCACTTTTACATCTGCCTGTGTGGACTTTGTTTTATTTAATATGATTTTTATGTAATATATTGTGAAGTTTCACTGCTTCTGTGTCTTTAAGTTATGTTTTTTCCATGACTTTGTAAATAAAGTTTCTTTTTGTGTTTAACTGCCTTTATTTATTCTTGGTGCTCTGTTGATGCTGGAGATGAGTGGAGGGTCTGATGTTTGTTAGCTACAATAACTCAAAAACACTATATATATATATATATATATATATATATATATATAGTATATATAGTGATGCACGATATATCGGCCGGTATGTCACGTTTTTTAACTTATCGGTATCTGTCCGATATCAACAAATTCTGGCCGATATGTCAACAATTGGCAGAGTTAAACCGCTACAGTTAGTTGGGTCACTGTCTGCGTGTCTCTCGGCGACGCGCTAAGCTAAGCTAGCTGGTCCTAGCGGGCTCCTCCGTCACATCGCATCGCCTGAAAAGACAAAAAAAATGCGCGGAACGTTGCTCCGGGGTGTCGGACGCCGTCCTGCCGCCTTCTTGTCGGCGGCCGCGGCGGAGGCGGAGGAGGCCGCTGTCTTTTCGGGCGATGCGATGTGACGGAGGAGCCCGCTAGGACCAGCTAGTTTAGCGCGTCGCCGAGAGACACGCAGACAGTGACCCAACTAACTGCCGCCTTCTCATCGCCGGCCGCCCCCTCCTCCGCCGCGGCCGCCGACGCCGCCTTCGTGGAGCTCCATCGGGTCCGCTCCGCCGTACTTCCTCTAACCACATGACAGAGTTTTACAGTGAGCCTTCCTTTAAATAAAGAGCACTGTTGTGCGTTTCAAATGTACAGTGTTTTTTCTGCTCTGTACTAAATTTGTGACACTACAGAAAACTTTTTTTCTCTACATATATCGATATCGGCAAATATCGGTATCGGCAGTGACTGCCGATATGTATATCGGATATCGATATCGGCCGAAATTTTCACATCGGTGCATCCCTAATATATATATATATATATTCATTCCTTGACTAAAAATTTTTTTTGCAAAAATAAACCTCCATGGATCAAAAGATTCATAAATAACTTGATTTGGTTTGTTTTGCAGTTTGACATTTCCTGTCTACAGTTTTCCAGCTGCTTTCCTATCATTATGTGAGGGGAAATGATTTCTGGGTTGAAGGGCTTTTTTGCTATGGAAGCCCATTTTTGTCAGAGTATTTAAAAAAGCCCCATTGAAAGTCTTTTTATTCGATAAAAATCTAAATTTTGAGAAAAACAGTCATATTATGGGATACCTTCAAAATAGCAACTCTCTGATCCAAGTTCTTTGAAATGGATTGTGAGTATATGGAGGAGTCCTTCCAACAGGGCTTTACGGTTGATGAAATGCTCCTCCTTCGTGATCTCTTTTTCTCAATAAATGGGTCTGTCGTAGGAAGAACCAAACCAATGTGGCTGAGATGGCTACCTTCATTCAGGATCAACTGAAAACATGTGGTCAGTGACATGGAAACCGCTGGATGTACCTTCTGTATGCCATCTGAAATGTTGGTAACATGGATTTGTGAGGGGGGAGCATAGCTGTACTCTAGACAATGTCTGGTACATTGATGGCTATGAGAGGATTAATTAGTATTGTAATATTGAAATCAGTGGAAACATTGATGGATTTTCTATAAAGATGATATGGCTTTGTTCCAAGCACTGGTAGCCAGCAGACTGACCTGTTTGACCAATACAGATTTGTGATACAATATGAGATAAGGGTCCAATTAAGAGCCACTATGACCATGTGTTTAAAAAACATAACAAAATGAAGAATACATTTTACATATTATTGGTTGACAATAATATAACAATGTGGGTCAAAGAATTTTATTAAAAAGTATCAAATGCAGTAAATAGGGATCTTTTAGAGTCCCTCTCCATTCAAAATGTTTCTTTTCTTGTTCCTTCAGCTGAAATCTTGTTTGTGTAAATGGCTTTTATTAATTTAACTTTTGGGAAAAAAGGAGAAGAAAGCTGAGCACATAAAACACTATGGCATCACATAGGAGACGTAGGAGAGGGAGAGGTGAGTTTTATTACTCTATTTGCCCCAAAAATATAAATAAAAGAAGCATGGGTCAAGAGATTCGAGACAGTAATTAACATTTTCCAATATTTTTATACACTAAATATATTTTTCCTCCTAGGAAGAACTTAATGAGGTCATTTGACTTGGACCAACCATAGAGTTTGTTCCACACCACAACTCACCCCTGTGGACGTCCATCTATACTGCATGTAGTCCCTCGTCTGGATGTTTCCTGTTCCATTCTACGACACACAAATTTAAACTTACATACCGCAATTGTTAAAATAACAATATATACTATAAAGAAACCAATTCCATACCTTGGGTCAGGCGTAGGCTACTCTGGTCCTACAGAGCCGTGCAGAGTGGCTGCAGGTTTTTGTTCCGACCAATCACACACCTGATCTCATCAACCAATTAGAGCTCTTGATGAGCAGTTTCATGAGTAGAATCAGGCGTACTGCTTTAGGTGATGATATGTTTCACCTGTGTTTTACCTGTGTCCTGGTGGAATAAATTTGATCCTGGTGTTTTTGTGTGATAAGTCTTATTTTGCCTTTTGCACACTGTAAACGTTTTGGTTATCATTTGGTCCTTCTTCTCTGCAACTGTGACACCCCTGTTGTCATTTGATATTACTAATATTAAAAAAGCATATTTTCATTTTCTTTGTACAAAATACACTATATATACACGTAACATAATTTATTATTTCCACAGGAAAAATCACATGTATTAACTGAATCATTTATTCAAAGACAAAACTATGTTCTAATTTTAACAAGATTTTATTCCAACTTGCTACGGCAGGGACCCTGTGACAGAATAGTAATAAATCTAGAAGTAAAATTTCACAAGCCTCATCACTTCCCTGATTTTGATCTGGATTCTTCCATGTATGCCTGAACTTTAATTATTATTTTGTGCAGTATATGAGATTGAATATTATACTGCTACTATAAAAGACTATGATTCAACAGTAATATAAATGGTTATTTCTTCTTACAGTTCTTGAGTGAAGAACTGTAACACAGGATTCCAATGCATGGCCAGACCACCTCTAAGGAGATATTCCTCCAGCTTTGTGAAGCCATTGTGGAATGCAGGTTTTCCATGGAATAGGTTTTCTGGAATAACAACCGATGGAGTGTCATCAATGACAAAGAAGGAGAAATGAAGCGGTGGCACTTGTTCGTAGAAAACTGAAGAAGAGGGTGTGGAGGAGGCCAATGCATTTGCCCTTTGCTGAAAATGCCTGAAGTTTGAAAATGTGATGTGTACACAAAGCCCCAGAGAGTTTGCTCCAGAAGGACATGTGCAAGTTTTAGGGAAATATTTCTCTTTCTGTCATCCAAATGTGATTATTTGGCTTACACTTACCCATTCTTGTTTACCAGAATTATGACTTATGTATGGCACTTTGAAGCCATTTCCCGACAGGACATCCCAAGAAACACTTCCTTCATCTACAGCCTTTTCAAGCTTTCCACCATGAAGAATACTGTTAAAGCAATTCGCGTCCTTCATTATTGTTTCTTCAAAAAAACAGAATCTGTTCATGATGAAGAGAAACACCTTTTTTTCATCTTTTCTGCTGCAGTTGTTGCTACAAAATATCACAAATATCTGAGGAAGAAGCCAAGGGTGACAAAGGCAGGTTGTGTGTGAAAGTTATATTGCCATTACCCTCTAAAGTCAGTAATGTTTCATGTCCCCTCAAACTTGATGCATCAGTTAGGTGCTTGCGTTTGCTAATGCAGTACTGTGTTCAACATGAACGATATTGGAAGCATTTATTTCCACATCATCTGTTGCTGAAGGGTCAGGAGGGTGATGATAGATAGCAGGTGTCTCCTGTGTCTTGGCACCTCCTCGTGCAGTTTCACCAGCGCTCTCCTCCAGATTCAGGTCACTGCCACTGTCCCTCCTCTTGGTTGTTAAATAGAAACATAAAAGAGGTAGCTTTGTTTTCTCATACATTTCCCTGACTGTGAGGCTTTCCTCTAAGGAATGATCTTTAAAGTCAGATAAATCAATGTCAAAATCTGTGAGGTTCACCTTTTACCACCTGGAAAGAACAACTAACTGCACAGGTTTTTCAATCTTCCTGTTAACAATCTAATGTATAATTTATGAATATGTTTTTCTATATCTCAAAAGCTTCAACTAAATATAAAGTGAGCATTATCTAATTTTTCTTTGAACATTTAAGTTAATATCTAGGTTTTTATGATTTTCCCAAAGTGCACTCTAATCAAAAAGACACCTCATGGCAACACTGTGATCTAGTGACTGTAGTTTATGACAAGTCTATGTTGAAACAATTCAAATACAGATGCCTTCTTCAATGCATGTGGTAAACCTAGTTTAGTAAAAATCCTGATGTCATGTTAATGTTTTTAAATATATGCTTACTGATGGCATGGAAGCTACATCAACACCATTTTTTTAAATTCCTTAAATCTAACAAAAGAGAATTCTGCATATTCTCTTAATTACATCATCATTTCATTTAGTCTAATCTACAAGGCACCTGTAATTGTTAATGTAACCTTATTTTAGTTTGCATTTTGGTTATATTGTCCAGCCAGCTGTGTGAGCAACATGCTTGGCATGTTCATTTCTTATCTCATTATTTTGTAATTTCATATTTTTTTTTGTAATAATTATGACTTTTTATCAAATAATTTAAATGTTTTATCTTATAATTATGACATTACATGGGAATCTTTTTTTAATTCCCTTGCAGGAATGGGCTTTCATATTTTCCACCATTTTTTGATGCAGTAGCCTCTGCACACGGAGGAGCGACGCCATATCTCAACATGATTAATACATCTATGGGTGTGGTGCTAGAGGGGCTAATGTAGCCTAGGGCTGCTATCCTCCAGCTGAGTTGAGAAGATACAACTAAATCCATATGCCCCAAACTTATTACCTTTCAAACTTGAAACTTAAACCATATTACTATATGTTCATTGTAGGAGAGACACTGAACACATTACAGAATGTAACTAATAAGTAGGCCCGTAAAAATCTGGATAGGCCTGATTTTTTTTGTGTTGAGTTGAGATGTGCATACAATTTATATTGTGTAAAAACATTTCTGTAAGTTAGTAAGTCAGAATACTTCATCAAATGAATATCTCGTGTCATCTTCTACCACTTTATCTGAGGTCGGGTCATGGGGGCCTCAGCAGGGAAGCCCAGGCTTTCCTTTCCATGGCCACATTGTCTGGGTCTTCCAGGGAAACCCCAAGGAATTATCAGGTCAGCCAGAGTCTCTCTAGCATGTCTCTCATGGCAGCACCCTGCAGGGACATGCTCAGAACCCCTCACCAGGGAGGCGTCCTCACCCCCTCGGCTCCTCTCGATGCAGAGGTTCTACTGTAATCTCATCCCCAAACCCACAGGCTGCACTTCACCCGTTTCTGGCTGAGAACCATGGCCTTAGATTTGGAGGTTCTGATTATCATTCCAACTGCTTCACGCTTTTCGCGGCCTGATGCCATAGCCATTGTTATCAGCTATGGCTTGCCAGCTAGTGTGTCCTCTGTTGTTGATTTGGCTGTGTCGAACCATTACAGTGTGTTTTTTGATACCTCCAGTTTTATCCAGCGGGAGACCTCGGGGAGAACTGTCAGGAAGTGCTACATTATCCCCTGTAGTGGTTGCAAAATTTATTGATATTTTTGCTAAACATTATCCAGCTACTTTACCTGCATCCTGTGATTTTATCGTTGAATTATATCTCAAATCAACACTTGATCTCACAGCTCTGGTATCTACGAAGAAGATACTGCCTAAGCGCTCAGCCGCATGGAGAACGACCCAAAAACTAAACAGAAAATTGCAGTTTTGATATAACAATGAATTATGAACTGTGACCAAAAACTACAATATTTTACCTGCATAATCAGTAATCATAAAAATAATCCAAAATACTATACTATGGATCTTCCAATCAACACTGTTTTTACACAGACAACAACACAAAAGCTACAGACTCCCTTTGTGCAGATCACATCAGGGTAAAATTGATTTTAAAAGATCTTATATTCAAAATTGTCACAGTTGGAGGTCTGAACCCCTGAGAACAGAGACAGGAGTAGGTGGAAAAAAAATTGTCTTTATTGCCACTTGGTGAGTGGGTGGGGGAGGTGCTGGGGGGCGAGGCAAGGCCGAGTTGGGAGACTGAGCCCTTACGAAAATTAACTATGGTTTTACCATGGGAAATACCGTGGTTTTACCATGGTTTTTTGGGTCATGGTTTACCATGGTTTTTTTGTGGTAACCATGGTTATACTATGGTTTTTATGTAGTAACCATGGTTCTACCATGGTTTTTGGAAGTACCATGAACCAACCATAGTAATACTATGGTATCCAAAAACCATGGTAGAACCATGGTTACTACATAAAAACCATAGTATAACCATGGTTACCACAAAAAAACCATGGTTAACCATGGTTACCCAAAAAACCATGGTAAAACCACGGTATTTCCCATGGTAAAGCCATGGTTAATTTTCGTAAGGGAGTCCATTGCAGATGGATGTGCAGAGGGGAATAGAAGGAGCTAGGTCACAAGGGTCGGAAAGTAGAGAAAGGGCTGAATCTGGTGGAGCAGGTGGAACTGGTGCCATAGGACAAGAAGCCAGTTACATAGAGTATCACAGGAAACAGCAACGATGTACTCACATGTTAACAGGAGAGCCAAGCCCTACCTTACCAGTGACTGACAGAACATTCTGACATGGAGTTGGTGAAGATCCAGTGTTTAAATGCTGCAGTTAAGGAGGAGATCGCTGTCAGGTGTGCCAGTACTCATCACTAAGCCCCGCCTTCATAAACCAAAAAAAACAACCAAAAAAGAATAATTTAGACCCTGATGTCAATAACCACAGACTGGTGTCCACCTACCATTTAAACAACATTTTTAAAAAAAATTGTTTTTATTTAGTTTAATGATTTTTTTTTAATAATCAATTTATCTTTGAGAAATTATGATCTGGATTTAGAACAAACCACACTACCAAAACTGCAATATTGAAAATTGTCAATGATCTTAGGTGCAACTTGGACATAATCAAGCCTACGGTCCTCCCAATCTCTCAGACAGAGACATGCAGCCAAGGAAGACTTCAGCCAGGACCCAAACCCGGGTTTGGATGCTCTACCCCTACACCACTGCAGTGCACCTATGGGATTTAATGGTGTTTTAAATAACTGTCAAAAAAATTCCACAAAAAAGAATATGCACCGTTATTCCCTGCACAAGCTATATCTAAAAGTTGAGGTTGAGCTGACAAACAGTCAAAGAGATACATGAGCCACAGACACACACACACTCCTTGCTTCATAGAGAGATGACCCACCCTTCCTGTTTTTATGTAGACAGTTTCTGTTCTGTACCAGTTGAATCAGGAGTTTTTGCAATGTTTGTAACTTCAGCTGAAGTGAAGTTGAGAAGTCATGAGCAGTGAGCGTTTTGTTTGTTGTTTGTGTCTGTTGTTTAATTATTGTTCAGAAACACTGAGAACCAGATACTCTGTGTGTGTGTGTGTGTGTGTGTGTGTGTGTGTGTGTGTACATGTGTGTATGTGTTACATCTCTTGTGTGTTTCATGTGGAGTTAACAGCCATGTGGCTTTCATCAAAATTCAATTATCATACTGTACCACGCTTCACAGGATACACAGAGAGAAAGAGAGAGAGAGAGAGGGAGAGAAATGCTCTTTAATAACAAAAACCACACTACTACTTTTTTTTATCTCTCTGGTTGTTCTCTTTTTAAAATCATCCGGAGTAGTTTATGTCTCTTCTCTCTGTTATTATATTATTCTTTTTAGGAAGAAATAACATTACAAGCTTATAGAATCAAAAACATACAGAAACTTGCGAAAGTATCTGAACCCCTTGAGCTTTTTGACCTCTTGCCACATTTCAGGCTTCAGACGTGCACAATTGTGATGTAGAATGAAATTTATATATTTACTATGACATTAACCTTTTTTGGAAAAAAAAAATTGAAAGGCAGGACGTGCGATATTATTCGGCCCCTTTACTGTCAGTGTATGCAGCCAACTCACTCCAGAATTTCCCTGAGGAGTTTTGAATTACCCAATATTTACCTAAATGACTAGTGATGATAAATAGAGTCTACCTGTGTGTAATTAAGTCTCAGTATAAATGAACCTGCTCTGTGATAGTCTCAGAAGTTTAAGCACAAACAGCATCATCAAGAAAACCCCAGGCAGGTCTAAGTTACTGCTGTGGAGGAGTGGAGTGAAGAAGCTTTAAACATCTCACGTAGCTGTTCTGAACTATTCGAGCAAATATATTCAACTGGAAAGAATATCAGACCTGTCAACCTATCAACCCTGGCCTACCCTCTAAGCTTTCAGCCCAAACAAGCAGAGACAGATCAGATGAAGCCAAGAGGCCCATGATCACTCTGGATAAACTGCAGAGATCCACAGCTGAGGTGAAGGAATCTATCCATAGGACAACTATAGTTACACACTTCACAAATCTGGCCTTTAAGGAAGATGGTTGAGTTTTAACACATTTTCAAATAATTTAACATTTCACTAAAAGTCAAAGATTAGAAATAGAGTACAGGTTGGGGTGATCTATTGTATACTGAGGGCATTTAGGTTTCAGATGCATAACCATAAGACAAAGTTCAGAATTTCAGCTTTTTTCCATGATTTTTACATCGAGATGTGTTAACCAACCCAGGACAGAGCATCTTTTGTTTAAACACACCCTCTTTTCAAATGAGCAACAGTATTGGGATGACATTAATAAATGAACTTAAAGTGAATAACATTTAATACTTGGTGGCATAACCCTTACTTGCAATAAGTGCATTGAGCCTGTGACCCGTTGACTTCTCCAGGCTATTACCTTCTTTATTTGAAATGCAGTTCCAGGCCTTTACTGCAGCCTCTTTCAGTCTGGGGGGTAAAATGCATGCTCTATTGGGTTAAGGTCTGATGATTAACTTGGCCAGTCTAAGACCTTTCAGTTTTCCTCCCTGATGAAGTCCTTTGTTGTGTTGGCAGTGTGTTTTGGGTCATTGCCTTGTTACATGATGAAGCTTCCAATTAGTTTGGATGCGTTTTTATGTAAATTGCCAGATAAAATGGTTTTGTAGACGTCAGAATTCATTCTGCTGCTACCATCATGAGTTACATCTTCAATGAATTCTCGTGAGCCTGTTCCACAAGCAGCCATGAAAGCCATGTATGTTTTGGATCAGAGCCTTTTTATTTCTCCATAGTTTGACCTTCACATCACTTTGGTAGAGGTTAATCTTGGTTTCATCAGTGTATGAAACTTTTCCCCAAAACTTTTGTGCTGGATCTTTGTTCTTTTTTGCAAAATCCAATCTTGCCTTTCGATTCTTTTTGCTGAGGAGTGGTTTGCATCTTGCGGTATGGCCTATCTTTCCTATCCTGAAGTCTTCTTCTAACAGTGGATTGTGATACCTTCTCCCCTGCCCTATGGAGTTTAGCAGTGATGTCATTGACTGTTGTCTTTTGGTGTTTTTTTTCACAGCTCTCATAATGTTTCTGTCATCAACTGCTGCTGTTATCCCTGGCTGACCTGTTTGATCATGGCTGCTCAGTACACCAGTTGTTTCTTTCTTTTTCAGTACGTTTCAAATTGTTGCTCTAGCTATGCCCAACGTTTGTGCGAAAGCTCTGATAAATTTTTCTTTTTCTCTCAACTTCTACTTGCTGTTCTCCCATTCCCATCATGTTTGCTTAGCAGCAAATACGGTTTTCACAGGTGAAACCCAAAGCCAGAAACAAGACCTATTTGCAGCAATTCATTGCAGCAATAGATCTGAAAGGCAAGACCTGTGCAACTAGAAACACCCATCAGTCACAGTGGGCGGGCTCAAAGGAAAGAGTTTCTTTAACACATCTAGATGTAAATACCATAAAATAAAAGCTGCAACTCCTGAAATGTTGTCTCATTCATCTTTTGATCTGGAACTCAAAATATATGACTGTACACCAGGGACATCTAATATAATAAAGTCATGTTATAACATACGAGTTAGAACACTTGTTTTCACTTTAACATGCAGGACTTTTACTTGTAATAGAGTATTTTTTTCATTTTTTTCAGAGACAGTAAACTACATTCACCTGCAGGATGAATGTTTGGTAGACCAATTACAACCCTGTTGCTAGGTCAAGGAGATGTTGCAAATCTGCAAAAAAAAAATATTTGTTTCCATCCACTCCTGAATATTAGAAGACAGATAAAAGAGTCAGTTGATCTGACTTTTTTATATATTCTATATCTTAATTCTATTTTCTAATTATATTTTTCTTATTTGTTTTGTAATTTACTTTTTTTATCATAATTTTTTATCATCATTTTGATTATATTTAATTTTAATGTTTTCTTAATTTTTTTCAAATTCCCTCTTTTGTTTCTAGATTTTTTAATGCATAAAACCTGCAGTTGAAGTTGAGGTTTTCCTGAAGGTTTTCCTTCACTTCAGCACAGTCAGCATCTAGTGGACATTAGAGGAACTGCTGCTTCAAATTTGATTGGTGGAAACAATGAGTCGCGTTTACGCATCAGACTTTACACATGATATTAAAATGTGTAAAAAAAAAAAAAGCTTGTTCTCCGTCCTGTTTGTCATGTAGCTGTGTTCAGACATTTGAATAATAATCAATCCTGTTTGCATTCAGGGTGGTTGATAGGGGTTAACCCCCCCCACACACACACACACACACACACACACACACACACACCCACACTGCGTGGGAAACACAGAGGGCATGAAATTACAGTTGCGTCGGTTGGAACGGAGTGCAGCAGAAAACTTTACCGATAAGGTTGAGGCTTCACGCAAACCTTCATCGAACACTGTGTGTGTGTGAGTGTGTAGGTGTGTGTCTGTGTGTGTTGAAGGGGGGTCTACTAAATAAAGAAATCCCATGGCTCTCTCTCTCTATAATCCCTGCATGTGTGTGTGTGTGTGTTAATTTGGACAGTCAGGCCTGGTGTGTCACCAGATAAGTCAGTTCAATATTCACACTCGGCCTGTCTTTTGGAGGCACTCTGAGCTGTGTGTGTGTGTGTCTGTGTGTGTGTGTGTGTAGTTTGTTACAATAAAAGAATACAATCTAATGTTACATTTTATCATGATGTCCTCGTTCTGTTTTATTGTTGACTAAAACAGCCCGAACCAAACACGTTCCTCCTCTGAGCTTTAGACCTCCATGAGTGAGACGAGTCCCCAACAAAAGCATCACTTCCTCCTTATCAAGACGCTCTATAAAGAATATATTCATATTCACATATTGGTTCAGCAGAAGGGACTTCTTGCTTATACTGGATCTTAAAAGACGTAACGAGTTATTTGCTTCAAGTGGATGGCTAAAACATTAAAAAACAAGTGCAGATATGTGACCTCAAATGGACATGGATGTGTGTATAGATCTGTGCTCAAAAATAAGTTCTTAACTCATCTATTTTTTATACCTACTTATTCCTCACGAGGGTCATAGGAGTCTGCTGGAGCAAACGCCAGCGTACTTTGGGTGAGAGGCATGTTGCCAGCCGATCGGGGGGCAGCCAGGGCCAAAACCAACACTTGGCTTCTTCAAAAAGGACATTTTCTGCTCTTAAATATAGAGGGAGGGTTAACCTAAGCTTGTTTTGGGACTTTAAGAGGAAGCTGAAGAACCCAGAGAAAACCCATGCAGACGCAGGGAGGACAAGGCTAAACTATGTCACCGTCACCATGTATCAGGTACGTCATTGGGGATTTTTGATATGGTTATCACATTAGACCCATTTAATAGACATTTGTAGCAGCCAATAAACAGCCCTACAATATGAACAAATAAACTGAGATTATCTCAATCTTAACTGAGATGAGGTCTTATCCAACATAGATGTTTACTGTACTTAAGAATGGAAATGTTATATGTAAATTTTTTCAGTTTCCAGCTGTGCTAGAGGTTTACAAACTGAAATCTCATTTGGATGCTAAAGGTTTTTCCAAGACACGCTTCCCTGATTCTCTGAAACAAAGTAAAGGTGGAAAAAAAAATACTAAATATAAAATAAAGAACAACATAAAAATGTTAAAAGAGGGCAAAGTAAAGTATTCTCCCAGAGTTTGCAGGAACAATACTTTTTAAGTTCGTTTAGTGTGTTCGTGGGAGCTTTATTTAAAACTTTTATACCAATGAAGAAGAAGGAATAGAATGTGATCAGCAACGCCGGGCGAAGTGATGTGAAGCCCGTCCACCGGAAGACTCGGTGAGTCAGCCGGCTGTAAATCACAGAAAGTATTAAAGGATTCGGGGAACGGAGCAGAGGAGAAATGAGGTGAGGAGAAGAGAGGAGAGGAGATGAAGAGAGATGAGGGGACGTGGCGGGGAGAGGGCTGAGATGACACGAGATAATAAGCGAGGAGAAGGAGAGGAGGAGGAGTGTAAGCTTCCTCCTTAGGGGAGACGTCGACCTGTCAGAGTAAATGTCTCCTCTGCAGGGAGATAAAAATCATATTTAAAGATCAGAGTAGGTCTGTTTGAAGAACCTTGAAGGAGACAGAGGAGGAGGAGGAGGAATGATTAGCTCATCATCAGCAGACTCCTCCTGACATGTTCTGGATTTCTAACAGCTCGTCATGTCAAACCTGAACGAGCTGTAATCAGAGTACGAGGATCCAGTCGAACTGAAAGTTCTTCTTCCTCCAAAAGCTGCTTTCCTTCAGTGTGGCGACGTCTTCTCTTAGTTTATTAGCTTCTGTTGTTAATTTGTCTGTTTATTGATCTGAGAACAGGAGCACGTAGAAACTACTGAGCTGATTTATGAAACTGGGTGGTCGGGTGTAGCATCAACGACATTAAAATAGGGGGCGGATTTCCCTCATCAGTGGTTACTAGTGGCTCCTGCTGGTCACTGGAATGTTAACAACTGAAGGAGCAGTTGACACAACTCTGCTGCTGATTCAGCTACAAACCATCGTGATACTTTTGGAAACAAAGCCACATGTTGGTTGTGCTGCATCTGCAGGTCAGACAGACTGCTCTGTTCTCTCTAAAAGACTCTCTTGGTTTTTTTGTGTTTTTTCCCCCCAAGTACTTTAAGGGCTTTTAGCCCTTATTTAATAGTACAGCAGAGAGACGACAGGAATGGTCTTTAGAATATTTGTTTATTTTCTTACCGCACTGCTGCATTAACCTAAAATAAATAGAATATAATTCTGCTAAAACCAAAATAACCCGCTTTTTACTTTTCTTTTTACTCCACAACCATATGAAGTTATAAATGAATGAAAGTCACTTGGGACACAATGTGTTTACCTAAAGAGGCTAAGTTCCTGTTTTTTTTTTTTTATCTCTTCTCCATCACTGACACCTAGACATAGAGATGACACTCAGGAGCCGGAGCCTGACAGACCAGCACTCCGTGCTCATGCACCTGTTGCTAAGGCAAACAAAAATCAGAATTACAATATCAGTCCCTGAATATTATCCCTAGGATATTGTCCCCCAGGTGTCACTCCTCCGATATCATCCTCTGAAGGTGGAACAGTGGGTAGGATGGGATGGATGCATAATATTACCTAAATTACCTGAACACATAACACTTCTTGGTTGATTCTGTCCTGCAAGTCTTTTTTTTGCAAAAATTCTTTTGGCGATCAAAGACCAGTGTCGGATTGGAATTTTTATTATTACTGAAAAAAACAAAAAAACAGCTGATACACCGATCAATCACTGGGAAAAACCTACACGCACACACCTGCTGGAAGCCTGCTCCCATTGGCTGAGCCTGGTGGTGGGTGTGGTATTGATCAGAACCAGCAGCAGCAATTATGTGACTTCACACTGAGTGTGAAGCTCATCACTATTCACCGTGGAGAGAACACACACACACACACACACACACACACAACAGTGACTCTTTGATTAATGCTAATTTGTGTGAGGACGTGGAGCGCCTTAATCCTCTTCTCTAATTGGTCTTTCATTATGGCTGAGGGAGAATTGGGGGGTTCGGGGTGGGGGGGCGTGTCCGTGGCCCTTCGTTAAGGCGGTGTCACTGTGGTAACCGTGGCTCGATATGAATGGATGAGGGGGCTGGTAGCAAACTAAAACTTAAACAAACCCACTAAACTTTTCTTTTAAAGCTGGGTGAAAAACTTTGATCACGATGCTGAAAAAACTAGAGTAAAAGTTACGTGAAGTAAAAGTAGAGGAAGTGATGCGATTATAGACGTTGCCGCGCTGGTGTTGATCTGCCACCAGATGGCAGCACACTGGAAACAACGGTTTAAGTCCCAAAGACACAATATCTAAGTTTGATGGCTAAAATTTCCCCAAACAATGAAGAAAACTATGTTTTATATGCAATTGAGTTGAGTACTTTCATTATCCCCAACAATTTTGAAAGTTTTAAGTTAATCTTAGATGACTGCCACTCGACCTCGACATCTTAAATTATCAGAGCAACAAGCTGAGCAAATGTTAGCATTAGCTTGTGTAACAACACTGAACAGGATCAGAAAGACAGAAACTGTTTTATGAGCTAATGTCAAATTAGCTTGATTTCTTTTTTTTTTTTTTACTGGTTTTAAGCAACCCTCCTGAACAATGAACACAACATCTAAACTAAACATCTGAACTAAAACATCTCCCATGATCCCATGCTTCATGACATCATTGACTCCATCCTCTGCTAGTGTTTAGATTGAAACCACTTGTGGCAGAAAATCACATATTGTGTGTTTAATTATAGTTGAATGGATGCATTTATATCAGGCCACGGTTAGATAGGCACAGGTTTTGTGTCCAAAACATTTTAGTCGGTTCAGTGTACGTTTTTAATTTGTATCGGCTCTGATTTTTCCGATGCTGCAGTTGTGCGTACAGTTACCATGGTTACACGTGTTGTAGATTGAGACAAGCAGCAAAAATATCAGACATCTCAGACCTGAGCCTAAGGCTGTGTTGCTGCTGACAATTAGTCCAACATAAAGGATTTCATGGTGGCCCAGCAGCATTAAACAAACGATGGGATAGGAGATAGTCAGTTTATTTACAGAGAACATACACAAAGAACAGATGAGGACCAAAGTACCTCAAAGAGCAACGTCATTAAATGATTATGTTACTGAAATACAAGATGCTGCTGATCACAGGTCCACCAGCGACATTTCTGAACTCTGAAAGTCCATCATGTGTCTCATCATGTTGGTCTTTCACAGTATTGTGTTGATGAGAATTTATTTTTATGAAGGTTTCATCATGAGAAACAGCTTAATCAGAGTTTCGCTGCAGACTGAACAATGGCAGGAAGACGATTGCTACAGAAGCCAACAACATAGTAGTAAATATGTTGAAACAAATGCTGACGGCTGTTAGACGTGGGTGTGATCCTCTGAGGATCATGTGAGCCCTCTGATCTGCGTGTTCCTGTCTGTGTGTGTGTGTGTGTGTGTGTTTTCCTCCTATTGCTCCCCTCTCCTCTATAATTTCCACGGCTTGCAGCACCGCCTGCAGCCATTTGTCCATCATGCGTGTCATCACCTGGGGCCGATCGGCTCCTCATTAACCCTGTATCTGCTGCCCGCTCCGGCCCAACAGCTCATTAATTAACCCTGATTCTGGTGCTTACAGACACCACCACTAAGGGGTTATATAGGTGTATAATAAACTGTAACCTAACACTATTTTAACAGTTTCTGGACAAAGTCATTTTCTACTCAAAAGGAAAAATTTTAATGTTACTCATGCATTATTTTTTATCAACATGACATGAAAGCAGCTTACTTAGACAAGGGTTTAATGCAAAGAGAAAATGTAAGTTTACAATTCTTCCTATCCCTTTCTCCCTAACACATGGTGAAGACAAACTCTTAAGGAAAGCGGCCATTTTATTTAAATTATCATGATTTTCTACCATGACATGGATATCTGGTTGAACTTTAAAATCTCTAAAATAACCTCCAAAAAATAATTTTGTACCTGGGATTAAATATTTTTTTGTTTATGGGCAAATTGGTACATGAGTCATAAATTTCTTCAAATTAGATTAAAAAAAATAGAAAATGGATACATAACTGATAGAATTATATGCATGAAAACAAATTGGGTTTAAATAGGTTAAAGGACCAGTATGAAGGGTTTAGTGGCATCGAGCAGTGAGGTTGCAGATTGTAAGTGACTGATATTCCCTCCTCTCTGCTCCAAGTCTGTTAAAAAAACTATGGTGGCAGTGAAACTCATGAAAAACATGAAAAACCTCAACAGCATTACCTGTTCAACAGAAATACTGTTACAGGAGTGATTTTGCACACAGCGAGCCACTCGTTCATGCTCCTCACACACCTAATCTGTGTAGGTGTTGATTATCTGCAGCGACTCAGCCTTTTGACAGACAGCTCAGCTACCCAATCAGGTGAATTCATTCCTGTCTGGCTGTTGATGGGCAGCTATGCAGCCAATCAATCCAATTGGTAAAACATTTTGATTGGTTGGAGGTAAATTTGCTTCAGTATCCCTAATCTATCATTGATTTTTGGTGATTTTTTTTCAACATCAAATGTATTACATTTATTACCAATAAATAAATGCACATATTATAACAGAAAGTAAGAAAAGTAAATAAAAGTTAGAAAAGTTAAGCCAAGATGCAGTCATTACTAAATGCAGCACTATCTTAGTAAAAAGTTACTAATTTCTGCAGACTACTTAGGTGGTGAAGTTACTGCGGTTAAAACCTGAAATCTGTGAACCACAATCGCACCGGCGTTGAAGCCCTATTGTTACACCGTGGATTTGTTCTTATTCCTCTTCCAGGCAGCTTTTGCCATGTAATTTGTCCTATAGCTTGTCATGATCGTATTTCTGCAAAATACACATTTTTTGTGCTGCAAAAAACTGCGCAAGATTTATCACAGGGATGGAATGAGACAAGGTCAAGATTTTGCCCTGCCACCTGCTGCCTATTGCATGTTTCATGTTTTGATAGGTAATATGGTTTTGGATCAATCACTGATCAAAGACTATGATTGTTTTTTGCAGAAATGTTATAGTCTATTATTGGAGCCTCTGTTGGTGCTTGAGTGGGTGACACCATCACAAAACTAATCTGGTATTTTCTCTTTCCGTTCTCCTCCCAGCCACAATTTACAACTTATTTGCACCTTATTTTTTCCAACTTTGTAGAGATTGGTCTGATTCTCACAATGTGCTCAAAATATCTGAGTGAGACAGAGACAGCCTCTACGTGCAGCCACATCTGTATCATCTCCTCATTAGCTCCAATGGCAAAGTTCTTGCTGTCACATCAAGTCAAGTCCGGCTTGTACAACAGCAGCATAACATCCCTTGTCCCAAGACCATCACATCCTATAAGGAAACATAGGGGGAAAACAGAAGAGGATCCCTCATCCCGGATGGACAGGCATACAATAGATGATGTAAGAACAGGATGGAAACAATGCATTGTGACATTAATTAGAACATCAGAAATGTATTGGTTCATGGTGTATGTGAAGGATGAGGTGGATCCATCTCAGCTTCCAGGTGATACTCAAACAACCGAAGGCTCCTTGCATTGTTTTAGGACTTGGTAGAGGATAAGGATCTATGAGATCCTTAAGGTATGATGGAGCCTGGCCATTAAGAACTGTGTCTGTGAGCAGGAAGACTTTGAATTATACTCTTTATTTCACAGGAATTGAGTGATGAGAGGCTAATACTGGCGAGATATGATCCCTTTTTTTAGTGCAGCATTCTGGATCAGCTGGAGAGTCCTTATAGGCTTTATGGAACAGCCTGACAATAAAGAATTTCAGAAGCCGAGCATGGAGGTAACAAATGCAGGGACAAACTTTTGTGCATCCTTTAGAGAAAGAAGGCAGTTATAGAAATGTATTTAATGTAGGCATTATACAACATATGATGATCAAAGATGACTCCCACATGTGCTTACAGAGGTGCTGGAAGCCAAGGAGATGCCATCTAAAATAAGTAGGATAATAGATATCAGACCCAAGCACAATAACTTCAGTTTTGTCTGAGTTTAGTAGCAGTAATTTGCAGGTCATCTAAGCCTTTCTTTATCCTTAGAACATGGTTGAGGTTTTGCTAGCTAGTTGGCTTCATTTGGCTTAATTGACAGATATACAGTAGTTGTGTATCATCTGCGTAACCGTGTGTTCTAGCAATTTTACCTAAAGGACCTAGCACAGAACCTTGCAGAACTCCATGTCTAACTCTTGTATAGATAAAAGATACATTGTTAACATGTACAAAGTGGAAATGATCTGAAATTAAAGGACTTAAACCTGCTTAATGCATTTCTTTTCATACTGATACGTTGGCCTAACTTATTGTAGTAAGATCTGATGATTGATGGTGTTAAATATTTCATAATGTAAAAAACTTTCCTTTAAACCACTTATGCATTGTTAAAAAGTTACTAGTTAAGACATTGTGTAAGTTTGTGTGGCGTGGCCAAAATAAGCAAACAGGTTTGAAACTAGTGAGTAACAACTAAGTGATTTAGTGTAAACAGACCTGCTCTCCCTGGAGATATAACATATATCGTTCATTCTCAGCTACTGAAAACACAAGTTCCTATACACTAGTGACTATTTGGTTGTGAGTATTCTGTTCCATTCCTGCAAAAATATCCCACCAAATCCTACACACTCCTCCATTAAAGGAATATTCCAAGATAATGACTCATAGATTTTGGCCAGTTTATTTTTGTAGCAATCACGTCAAACTGCACAGAGAAGATGGAACCAGACATGTTGGACACAGGAAAGAACAAGGCATCATAAAAAAGCATGAGAAGTAGATTTCTAATCACTTTACGTGGACATTCTGTTATGACTGGTGACTCCAGACTAGAAGTCAACAAGTCAGATACAGTAGATAAGGGAAAACACAATGGTTGATGAGAGATTTATCCAGTCACCAGCAAGTCATGTTAGACCGAGTAGGAAAAAAGTCACCTTTTGTTTGTCTGTAGTTCTATTTATAGATCTGTGGTTACACACTGATTCTTATGTGATCCTGTGGTCTCCCAAAGCCAGCTCGCCAGCACCCATGAGCGCTCTGCTCCTGAAATACCCCAGTGGGAAATGCGGGTGACTCATCAATGTGTTTGTAACATTTTCTAGACCAAAGCAGTATATAGTTCTTGCTAATTTATGTGATAGTTGTGTCTAATATCACGTTTGTAGCAGCTATTAGTCCAGCAAGTATGATCAAACAAGCACATTTCCACTTTTCCCGTGTTTATTCCGTTAATGATAATTATTATGAATTATTTATTTCTTGCTTCTAGTAAATAAAGAGCTGCTCATGAATCTCCATGATAGCACCAGAAGCCAAACTGCTGAAACAAATTCAGTCCTGATCTGCATCGACACTGCTCATGTGCATGAAGTTAAACTAATCTCAGGTTTTTACCGTTTTGCTTTTATTTATATGACATGGTCTTTTTCCCCTTTCATTTTTTTGTGTTAAGTCTCAACTCTCCAGCCGTGGTCCCGGATGCTTTTGCTGCTCAGATACAGGATTCCCTGCTCAGTAACTATGGGAACTCATGCCTGGTCCATACCAGGTTGGCTTTTAAGCTTCATTTATTAAATAAAGTGCTCAACTATTGCTCCTATACAAAACATTTTAAAAGCTAAAAAAAAAAAAAAAAAAAGGGTTTGTTTACCTACAGCCTAAACCCGGCTTTGAAAATGCTGTTATTAGAATATGTTATATACAATAAGCTAAAACTTCATCCTACACCTTTACAATCATTTTTTAATACTATTACTACTTCTAAGTTATTACTATTGTGACTTTCTTCCTGAGTTGCTGGGTGTGATCTTCTCTCAGGTTCACAAGCTGACCTCCTGACCTTTAGCATGTTTGCTGCGGGGGCATATCAGGTCACGGCTGTGTGTGTGTGTGCGTGTGTGTGTGTGCGTGTGTGTGTGTGTGTGTTGTGGAAAGCTGATGCTCTGTGTTCGGCGGCTGGCTGAATTATTCACGCTCCTTTGCGGTCGTCTCCCTCTCTGAAACCTGAGAGGCGAAGGTGAGGCAGCTCCCACCCTCCACCCAGAACCCGGGGGAGAATCTGAGCTCAGCCGACAACACGACACACACTGGAGGGTGGAAACTCACCGGGAGAGAGTTTTTAACCAGTTTTATGAGGGCATCAGATGAAAACAGGTGCAGAGGTACAGCTGTCACCAGTCAGTTGTGGCTCTGTACGGTAGTCAGACTTGCTGCTCCAAGTGACACAATCATTGAATCCAATGAGTAATTCTGGTTAAAATCTCTAAATTTAGGCCCTCTGATAAGTGTGCTGATTACAGAGAATTTGCTAGATGTAATAATTTAGGAAGACAGAGCTGTGTGCACTAATGTTTCACTAAGTTTAATGCATTATGAGTTACGTCCATCCATTAAATCAATGGACCAGACAAATTTGTTCCAAACCAACGTCTTTACATTCAGAATAGCTTTCAGTCACATGACCAACAGGTTACACCGATATATTCCTATAGATGTGGTGACATAGTTAACGGTCCTGTTCAGTCTCACTTACCCACTTTTCCCAGCAGACACGTATCAGATCCAGAGCGGAGCAGATCCCCCAAACGCTTGTTTTCCACCAGACGATGCGCTGCATTTCAGAGGCCCGCCACGCCCCTAATGATACACAGAGAGTCTAATTTTGGCCAGGCCATGCTGAAGTTGTGTTGATCTGCACAAAGAGGATGGAAGCAGACAGAAAGCCTCACGCTAGAAGGAAAAGGGGCAGCAGGTAGTTTTCTGAATAAACACAGCAGGTTTCTCATCACTTCACTTGGACTTTACATCATGACTGGTGGCCCCGGGCAAGTAGTCAACAGGTCAGAAGATAATGGAAAACCCAAAGGATGAGGATGGAGAGGATCATCCTGAAAGTCGAAAATGATCCAGTTTATTATGTAACCACACATCCTTTCAAGGAAATGACTCAAAGAAATTAAAGACGTGGCCTGTCCTACAGATCAGATCCAATAAGACTTGTATACATCTGCTGTACACTAATTCTGTTGTGACCTTGAGGTCACAGTGGAAAATGGAGGTTACCGTCATGGGCAAGTGCTGAAAAAGTTGCAGAACACGTCTGACATTTTTCTAGATGTTTCTTCCATCTATTCGATGAAGTGATGATTTTGATCCATTGCCTCTCCTAAACTTAACCACACCATAAAAGATTATTTTTAAAAGGTGACACTAAGAGGGGTTTTCCTTCCATCATCAAGTGTCTCATCTATGTTGATGTGTTGGTAGAAAAAAACTTGTCCTTACATGTGGAAAATAACCCACAAACAAACACACACACACACACACACACACACACTCCAGACTGGATTGAAATCACAAGCACAAGTCATGATAAAATCACTCCACCTCCTCTCAACACATAAATCCAGTCCCAAAGGGGCTGATGAAGAGGGTCGGTTCAACTCGTGTTAAATCAAACAGGGACAGCATTTCCTTCTCGCTTGCAGGCTGGAGAGCTGCTGAACAGAATTATGTTGCACAGGTGGCTAAAAGCTTCATTACAATGATGCTGGCAGCTTTAATGAGACTGTCCTCTCAAGGAAGACAACACAACAGGTTGTAGTGTCAGTCGTTTAAAAATGACCTGTGGTCAGCATACACACAGATGGTCACACATTCTACGAGCAGTTGAAGCCCAGTTATTGTGCAATAGTGTTAGTATTGCCCTTATCATGGTGGTTAACAGAGCATTTGTAGGTTTGTAACCAAAGCTACACACAGGTAGGTAAAGTTACAGGACAAACTCATTACTAATAAAGAAACTGCTTGTAAGAATGTGTTGTGCTTACTGTTCATGTTCACTTTCTCCTGTCGTAGTCCTGGTTCTCGGCCTGCAGCTTCACTTGAGAATCAAGAAGTCAACTTTAAGGTCATGATCTCCACATTATGGAGCTGCAAACATGAGCAGCTTCCTTCCTTTGCTGCTGACATATTCCGGTTCTTCTTTAAAATCCAGCAAACAGTTGACAGTCTTTGTTAATTGAGAATTATTTCCTTCACTGTAACATGCCAAAACTCAGAGAAACCAAACTGCAGTTGGTTATGAATTATTTAGCACGTGGGAATAAAAACACTCCATGCAATTGGAATTTTGTGTTTGGAAAAAAGTGTTTTTCTGTGAAAGCAAGTGGCGTCTACATGATCTTCTTTGGTTGTGGAGGCAGCTGGTGTTCAGGTGCATTACTGACGCCTGCTGGGCTGGAGTGTTACAATAAAACTCACAAATGTTAAAGTTATATTGTTCAGATGTAGTTTCTATTTTACAGGAAGTAAATCTTCCATCTGATCAGACCTGCAGATCCATACCCATTAATCCCATTTCATTCATTTCAATGCTCAAGTCTTTGGAATTAATTTTACTGTGGCTCTGCTCATGTGATTCTTTGAGCAAATTGAATTCAAATGAAGACAGCTACCGATTTTGTTATGGAAAACCTCAATCAAGTAATGACAAGATAAAGTTTTTTGATCTGAAGAGCAGATCACAGTTTACATTCCAATGTGTTCAGATTCCTCCAGTCTCAGTATCACACTTCCAGAAAATGTGAGCATCAGAAGCCAGTTAAAGGGAAGCTGCTTCGCTCTGCGACAGGACTCAGGCCTCGACTGGATAAAGACATCAGCTTTACGCGCTGAGTGATTGACAGCTGCCGACTCTGTGTCTGTCATGTGACAGTAGGAGAATCCCTGCAGCACTGCTCCTTATGCACCGTCACTAAATGATGTAAATCAACACAGAGGAGCACTTGGATGTGTTCTAATAGCAGCAAGCAGCATTATGAGCAGATCTAAGTGCTTCCAATAGAAAGCATCAAACAAAAGGATCTGTTGTAATCTGTGATTGGACTCTGCATGATTGGGTCAGAGGTCACACCACATTCCAAAGGACGATGCTTATTAAGTTAAAATAATCACAGCAGGAATATAATCATCTATAATTTATTGGTGATGTGAAATGTGTACACAAGCCAACACATTTATTATTGACAATTTAAAATTAGGTATAAAAAAAAGGGAAAAAATGAGAAAAACAAGCAATACAGAACCTTCTGTTCTTTTATTGAGTGAATTAGCGAAACGTATTTTCAGTGTTTGTGTGTGTGTGTGTGTGTGTATGTGTGTGTGTGTGTATGTGTGTGCATGTGTGTGTGTCAGGGAGTCACGCTGTATCAGTGCAGGTGATGGTGATCCAGTCACGGCTGCACTTAATTCACACCTGTGTTTCTTTCCCTCTACAACAACGTGCACGTTATTGGATCATTTCAGTCATGTGATCACCGACTGAGCCGAGCAGCCAATTATCACGTCACGTACTTGGAAAGTAGTTCACAGCCTTTGAACTTTTCCACGTTTTTTTGTCACTTTCCAACCAGATTTCCTGTAAAAGACCAACACAAACATGAATATGTTTAATCTGAACCGTTCCACTGTAGCTCTGACTGACTGTCTTGCTAGAAGCTGCACCTCCACCCACGTCTCAACAGGTTTCCTTCCAGGTTTGCTCTGTCGTTATCTCCATCCTGCCACCACCATGTTTCACGATGTGGACGCCGTGTTCCGGGAAGGTGTGAAAAAATACTTCCGTAAACTGTGAATATCAACTCAAACTTTTCACTCGAGTAAAAGTGTAGGAGTAGAAAAGTAAAAAGTTGGCCGAAAAATAATGACTCCAGTAAACTATAGATACACAGATTTTGGGTCCCTTAAAGGCTTGAGCAAGCTCTGGGTGTGTGGAAACACACTTACCGAGATCCCAGAAATCCACACACACACACGCGCACACACACGCGCGCTGTTACACCGTGCCTTTGTGCTGACTGCAGCACTCTGATCGCTGAGCAGCCGGATTAGACTCCGAGTGTTTCTGTTACAACACAGATCACACGCTGATTGAACACTGGAAACAGCCCAATACAGAGGTCTCACTCTGCGCGGCTCACAGGGAACGCTGCACAGCAGCTCACCGTGTTCACAGAGAGGTGTGGGAGGGTTTATTGGAGGTATATTGACACAATAAGCTCACGGCAGCTGCTAACTTTCTGCTTTGTGAAGACGTCGCACAAAGGACAAATCAGTTCTGACATTGAGACATCTACACACAAATAGTCAAAAATTTGAATTAGCCGAAAAAATTCAAATTTACCTTAGAATCTGGATTTTCTGATTTGTATCTTTCTGAGTTTAGAGCGCAATGAGAGCTGCAGTCACTCAACCCTCCATAAGAACTGGTTTTATTCAGTCGTCATTTTCTATACCTGCTCATTCCTCATTAGGGTCACAGGGGTCTGCTGGAGCCAATCCCAGCACTTTACAGGTGAGAGGCAGGATACACTTCTGACTATCAAACACACACACACACACCGTTCACTCACACACTCATACCTACTGCCCTTGTCCTAGTTTATGAGAAAATAACTACTTCATTATTCTGCTTGAGTGTAATTATCGAGACATTTTAGACTAGATTCAGGATTTGTACCACTGAAGCCCTGTAATTATGACAAGTTATCATGCTGTTAATATAAATAAATGTATTTTGTTGCACAAGTAAATAACCTTTTCATGGAAGATAAGATCCATCTTGTATACATGAGTTTTTATCTTGAGTGAAGACAATTAACTTCAAATGATTTTCCTAAAGGAGCTCTCCTTATTGATTCCAGACACCAATACATTTACGAATCAACTGATTTTTCATTAGAATAATTCTTTTGTTGCTATGAAATACCCATGGCTGTGAATATTTTTGTACATTTTGTAGGTTTTGCTTTCAAACAACGAAAATCTTAGAAACACTGAAACAGTAGAAAAGCACCAAGGGAGACAGTCGATAGAGCATTAGCGTCTTTATTTTTTAGTTGTTGTTGCATAGGAAATGCACATCTTGCTTCCAGTAAATTGAGTCTGCGTGGACATGGAGTCACTAATGGGGCCGAGAGGGATGGGCCTACAGTTCACCAGTTAAACACAAACAACAGTCGGAAAGGGAGGAACAGAACGAAAAAAACAACAGGAAGGAACAACAGGATGGCGACAGAGTAACCGACAGCAGTAAAACAGAGACGTCGGTGCAAACTCACGGCGTCGGAACACAGAGGATGGACGACAGTGGCACAGAACCAATGGAAACTAGTCGACAGTGAACAGAAGTGGAGCGCCGGCCGTGGACCGGCGGCGACGTGGCGGCGGTGGCAGAAAACACCGGCCTGTTCCATAAAAGAGTTGTAGAGGCACAAGGTTTAAGTCAGTTCTGGGTGAGGATGGAGGCGGGAGGAGGTTGACGGGCGGATGGCGATGTAGGAACCGGATGGGGGCGGGGGGGATGGTTCGGGGGATATGGGAGGGCGGCGGGATGATGTGAGTGTGTGACTCAGATGCGGCCCGCTCAGCGGCGCTCATGGGGGGGTGGGGGAGGGTACGGATAAAGCTCTCCTTCCTTGAGATTGTCTTGGGTTCGCTACAGTTAGCATCGCCTCCAGAGGGCTGGGAGAAAGGCAACAGGAAACGCTTCCGAAACGCTGATCCATCGTCAGCTCTGGGGTTCATCGACTCTGCGGCCATTATTCAAAAACCAACTCCTGGTTGTTTTAAATCAAACATCTTTGTTTTACAGCATCTGCTACAGATCATGTCTGATATTAAAGGGGCCCTCTATGGTTAAAAAAAAAAAAGTTTAGTACTTGTGTGTAAATGTTGGGTCTTTGCTGTTCCTGCTAACACACAAACTTTCCAGCCTCCGCTGTAGTGTTGCTAAACACAAGCCGTTTAGAAATGGCTCCTGTTGTGATGTCACAACAGGAGTGGAAGTTAGTAGTAAAAGCTATGGGCGCTATAGGCCAATCAGAACAGAGTGTGTGTTTCCATAGCATAGGGGGTTTATCAGAGTGAGTGTGTGAGAAGGCAGACTGTATTGCTGCCTCATGCAATATTTTTTTATAAATAGACCAGGAAAACTAAAATGTTAAACTGTGAATAGGGCCCCTTTAACACTTAGAATGTTACAAAATGTTATTATATTTATAGTTTTTCCAATTAAAGGTGGAGGTAAACAACTGCTAACAGCGTTTGTGTTTCTCGTGTAGGAAGTGCTCTGTGTTCATGTGGTGGGGGTCACAGCGAGGTGGTCCTGGCAGGTGACAGACAAACTAAGTTGAGGACTTTGACTCCAGCAACCCTGTGTGTGGTTAGTTTTAACCGACAGAAGCCCTTTGGTTCAGATTTTGGTGAAATGTCAAACAATATAAACTCATCTCAGCTAACTCGTGACTTTTTTGAATATATTTAAGCGAGACAACCAACTTTCTGCTGAAGGAGGTTCGAGAGCCGATTAGCAGATATACTGCGATTTATGTGTTAATTTAAAACATAATCCAGGTGGGATAATGTCTCATTATGACATGTCAGAGTTACTGATATTATGAAACCACTCAGCTTTTTGTAATTACAACTCTGAAACTTTTTCTGTGTTTTTACTGTTACTTTTAACAATAGGTTACATATTATATATATAGGTAAATGCATCCATAGTTACAACAGTAAAATGTTCAAATTTGTGAATCACAAATTGGATTCTATGTTTTTTAGGATTGCTCCTGATTTGAATTTTGCCAAAATAAGTTTTGTTGAGTTTGGCAAAGTGTTTGTTTGTACACCTACTTGTCTTAGGATCAAATTTTGCATTAGAGAAGTTTGTCTGAACGAGGTGTCGTTCAGAATCACGGTTATTGCATTGGATATGATTTTGAAACTATTTTGAACAGAGACACTTTCAACAGCGTACTTGAAAAACCTCAAGCCGCAATGGTGGGAAGACGACTTCACTCACTGTCTTTCTGTCCTTTGACAAAACAGCGTGGTCATCAACAAAAGTTTGTCAACCCAAAGTTTTCTGCCCTAAAAAAGATGCGCAGGTCGAAGAAGCTGTTTGGTTTCAAAGAGGTGAGCTGCATCGACAGGCCCGCGAGTCGAAAACAGAGAGGAGCCACTGGAGGTGAGCTAGACAAGCCAATCGACCCCAGCTGGCCTGGGACTGGGATAGGAGGGGGCGGGGGAGGTGGGTGAGGGGATGGGGGTGGGGGGGTGGTCTCTTCTCCCAGGTGCCGGCTACCTTTTTTCTCTTCCTAGACCCTTCCCATCCTGGAGGAGCAGCGGCTCGTTTGAAGTCCTGCTGGGGGGGGGGGGGGCTGGATGAGGAAGGAGGATAATGCTGAGTGCTGCAGAAAGACGCCATCGATTCAGACTCCTGCAGGAAGCTGCCGGGGGGAGGGGTGGTGGAGGAGGGGTGCAGAGGGGGTGTGGGGGGATTCACCCACAGCCACGCAGACATTTCTCAGCCTGCCGGTCAATGGACGCGAGGGTAGGGAAAGGGGGGGGGGTGTGAATGGGTGGGGTGCGGTGGAGTCTGTAGGCCAGCCGGGCGTTTGCTGATGGTAAAAGTTAGCCGGAGACTGTCGGGTTGAACCCCCCCTTCCCCCCACCACCACCCCAGCCCTTCCCCCACCCCCCGCCCCCCGCCGACAGTCCGCTGAACGCCCTGGGCTGGCCATCATGGTGGCGCACCCAGCAGATCGATGGCAATAAACTGACACACAGTAGAAAAACTGTGGCGGCGCACGGTGAGCGGAGGGTGGAGATGGAGGGATGGACGGAGGAGAGGGAGTGAGTGGTGAGAGGTTCGAAGGCGTACAGGGAGAGGTCAGAAAACACAAAAGAGAGGAAAACAGGAACAGAACAATCTGGTTTTTGTCATTTTTTTTTTCTCATTTGTTGTCTTCGTAACAGCTTACTAGGCGATTATGGAGGAGCATGCAGTTATATCTTATGATTATTGTACATTAGCTATAATCAGAAGGGCCTGACAGACAGCAAAGGCTACTGGTGTTCAGAAATTTCAACAGTTACAAACAATTATTGTATTCAGTATTCAGAAGAGCATTATAATACAGTTTTTCACAGGCACTACATTTGATCTTTTTCAATATATCATGTAATATGCTGGTTTGTTTTTGTTTTTCATTTCTTTTTCAGGTTTTTCATATAACTCGGTTCGGTCCTTAGAAGCTGGGATCTGGAAACGGAAGGATTGACCGTAAAAGAAGGCAGAGGCTGAAAATTTCACAAAGTAGATACCAGAGTCCACGCCGTGCGGCGGCGGCGGCGGCGGCGGCGGCGCACACGTGGACCATTTGTTTTTAGTCAGTGCATAGTTCTCATGCAGATTAGACTGCTATGCTTTGATACGCTGTCAGGAAGCATGGTAGTAAATTCAAATTGTCACATTTTCCAGATTACCTCCCCTTCACGGCTTGATTTAACACTTAGCACCATGTAACAGGATAAATAAATATCTTTGCAAAGGAGCAGTGACACTGTAATTCATTACAGCTGAGCGCTGGGGAGCAGCTTCAGTGGTACCTGCCTCCTTGTCCAATGACTTTCCTTCATCTCTCTAAAGTGATGCCATCTATACTCATTTCCTCCCGGGCTCAGCGGGAAGAAGGATGTCTTTCCTGCTGCTCCCCTCCCAACACAACCGCAGCAGCAGCACGGGGAGACGGCAGCACTTCTGGTCGGAGTGGGGGGAAAGCCGTTGGAGGCGGGTGCTAGGAGCCACTGAAGCTGTCCGCGTCCCTCGTACGATTGTTCTAGAAGTAGCACGCACCGCTATGATTCACATACTCAGGTCTCTAAAGTGATTGAAAGTATTTTGTCTCGGGCGGATTAAGAATACCCTGGTCTACGCCTGAAGAATTCTGCCCCTCTTCACGTCAGTTCGATTAGTCCCCAACCCCCGCCCCCCCCCCCTTTCCGAAAACCCGCACAGCGGTCAGGTCTGATGGACGCGTTTGGCCGAGCCGGATAATTGCCGATAACTGGGACAAACGTGAAGACAACGAAGGCGTCAGCCTTTGTTCAACCCTGTTTCCTGATGGAGCGGCAGAATTCCTCAAAGTCAAAATCCAAAAAATCAACTTTTGGTGGCGGGGGGGGAGGGGAGGGGGCGGATGTAAGTGCTTCTCTTCTGGAGGTATCAGAACAGTCTTTGACTCCAACTCTCTCTTTCTCTCTCTCTTTTTTTTGTTTTTTTTGTCTAGATTCAGGGCGAACCCCTGCAGGATTCAGCAGCCGGTGAGAAGCTCAGAGGGGTCGGTTGGATTCATGATAAAATGTGTGAAGGTGTCCCTGCTGGTTGGATGCAGCCTCAGGCCTCAACAGGCTCATCGCTCTCTCAGCCTTGGCTTTGATTTGTGTGTCTGCGGGTTAGTCGTGTGGAGGAGGAGGAGGAGATGCCTCCACTACTACACCACAGTGACCTTTAATCTCCTCTTCCAGGACTCCGCATCCCGTGTGATTCGAGTCCTTTTCACTTTCTTCTGCTACTCTAATGTTCATATTGACGGTTTTTACGCTTACATTCACATATAAATCCTCCTCTCACAAACCATTTGCTTTTCAATTTAGAAAAAGAAATACTTTTTTGACAGTTTGACAATTTAAGTGCTAGTTATGGTTTCCTAAACTTGAGGATTTTCTGTGATATAAAGTTGAATCAACCAATCAGCTTGCCTCATGGCTGGGATTGAGACCGTTTTCGGGAAGCCACGCATCTATTTGTGTCTTCTCATGTCCCAAATTACAGAGAACAGGAACAGTTTAGCTTTAATGCAGCTCTGATCAGTTTAATGGCAGAGACTCGGGGGAGTCTGAAGACTTCATCAGAGTAATTAACGATGAAAACACGCGTCTCCGCTGGCTACCGTTACGTGCGCAGCTCGCTGCTTTCTCTTTGACGACACATAAAGATGAGGTGTCCAGGGTTACTGTTTTAAATATAAATATTAATTGTCGGGAACATCAGAAAGGAGCAGAGACTCAGACCACACTGGAAGCCGCCCTGCATCGCGGGGACTCGTCATTCCTGGGCTGATGATCTGCTGCATGTATGTGATGCTGTGATGAGCAGCGGTGGATGTGTGGATGGACCTCCAGGCTCAGGGAGCACTGAGTGAGGAGGAGGAGGAGGAGGAGGAAGAGGAGGTGATCTTGTGGGCCAGTGAAGAAAGAAACAGATGGAAAAGAAAAAGAATCATGTTGCATAATCAAGCTGTTTATTTTCCTGCATGGAATGGTGAACACAAAAAAAGATGCCTAGATGCATTTATAGTAGGGGCATCCTTTGGCTGGCTATGTCATTGTCTCCTGCCTAAAACTAAATTTTAAAATGCATAAAAAACGCTTGCTTTTCTTACCAATTTTCCTCAGAATTATCTAGATTTAGCTTCATCAACACTGATGCAACAAATAACCTTCAAAACATACAGCATACTGTAACATCCATTTACAATGGTCTTATCACCACAGCGCCCTATACTTTTTAAGTACAGGAATATGCTATACCATCAACAGAGGAAATATCCTTAAATACATACAAAAAAGGAAAGCAAATAAAGAAAATATAAGAAAGAAAATAAGGAAACAGGAAAGTTTTCAACTTAAATCCAGTTCCCAGAAAACAAACCAAACCAGTTTTAGTAATGTGGCCTCGATACAAACAATCAAAAAATTCACAACACTAGTTTTTCCTCATTTAATCAATGTTACAAAAGTCCTGCATTATAAAATAGGGCAGCTTTAAAATCAGTGTAATTAATAAAACTATACAACATACAAACACGTCTCCCAGCTGCTCTACCCGCCCGTCCTCAAAAAGCTAACTGTTCTCTGCATCTCTTCGCTGCTGCTGTACCAGAACTAAATTACACACACAAAAACACGAGAAAAAACGAAAAAAGAAAAGAAAAAAAAAAAACACTGCCCAAACTATTGCTTTTATATTCTTTTTCATTTTTTTTCTTTCTTTAAAAAGGGTGCAATTTTGTCGTTATCTTACACACACACAGCCAAAAGTCGCTGATTAGATGCTAGGCTGTTTCACAAAGGATTTGTGACACTTGAAAAAATGTCCGTGCAATTTTTTTGTTTTTTATTCCCTTCGCTTGTTTTTTTAAGCCCTGGAAGCTGTAGTGTTTTTTTTTTTGTTTTTTTTGTAATATTTCATACTTTTTCACTATTGTCATTTATTTCATATTTAGTGCAGATAATTAAGGAAGTAATGCCCAACTCATGGCTAAAGGGTAAGCAAGAACAAAGACAAAACAAACACTAAGAGGAAACACACAACCCACACAAGTGGAACTACTAAACCATCACAGCCAACGGCGTCGCCGTCCTTTAAATTTAACAGACGGACTGAACACAGAACGGGTAAACAATTTAATCACTAAAACCTCTGCTGAGCAGAGCGGGGCGTGGTTCAAATGCTGGACGTCATCCTTTTTTTTTTTTTATTTATTAATTTTTTTATTTGATAAAACTGTTCTCTGCATGATGGAGAAGAAGTTGGACTTGTTTAAGGCTTGTTTGTGACCAAAGAAATAAAAATCCATTAGGAAAGAGAGACCCGAATGTCGTATTGCGGCCGTCTTGGTAATATCAAAAAACAGGAAGGAAAGAAGGAAGGAAGTAGAGTTTCCCCGCCCCCAGCGGCGGCTCAGCTCGGCTAGAACGCCGCTGCGGGGGCTGGCTTCACCATTTTTAGGGACCGACCACGGAGCACGGCGCCAGTCGCGTGCACGTCAACTTTGGTTGAAAATAAAGAGAAAGAAAATGAATAAACAATATAAGACGAAAATAGGTCTAAGTGAGTGCAAGCAGGTATTGCATATTTTATGTCCTTGTTATTCATTTCTGGGAACGAAAGTAGCACGATGAACGAAATGAACCGACAGGAAGACTCGAAGAAAAACAAACCAATAAAAAAAGAGAAGAAAAAAAGGTTTTTGCTGTTCCGAGGTCGCAGTGACAGATGTATCATCCCAGCAGTCAGTGGGGCGGGATGAAGGGGGCGGGGCTAAGCCGGTAACTAACCTACCGGGTAGCGAGCGATACCGGTGTCACCAAACTTTTGTGAAATGAGCACGATGTCCAACAGGAGGCACGAAACATTGTTTCCCTCCGTTTACTGATCAGCTGTGAGGAGGCGGAGCATCTACACATCCATCCGTCACCCAAAGCAATGCATGCTGGGATGATGAAGATTTGAAGATGTGAATTCGCTATTAACAGGGTTCCTATTCATTTCATTTCCAAATTCCAGACATTAAAAGACACAAATTTTTGACAAAAAAATGTTTGTTTTAGTTAAATTACTCGTTCAAGAAAAATAGGTCAGAATTCAGACTTTTTTTGTAACAATTTGTCACAAGTCGCAACTGTGACATTTAGTAACAAATACAATTTTCTTTTACCCCTTTAAAAAATCTGAATTTTGATTTATTTTCTAGAATGAATAAATTTTTTTTACCCCTTTACCTTTTCTTCTGTAACCCCAAGACTCTTCCGTACGAACCTGAGATGAATAGATAATTACATTTTCACGGTGTGATTTTTCCCGTTCGCCGTGTCCATGGAAACAGGGACAAACGCAGCCATAAAGGTTCCTCGTGCAGAAAAGAGTCTGTTTACTTTTCAGATCAGTATATATATCGCTGCAGACCTCAGACATCGTCCGATAAGCTTCATATTTGGTTATTTGTGGTGCTGCTGTATGTGCAGTTCAAACGATGTCGCTGCATTTCCTTTGCGAAAATTTAAAATTTTATTTTATATTTGAGAAGAACTGTCTGAAAACACAAATAATCTGTCACCTAAATGACAAAAATCTAATTCCATCCTTTTCCACACTGAATATGAACCCTGTATAAACTCAACTTGTTGATCGGCTCACGGCTATGTTCATGACTGCAGGCGATATGTGTGAATGATTGATTGTCATGACAACAATACTATTGTTTTCTCGTTCCTCTTACTGACTCCCGAACATTTGTCCGGTGACCTGAATCAAATCCTTTGACTTTCCGTTTGATTCAACTGTGAAAGAAAACTGCGAGATGACTTCGACTGAACCGCTGGAGCTCAGATGAACCGCTTCAGGTTTTTTCTATTCTCACTGCTGAACTTTACATTTCTCCTGCGAACATCACGTGCTCACTTCACAAAATTTCACAGGGCCGCGGTGCCGTCTGTCAGCAGAGATCTGGAGAGTGATTGACCTGATTGCAGCTGGTGTAGATTCACCTGTGAGGTCTCTGCTCAGCGCTGCAGGTGTGTGTGCGTTTGTGTGTGTGTGTGTGTGTGTGTGGTGGGGGGGGGGGCAGAAAGCAGCGCGGCACAGGCCTGAGACCTCATAATACTGAGAGGTTACCAGTGAGTAATTCCTAAAAATCACAGCGTTCCTCCTCGGCTTTAACGTTTTGACGTCAATCGCTCCAGTTAGATTCGGAGGTGTGGAGGGAAATTTTTGAAGCATTAAAAAAAAGAAAGAAAAAAAAAAGAAAGAAAAAAAACACAACTCTCCACTTTGGATCTTGTGCACCTCTCAGGACTGGACCGTAGCTCAAGGCACATTGATGAGGAACAAGTGTTTATCGTGCAATCTGATAACGTATGGATGACAGGGAACATGTCGGAACTGAAAAGTTGCAGAGTCGTTGTCGAGGGGGAAAAGGAAGCAAGGAGGGAGGGAAGGAAGGAAGGAGAAATAAAAAAAAAAAGAATGGAGAGATGTCGAGAAGCGAAGAGAGCTGGTTGTTTGTGAGGGAGAGCGATAGAAAACGGCCTCGACGGGGCCAAACTAATAGACGGCTGCTGGCAAGTGCCTGATGTTGGGTTTACAATATAGTGTCTTTATCTCACTAACTACATCGTCTATGGAAAAAATTTGTCACTAACACTAGAACATGCAGATTTTTTTTTTTTTTTTTTTTTTTGTAACTTTTTTCACTTAAATTCACTTTTGTTCGACGCTGGATGGTCGTAAGAGTGTGCGTGTGTGTGTGTGTCTGCTCATGTGTGCATGTGTGTATATATATTTACTGTATATATAGTATAGGAAAGGAAAAACAAAACTGAAGAGCAATAAAATGGTAAGTTGCATGTGAAGCGCTCGGCTGTCTTATGGACGAAAGCTTCCAGAGAATTTTACCCTCTGCTCTGCCTCTTCATCACTAAACCACACCCCCTGATTACACACTCGCGGCCTATTGGCCAACTGCAGGAATAAGTGCTTTTTGATTGGCTGGAGCCTCTATGAGGCCCCAGCCAATCACAGAGCGGCCCGTTAACTGGGCAACCCTTCATAGATTATCTCGCCAAAAGAAACCCGGAGAAAACACGTCTCAGCTCAGATTCACTCTTTTCTCCTGATTTCGCCTCGTGAGAAATTCAAATTGCTATTTTGCTTTTAAGTAAAACAATGTGCTCATTAAAATAAGTTAGCGTTTTTTTTTTTGTTTTTTTTCTCCTTTCAAACTAAATGAGAAGCAGACTCAGGCTGCTAGAAATGCTTTAAAAATTGATTGTTTAAAAATGATATTCTTTTAAAGGGATTCTCATTCTACCATTCTAACAGATTTACATGAACAAACAACAAATAATAAACAATAAAAGTGAATACAGCTCCCCTTATTTCTCACAAGGCTATGGGTTCTAGGTCAACACTGTGTAGTTGTTTTTTGTACCCCAGTATTTTAGAGTCCCAGAGGTGTGAGCGGACTAGGAAGAAAAATATATATTTATATACTTTTCAACAACTGTTCTCAATGAGCTATCTTACAAAGATATTTAACTATCCAACAGCTAGCCAACAAAATTGCACTTTCCTCATGATCAATATTCCACTGGTAAAGTTTTAGTCTGTCTCCTGTCTGCCTGCTTTGTTTCGGACACCAGAGTTTTCTGCCCATCCTTTAGCATGCTGTAGCTTCACCCAGACTGGTGGATGGATAGAGGAGGAAGAGGAGGGGACCAGCTGAAATGATGTCTAAGAGAGAAAAAACAATGAGCCATGAAACCAAAGCCTCCCGGATAAGCCAGCTCGGATCCACCGGCATCTGGTCACAACACTTCGCATCAACAAACCCCTGCTTCCCCACGATAAAACCTCCCCTCCCCCGACCAACCCCTGCCGAACCCTCACAGCCCCGCCCCCTCCACCAGGAGTCTGTTACTGAGAGACAGGCGGGGCGACGCCCCCCCTGTTGGGGCAGCTCTTCCCTTTAAGCACTGGTCCATGTCCTTGGAAAGAGCCACGGCGTCTTCCTCCATCCCCCGAACCAGCCACCAGCTGGAGGAAAGGGTGGGGGGCGGGGTCAAGTTGAGGTGGGTGGAGTCAATCCCAGTAGGTGCGTGAGGGCTAAAGCGTTGGGGGGCGGGGGGTATCAGCTGGTGGTATCTGAGCCAGGTGACATCGCCCCTCCCCCCAACCACGGCGCGTCCCGTCCCGTCCTGTCTGACCGCCCAAAACCATCCTCGGACCGTCAGGGCCAACCGGGAGCTGTTGCAGGAGCGGTGAGGGGGGAGAAGGTAGCAGGGGGGGCATTGTACCGCTGTGAGTCCACTGGATGCACACACGCTGCAAAGGATGTTGGGAGAGTTTGGAGGAAAGTGATTCAGTCTTGCTGCATTCCCAAAAATTGAGGAATCAATCCCCCTGTCGAACTGTGGTGTTCTCTGCCCTGTCTGGTCTGGGAGGGGGCGGGGTGTCTGGCACTAAATATGGACATGGACATATGAACCATATGTCTACAGGGAAGGAAGTGACATACAGTTTACAGAGTGGGTGTTTAACACCAGGGGCGGGGTGCGATTGATCCGCTGTAGCCATGCTGATGCTGCGGAGTCTGTGTATGGCGCTGGTGGGGGCGGAGTCAGGCGCAGAGTGGGAGGAGGGGGGCGGTAGGGGCGGGGCAAGACGGGGCTCTCTGTTGCAGCTGGCGTCAAAGGTCGAGGAGGGGGCTGCAGCGATCTGTCGTACAGGTGGGTGGAGGGAGGAGGGGCCTCTTGAGTCCTTATCCCAGGTACCACTGCGGAGAGAGACAGGAACAACAGTTAAGACGGACCAATCAGAGCAGAGGACCTGACCGGACCTGGACCAGGGCTCCAGTCCAAACTGGTCCACCTTGGGTCCAGGTTGCTGTGGAAGAGACCACAGACAACTTTTATTGTCATCACACGAGTGTGAGTCCTGAAGAAAAACATTTCAGAAAAAAACAAATATATGGTTTGTAGAATAAATAAAATCACATTTTCACGATAAAACCTCGACCACATGATCAGAACGATGGAACAAAAAAACATTCCTAGTAGCCACTCATGGTATCCAGAGGAAACAAAGAAAGAAAGAATTGACATACTTTACTTAAGTAAAACTACCAATACAACAATGTAGAAATTCTGCAGGGAAAAATGAAAAATATCCTGACTAATTTTGAGTACACGTGAAGAACTTCATATTAGTTTATGCAACCAGGTTATTTTGATTTTTAAATGTATTGTTTTTTGTTTTCAATTAGGTTGTACAGCTTATAGGTCAGATTAAAAAAAGTAGCACAAGTGCAAAAAGTTGTAAAATTATTTATCTGGTCTCTTTTTTACATCACAAAATCTTAGCCCTTCAACAGGGATCTGTCAACTTTTTATATCCACTGTAGATATCTTACTGTGAAATGACACCAGGAAGGAAATGGGTGCTGTATCATGGTGAAAGACAAGGAACAACATCCTGATGAAAAATCACTGACGCGTCAAAACTTTTTTTTGAATTTTTTTGAGGCATAGACACTTTTAGCCAGACAAGAAGCTCCGCTCTGGCCGGGACATTTTTCCTCTAACCAACCCGAGGACCAGCAGCAGTAACAACTAGTGAGAACAAGCAGGCAGTTGCATCATTCACAAAATTAATGCTAATAGAAATATTATATTCATAATAATATATAAAACAAAGGGAAAAAAAACACAGCAAGACAGATCATAAAAACTTTTAAAGTTTAGTTTGAATTTTGAAGTAATTATTTTCCAACCAACTTGTTACTTCTAATCCTTACTTTTTAATGAAATTATCTGTACTTTTTACTACTTACATTTTGAAAATAGCCTCTTTTATTTTGGCTTGTATTGATGTCAAACTGCCAAAAAGTGTTTTTCTGTCAGAAAGTGCATTATCCGACCTGCTCTGTGTCTTAAACTATAACCAATCCAGCCCTTTTCACTGTTAAAATACATTTCAAGGGACAATACATAAAACACAGTTCCTCATGCCAAAAAGTTCAGATTACAGCTCATATATTGGGAGTTAAAGGCCGCTGCTGCCTCTGTTCTCCTTCTTGAGTAATATTTTTATATATCACTCACTCACTCACTCACTCACTCACTCACTCACTCACGCACTCACTCACTCACTCACTCACTCACTCACTCACTCACTCACTCACTCACTCACTCACTCACTCACGCACTCACTCACTCACTCACTCACTCACTCACTCACTCACTCACTCACGCACTCACTCACTCACTCACTCACTCACTCACTTTTACTTTTATACTTTAAGTAGTTTAGTGTTTTACTTAAATAAAAACTTGAGTTGATGCTTCAAGCTCTACTGAAGTAGTTTTAAATGCTAGTATCTATACTTCTACCTAAGTGATAAGTCAGAAAACTTTTGACAGCACTGCTGTACAATTATTAATGTGAAATGACCATCCAAAAAGTCAAAAAAGTGTAACTTATTTTTGCATTAAAGACCCTGGAGGCATTATTAGCTTCTGTAATGTGTGTGTGTGTGTGTGTGTATGTGTGTGTGCACGTGTGTAATCCATCTCTGATCGTCCGGTATCGATCGGGAAAAGGTGCAACGCTCCCGTTCCATGAATCTCTCTCCCCTCCTCTTCCTCACTGCCCCGCCGAGTTCAAGTTCATCCCCGCGTTACATCATGTCTGGTTGCTAGGGACAACCAGACGGCCCGGGACGTGACTACCATCACCAAGGCAACCGCATCCCCCCCCTTCCCTTCCTCTCCCTCCTCTTCCTCCTTTCTTCTTAACGTTTATCCTCACTTGATCGCTTTTTCCTCCCTGTCCCACTCCGCACTTCTGAACACACACACACACACACTCTCACTCTCTCTTGCACGCACACACAAACACGCACACACACTAAAAATACACAAAATGTACATGCAATTTAGAAAATGTGTTTTGGGATATTGAATGTAAAATGTAAATAAAGTCCATGAAGGTAAATAGTTTCTGTGTGCATGTTTGTGTGTGTGTGTGTGTGTGTGTGTGTTGCAGGGTTTCTCTGCACTCAGACCTCACTTGCTCCTGACTCGTTGTAATTCTATTGCTGTGTGTGTGTGTGTGTGTGTGTGTGTGTGTGTGTGTGTGTAGTAGTGATAGAGGAGAAGACTGGAAGGTTAGTTTTTAATCAATACAACTTGCTGACGCTGGGTCTTTTCTACCTCGCTCGCTCGCTCGCTCGCCCTCGTGTCTCTTGGTGGCTCTCACCCTCTCACTCGCTCCCTGCACTGCAGCTCCTCCCTCTGTCCTGAGAAGACTCAGAGAAGATGAAACTCTCACAGGCCACATTGTGCGCACGTGTGTGTGTGTGTGTGTGTTTGTGGAGTAATGTTACCACACAGCGGGCTGATGCTGACAGCTGTGATTCAAACTGTAGATACTCATCACAGACAGAGAGAGAGAAAGGAAAAAGAGAATAAAGGAGAGTTGAAGATCAGAGACTTTAAAGTATAACACAGTGTCAGAAATATACTATTATTTCATTTTGAGACCCGTCAGGCTGCACAGGTGTCCTAACAGGAAGTTTTGGCTGCTGATCAGCAGTCAACAGCTGGAGTAAAGTACCCAGTCGCTGCCATGTGGCAATATTCCTCCTCCTCCTTATAACCGGGGCTGCTCCTGAGTCAGGACATTCACTGTTTACTAATGGTTGCTACCAATTCAATACAGCATCCTATGAGAAATATTAGTTATGTCTTAGGTTAGAGCAGACACAGGACAACAGGGCAATGTTTTACCTGTCAGAATTCTGATGCTGTCTTTTTCATCATCTGAGAGGTGAAAATATTAGATTTACCCAGTCAGAGGAATAAAAAGTATGCATCCTGGTTTTACTTCAGGTGTCATCAGTAGATGCTGGTTTACATTTATTCAGGGATTCAGAGCTCATTCAGAGATAAGAATCTGTAATATTTACAGTTATTCTTCGGTTAAAAAAACAACAAAAAAACAATGAATGATTTTCTGAACAGGCCAAGAAGAAGCAGCAGTCACTTCTTAATCAAATCTGAAGCCAGAAAAAAATGATGAACAAATTCTGTGTGTGACTTACACCTCCCAATGATATTACCTTACAAATCTAGTTAGAAACAGGGAGAAAAAAGGGTGTAGAACCTGAGAAACATTTCCTTCAGTGTCATGGTGACAGTGAGAATTGTCTGTTGAGCTGATTCACAGGGATTTTAATGGTGATTTGACAAAAAATGTAAACCAACAGGCTGGAACACTGATAGCTCACTTGTCGGGGTTAAAAAGGTTCAGAAATAACAGAACTGTCAATCACCTGTTTCAGAGTCAAATGAAGTCTGTCAGATACTGAAGCTGCTCAAAAATAATACTCACTATTCTCTATATCAACAATCTGCTAAATTATAAATGAGAATCAAAGTGAGTTTTATATCACACAAACATCTCTCTTCTGTAATCGCTCTTGCTCTCTGCATGTGTTACCACGTCTCTCGCCCTGTCTTGTCCTGAGTCAGCATTTCTTATAGACACACATACGAACACACGCACGCACACACACACCCACACCTATGCACACACACAAGCATGTGCACGTGCATGCGCAAATGCACAGACACACACACACACACAGAGCAAGTAAGTCTTTCTGTGGGCGTGGTTTATGTTCTGCATGTGTATGTGTGTGAGCTTCACCTTGAGAACTGTGTGCAAATAGGACACAGAGACAGATGATGACTACACACACACACACACACACACACCCACACACACATACATACACAAAAAGGGAAAACACCCTCACTGCAATGTCTGCTCCTCAGATGTAACCTAACCACATATGTGCGAGCACGCACATACATAGACACTCACACACACAAACCGCAAACACACACACACACACACATAATTATCGACCAGGTTATGGCTGTGTGTTGTAAAGTACTGTGTGTGTGTGTGTGTGTGTGTGTGTGTGTGTGTGTGTGTGTGTGTGTGTGTGTGTGTGTGTGTGTGTGTGCGCATGTTGGTTGGCACAAAGAGGTGCCAATTCCCTCCCCTCCATCTTCGTCTCCATGGGCAACCGCCACCGTCACTGACGGCAACCACCACGCTGACCCCTGTGGGCACCATGCCCACTCCCACACAAAGCCAGTGCCATCTGCCCCCCACTTCCCAAAAACCTATACACACACACGCAGGAATGCACAGACTGTCCAGTTGGTCACCAAGGCGATGAGAGGCGGGAGTGTTTACTGTACAGTCCCATGGCTCTCGCTCTCTAACAGAAGCCTAATGTCGACCGCCCAGGGTGACTTTTGTTCCTGCTTTAAAGTGTGTGTGTGCGTGCGTGTCATTATGTTGATTTTGTGTGTGTCTGCGTCCCGCTCTGAGGTCACACTCTGCCTGTCAATCTGCAGCCTTTTATTCATGTACATGTACTGAGGACCCTCATTGTTGTGATCCAGCCTCCGAGCCTCTCAACGTTTTATGTCCAGTAAATCACATCATTAATCTTAACAATAATAATTTCACCTCAGATGTTTAGATAATTATCCACAATAGAGCACCATCAGGGATTATTCTTGGGTTCTAAAGATGTGTTCTGCAGCATGACAACAAGCCCAACTATCAAGTCAGAAACAGAACTGCTGGTTGCTGTTTAACAGTTATTCCTAAGAATGGAGCTAATTATGAAAAACAATTTGAAAAAGTTTCAATTACTTTAGTCTGTAACTTTTTTAAACTCTATTGGCGAGTTCTTTAAATACTCAATCCCAGGTTTTCCAAAAAATCAAGAAAGTGAAAATGTTTATAAATGTTTACTTAAATTCCGAAATAAACCAAATTTTTCAAGAACATACAGACTTCCCAAAAAGTCCTTGCTTCCTTCCACTTCTGATTTTCTAAAACATCCCAATTAAACATTGATTATATAGCTACAAATTAGTTCCTAAAGATGATTTACTGCTCCTGTAAATGCAGAATTTGATCCAAAACTTATAGCTCCAAAACTAAAAGAAGACAGAGACTACACTGACCCAGAGAGACAAGAAGAATAAATAACAGGAAGTCTGTTTCTGGCAGTGGTGACAAACACCTGGCTCATGTCTTTGGGAGCGAGTGTGTGTGTGTGTGTGTGTGTGTGCGTGTGTGTTGGCCTGTGACAGTCAATAAATCGACAGCCTCACTCACTGCGGGCCACCACACACACACACACACACACACACACACACACACACACACACACACACACACACACACACACACACACACAAAAGCAATCAAACATGTCTTGATTGTCAACACAGGACTCCCACCTCACCGTTGTCTCACTGCACTGTGCGTGTGTGTGTGTGTGAGTGTGTGTGTGGGATGAGTTAAGCCAAGGCTGCCCAATCGTTACACTCTTCATAAATCAGCTGGCAAACAGACCCTGACCTGAGCACACACACACACACACACACACACACGCACGCACGCGCTAGTGCACGCACACACGCAGAGAGTGGTGTGTTAATGTGGACGCTGCGTTCACTAAGCAGCTGCTCTGCAGTAAACGTTACCGGCCTGAAGTGAAGTGCTGCTTTCTTCTACCATCATCATATTTGTTTACAACCACTTACACCAATGCCACAACAGAATCCTGCTTTCTGATTGGCTGCCAGGGGTCTGTTAACCTCAAACACATTCAGTTCAGGTCAAATTCAGCCGGTAATCATTGCCGTGGAAGTGATGCTTCAGGTTCTATTATTCTATTAGCAGTTCTCTAGTTAAACTGACTACACACATACACACAGAAACAGTAAAATTCACTAGCTAACCAAAGGTATGTGGACATGTCAAAAAGAACAAAGTAGGTTTTTAGGATCAGTTCTCTGCACAGATCATTACATAGTCACTCTGTGGATACAGCAGCGACAACAATGAGCCAAACTGTGATACTTTTGCATTATTTTTCATTTATAGACCCCCATGTGCTGCCTGCTTTTGTGTGTCTCATCAACACGTGAGCTGCTGTGTTTGTCTTCTGTGTGTGAACGAGCTGCTGTGTGCAGTGGTGTGTTGGTAAAGTCAACTGTGACGAGTTTGGAAGACTTGGTATTGAGCCGTGTGGGGAACCGATCGGAACTGCAATAAGCTTCCAGCTGTTGTTGGAGATTTGCTGCCACAAAAGCATAACACTCCATTTACACCCGGAATTAACATGTGAGCCACATACTTCTTTGGGATAAACACATTCTGTTACTGTACTTTTTCAGCTGTCTCAAAAAGACTTTGAATGTGTCAGATATCCATTTGGCAGACAGACTAGATTGCTGAAGCCTCAACATCTACTTTAAAATAAAAGCTGAACCCTTTTAAGACCAGGTGAAAATGGGTCCTAAGTGACAGGTGTTCAGGTCAAGTTCCTCCACACCAAACTGGGAAAAGCATTTCTTCGAGCGGCTGCTTTGAGCACAGAGGCAAACACAAACTGCCACAAAGCTAGGAAACACCGATGTTAAAAACGTGGGTGTGTGTTGCAGCATTCAGACTGTATTACCTGTGGCTGCTGAGGGATGTTAAAGCCGGGGTCTCTGGGTCCGACGCTCACAAACCGCTGGGCTGGAGATGTAGTGGGGGTGGAATAAGCTGTAGAACACACACACACACACACACACACACACACACACACACACACACACACACACACACACACACACACACACAAACAAACAAACACACAGTCATGAATCTGAAAACAAAATGTATCATCAATGACTTGATGTGGTAGGATGAAAAATTATGAGAAAAAAAAACACCTTTCATGGGTCAATACTGCCGTTCAGGTCAGAAGTAGAACAGACTGATCTAAACTGAGCTCTTTGCTTTTCAAGGTGAAAGTGGCTAAAAATAAAGCAACTAGAAGAACACTCAGACCATCACGGAGGCTGGCGGTCAGTCTGCTGTCTGACCTGCTGATGTGCAACATGTGGATTCATTTCCTAAACTATCCGGATGGTTTCTAGCTGAATAACTGGCAACTGCTCATTCAACTTTCAATATTGCACTGACCAGCAGGAGCCACTAGTAGTCATTTCATACACTTAAACAATCACTGGGGAACTTTAGTAAGCGGGAGCTGTCCTACAAATGTAACAGGTTTGTCCTGGGCCAATTCTAGACCCTACCACATAGTAGGTTTTTCTGATAAGCAAATAGAAAAATAGCACCAAAAACAAATCCTCCTTATGAAGGTAATAAATAAACATATTCATTCTTGTGTCAGCAGCAAGATTAAATGTTTTGGCTCTGAATGTGTCTGTTTATGCCAAATAAGAGAAACCATTAAAGCCTGAAGTCAGATATATGTTAATACAAACACTATTTCTTTTTTAAAATCATGAATCATATAGATTAATGTTTTAAGAAGCAGATCTTCATGTTGTTTTTAACCATTGTTGCGAGGGCGTAAGGCCTCCAGGAAAATGTGATCACAGTATGAGCGTGTGAGATAATTTATGTGTTGGGAACGGGGCGAAGTCGTTGCACTCACTGGGTGAGGTGGGTGAGTTGCCTCCACCCTCGGTGGAGGAGGTGGATGGCGGCTTGGCGTCGACAGGCAGCGGGACGGGACGGGCCATCGGGGGCGGGGGCGGGGGAGGCAGCATGGGCGTCGGCAGGAAAGGGTTGTGGACCTTTCCCTGGGAGCTACCATTAGGCTGAAAAGAGGGGGAACACACACACACACACAATTAATAAGCATTAAATACAACCAATGCAAGCTACAGACAAACATCAACAGGTGCAGCATCTAGCTAAACTGTAACAGCTCAACTCTGCTGTCCTCCGAATTTGTGTGTGTGTGTATGTGTGTGTGTGTCTGTGTGAGTGTGTGTGTGTGTGTGTGTGTGTGTCAGCACTTTTCCGGGCTGGTCATAAAGAATTCTGCTGCTGCTCGCATTTTATCCTGCTAATCTATAAGCATAATACCTCGCTTCACCTCTCCTCCTCCTTTTGTCTCTACTCTTTTCTTCCCCATATACAGAACACACTGTAGGCCACACATACAACTACTGCATGAATAAGTCTATGTTTGTGCATCTGTTTCATCTCTGGGTGTGTTTCCATCCATCTCTTTTTATGAAAAAAATGGAAAACGCTGAAAAAATGTATTTTTTCTTATCGTGATATATATATGTATTGCAAAACAAGTGTTTCCTCCCGTCTGGTTGATGAAATGCAGACATCAGATGTGTGGAGCAATGTGGAGATGTTGCCCAAATCATACATAAAAATGCGTGAAGGTTTCCATCATTTCACTTATGCTCTTTAAGTGACGCTGTCCCTAATTGTACTTTCTTCTGCAATGGTCTAATGGCACCAGCTGGAGAAGTAGCTCCACCTGCTGTACATCTAAATTCATAATTTATTTTGTCCTAATTAGTTCACTCCTACTACTGTTTAACTGTAGTAGGAGTGTGCTTCATGGTGGAACAGGCAGAAAAATTCTCCTCCAGTGGGTTGGACTTTACAAGATGTCAGCTAGGCTGAGCAGACTGAGCTATGCACCACCTCTAAAGGAGGGGTTCACAATTGTTCCATTGTGTTCTAAAACAGAAGTTAGGTATTCATTGAAAGAGCTTTTCTTTGCTCTTTCTTTGCTTCAACAGTCCAAGTTCATCACATATATATATTTAAAGCTGCAAGCAGCGACAAACAGGCCCTCGCACCTCACATGTGTTGGGGTGAAATTCTCGTACCTTTGAGACATGGGCCTAAGAGTGTAGGCCATTTAAGTGTCCACTAGGTGGCGGTAGAGGTCACCTGCTGATTAAAAGTCATGTTGCTGCACAAGATGTTTGCCACGTTGCAATTACTTCCTGTTGTCCGTAGGGGGTGCTAAGACTCTGAGTCAATATGGTTGTGCAGGCGTATTCAGGGCAGGTCACTGATTAAACATGAGACATTTGGTGTTATAACAACTTTCTGTTTGTGGCGGTGTCACGGAAACTGGGAATAACGCAGTAAAAAAACTTTTCATCTCCATTGTCTAAAGATGGTTCAGAGTGAAAAAGAAATCGATGTTATGAAATCCTGCAAACAAACTAAAAATGGTCATTTGATTCAAGCTGTCCGTCTTCCTGTTGGTATTTGTGTATTGACCCTAGAGACTAATTAACGTTTTTTTTGTTGTTGTTGTGTTGTACATATTTTGGGTGAGGGACTCAATCTTTTCAATTTTCCTGCACACTGAGGAACTATCCACATTTCCAATGAAACATGGTTAAAGTGACATACAATGTGTCAGATTCTAGAGCCACGCTGGTCAATAACCTCACTAAGAGAAACTTGAAATCTCTAAGACAGCTGTTTAAATCACATCTGCTTTAAATGTATTAACAGTATCTATATTGATTGGTCAAGGCTCTTATTGTGGCGAGGTGTTTGCTAGTTTCTCTACAGGCAGATTCCCCTCCTTTGCTCACCGTGGTAGGCGGAGAAATAAAATGAATCAATAAAATGAATCAATAAAAAGCCTACAAACACGTCAGTTTCTTGTCATGAATCTTACATGAAAACTATTTCAGTTCAGTAAATTTCTGCTGTTAGACCTGCCGGCCACTGTTCTCCCAGTGAGACAGTTCTGTGGTCAGCGTTGATGTCTCATGTCTCTAGGACTACGGGGACTCACGGGAGGAATAAATGGTGTGCAGGAACTTGGATATTTAAAGTAACAGATGAAAACAGTTTGCATCACAAACACATGGTCGCATGTGGCCCTCTTTCATGTTCGTGAGGATCTAAAAAGGTGGCAAAGTTTTAGCTGTGTACACATTTTATCAGTAATTTCATATCAAAGAGACGTAATAGCAAAGCTAAAGGACATCTTTCTGCCAAAAAAAAGTTTTGATTTGTTTTGTGTCATTATTTCTTTGGATCAAAATATGATATTGTGCTTTATCACTTATTTATTAGCTGACGTCAGGTCAAGTTTGTAGATTTTAGTACATTTGCAAAAAAGAAAAACAGTGTGTGTGTGTGTGTGTGTGTGTGTGTGTGTGTGTAGTCAGGGTGGTGGAGGGTGTATTGATTCAGTGTCTAGACGCAGATATATCAGCTATCTCACTGCAGACAGAAGGCCGCACACACACACACACGCTCAATCTGCAGTGTTTTCTGCTCCCTGCAAACATATACTGATCCCACCTTTGCAGAGGCTGGGAAACCCAGCTCAGATATATCTGGTGTGTCTTTGCGTGTGTGTGTGTGTGTTTGTATGTGTGCGTGTGTGTGTGCTTACGTTGAGGAAGCCCACCTGTCCGGCCTGCTGGGCGGAGTCAGGACAGACCAGCTGGACGAACTCCTTGAGTGTCTCCTGCGGGTGATACCTGATGGCCGGGTGGGAGAAGTAGGATCCAGGCTGCTGCAGGATGGGGGAGGAGGAGAAGTGGAGGCTGGAGGGGGGGGCGTGAGGGCTCGCTGTGGGGAGGGAGGGGGGGAGGGGGGAGGAAGGGGGGGTGGGGACATAGAGAGGAAATTATTAAGAAAAAGAAGAGTTGGGTGAGTGAGGTAGAGATTGAGGGAGGGGGGAGGAGTAAAGAGAGGGAGGAGGGGCATTTAGAGTTGATTGAAAGGGGCGTGGCTTCACATGCAAATACATGATAGACACACACAGCAGAGCAGATGAAACGACAACAGACGGACTATGATGCACTGCTCACACCCAGCTGTCAATCAAAAACTTGTTTGCTGGTCGTCCTCTCCTTATCCCCTCTTATCTCTCCTTTTCTCACTGTGTTTCCGCATTTTCCTCCCCCTCTCCTCCTTTCTCCTGGTGCTTCTTAACCTTTCTTTTCCTTCTTCTTCAATACCTAGTGTAGTATCTTTCCCTCCTTTCTCCTATCCTTGTCTCCTTTTCTCATTTCCTTGTCCTCCCCTCTCTCCTTATCTCCTCTCTAATCTAATTAAGACTCTAATTGGTCTAATATTCTCTGATTGCTTGTTAGTGGACGAGGCCTCGTTAAGAACCGTGATGTATAGAGCCCCAAGGAGAGAGGGAGAGAGAGAGGGAGAGAGAGAGAGATAAAAAAGGCAGAGAGAGAGGAGAGAGGGATGGAGAGTTAAAGCTGCTGCACTAATTCACTTAAAGTCTGCTGTGATTTATCACTCTGACAATACACACTGACCAAGTGTGTGTGTGTGTGTGTTTGTGTGTGCATACCCTGCGGCCAATGTATTTACAGTAATCATTGGATGGATGGCTTTCTCTGCCCTCTTTCTCTCTCCCTCTCTCTCTCTCTCTCTCTTACACACACACACAAACACACACACACACACACACACACACACACACACACACACACACACACACACACACACTCAAAGAGACATTGTGTGTGTACATTAATAGGAATGATCTCACTCAGTGTGCAGGCATTCACAACCACCTGTGTGTGTTTGTGTGTGTGTGTGTGTGAGAGAGAATAGTCGAGCAGCATTTAAAGGATTGTCTGTAGGGAAAAACATGAATGTGTATGGGAAGGTGAGTCCAGACTTTTGACTCAGTTTCACAAATATGACCATGTTTAACATCCAACATCATCACAAGGCACAAATGGCAGTAGAAACTAGTAGAAACCTTAAATTCTCTAAAATTGTGCGGTATTCTATTAACATTCCATCAACATTTTCTGGTCTCGCTGTTGGAGTAAATAAAGGCCAGTCTCTAATACAGGTCTTGAATCGTTTTAAAAGTCCGATTGAGCCTAAACTATACAGACATGATTGTTTAGCACATAAGCCATGGCTACAGTGGCCTGGTCATGTGACATGTACGGTGGCCGGCAGGGGCAAATGCACTGCAATCTGTAAATCACCAGTAGGCTAACATTGTTACCATGGCAGCTGCAAAACTTGTTGTAGAGGCTGTAGAGTGATGAAGAGATTACTGGGAGAGTAGAAGAGGAGGAAACTAAGGAAGAGGATCAAACAGAATTGGATGATTTTTTTTTTAGACTTTGAAGTGGTAAGCTGTCTAAACCAGTAAGTTGCCTTTTGTTAATGTTGTTATTGTTCTGCATAATGTATACATTTTTTCAACAAATTAATCTCATGTTTTATAGGTTCAAATAGAACCAAAATCTTTATTTTGTTCATTCTACTGGTTATAATTTTGGCCTAAATAGAAGTAGAGGCCTGTCTCCAACTGTAGCCTCATTCAAATAAAAGCCTGGGCCTATATTAGAGAATTTTTGGTATACTGATATCTGCTGACAGCTACAATAGTTAGTAATAATACATTAATTACCTCTTCATACACTGATCATTAGTGATAAACTAGGGATCTTAAAGTAAAGTGTTGCCAAATGAGCCCTCAGATGTCTAAATTGGTTGAATTATTATGTATAAAGGGGAAATATGTCTTTTTTTATAGATTCAAATATTAAAAAATTACCAAAATAAAAATCACTATTATTAACTGGATGAGGATTTAAGTCCTTTCTGGATCATAAGTAGCTCGATAGCACATCAGACTGCCTTAGAAACATTTTTTTTATTATTTGTTTTTAGCTTTAATCATCAGGTCTGTTGTAGAATGGAGAAGACATCTGCAGATGCAGACATCTTAGATAAATATCTCCTGAACACCTGCAACCTAAACTACTAGGTACACACACCGAGTAAATATTTAGCAAATGTTTAAAGCAACTTAGCTCATGTTTAAGGCTTAATACTGCTTGTTGAAGGTAGTGAAAAAAATGAAATATTGAATCAATGTTAGACAATATATGGACATTGCACATAAATAATAAAACAAAATATACAAGACTGGACTTTTACTTATTTACATTACATTACTACAAATACAAGAAAAGTAGGTTTATTCTGGAACAGAACTGTGGATTTTCATCACACTTTATATATACTGTATGTATAAATATCTATAATAAAACTGTCTGACCAAGACTAGAGCTGAAAATGTGAAGTTCGCTTTACTAAACGTAGCAATATGAAATTTATATTCATCATTTTTCCAACAAGACAAGGCAAACACAATGATTTTCAAAAATAATGTCTGAGTCTTCTTTTATAATTCAACAACATGCATGTGTGTGTATGAGAGAGAGAGAGAGAGAGAGAGAGAGGGGGGAAACAGAGAAAGTGTGTGTGTGTGTGGTATTGAGGACCGGCGGCCTGCATGTCGAACACAGAAGAAAGGGTTGGGATTAGTTCCACTTTGCAAATTGCCTCGCTTCACTAGCTCAGACAACCCCCCCTTCCTCTTCCACCACCTCCTCCTCCTCCTCCTCCTCCTCCCCCTTTCTCCTGCCAACTTTTCCTTGAAGAAGATATTTTCATCAAGAGGTGGATTGATAAACGATAAGAAGGAGGAGAGGATTCAAAATGGCAGAGCTCCTTCATTTGAAACAGCAGGGGAGGAGGAAGAGGAGGAGGATGAAGACTGGAGAAATGGTGACGGAAATATTTGAGAATAGAAAGAGGAAGACAATGTAGAAGAAGGTGAGAAGGTACCGGAAGATGAGAAATGAAACGGAGGTGGCCTTTATTATTAATTTGCAGCCTGACTCCACATCACCAAGATAAGGGCCGGGCAATTTGGCCTAAAAATAAAAAAAATAAACTCCATATCTTTTTTTCTTTTAAAGACGCTAAAAACACCAAGGCCATTTTTAAATGGAGATTTGTGTTAACAACACATTGAATAGAAATGATCACCAAAGTATTCTAGGCCAATGGGAACAAATAATAGTTAATAAAATAACAAAAAAAATCACCACTTAGATTTTACTAATGTTAGAAAGTTTTTTTTGTTTTTTTTTTAAATGTGTCTTTGGTCATCCCTGACAAAACTTTTGCTTTCTTCTTGGTGCTAGTTCATTTATTTTACCCAGGGGATCCTATTTATTTTGTCTTTTATTTTCATTTATTTATTTATATCTTCACATTGTTTTTCTGTAGGTTTTATATATACATTATATTGGTGTGTTGTATGTATTATGAGCCTTTATCAAAATACATATTAAAAACAAAACCTTTTCTTTCTTGTAGTTCAGACTTAAAAGTATTTACCGAACCCAAACTTTAGCTAAACCAAGGTGTCACCAAATAATTGATGACATACCTAATGAGGCCTTATGACTGTGTCCCCACAACCTGAGGAATTCAAATACACACACAAACCCACAGACAGGAAATGTGTTTTTGTGTTGTGTAATGTTTTGAATAATTAGAGGATAAAAGTGTGTAGTTTGATGAAGAGAAAAGGAGGTTGGTGGCATTTAAAGGAAAATAATAATGACCCACACATGCACACTTACACACAACCCTGCCTGGAGTCTACAGGTGTGTGTATCTACAGGTAGGCCTCCTTGTCTTCTGCTCACCTGCACCTCCTCCTGACAAAACCCAGCACAGGTACAGACGGGGAGGGAGGGGTGAGGAGGTGAGTGTGTGTGAGAGGGGGAGGGGGCTACTTGTTGGGATTAACTGGTTGAGGACCTCACCTCGAGGCCCGGTAATGACGGGCCGGTGATGGTGTGTGAAAGCCATTCGGGGGGAAGAGGAGGAAGAAGAAGAGGAGGAGGTGGAAGCTGAGGAGGCGGAGCCACTGGGTGAAGGCACAGCACCGCAGAAACCAGACTTCTCTGACTTCTTTAACATTCCTGCCAAGAACCATGATGATGATGATGAGGAGCGGGTCAGTGGCACTGCAGTGGTTTGTTTGTACATCTTATATTAACAGCCTCACCTCCAGTAAGAGGGGAAGAGGAGGAGGAGGGAGAGGGGGTGGGAGGGTGGAGTCTGGGTCTGGAGAGCAGGGGGCAGGGCTGACAGGTCAAGGGTTGGGGCTGGCTTGATCATGAAAGTTTTATCATGATTATAGGAAATTCTAAATCTGATATTAGTTTTACAGTAAAATTTGACATAAGAATTAATATTTATTTAAATGTCTCAATATTGCAATTATTTGAGTAATTATTAATAACCTGCTAATCAATTTAGCTATTAAGATTCAGCTACCAATTCAAGAAAAAACCTGAACAGAAAGACTTTTAACATAAGGATATGATATACTGACAAGGGTGTGGCCTATAGGGGTGGGCGGGGCTTCATAGAACTCAACAGAACAGAGAGAGGAGGAGAAGAATGGGGAAAGCTGTGTATGTGTTTGTGTCTGTTTGTGTGTGTGTGTGTGTTTATGTGTGAGTGATGAACACTGGAAGAGCTTTTGTCAGGTGGAATCGAGGCAGAGTCTGCTCAGCACTTTCTCTTTCCTCACCCCCATCTATCTATCTATCTATCTATCTATCTATCTATCTATCTATCTATCTATCTATCTATCTATCTATCTATCTATCTATCTATCTATCTATCTATCTATCTATCTATCTATCTATCTATCTATCTATCTATCTATCTATCTATCTATCTATCTATCTATCTATCTATCTATCTATCTGTCTGTCTGTCTGTCTGTCTGTCTGTCTGTCTTCTATCTCTCTACCTACCTACAGTACCTACCAACCACAGGGTTAACAGAATTTAAAACTTTTAACAACCTTTTAAAACCTTTTCTCACCAACCATTCTCAATTCTGGACGGGTGATGAGCTTTGTAGCTGCTGCAGTGACAGAAGTCAGGTTTCTATTGAACTTTAGATAAAAAAAAAATGCAGTGACGGTTGGTTTCCAGCCACCTCTGTTGTGTGAATGTCAGCAGATAAACAGCTGGTGGCGCTCATTCTCCAGCCGGTGCCAGTAAACAATGAGGTGGATGGAATCACAATAGTCGTGTTACAGTGCTGCAGGTCTGATGCTGCTGACTTAAAGTCCACAAAAAATATTTATCAGCTTCCTGCAGCTCCGTCCAGCCACAAACACAAAACTTACAGCTAATGTTTCTGTCTGCAGGGACAAAAGAGGAAATTCAAGACGTTTTAATACCATTCTACGTCTTTTTTAGGATCCTCATGTCAATGCTTTATAAAACTTTTCTAGACCTGCAGATAAACCCTCCGTCTCTCCTTTCCTGTTCCATCCTTCCATTGATGTCTTTTATCCCTCCTCTTCTTCCTCACAACTTCCACCTGTGATGTATCAGGCAAGATATGATCTCCAACACACTCACACACATCAGACACACTCAACCAGGGATGTTTAACATGGAGAGAGGTGGTCAGGAAAGTCTCTTACGTGTGTGTGTGTGTGTGTGTGTGTGTGTGTGTGTGTGTGTGTGTGTGTGTGTGTGTGTGTGCAGCTGACAAATCCAATCATGAATTACACACACAAACACATACATACATATACAAAAGTACAGGTACACACACACACACACACACAGACACACGCACGCACACACTCTTTCTCTCTCTCTCTGTCTCTCTGTTTCATTCCATCCATCATCAACCAATAAATGTGCAGCCATAATGATTTCACCAGCATGCTGCCAGGTGGGTGGGGTCAGGGTGGAGTTGGAGGTGATGGGTGCTGCACCAATGGGTGCCTCAAGACCAAAACTTAAAAGAGGAGAAGAAAAGAAAGGATGAGCGGGAAGGAGAGGGGACCGAGGAGAGAAGGAAACAAGAAAGAGAGAGAAGAAAGAAGGCTCAAGAGATGAGCAAAAAAGGAGAAGGTGGAAAAGGAGAGAGATGCTTAAAGGACAGGCAGGGATGAAGAAATGAGGAGAAATAAGTGGACAGTGGGGGCAGGTGTTGATGAGTGGAGAAGGAGAGGAGGAGTAGCAGTGTATGGGAGAGAGGAAAAGGCAGAGGAGGAGGAGAAAAGTCCGCCAGACTGAACCAGACACGTCACAACACGTCACGACAAACCAAAACACCATCCGGATATCTACCCAACAGGAGGAGGAGGAGGAGGTGAAGAGGAGGAGGTGGAGGAGGAGGTGACAGATTCACAGACACGTAGACAGAAAATAAAAAGCGTGAGCACAGTCTTTACCTTGTCGGGAGATGAACGAGCTAGCTAGCGAGCCACGCAGCTTATATCCAGCTTTCCAACGCAAGACGGAGGAAAGAAGGAAAAACAGAAACCAAAAGAGGGAGGAAAAGAAGGAAGAAAAAAGAAAAGCAGCATGAATATACTGACTGAGAGAGCGAGTGAGAGAGAGAGAGAGAGAGGGAGAAAAAGAGAGACAGTGTGAAAGCGAGAGAGGGAGGCAAAACCTCATGATTATGTTTTTATCTCAGAGGGGGGGGTCCCAGATCATAGCACGCTCTCACACACACACACACACACACACACACACACACACACACACACACACACACACACACTATGAGGTTCCATTTGTTTCAAAATGCATGTGCAACTATCAATTGAGCGTGTCACAAGTGCGTGCTCTGATGCCCGCGCAGCAAGGCAGCCCCTGACATCTTATAATGGTCCCGTTCATGATGCACCGTAATATTCACAAAAAACCCACACTTCACACATGCCATTTAGGTGTCTTTTCACAATCACACACATTAAAGCACGCATGAAGTTATTTGAACATTTTTACCCCCTAACAAGTTTCTGATAATACGTAAGTAGGAGTGGATCTTCAAAGTGTGCACAATAAAGATCCACTTGAGGTCGCGAAGCATCAGAAACTGTAAACGCACATTTGTCAAACAGTGGCAGTTAGACGTGCAGATGCTGTAGGTGTGTGACACAGCTTGTTACGTGTGAAACACCAACTGTGCATGTACAATGCTTGTATGACAATATTTAAGATAACTATGCATGTACAAACCCATTGATGTGTGTCTCTGATTAATTTGATACAAATAGAACCTCATACACACACACTCCTTTGAACTTGACTTGAAGTTCTAATGCTTAAGAAGTCTAAACCCATCAAGACCTACGACTGTCAGCCTGAAGGCAGATTTCTGATTTACACCAACAGAAATAATAACAAAACCATAAAGCTTTAAAAATGCAGCTTTGAAGGCAACAGTCTGCACAAATACCAATAATATTTACAAATGTTACAAGTTTCACTTTACTGTAAAACAGAGCTACAGCCTGTATGATAGTAGTGCATTAATGCAGTAAAGCTTTTAAAACCACAATTAATCAATAAGTGAATGCATTAATTAGTCAGTTAGAAATATCAGATGTTACAGGAAACCAGCTTTTTGTTACTATTATGGTCTGCATTCATTCAGCCATTGAAAATACTGTCTATTCATTCTCTAATTGCCTCGATATAACATATTTTTATATTGTTAGTGGTGGATTGATGTTTCCTGCACATGCACAGGAAACGGTGCAGCCGGTAACACACAAGCCTCCATGTTTCTGTTTGATAGTTTTTTATTTGTTTGTGAAGTCAAGGGGGGAGGAGGCTGGCTGGATGTGGAGTGTAAAAGATGCATCCTGCATCCTGTGTGTGTGTTCAGGTTTGGTTCAGGTTAGAGAAAGATGCTGCTGTGGCTTGAATGTTAATGAACTTGTTGAACTTCAAGTCACTGCAGACTTTGTTCTGTATTAAAAACGAGACGAGGATCTCTATCTGACCTTAAGAAGCGCTGCCAGAGTCTCAACAACCACAAACAGTTTCATATCACTGCAGGTTTCCAGTGGCAGATATGTTCACTGCAAGATCTGACATTTTGGTGGGAAAAAAATCCTGTCATTCTTATGTTCTGTATCAATATTTGTGAAATTTAAACACAATGTTCTCATTGTGTTGGGAGAAAATGGGATTCAGCAGCAGTGTTATGTTGCAGTTTGGTCATACTATATGAATGAAACTCCTAAGGAGACAGTGACTTTATCTGAAGCTGATCTGAGGCTTAAGCAAATAGAGTTAGAGTCAAGTAAGCAAGTGAATTACCTCTTTTTCCTGCTATTTCTGCACTCAGCATAGGAACACAGTGAAGGACTTCAAGAAATATATATTTGAAATGTGAAACTGAGACCACTGAAGCTTTGTGTCAGTTGTAAATAAAGGTTTGAATACATGTTTTGCATTAAGAACAGTATAAATTGGAAAGTATTACACTTTACAAAAGCTGTTTCTGACATGTTTTTATTTGAGTTGAATACTGTGAACCTGTCCTTTAAAGCAGTTACATGTGCTCTCTGTGTAAACAGTGAGAGTTATGTTAAATCTGAAAAAAACTGTTGTTCAAATTGCAGTCTCTGTGGCTGCTTCATATTCAAAGTATCTGTGGCGAGTTGAATGTTTTTGCTCTGTTCCAGGCTGCATTGTTTCCTGTGAATCTCCTGTGCAAGTGCTAATATAAATGCACCATTAACAATGGATATATATATATATATATATATATATATATATATATATATATGCAATATATATTGATGCAATTACAGAATAATTACAGAATAAAGAGACAGTATTTTATTGGCTGAACAGCGGCACATTGTTTTTTCTAACTCTCCAACATATATAATTAACATATTAAGAATTATAACTTCCAACAAAAATTAATTTAGGAATATCCAATGTGAACAGCTGATACAACAAAGTCTCAAATCAGGTAATAAAGGATAATAAAGGCCTGCAACATGTCAATGTGATGGAGCATATTCCCACACTAAATCAATTAAACACATGATTACACACCCCACACACACCCACACACACTCATCCACCAACCCACCCACCCACCCACCCACACACACACACACACACACTCTCTCTCTCTCTCTCTACTAATGCATACATTCATTCTAATGTACCTTAGATTCCTCAACACACCTGTACACACACTCACTCACTGTGCAAACACATCTCTCCCTCTCAGACACACACATGCACACACAGACTCACACCACAAAATCTCTCTATTTCTCTTGCTCACACACACACACACACACACACACACACACTGACTCCCCTCCCTGCTGTACGCATCACTGTCACATGAAGCATCGCTCTGTTTTGCTTTGGAGCGGCAGGTTAAAGTTGGGATGTGTATGGAGTGTGTGTGTATGGTGACGGAGAGGCAGGGAGGGTGGGGGGGAGGGTTATTAGGCAATGGAGGTATTGTCAGAGGGGATTTGGGAATTGGGTGTGGTTGCCGTGGCGATGGGGTACCTGGCTCCACGTCGTGCCAACTGCTGGCCTGGCTCCCGCTGCCCGGAGATCGACCCTGACCAGGGTAATAGGACTCCTCACCTGGACTGTCCACATCCTCCTCCATACACTTTATCCTCTTGGCAGAGCTGAACACACACACACACACACACACACACACACACACACACACACACACACACACACACACACACACAGCAGTGTTAATTCTGCAGTATTATCAGTATTATTATTTGTCTGCTAATCAGGGTCATGTGGTTACAAACACACTTTTAAACATGGTTTTGCTGATACTTGAAAAACAGTTGATGGAACGACATTAGTTCATAGTTTCCTCTTTAACAATGTAAATTATGTAACAAGCACCATACATATACACACGTACACATACTCTTTTCAAGACAATAATTGAAGGAAATAAGGAGCCCAAGAACTGAACTGAAGTGAACTTTCCCAGGAGGCTCAGAACTAAATATGTCCTATAGAACAGCTCCAGGGAGGTCGGCCTTTCCGCTGGTTTAGGAACTTTCGGGGTGAAGTTTGAAGAGTTGAGTTGAGTGATAATGTGGCAGCTTCAGCTTGTGCACAACATTTTTTGTAATGGTTATCCACATTAAAAGTTGCTTATGATTGGATGACCATCTTAACAAAAGAGCGTGCCAAAGTCTCCTGTAATTCCACTAATGTGCTTCTTTGTATATGTGTCTGTGTGTGGGTGCATGTGTAAGTGCGTGAGTGTGTGTGTATGTTTACGTGTCACCTGTCTGCACAATGAGATGAACAGTATGAATGAAGACTATAACATTAGTTAATGCCTCAAAAATAGACATATTGTACATACATAAACTTGCACACAAGTCACATCAGTGCTAATGTGTGCTTGCATGCGTGTGTATGTGTGTGCATGTGCGTGTGTGTGTGAGCTCCTTGCACAAAAGTACATTATATGTATAAATGAAGAGTCTTTGACATTAGTTTAGTTTCTTTAAGACTTAAAGATTTCAATATGAAGCTGGTTCACTGCCTTGTGGTGTGTGTGTGTGTGTGTGTGTGTGTGTGTAAATGTGTGGGAGGTCTCTAGAGTCTAAAGTTGGAGAGAGAATGAGTGCAAAAAGATCGAGAACACACACACACAGCCATGCGCACACACACACACACACACACGCTTAAAGGGTTTGCCCTGACCCCCTCTCTTAAATCGATTCGGTCGCAAAAGTCGTCTGCCTGCTGAGATACCTGCCCTGCAGCACACACACACACACACACACATACAGGAACACACACTATGAAGGCCTATACATTAGAGTATGTGCAACTATCAAATGAGTGTGTCACAAGAGTGTGCTTTGATGTCTGCGCAGCACTCAACATGTAATGTAGTTTCCCCATTGGCTTCCCATTGCAAGTGGAATCCCTCTACACTTTTAACTCCATTACATTAGCTCAATTTATAGAGGTGCATTAAAGAAAAATGTACAAATAAATAAATAAATAATCGTGTTTGACAGTCAGACTTTACTTTATTTTCATTACACAGTCAATAGCATACTATATACAATTATTTTTGAATGCACCACTATAACCTGAGCTGATGTAATGGAGTTAGTTGTAGTGTTTCCACTTGCCATAAAAACTCATAACACAACAATGGATCTTATTGTTGTATGGTAATTAAATGCAGCACCCTGTAATTTTGGGTGGTGCACCCCAGGGGTAACAGTAGTCCACCCTCCTGTTTTCGTGGTAGGTAGCACAAGTTATAAGTTCCCCCATTTTTTCATATTACCTTAATTTTAATTAACCAGAGGGGTGGTTTAAGTTGTATTTGTGAACATGTAGCTCCTGAACAATCAAGTATGTTCTTTTAATAAAAAAGAGTGTTTTTCTCTATTGTGTCTTTATAATATGACTAGTGCTTTATTTGTTAGGTAATCTGTATTTTCTTTTAATTTTACACAATTTTAGACATAACACACATATTGTGAACCACTGCCTCGAATTTGCTGAGTGTCTGTCTCAGGGAATATGCATATAGTGTATAAACAAGGTGTTGATGTGTATACGAACATCAGGTAGTTCTAGAGTTTCAGACACTGATCACAAAGTCCCCTTTTCAAGTGTAGTTGTAGGCTTTTTATTTATTTATTTATTGCATGTCACCCCTCTTTTTTCTGTCGACAGTTTTACTTCACCCCTCTATTGATTTTTTTCAATAATGGAGAAAAAAATGATTAAAGTCTACAGGCAGGCTAGCAGCTGTTTTTGTCTGTGTGTGTGTGTGTGTGTGTGTGTGTGTGTGTGCGTGTGTGTGTGTGTGTGTGTGTGTGTGTCTGTGTGTGTGTCGGTGTACCTGGAGGAGGAGGTGCTGGGTAGTGGTCTCCTCATGGCTCCTGGACTCATGCTGTAGTAGGAGGAGCTGTCCAGGTCAGCCAATGAGAAGTTTGGCCCGGTGCCGGCTGCGATGGGCGCTGATAGAAACACAGAAGAAGAAACATGTTGGGACATTTCACACGGCTTATACAGGATATATGATATAATACAATATGCACAAGGGCCTCTTCCTCCTGCAGGAGGCTTCCTCTTCCACCTCCTGCTCCTGTCTCTTTTGCCTGCTCTTTTCTCTAGATCTAAGACTTGTTCTATGCACAGATGACTTAATAAAAGGCTGTCACAATAGTGAGCAGTTTATTTTGAAATGAGCAGTTTTATTTTGAAAAAATAGGTTAATGAGACACTAAACTGGATTTCACAGCTTTGGGCTACAGATTTGCAAGGCTGAAAACCAGTCAGTACAGGGTGTAACCACCATTTGCGTCACACAGTGTGACACATGGCCTTCTTATAGAGTCGATCAGCTTGTTGATTGTTGCTGTGGAATGTTGGCCCACTGCTCTTCAGTGATTGTGTGACGTAGCTTGATATCGTAAGGAAGTGGAACGCACTGTCGTCACACTGATCCAGATCATCCCAAACAGGCTCAGGGCGACGTGTCTGAGTCTGCAGGACATGAAGAACTAAACAGATCTTTGCAACGTGGAGCCGTGAATCATCCTGCTGCAACATGAGCTGATGAACAATGAGCCTCAGGATCTCATCATAGAATCTGTGCATTTAAACTGACGTCTGTACCTTATACCTGCTCAGACTATAAGTGTTCACAGCCTCAGCGAACCAGTACTTTAACTACATGCTCTCATAATAAGATAAGATAAGATAAGATAACTTTATTGATCCCACAACGGGGAAATTTGTCTGTTACTGCAGCTTTACAGAATAAAGAAAAGAAAATAAAAGCTGAAGAAGATAAAAACTATAAAAAAAATAAAAATAAAAATACACAACACTATGTACAAATTCGTAGAATTTGTTGATCCGCATACACAGTATAATACTTATTTACTTCAGCAAAACACTACATCCACTCATAGTACTGTAGGCCTTTTACTTCCAAAGGCCTATACTTGCTGCAGTAAAGGATGTGAGTATGTCTTCCACCTCTTGTTAGTGTCACATTAATCTGTTTCTAGTTAGGTATTAGCACATAATGATAATAACATATCATATATAGTATATTATATAATATGAGGGCAGTTAGTGCAGTATTTGACATTATCTTCAATTAAAACTGTCCTCCTCTTCCTCTCTACCTCTTTACTTTCCTTCCCGCTCTGATCTGTCCATCTTCTGTCATTGAGCTCACCACCTACCCTCCTCCACATCTCTCTTTCTCCTCCTCTGACTCTCTCTGGGGAGAGCAGCTCTTCCACAAAGGCCTGCAAGGGCTTTCACTATTAGGGAGTGAGAGGGTAAGAGAGCAAGAAAGAAAGAGGGAGAGAAAGAGAGAGGGAGGGAGAGAGAGAGAGTGCCGGCTCTTTTTTGTCAAATGCTTCAATTTGAAAATCCTGCTGAACAAAGGCAGCAATCAGCTTCAAACCCGGACATCCGTCTAGCCCCGCGCCTCCAGCCCCTCCACTCATCCTCCCTCCATCCCTCCTCTTCATCGCTTTATTGACAGAGAGCATGATGGCGTGATAGGATGAAAGTAGGAGGAGGGGGAGGAGGAGGACTGACAGGACCTGGTGGGTAGTTTTCTGCTGAGCTCAGCACCGTGAGCGCACTCTATCTATCTATCACTCTCTCTCTCTCTCTCTGCCCTGCAGAGATACTACTACACACACACATACACACACACACACACACACACACACACACACACACACACACACACACACACACACACACACACACACACACACACACACACACACACACACACTCTGTAGGTCTGGATAGTGTAAATCTTTTACATGAAAAGTGTTTTGTCATTTATATCTGAATATTCTCACCTGGTCGCCCGGTCAGCTGATGCTAAGCAGAATATCAACAGCTTGCGCTCAGATTAAAATAAAATGCTGATTGTTGATGACCTCCAGACCGTCCCTGTAGCGCCGCTGTCACTATGAACTTTCTACAAGTCATAAAGGATATTTCTTCCTTGGCTGATAATCAGGTTACTCTGATTGTTGTTCTGTCTAATCAGCAGTGACTGAAGGATCCGTCTCCTCATCTTCAGCCAGCACGGAGGCTGAGGTAAAGGATGTTAGGAGCAGTTCACTTAATCTGATGGTGATGAAAACATATGAGATTGGAACCTTGAAGTTGGAATATTCTGCAATTTTTCCACAACTTTTGTATATTCAATTAGTTTTGTCATACACCGATTTCTAAATGTTTCAAACTGGTTATAATAATTACTTTACTAAAATCACTCCTGTTAAAGTCTGATGTTTTGTTGGCCACTAGAGGGTGATGTTACAGGAAGACAACATCCACACTCTTTATCCCACCTACGAAGCTCTGATTACCTCAGTTTTCAAATTTAACTTTGAAATTTGATAGTTTAACCTCCACACTACAGCAGACTGCTCAGAGGGGTGGCAAACATGTGAACCAGCGTCCAATATTCGTTCACAGAAATGTGAAGTCAGCAATAGTGTAATCTAACAGTAAACTGAATAAAAATGTTACTTTTTTAATAAATGAGTTCAGGTCTAGATTCTTTTCTGTTAGTTGTTGCTGGGATTTTCTGAACGCATCTTGGAGTGAGATGCTGCAGAGTGCGATTTTCCTCCAAAAGAGGAAGAGCAAGAAGCTTTCTTACAAAATCTAAGAAAACAACTTAGCATGTGGTTTTTGAAAGACGTTACACTACTGTGCATGTGGGGATTTTTTTTCAGAGGTACATAGATGAGGTGGTGGGCTTTTGTTGTTGTAGTTGTTCAACTATCAACTATGTGTGGAAAAACCATGAATATGTGGTCATCTCTCCTGTTTTGTAAATAAAGGATTATTTGTGTACACATTTACCGTCTTTTTTTATATAAACGGAAGTAGAGATTTGTAGGATTTGTTAATTATAGTTTTATTTGTGGTGGTCCAACCCGATTTGACATCAAACTGTGCTGTTTGTGGCCCATGAACTAAACTGAGTTTGACTCCTCTGGTTACAACCTTTATTTAAGAAATTGCGGTTCTCTGTATCTGAATCTGGAGGTTGATGTTCTGCTGTTAGATACCAGCTGCAGCTTTATTCCATCTTTACCCATCATTTCAATTTAATATTTTACAGCTGTTAGCACCTTTAAATCGCTTCTAACATCTAAGTTTCAATTTTATAACCTTTTATTGACTCAGAACTCTAATCATGATTTACTTAGATAACCTTTCTCACACTGTTGTTACTTTGATTTTAAACTTTTATTGTGAAAGCAGTTTGTAAAACTTTTATTATTGTGATTATTATTAAAATTGCCACATATCTTTGTGCCAGATTTTTGCTGTGGTCCCCATATGGTGTTGGCACATAACCAGGTGTGTGTATGCGCACGCGTGTGTGTGTTGCCAGGGGCGACAGAGGGCAGGAGAAGGAGGGATGGTTGAGTTTAAACCATGCGGTCCTCCAGCTTTATTCAGATTTTCATCCCTGCATCTGTGTGTGTGTGTGTGTGTGCCTGTGTGTGTCAGGTGGGAATGCCTCCAGATGAAGATACTAGAAGGTGCCAAGTGGGTCATCTGCCTTCTTATCTGTTTGTGTGTGTGTCTGTGCGTGTGTGTGTGAGTGAGACTGAGAGAGCAGTGGGAGTGTTATGCCATCATATAAACTTAATCCCCAAATCCTTACATATAATATCAGCTCTCTTGACACACTGAAAGGAAAATGTGTCTGTGTGTGTGAACTTGTAACTTGTGTTGGTGCCAAAGTGTGCCCCTGGCACTCCAGTCACGCATCAGTGTGTCTGTGTGTGTGTGTGTGTTTGTGAGGCAGATTGAGCTTGTTACAAGTGTCTATATACATCAAACTGGCTGAGAGAGAAACAGAGAGACCTACAGCACTCAGCTCAGTCTGTGCAGATTAGAACATATAGTATATCTGACATGTATGAGTGTGTGTTACACACAGTATGCGCTGTGTGTTTATCTCTGATGCTGCTCCGTCTGTCAAACAAACCTGCAGCAGACCACCAGGACGTATCCCCTCAGCCGAGGCTCAGTAGGGAAACTCGGAGATGAAATTACACACTGAACAAATAGAACTGATGCTGGTTCAGTATTAATTACCCAGTCTTGTCACATATAATAATACTATATCAGGGATATATCCTTCTTATTGGTAGCTCTATATTTATATTGTCTACTATATTCTCTACTACAATATGTTTGATGATTGGTCCTTTATGCAGCCCCTCAGTTCAGCTGCTGTCTAAAACAGGCTGTCTTGTTAAGGCTGCCTATTGAGCTATCTCTGTTCTGATTGGTCAGTTCTAGGAAGCCAGCTCTGGCTTTGTAAAAAAAAACTTTAGTATCAGTATTTCTTTTCTTTCTCTCCTTCTTTAGGTCAAATATCGACTATTCTAATCCACCCATACATAATGGAGATGATTCACATCTGCGATATGAGCCTGAACAACATGAATAACACGGTCACATAGACATTAATGTGGTTGCAGGATGGTACAGCAGAATCTATATATGACTGTTGTATAACACATGGAACCACCATAGCAACCTCAGCAACAAAGATTGCACAACTGATACATATTTACGGGCATTTATAAAAAACATGAAAGTTGACGCCCTGCTTTTCTACAAAATTTACTTCTATACCCTTGACGTAGGATTTTGAAGTAGGGTATTTTTACATAGTTTGTTAGAGCTACTTTTGCTGAAGTGAGGATCTGAATACTTGTTGCACTGCTTGTCATCAATATATTTAAAATAAACACGGGCAGTGACTGGATCAGAAGTCAAACATTTACAACTGCACAATGAGTGATTTTATCTCAGACAGAACATCGTCCCCGCTGACGCCATCTGTCTTCTCGTCCTCGGTCTCCCACATCGGGATCGTGTTAGGAAAGCAATCGGTTCACAGCAGGAGTGATTACACACACCAACAATTCTTATCAATAAACATGTGGTGTGTGTGCATGTGTGTGAGTGAGGGTTGTATGAAGACTTGAAAGAATCAGCTCTTCTGTGATGAAAAAAAAGAGATGCACAGAATGTTGAACATTGAAAAAACAAGGGCTCGAAGAAAGGTTAAGGGGCATTAGGAAAATAGAAAGAGTGGATGAGATGGAGTGAGAGAAGAAGAAATGGAGTGAGAGAGTTAGAGAAAGGGTGAGAGAAGATGAGATGGAGTGACTGAGGTAGAGATGGAGTGAGAGAAGAAGAGATGGGGTGAGAGAGGAAGAGACGGCCTGAGAGGGGGAGAGACAGAATGAGAGGGAGAGAAGCTTAATGACAGATAGGAAGGAGGGATAGAGACAGAGAGAGGGATGATTGAGGAGGAGAAGTCAGAATCCAGTCACAGAAATATACTGAACTGGCCAATTACATTTAATACCAGCTGCTACACTAACCTATACTCTCTCTCTCTCTCTCTCTCTCTCTCTCACCCTCTCTCACCCGCTCTCTCTCTCTTTGTGTGCTGCTTTAATAGGATATTGATCGACAGAGAGAGATTCGATTGGCCTGCCAGTGAATTGTGTAATGGCTGCACAACGCCAAGGTCACCCGCTGTGTGTGTGTGTGTGTGTGTGTGTTTGTGTGTGTGTTTGTGTGTGATCTGTTCAATACACCCCACGCCCCCCCCCCCCTCTCCCACCATCTACCACTTCTCATCTTCTGGTAAGCTATAGGCTTCAGTCACCCCTGCAGACCCCTGCATATACGTATGTGTGTGTGTGTGTGTGTGTGTGTGTGTGTGTGCGTCCATTCACTCTATTAAATAAGATCACTCTCTTGCACACACACACACACACACACACACAAACACCAACATGTGCAGTACAGGTGTAGTTGTAGCAGAACGCACAAGCACACACACACACACATACACACACACATACACACACATTATGGGGTCCATTTATATTGGAGACACACACATTAATGGGTGTGTGCATGCCTGATTAATTTAATAAATTTTCTCACACGTGCATTGCTATGCACAGATTGTGTGCACACATATTGTAACGTAACATAACGTAACGTAAAGTAATGTAAGAAGTTGTGTTACACACCTACAGTGTGTGTGTATGGCACTTTTTGCAAACGAAAAAAGCATCACAAATACATGCGTTCACACTTCATGATGCTTCATGACCGAAAGTGGATCTTCATCATGATGAATATGTGCCCACCCTGTAAGTGCTGTGCGCAGCTTCTTGTTACGTGTGACGTTGTGTGCAGACGTCATTTCCGCATCTGTGCGATTGCAAAAAAATGCCTGAATTCCATGTGTAGACCCAGCGCGTCATGTGAATACCGTGGTACAGCATCATCAACTGTGAACTCACGCATGAACAGGCCATTATAAGTCAATGGGAAAACTGCATTACAGGTCAAGGGCTGGCGTGCTGTGCAAGTGTCATAGCACACGCTTGTGACACACTCAGTTGATAGTTGCGTATGCATTTTGAAACGAATGCAATCTTATGATTTAAAAGGAGTAGCTTCAGCAATGAGTCACTCATATAATGGCCTCACAATAATTTCTGTGTGGAGTTTCATGTTCTTCCTGTGTCTGCGTGGGTTTGCTCCAGGTTCTCAGGATCCCTCCCACAGTCCAAAACCATGCTGAGGTTAATTGGACATTCTAAATTGCCTGTAGGTGTGATTGTGTAAGTGAATGGTGTGTGTTCCCCATGACTGGTGACCTGCCTGGGCTGTATCTGCCTCTCGCCTATAATGCGCTGGGATTGGCTCCAGCAGACCCCTGTGACGATTAAGTGAGTATAGTGAGTATTGCCATTGCCATCTTTATGTACTAAAGTATGGAGCTGTGAAGTGGGAGGAGCCGCTGAGTCACCTAAAACATGCGAGGAAGAGGAGAGGAAGACAGGAGTGAAAGGAAAAGGTAGCATGAGAGAGGACAAAGCAACAGAGAATGAGAGAGTGAGAAAGGAAAAGATGGAGTGAGATAGGAAGGGACAGAGTGAGAAAAGGGGGGAAGAGGCGAAGTGACAGAAAGAGAGTGAGAGAGGAAGAGATGGCGGATCCACATAAAATAGCAGATTTCTCATGAGTCCCAGGCAGCAAAGGTTTTGGTTTCATTATCGATGGCTGCATGCTTTCATGTATCAGCGTCCTTGAGGTAAGAAAATGTTGGTGTTGTATTTATGTTTTGACATATTTACAAAAGTTGGAATGAGGCTAACTACTCATGTGACAATGTCAGTAATGTCATGACAGCGCTTGCAACAACCACACACACACACACACACACACACACACACTCACACTGCCTGGGAAATGCATATCTTTCAAAATAAAAATGCAGCGACAAAACGTCTGTGGACTTCTAAATCAAAAAAGGTGTTCAGATTACTTTAGGCATGCTTTTGTGAATTTGATGGCTGTGCATAAACCCAAACCCTTGAATAAATGTTCTGCCGCTGCTACTTCATCATGGGATTTATAATATTTTATAAGTAATTTTAAATGTAGGCTTCAATTTCTAAAATTCTATGTTGTGATATTGTCAATACACAGTATGTTTAAAGGTACAGTGTGTAGATTCTGTCAGCATCTAGTGGTGAGGCGGCAGATTGCAACTAACCGAAAACATGTCTCAAGATGTAGACATGGAGAGAACATTCAAACTCCACAGGAAGGTCCCAGCCCAAGAACTTGAACCTGTGACCTTATTGCTGTGAGGAAACAGTGCTACCCACTGTGTTACTCCTAGTTAAACATTCCTAGTTTATTCCATTTTGTTAAGTCTGTTCTGCCGAATTCCAATAAATCATACATTTTTCAGGGGAGTTGCCTTATTTATAAATAACCTTTATTAGATATTTGAAGGTATTAGGTTTTAACTTCTAATAGTCCATCGTTCAAAATGATTAAACCAACAGTTAGGCAGCATCTGCATGTAAGTAAAGCACTTTGTGTTACACTCCCTGTGTGAAAGGTGCTAAAGCTGGACACACAGCTTTATAGAATCACCTTTGAGTCCCCTCAATTTTTAATACCACGATAAAAGTGTCTTAAAAACGTTGTCTATTCCAGATACTTATCCCCTTAATATTTAACTGACCAGTTTGTCTGAGAATAATGAAAATGTCTGGGAACATGTGTTATATTGTCATAATGACAGCTGAAAGGGAGGCGGAATGACAGATTGTGTTGTATTAAGGCAAAGACAGGAAGTGATGTCATGACTCAGCTCTGTGTGGAGAAGCAGCCGTCCAGAGATCGACCTGATTGAAGCAGATTTAATTGTTAGATGTTGAATTGTTGCTGAATAAATAAACGGGTCGTTTTTATTGGCTGTGCGAGTGTGTTCACAGTCACATTCTTCACTGTCTTCATTTATCATTAATTAATGAATAAATCTGGTTTTGTCAGCAGTTTAAGGGTTTTAGCAGGTGGTGTAGTTTCTTACATACAGTATGAGTATTCACACACACACACACACACACACACACACACACACACACACACACACACACACACACACACACACACACAGACACATTAACATTCAGTCAGTTAACTCTTAACTTACAACCTAGAATGGCTAAGAGATGACAAACTCTCTCACACACACACACACACACACACACACACACACACACAGTAGACTGTCGTGCACTATATTCTATAGGTAATTTTTTCATTCTTCCATTTGTATTGCTGCAAATCTGCTGACCGGCACAATACACACACACACACACGCACGCACACACGCGCGCACAGGATGCAGAAAGGGTGTGTGCATTTGCGAAGACATTTGTAATCTGCCTGGATGTGTCTGTGTGTGTGAGTATATGAATATAATACTGTACCTGGTGTTGCACTATTCCATATATTCTTTAATCTTTTGTCCGTGCATTAAACATACTAAATAAATATAAAGTTCAAAGTTATGCTTATACAACAAAAACTGTACATCCCCACTCTACAAAAGTTATATACAAAAACCTGTTTCATACCAAATTTGAGACTAAAATACAATATAATGAAAACCTCTATAACAAGACAATATGTATTATATCAGATCTGCTCTATTGATAAAAATCCGACCACAGATGTGTTGTTAATTTTACTTGAAAATCTACTTTAAGTTTCCTCCCTTTAAGTTTGTTTGTTAGGGAAACTAACTCAACAATTAGTTTGTTCCAGTCGGACGCCTTTGGTTCCTTATGTGTTTGTGTGTCTGGATCTCACACACATACACACACACAAGCACAGGATGCTAAAGCAGGATGCAGTGTGTGTGTGTGTGTGTGATTAAGTGACTGTGTGAGTTAGCGTTTGCATGCGTAGTGGCGTGCATTTGATCAAGCCTGGATACGTGTGTGTGTGTGTGTGTGTGTGTGTGTGTGTGTGTGTGTGTGATCGATGGCTCTTTGATCAGGGGTCTCTGTGTGTGCTGACAGGCACTTTACATCGCCTATTGTTAGCGGTGGGCGATCGACAGACTCATATAGATCCCACTGCGCTCTCTGTCACTCTCTCTCTCTCGCGCTCTCTCTCCTGCGTGTCGGCACTTTTTAAAGGTCACGTTCGTCCCTCGTTCTCCCGTTCGTTCTCTCTAACACTCTCTCCTGTCCTTTCTGTCTATTGCCCGTCCATCTCATCCCTCCCTCCCTCCCTCTCTTTCTCCTCCTCTTGCAGTCTCCTCGTCGTCTGTCTTCAGCTGTAATATTTCCTCATTTAATGAGTTCGGGGAGAGAGAGGCAGCTGATTGGCTGTAGCTGATGGTGCAACAGCTTACAGATTATGTGAAACAATACATATATTGTTTTACTGTTGAAGAAAGTCAAGAAAATTGTCAAAAAAAGTAAAAAGTTGTTTTTTGTTGTTGCTATTGGTTCAATGAAAAAATCAACAACTACATTATTACAACAATGTAAAATAATATACACTGACATTTTAGCAATTTTTTTATCTAGGGTAAATGTACAGTACTCTGTAAGGTATGTTTTCCCAAGTACTTAAGTAGCCTATTAAGGTAATTGTACTACAGCTATGTACTCATGATTCTATGATACATTATCTGCTGAATGTAGGAAGTTTCTCTGAGCTCACTGAAACTTTAATTGGTGCAAGCATGATTTGTCACATCGCAACCAATCCTGGTTCAGTATTCAACTTTCACAAGTGTGATGCAGAAACTTTGAACATTAATACTGAACTTCACAGTGCCTGAGGACAAGTTCTTTTCTTCTTTTCACAGTATATCTTGATATGTTTGGGAATGTTTGTGAAAATACTTCCACATTGACAGATGTGGTTAAGACGAAGTCAAAGAGGAAAACATATATTGCTGATTTAGTCTGTATTTTGTCTTTGTACGGAATTACTGTCCAGACCTGTAGTGTGTGTGTGTGAGTGTGTGTGTTTGTGTGTTCATTAAGTGAAGCCGCCTCTGGTTTGGTCCGGAGGAATTACATTAGATCTACTATTGATGACAGATAATCCAATCACTGCTGAGAGAGAGAGAGAAACTGAAAGAGGGGGGAGAAAGAGAGAGAAAGAAAGAGAGTGGGAGAGCAAGGAAGAGAAAGAGAGAGCAACAGTGTGTGTGTGTGTGTGTGTGAGAGAGAGAGAGAAAGAGGTGAACTTACTCTGTGAGACTCGTACAAGCTCGGCCACGGTGAAAACTCCAGGTGTCACAAAACTGTCCTGAAAACCCAGGTGACCTGAGACACAGGGAGAGACACATAGTGATTTTATTGAACACTGACTGGGACACTTGAAGCCAACGGCTAATTCTAAAAAAACGTTGTAGTAACAGTGGCAGCCACGGTAGCAGCAGTAGTAGTTTTAGTAGGAGTAACTGCTCCACTAATAGTGTTTCATGTGGTGATGTTTTTTTCCATGTTAAGGTGAGCAAGAACACTAAAAGTATTAGTCTTCTACTGATGTGTTGTGGATATTAAAGTTACTACATGACCAAATTGTGATTATTGATTTGTTTGCGGCGTGCATCGCGAATGCGAGACGCCTGCTATCTGTCTGAATGTAACTGACTGCTAACCTGAGTTTTGTTTTAGGGCGGAGTGTTGTCGGGTTATACTTTATAATGTGTGAAAATCTTCGTGACTCGTTGGAAGGGGGAAACGGAGGCTCAGAGGGATGTAGCTGCAGCTGCATGTGTGGTTCCCACGCTCCACTGATAGTGTTTCATATGGTGATGTTTTTTTCCATGTTAAGCCGCCAGAGGGACTTGAATTGCCTGTGACCACAGAGAAGGACGTTTCCCGCCCACCACCTTTTCGACCTCTCTGCATTTTCCAGACATATCCCCAGCCCCCCTGCACATAATACAGTTACACGCACATACAAAAATAAGAGTGCTCTCTATTTTTTTCTTTTTAATGGCCAAAAATTTATTATTTTCATTTTTGCAAAGACAAGGTGGATTTTTCTTTCATTTAATTTGTTTATGGTAGAGCTAATAATTTCAAAAGGAGGATATTTGATGTTCATTTAATTTTATATAAAAAGGTGAACATGTTTCATAACCCTGTTGCATTGAAATACTGTTTTTTTTTTATTGATGCTCATGTTGAGATCACTGTATTTTGGCATTTTGAGTAAATTGTGTTGTGTGGGCTAAACAATGAGGTAAGGTGTATTTCAGTCCCAGATTTTGGAGTGTATTTCACTCCAAATGCATGAATAAATCCTGGGTTGGTAGTATACAGCTCTCAGGATGCTGGGCGATTCGACTTGTTGGTTACAGCAGCATCAGTAGTATTTTTTATTAGTAGTAGCAGTAGTTGTTTTTTTTACTCATGTTTTAGTCTTATTCAACAGAGACATGCATGATTTATCTAACTGATTTCATTAAAAATTAAATTGACACTGGCAAGTATTGTGCAATGCTCCACTTGCAAAAAGCAACCAAATATTTCAGTATAAACCAGAAGCTATACGTTTTATTAAGGAGGCCTTGAAATGGATTCAGTCACATCTGCCTAGTTGAGTCCAAATGGTAGATGTGGATTGTGTGTTCTCTGAGCCAAAGAAACTTACCTGCGGTGTCCCACAAGGAACGATACTTGGTCTTTTGTGGTTTTTATTGTATATAAGCGATGTAATATGCAGCTTGCCCTGTCCTTTATTTATATATGTGGGTGATACCACATTGTTAGTAACTGGTAAATGATTAGAAAACAGCTTGAGTATTTATTGGAAAGAGGAATGTTTTCCTCAGACTTATGGCAAATCTGAATATATTCTTTTTGGATGAAGGCATAAATCAAGGAAGTATGGAGCTGTATTGTTGAATGTAATGGAACAATGATGAAGGAAAAGTGTTCTGTTACTTATCTTGGATCAGAGAGACTATGGCCCTCCTTGTCAACAGGAAAGTCCATTCAAAGATAAAGTAACTGGCAAGAATATCTAAATCCCTTGATAAGGACGGCATGAGGACATCAGCTACATCATTAGGTCAATGCCACTATGATTACACCTGATCATCTCTAAAGTAAAGATAAGCTTCAAACAGCTCAGAATAGACTGATACAGGTCGTCCCGAATCTGAATCCACGAACACACATCAGCCTAAATCATTTTAAAGAGAGGAACTGGCTCCCTGTAGGAGGTTGAGTCCCACAGTTCAAACTCATCATGGTGATTGAAATCTTATAAGGTCTATGTTCAAATGATTTTACCGGTTATGTCTTGAATACAAGGTCCAGTATATTTTAACAGATACTTTGAACAGAGTAAATAATTGTTACAAAATACCTTTTAACGTCAGATTTGACATTTGTTTGGGTTTGTGAATTTGTGTGTTTTTATGTTTATTTTTCATTATTTTTTATTATGAGTGTATATTCTTGATGCTTAACAATAGTATCGTAACAATAGTATCTATAGTACCTGTAGTAACAGCCAAAAGAGGTAGTACAATTTTCAGCAGTAGTAGTAGAGTAGCAAGTAACAGTATCAGTAGTAGTAGTAGCAGTTGTAGCAGTTTTTCTTTGGAATTCTTTGTAATAATATCCACAGTGTCCAGAGTACAATAATACTATAGTAGTAGTAGTAATATCAGCAATGTATCATAACAGTGGTACTAGCCAAAAATTTTTTAGGGAAGTACTAACAGAAGAAAAGTGGAAGCTTCTGTTTCCAAACAAGGATAATCACAACCAGCTGGAAGTATTTCTGTGTGTGTGTGCTTCTACCGGCACGTAGCTGAACCGAGGGTCAAGGTCCGACACACACACACACACACACACACACACACACACACACACACACACACACACACACACACACACACACACACACACACACACACACACACACACACACAGAGATAAGACCAGAGGATATCCTCTCACACACCGTTCTGCACTCTGACGTTCATCACTACACACACACACGCTCGTACACACATGTACACACACAGACACACACACATGCACGTACACACATGGACACACACCTACACACACGCCACATACACTCCCGATCCAGACAAACAACCTCCACTGTGGAATGTGTATGTGTGTGTGTGTGTGTGTGTGTGAGACTTTCTGTTTGACCACTGGGGTCAATCACAGGTCATCATGAAAGTGTGTGTGTGTTTTTATACAGAACAACATGTTTAGATATTGATTGACAGGAGTGGATGATCATGTCTTAACGAGGTCTCACCGTTCTCTGGCTGCTCCTTGATGTCTGATTCGCTGGCCTGGTTGGGACTGTCTGATTGTCCGCCTTCTGGAGGAAACACAGAGAAACACACAGCACAGTTAGAAAACAGTAAAATTACATAAAATATACACATGCTCTTTCTCCTGATTGGACAATTAGTTTACAGCAGCTGGGCTTTTTCACACCAAAAATCGCCCACTCACTTTCATTCAGTTCACTTTTATTGAATACATTATGAAAACTACTGTTAACAAACATGTAATTACACAGGACATTTTTCACATATTGTCCTTTTTTCCCTTTTGCTGTTTTTCACTTCTATCCTGTGAATTTGTGCTAAGGTTGGTCAGAGAAACAAAAGTCATGTACAAGCACTCTGGAAGGAGAGGGGGGTGGCTACATGGATCCAGGGACGGTTACTATTACCTTCAACAGGAGTGGATGGCTGACACCTGTATTTGGACAGGTGTCAGCAGAATGAACATTTAGATACAAGCTCTTTTTTTTTAATAAGGACATTTAATGGCTGTTACAAAAGTACCTTTGACTGGACAAAGACGTTAGACAGAAAGGTTCTTTTTTTGTCTCATCATGTAAGTTTTTTTTTTCAATAAATGCAGTGAATCCCAGAGAAGCTCAGTAACACACTACTACTACGCTGTGTGTGTGTAAGTGTGTGTGTTTGTGAACAGAAGGGACGCCTGTATTGATCTAGATACCGCAATACTTGGGTTTCACCTGCATGCACGCACACACACACACACACACAAACACACGGGCAGACTGACTGGCAGACTCTACCTGCAGCCACAGACAGATGACTGTTCATTCACACATCTGCAGGAAGGAGCAGCTTCCTCTGCTGAGGAGAAGCCACAGACTCAGCAACAGTCGTGAAAACACACACAAGTCATTGGAGTGTCTGACTCCATGTCACGCTGCGGCTGCTCTGACAGATTCATAGCTTGAGCTCCTCTGACGTGAGGCCGCTTTTCTGATTCTTCTTTTCACTCTCTGGGGACACTTTTATGAATGAAACTCAACCCAAATGGCATGGAACAGTTGTATGGACATTTTAGGGCTGATGATGCTGGTGGCTTCTCATGAACAGGTGCCGTCCACCATCAGGCTTAAACCCTGTTTTTTACTTCTAGACTTTCAGAGGATCAGCCCCTCAAGATTTTGGGAAACGTTTTCTAGTAAAGGGAACTTGCTGCAGCTTTCTGAACACTGCCCCCCCTTCTCTCTCTCTCTTTCTCTCTGCCTCTGTTTTCCCAGCATGCTCTCTGCTCTGATGCAGCTTCGCTCCTGCAAATGATTTAGCGGCTTCAGGAGCATCGATCGGCCGCGCTGCAGATAAAATAGTCAGGGAGTGGAAGAAATATTACCCATCATCCCCCTGGAGCTGGCCGCCGGGGCCATGACTCAGGACTGGACTAAGACAAATGGGAGTGGAGTCGGGGTTGGGTTTTATTAGGGCGACCAATGAGATTAAACTTTTTAATTATGATTGTCTATCAAACAGCAAATGAAGACCGAGACTAAATAGAAGTAAAACTATGTATTTATTTTTTTATTTTATATATTATAGTGGAGATATGACTGATGCCAAACATATCAAGAGTAAGATGACGACTTTGGTTTGAAAATTTCATCATTTGACTAATTTATCTCAGTAAATTTCTTTACTTCTTTCACAATTTGCTTTGTTTCTGTCAAATCAATCAGTTTCACACATGGGGATGTTTTGATTGAACAATGTGATTACAGTCAGTTCAAGATTGAACAAACTTTATTACTGTTTGCACAAACACAAGATCTGCTCAATCAGGCTCAAAACAGAAACACATTTACAATAAGTGAAATCCAATTTAACTTTAAAAGAGTTACAAAGATATTCCATTATCTAACAATCATATATGGAACAAAAGTCATTAAAATATTGTTTATGACTCAATTACACAGATGGTTTGGTTATGTATGATTGTTTTATATATTTTAGTGTCTTTCAAATGTTTTATTCTTGAATTGAAAGCATTTCTTAAGTTTGGTCTTCAGCAAAGAAGCAACATATGAGTATATGTCAACAGTGGTGGAGTACTGTTCTTCAGAGTGAAATATGGAACTTTCAGTCTTTAATCTGATTCATTAATCTGACAGATGTAGTTAGTTCCCAGATGTAGATTTTACATTACACAACTTATGCTATGTTTATAAAACACAAATAATATTATCTCTTACACTTTTATCTGCATACAGCTGTGGCTCCTTGTTACAGATGTTGGAATTATAAAAACTATAAATATAGTGTTTTTTTTTACTCAAAAAGTCCAACTTTGCAAAATTTCACAAAACAGAAAAGTAGTAAAAAATTATTAAAACTTAGTTTTGAATGTACTACGAATAATAATCATTGTAATTGTAATCACATAACTTTGCCTAATATTGTGTTCATACTTTTACTGTATGTAAATAAGGTTAATACAGATAGGGTTCATATCAGTAACAAGCAAGTGATATGATGCTGAATTAACGAGGTAATTAACACACTGCACCAAGATCACTTCCTGCCCACACTTTGGAAACTGTGTCTTTGTCGTTGTGCTTCCTTTAATCTTTAATTTGGAAAAATGTATTTGTAGACAGTTGTTTATGCGATCATAAAAAAATCGATAATGACCAGTATATTATATGAATACATTGTTACAGTTATTTAATTAAATTTTCTAAAACTTTTTGCAGTGAGAGCCCCCCCGCAGCAGACACACACACACACACACACACACACACACACACACACACACACACACACACTGAGACACAGCGCAGCATTGATCAGCCGTGTTTTGCATGCTGTTCACTGCGTCTGTTTGCTTCAGCAGCTTAAAACAAAGAGCATCAGGCTGAAACCATGGCAACCGGGGGGAGTGAGGGGTGGGGATGGCAGGGGGTGAAGGGTGCTGCTGATGGGTGTGTGTTGGAGGGCACTTTCACACACTGCCCCCCCACTCCACCCGCATACCCCCTCATTCAGCCGTCAACCCCCCCATCCAGGTTAATTAAATATGCTAATGAGGCGTGGGAGCAGACTGGACCGTCTGCATCCACCCCCCACCAAGGAGGAGGAGGTGTGTGTGTGTGTGTGTCTGTGTGTGTGCGTGCATGTATGTGGTGGGGTGGGGATGGGTGGGGGGGCATCCAAAAAACAGACAGCAAAATAAAAGCCCTCTGTGCGCTCCAGGAGAAACACCGCCACAATAAAACAAACTGAGAATGAACCCCCTTCAACTTCAAATTAAAAGTCTCTCAAAGAGAGTTGCTGCAGTCAAAAGTGCAAAGTGAGCGTTTTACCCTCCGTCTATTCCTCCTTCTGCTTTCCCCAGTTTCCGTTGCTCTTTTTCTCTGTCACCATCGCAGGTGTCAAAATAAAGCTATTTTGTTTTTTGTGCACAAAAGTTTTTTTTTCTTTTTTCCATCCCCGCTTTTGATCGTTGACCAAATGCTTGCTGCTCCAACTCTCCTTTCTTGCCTCCCTTTTTGTTTTCTCATCAATTTTTCCACAATGCGGACTACAAAATAAAGCAAAAACTGTTTATTAGGTGCTATTCACCTCTTCTTCTCCTTATTCACTTTTCTTTTCCTTTTTTACTGAAAAATGAATTTGCTTTTTAAACCTCAAGAGTCATTGTGATATGTGCTTTTATTTTTAAAAAATACTACTAATAATTATAGGTGTCTTTGTCTATCTTCAAAATAAAAGTCTGCTGATTTCATTTTCAACAAGTGGTGTTGATTGAGGTTTTCCCTCCGTCTTCCTTTCACTTTCTTTTCTGTCTTTCTCTTTTTTTTGTCCATCTCCTACTCATTGGGGCTTTATGTACAGACTGAGTGTAGTAGAGTGGAAATAAACACACATACACACACACACATGCACACACACACACACACACACACACACACACACACACACACACTAAATTTCTCTAAAATTTAACTGTGTAAACATGAACACACACACACACGCACTTCTCTTTCTGCCTTCGTTCCATTCAGCTCTCATTCTGTCATCTCCCATGTGACTGATATACACACACACGCTAACACACAAGCATTTAGAAAGAAGGAAACGTTGGGAGAAGAAGAGAGAGAGAGAAATAGAGGGCAGGGGTCTCTCTCTCTCTCTCTGTGGGAAAGTCAAACTCCGTGGCCCCGGAGGTCGCTCGGCCGGCCCTGTTCTCTCTCTCTCTGACATGAACTGACGCTTTTCTAGGAAGAGCAGGGGGTGGAGGGAGGGGCGAGCTGCTGGATGATTCCCAGAAAGGCAGAAAAGGAGAGAGAAAGAGAGAGCGAGGGAGAGGGGAATAGTCTCTGCTCCACCAGTTCACCCTCTCTCTAACTTTAACTTTATTTTATTATTCTTCTACTACTTCGAAAGACCCCACTCGACATGTCATGATGCAAATCACCAAAGTCTGCTGATTTAAACGGCCAGCGTGTCTGAATGTGGAGATGTGTAGAGGTTTGGTTGGTTTGTAAAGTCGTGAGGGGAACCAAGGCGGTGGCGAGTGGCCTAGGCCTTTCCATGTCAAGGACACGCCTTCGTCTCTACACACTTCCACGGTTCTAGTCATGAAACCTGGGAGAACGCCGTCAGGAGTGTGGTGAGAACTGAACTGAGAAGAGAACAACATCGCTCTGAGGGAACAACGTGAACCTCGCCACTCAACTTGCATCGAAGCCACACATGATCCAACGCGATTGGCATGATGCTACACACACACACACACACACAAACCGCCCGGAACACTCCACATGTGTTGAGGTGATAATGAGCTGACACAGGCTGGTTAAAGCTAATAGGAGCGTTTCTATGACCGCAGCAGTTAAACAAACACACAAGGCAAAAAAAGGCAAAAAAAAGAAAACCAGAAGATGTGATGTGTTGGAAGGACATCTGCTTAAAAGCCACAGGATTTGATTTGAATGATTTGTTTTACATTGAAATTATGTTTATGAATTTGTAGCCTCTGGATTTAACTGAGAAAGTTCAATATATATATATGATAAATTATGATTAAATCTCACATATGAAATTGAACAATTCTGAATTTTTTAATTCAAATTTGGGGATCTGAAACAATTCCTTTTTGGACCTGAAAGTCTGCTGATACAAATGTGATTCACCCTGTCCTTCATATTACAAAAACAACTGCTTGTGCTATTATTATCATTTTTATTATTGCCACTGCCAACATCATGGTTGCTCATTTGAAATGTTTCTTTTTATTCCCAATTTAATTTTCTTTTTTGCATTTCTGTTAAACATGTTGTGCTGCTCTCTTTTTCTCTCAGTGTCATCGTCTTTGTTTGGCAAAGCAACGGCCACAACCCCCCCCCTCAAAAAAAAAACATGACAGTGAGCTGTTGTAGCAGCCAAGTTCTTTTTTTCCCCCTCTGTGTTTGGCTTAGACAGGCTGACCATTGACTGGGGCGAGAGACATGTCAACGATAGAGAAAAGAGAGACACATAGAGAAAGAGAGAGGGAGAAAGAGAGAGAGAGAATCAACTGCAGCAGAGCTTCACACACAGTTCAAACATTCTGCACAGGGTCGAGACGCAGATGTTTTTTACTGGAAGAATCGGTTTGATCAGAAGTGGAAATGTGGACAGAGAGTTTCCCGCCCGCCCGCCCGGCTCCGAGCGGTAAAGAAAAAAAAACAAACGCACCCTTCTTCCTCCTCCTCCATATCGATCCGAGCGGCGACGCGCTCTGATTTAGCTTTTAATGAAATGAGGAGATGTATGAATTCATTTTTCATTTTTATAAAGGCCACAAATCAGCTGCGTCTGCCTCGCCTTCATCTCGCCTTCATTTCACACACAGAGTAAATTAACTTTATTCATAACTGCTGCATGCACGCACGCACACACAGGCACACACACGATCGACGCATGCACACACAGCCATTGTAAACTGAAGGCCCACCAGCAGAATTCAAACCGCAAGATTGGTTGATGATGTCACAGACAGGATGATTGACAGGTGCTTCTCTTTGGTTTATAATAGACGTGTCAGACTGTTCAGAAATAACTTTGGTAAATGGACTGCACTTATATAGCACTTTTTTTCTCTGCTCACTTTGTTTGACTAAAGCACTTTACAATTCTGCTTCGCATTCATCCATTCACACACACACACACACACACACAGACACACACACACACACTGGTTTAGTGTGTTTGGTGGCATTATGCAAGGCGCTAGCCTGACAACCAGGTGCACTTTGGGGTTCAGTGTCTTGCTCAAGGACACTTCAACACATGGACAGGAGAAGCTGCACAGTTCTATGGGAGTACTACTGACATCTAGGAATGCAACACAGGCTCTATTTGACCTTTATTCATGTAACATAATACAACATGTTTAATTTTGCATTATTTCATGTGCAAATTTAAAATACATAAACATTGTGAGACATTGTGATTCCAGAAACATTAAGATAAGAACCATGATGATGTGACATTCTGAGTATTAGTGATGTCAAGACCTACAGAATATTGTTTTTTTATTGAACTGATCGCTCTGATTGATTTGCTGATTGTATTTGTATCAGCCAGCAGGTGTCAGTGACGTCAGAGTTCAGTGCTGCAGCCGTGGAAGTTTCACCAGTGAAACTCGATGATTCTGAGCTGCCCCATACGTCCAGACTTCAACACGGATGTAGCTGACCAGATGAGGTTCGACACAAGGTAGGAAGGCCACAACCAACAGAATCGTGGTGCCTTCATGTTTTTAGTGGCTGTGTTTTCATGCTAAATGTGCTCTTAAATTCCAGCACGTTGAGTCCTCACACATCACAGCTCTCAAGCTGGTTTATTTGCCAGGGACGAGGAAAAGAGCTGATTTTTTAAGACGTGCATTCGAGTGTATTTATTATTATTATTTAATTAGATGGTCAAAAGTAATTTGTAAAAGAAAAAAATGAATAAATGTAGTAGCACTGATGCTCCTGTTATCAAAAACTAAAAAACCTGAGGTTAATTAAAATATCAAAATCATTTAAATGTTAAACATATTTTGTTTTATAGTTTTTTTTTTTTCTTTATATTCTTTCATTTAGATTCTGCTTCTGTTCTGCAAAGGAAACTAATATAACCATTTTACATATGCCTGTAATACTACTAGAATCATAGTTTCCACTGCTTCATAATTATTGAATGGATGAGATTTCTTCTAGTTTTTAATATGTGATTAAATAATAAAAGCCACAGAGCATCAACACAGATGGATCTGTTCTACACAAACAGCTTTAATTGAGCATATGACAGAAAAGGCTGGTATTTATTGATAATTTCATCTGGATTCATTAATAAGTCAAATATATTTTGCTCCTCTCAAAAATAGGATTATTAAACATATCAAATATAATAAAACCAGACGCTGTTTATATGTAAACCATTAAATCTGGAATAGGAAAATAAAAGCTGAGGAGGAGGCGGGAGTGTTTGCAGGCAGCACCGGAGGATCGAGACCCCGACTTGGCATCTTGAACCCTGGCACGGCTGCACCGCCACGTCCGCCAGCCAAACACACACAACACACACACACGCGCACACACCGGCGAAGGACACACTTCTGTTCACCCCCCAACAAGCCTCGCCAAAATAAAAGCTTTCTTTACCGTCAGATTACAGCAGATACAAAACAAAACAAAACACGAAACCCGTGGTTACTTATTTGCTTCTGCCCTCCATTTTGCCGCCACCCACCGGCCGCCATTTTGTAGAAGCCCCTTCATATTCACCACACGATCCGACCAACCCACACCACGGGTTGCAAAGACCCCAAAATTACCACACACACACAAACACACACACACACACAAACATTGCAGACGGATCAAACATGTCGGCCAAAACACTCGATGTGTCTGTGTGAATTTCCCTGTCCGTGTTTAATTTGTGTTCCATCAATTATAAAATAAAAGTGCGCGAACAGACGAGGACGCTGCCAAGACGCCATTTTAAAGAGAAAGCCAATATCTCTCTCTATGTGTGTAGTTCACGTCTGTCTCCCCTCAGACAGTGTTTAAAAGAGAGAGAGAGAGAGAGAATCCCGTTAGCCGTCTCCATTGTTGGACGCCCAACCAGCCACCGCTGCCAAGGAGCCGCTGCCAACTGCAACACAAACACACACACACACACACATGCATGCGCGCGCACAACTCAAAACACACAAACACATAGAGATTTCTTCACATTTTGGATCACAAACACACACTAAAACATTTTCTGTGTCACACACACTCGCCCCATGCCCTGGCCTATGTGTGTGTGTTTGTGTGTGTGTGTGTATGTTTGCCCTCTCTCTCTCTCTCTCTCTCTCTCTCTCTCTCTCTCTCCAGCCTGCCTGGCAGCCATCTTAAAGCGTTGGCAACCATTTTGAAGCTTCTGTCTGTTTTCTTTGAGCGGCTGCCATTCGCCACCTTCTGCCAAAACAAAAGAGGGCCGACGCCATTACTCGTCATCCACCACACACACACGCACAAACACACACACACGTGCGAGCATTCCAAAACCCTCCAAAAACCTTCCAGGAACCTTCCAAACCCATTTAGCCGTGCAGATAATCAGTGGGGTTCTGTGAACTCGTCTCCGGTGATTAAAACTGGACAGCAGCCAGTGGACTGGTATATACATGGAAATGTGGTTGACCTTTGACCTCTGCTGGGTGATTAGCATTGCGCAAAACAGCTAACAGAATAAAAGATACTTTTCAAAGAAGCAGAAGAAGAAGGAAAAGAAGAAAAGGAAGAAGAAGCATTGATTTGTCTTTGATTTCCCGCTTCAAAGATCCTAAACGAGTTAATAGATGCTCCGCTCGGCAGAGATTCTTGAGGCATTTTAGTTTACCCGTCATAAATATTCAATATAGCCAGAAACTTTGACAATCTAACAGTGTGCCATGTGAGTCAGTTTCAGGGCGATATATTTAACTTCAGGATCAATTCCTTTATTGTGTGTCTGCTGTGGTGGGAGGTGTCACTCTGCAGGAATTAGACGGCATGTGTAGTTTTTGTCATTTCCAGCAAAGGAAGAGTCACCTGATTAATGTAAAACCTTAAAAAAAAAATAATAATAATAACCATAAATAAATATCATTATTTTACTAAATAAAAACTAAATGGCAGACTAAAAATATATATATATAATAATATTGTAAAAATGCTCCCCATGATAATTAGTTTAAATTTAAAATGAAGTTTTTTTTTATTAAATATCATCAATATAATTTCCCACAATGCCTTGGAGCTGAGTGTAGTTTTGTACTGCTGTAATATCTATGTTGGTGAGCAGATTAATTATTAATTAATTAAATTTGGAAATCTGAACAGCTTTAGGTAAAGTAATATAACTATAAATTAGTTAATTGAAAATATTAAAATTTTCTGTCTAATTTAATTTAGATTTGTGCAGATGTGAGAAAAAAAAGAGGCAGGTTTTGTTTACATAAAATGTGTGTGTGTGTGTGTGTGTGTGTGTGTGTGTGTGTGTGTGTGTGTGTGTGTGTGTGTGTGTGTGTGTGTGTGCGCGTGTGTGTGCGTGCGTGCGGTCGGTGGTTACATCTGGACTTCTGGTCAAATTGAAATGGGGTGTTTTTTGGTGGGTGGGGTCACATTGATGAATTGCAGTATTGATCGGAGCTCTGCCTCACTTACCATAATTATGGCTCTCTAATGGATGATAGTGCGTGCACACACACACACACACACACACACACACACACACACACACACACACACACACACACACGCACGCATACACACACACACACACACACACACACACACACACACAAACTCACACATACACAGTCTGGTGTGTGTGTGTGTGTGTGTATGTTTGTGTTAGAGTCAATATCAGAAACTGAAGAAGATAAGTTTTCCTGTTATCATAATTCTTGTTTCCTTCACTTCCTTCTCTCCTTTTATTCCTTCCCCTCTTATATGATTCGCCATCATTCCTCTCCTCCTCTGTCCCTTCATCCTTCCTCCTGTCTCCTTCCTTATTTTTTCGTATTCCTTAGTCTCACCATTTCCTCACCATTTTCCTCACTCTGTTCCTTCCTTCTTTCCTTATTCCTTCTTTTCCCTTCATCCACTTTTCTTTCTCTCTTCCTTTCTTTCCTCTGTTGCTTCCTTTTACTTCCTACTCTCCTGTTTCAGTCCTTCTCCACATCCTCCCATCTCCATCTCTCAGATTTTCTCGGCTGGCCATGGTCCTTCTTACCTTCCAGCAGTATTCCTTGCTCCTTTCACTACTTTTCTTTCCACCCATCCTTCACTTCTCTTCTCTGTCTCACCCTTCCTCCCCCAGCTCCTTTTTCTCTCCACCTGCCCTGTTCCTACATGCTTCCTTATAGCTCCCTTTCTTTCAATCCTCCCTTGTTCTCATTCTTTGTTGCTCCCTCCCTCCCTCCATCTCTCATTCTCCACACTGGTTCTTCATCTTCTATTCTTTCTCTCATTCTCTCTGGTCCCTTTTTCTCTTTTTAAATGCCCTTATTATATCCCCCTTTTCTTTCCTTCCTTATATTTCTTTTACATCTCTACCTTTCCTTATTCCTCCTCAAACTCTTTTCCCTCCTTACATCCTACTTCATCCATTGCCTTCCTCCCTCTTTATGTCCTCTCTTCTTTCTTTCCTTCCTCCTTCCTCCTCACTTTAATATATGTTCCATCATTATATGCCATATATTCACTCCATTGCATCTTTCCTCCCTCCTTTCTTTTGACCGTCCTCACTTCCTGTCTCCTTCATCCCTCCTTCCCTTGTTGCTTCCTTTCCACATTTCTCTACTTCCTCTACAAACATCCTCCCTCCATCCTTATGTGCAAGTTGATCAATACTGATAAATTATTGATTGCTCAGAGAGCTGCTGAGATTGAAGACTTTCAAATCTCACTTTCTGATGACAGTGGAAAAAAAAAATGACCAATCGCCTTCAGCCTCAAACCGAATATCGTCCAATCAGACCTCAGCCTGAACATAGCACATCGATTTATTATGTTTGTGTCCACACAGAAAAGAAAAAGAAGAAGAAGAAGAAGAGGAGGAGGAAGGATGAAGGAGGATGCAGAGAGGAGTAAGAGGGGGGAGAGGAGAAGGAGAAGAGGGAGGAACTTGCTCTCTGATTGACTAGTTTCAGTGTTTTGCGAAACTTTATCACATTCTCTCTCTCTCCCTCTTTCTCTCCCCATCTTCCTCCCCCCCTTTTTTTTTCCCAGGCCGAGCGAGAGCGGATGTCTGACTCAGATAACACACACACACACACACACACACACACACACACACACACACACACACACACACACACACACACACACACACACACACACTCACACTGCAGTGCTTTATCTGTAGTGATTTCACTATAATCTGCTATAGACTCTACTGCCATTAATCACAGCATATGTGTGAGTGTGTGTGTGTGTGTGTGCATGTGTGTGTGTGTGTGTGTGTATGCGTGTGTGCATGCGTGTGTGTATGCGTGTGTGTGTGCTTGTGTGTGCGTGTAAAGTTTGTCCATCCCTCAACTGTATGGATTACCCCAGACTGCAGCAGAATGAGAGGAGAAAGTAAGCAGGAAACAGGAAGAGTATTTCTCTATCTCTCTTTATTGCACACACACACACACACACACACGCAGCAGGAGGGACTTCCTGCCAGCCTCAATGCCAGTCTCGGGGTTTCCATGGTGACAGCAGGGCCGATCAGAAGGCTCCAAAACTCTGAGAAGAACAACTGAAGTCTCCTCCTCCTCCAGTTTTCCTCCCATAGATCCGGCTCCTGATTCCACATTTTACAGTCTGAGGGTGACAAGTTGTCCAGTTTCCTGCAGTGCTGATGTTTGCGGCAGTAAACAGCTGCCCCGGTTCAACATCAGCTACTGGCCGCTACAATACTCTCAGTAGAGTCATGGAGTGTGTTGCTTGGCCTCTAACTTCATGTCAAAGCTCTTTGTTTCTTTCAGCATTATTCTGGATTCACATGTTTCTGTGAATGAAAGGTACCGGATGTCTCATTTGAAGGTTCAAATGTTCCTTGTGAACAGCTGACATCATCATCATCATCATCATCACCGAGCTGAAACCATACAGAGCTTGTTGTAGGATCAAACCTCACAGAGAAAAATGTCAGTCACATGATCCTCTGGATTATGGTATAAATGGTACAAATAATAAACAGACTTTAGCTCTACATGAAGACAAGCCTGAGATGCAGTTAAACCTTTTTGAGCCAAATATCATCTTGTCAGTAAAGTAAAACAAACTTCCAGGCTTCATGTTTAACATCTGATATTAGAACAAGAAATTTAAAAAATAAAGCAGGAACATCACTGAAAAGCAGAAAATCACCAAACATGAAATATGATTTTTAAAGTGTGAGCCCACAGATCACACATCAAACAAAGCTATTGGCAGGAGAGGCAGACACACACACACAAACACACACTCAGGCGCTGTGACACCAGGTGGTTTGTGGGTAAAGGCTCTGGCACGCCGCCACACACACAGATGGTTTCCAACCCTCACTGTCTTCTACCTCTCTCCACCTCTCTCTCTGTACAATATGCTCGTGCACAAGCCCTCGTGCACGCTGCCAGCCGACATATGCCCTGCTGAACAGGTCGCACACACACACGCACACACACACACACACACACACACACAGAGGTAGTGCCTTGTATTTATCTTTGTTTCTGAGTGTGAAATAAGAGGCTGCAAAGTGACGCTGGAGCTGATGGTAATTTCATTCAAACCACTAATCTGAAAATGTTTTGTGTATAAAATGTCACATTTCACCAGACCTGCAGGTGACGTCTTGAAAAGTCTGGTTTTGTTTGAGAAACATTAACAAAACAGAACTATTCAACTAAAACTGATTTAACGCAGAGCGGCTTCATATTATGGCGTCCAAAAAAATCACTCATTGATAGAAACTGATTGTCTTTCTGGATCATTTCAGCTTTTACACAAATGTTCACAGCCTGAATAATCAAAATCATTTCCTCTTAGGCCGTCATGGCCAGGATGTGGAGGTGTGAGGAGAAAAGAAACGTGAACCCTTTTCTGGCAGCTTCCAGCGATCCTGACCCTTTTCCAGCATGGAGTGAACTGAATAAACAAAAAGATAATTGCTTAATGAATCGGTAATGGAAATGATAAAAAAAAAAATTGGTGGAGTCGTGCGGGCAGCGTGTTCCAAAGATCTGACCTTTTCTCTCTCTCCTGCTTCACTTCCTGTTTACTCACTAATGTGGTTTTCAAAATAAAAGAAAAATGCATTTCAATTAAAAGCGGCAAAGAACACAACTGATTTGCAGCTGCTGTACAATAAATTACAAAAACACTCCAGTGGTAGTTGTTCCGCCTTGTTACAAAATGAATTAAAACATAACATAATCGTTTTGCTCCATGCAGAAGTTTTAGTTTGGTTTATAACACTATTGCATGGAAGTGAGAACCTGTTGAGTTTGTAATTTGGGTAAAAGGTAAATTGAAGTTCCTTGTATAGAATCATGTGGCTCACAGGCTCTTCATGTCATGTCGTGTTCATATTTATTACATTTCAGGCCTTTTCTACAGTAAAGATGATCTGTTGAGAGCTGATCAGCGATTACATCAGTGGCGTGTTGGCTCTGACACACACGACAGTCTCAGTCTGTTTATTTAAACACATACACAGTGGCGACCTCATATGCTCCTGAGAAACAACGGGAACGTTTTTTTTTAAATTTCATTTTAATCCTTCCATCTACTTTCTTTTTTCCTTGTTTTTCCTCCTTCCTTCCTCTAGCCTTTCCTTCTCCCTCCCTCATTATATCCTTCATTCTCCTCCTCTCCTGCTTCTACCGTTCCCCTCCTTCCTTCCTCCTTTCTTTCCATTGTTCCTTAACTTCTAACCTTCCTTCTTTACTTCCATCCTGCATCCCTCCTTCCTTCATTCTTTTCTTCTATCCTCCCCCCCACTCGGTAGGTTTTGGCATCCTGAGTGACGCATGTTTTAACGCTGAAGGAAATAAAAGCAGCAAAAATATTAATGTGCTGTTATGTGGTTTTTCTCGACCCCCCCCTCGGCCCCCCATGATCCTAAAGTGCCTTCATTACATAATTAGGACCATAAGGAGCCTGCGGCACCTCCAGCTCTGACGTCCATGCTGTGCAAATCGTTTCTTTTTCTCTTTTTCAATAATTATGATCGAATTTGAGCTCTGACAGCAGAATCCGTCTGCTGTAAAAGAATCTTTATTATGGAGATTAAAGTGCATGTGTGTGTGTTTCTCAGAGGGGGTGTCGGGGTCCACTGAAAACATTTCCTCATGTTACTGAACCCGGAGAAATGCTGTAACAATGCATCATGCCGCAGAAAAACTACAGAGGGGGTTGGAGGGGAGGGGGAGGGGGTCCAGACAGAGGAAGGCAGAGGTCAAGCTGTCTGTGAGGAGGAGGAGGAGGTGGAGGTGCGGGGGGAGGGGGGGAGGGTGACCCGAGGCTCTTCACAGCCTGAATAGAAGCTCCCGCGGGGCTCTCAGTGTTTGGACTTTCGCTTTTGTCCAACACACTTGTTCCTCTTTTCTGCTTCTATGGACATAATCTGCTCCACACTTCTCCTCCGGACAGGAGGAGGAGGAGGAGGAGGAGGAGGAGGTGGGAGACGGCAAATAGGAGAATAAATGGAGGAGACAGAGGAGGATTCAGACTCGTTTTTACCGGTTCAAACACTTTTTAGGAGGTTTTACAAATTAATTTCATACACATTTTTTGCCTGGATTGAACAGATGTTGTGGCTAATTTGACGTCTTTATCGGATAATCTGTCTTTGTTTCAGCACGTTTCTGTCTTGGCTTCTGCAAATCAAGTTTTGGCAACTCAAAGGAAAGTTCTGCTGTTATTTATCAATGTTTTATGTTTTTCTTATGTGTTGGTTCTGATTTCTTTACTCCATCTGTCCTTCAGCGGGGGATGAATCCACGTTCAATGCTCCACTGAGTATTTCTGGCAGCAGGATGTGTGTGTGTGTGTGTGTGTGTGTGTGACTCAAGTAAGTCCAACTCAAGAGTCAAAATAAACTACTGTGTGAGAGTTCATGGTGAAGGAACGTGTGACTCACTCACGTTTTTAATAGTTTTTGGACTCAACAGGAATAGGATATAAACACATCAACTGCAAACATCCAAACGTGAGGAAAGTATAGAAAATCATCAGAATGATCCTGTAACCTTGACTGCAAGCATCTTTCACACACACACACACACACACACACACACACACACACACACAAAGCATTCACTTCATTGCTGTAAACGTGAAGCACAGCATAATTTGTCATAAAGCTCTGTGTGTATTTGCACACGTCCCATTTCCCAGCATGCTCGGCAGTAAACGGAGGTCAAAACCGATCGTTGACGAGCGCATTTCCTGCTTTTATTTTTTCCTCTGGAAACAGGAAGTGAGCGATGAAAGCCCTTTCTGATACCTGACTGGAGTCTCTTTCTCCCTCTCCTTTACTTTTCTCCCTTTGCACTAGGAGAAACCTCTGATCAAGCCCGACGTGTCCTCCCATCATGCCTTTCTACTCCTGTTAAATCCTCGGCAGCTCCAGTCCGCAGCCTGCGGGACGGCCGGGGCCTTCGGCAAAACCACACAAAGCAAGAAATAAACAGATAGAAGAAGCAAAACCGGCAGCGTCTCTGCGGTTTTAATTTGGCATTGTCTTCCTCTGACGCCCCGAAAGGCAACAAGATGAAAAAAAAAGCAAGAAAAAGTCTAAAAACACACACACACACACACACTCACATGCGAGCAGCCCTCCCTCTTGCACCCTCCTCCTCCTCCTTCACTGCAAACAAACAAGACGAGCAATCGCATTCGAGCGCAAAAGAGTGGAACCACATCAAACACAGATGCTAATCCTTTCTGGATCCACAGCGCGTCCTCCTTACTATTAATAGTGCTGGAAGGAGGAAAGAACATTATGGCTTTAATTTATTTATTGTGTCGACGTATTAAAAAAGATGACGCCTCGACTCCAAGGTCCCTCTCGCTAAATTAAAAAACAATATCGAATCCTGCTTGGTTTGCTGATAACCTATTTATGGAGGGGATCAGAATGGGGCTCCTTCACCCACAAACCCTCTGGTCCTGCTGCTGCTGCTGCTGCTGATGATGATGATGCTGATGATATGATGCGCGTCCTATCGAGCTGACCCCAAAAACCTGCAGGTGGACCCACGCTCCGTCTATCTGTTTCAAGCCCCGGACCACAAACATGTTTTTTTTTTTCCTCCCCAACAATTGGAACTTTACAAGCTGAGCGGATCCTTTCGGAGCGGATAAATCCTAAAACGTCTGCTTCATTGTGCAATAAATGTCATCACTCGCTCATCACTTTTCATGCCAGCTTTAAAACTCAAAGCTCCTCCACGGGCCTGGAGAGGAGCCTCTCGGATAGAAAGGAAAAAAAAAAAAAAAGAAAACCTGTGCTGTGAATTCAAACCACATGTGCATTTTTCCTTTTTTTTTTCTTGCGGACGCCGCATCGTCCTGAGCTTCGACGCCACGTGTGAAACGTGTTCTTCTCTGTTCGCTTGCGTTTTTACCACCTCGTTATCTCTGAGGGACGGCGGACCGTCGTGAATATCAACAAAAAAAAACTTCAGAGCACGACGTAACAAAGATGTTCACATAAAACATGGAAACTAACATGAGCTTGAAGAGCACATGTGGGCTTTTCATGTGTTACATTTTTATGAGGGAGACCCGTGAAGTGAGCAGCCCCCAAAACAACATCTGTTCACAGTCACGTGACCGATGGCGCCGGCCAGCGCCCTCTGGTGGCTGAAGCAGCTGTGGTTATAGTCTGGCGAGAGTAGCTGAGGAGACGTGAAATGGGTATGTTAACCAGTGTCAGGGCTGGTGAGACAACGCCATACGATCCTGATGCACATCAGGCTGGACTCAGGCGACATGGGTTTCGATGCTAAATCCCAACCCATTGTAGCTCGGTAGAGATGTGATAATGATGTTACTTCATTCGCAACTGCCTCACAAAACCCGCCATCCCCCCACCTTCCATTCGCGACAATGTTTTTGACAATTTTTTAAACCTGCACCCGCCCTCTGTTTGTGTAGCCAATCAGAAACAGAAGCACTGCTGTATCTTGGTAAATCTTTGAATCGTTCACATTGCTACAACTGGCATTCCCTGCAAGTTTAATTTTCCTCGAAAATCACAACCAGCTGAGCCGTGTTCTCTGGAAAGGATATTGATATATGCTACCCTTTAAAAGTTTGGGGTCCTCTTGTGTTTTCCATGAACGGTCACACTTTTATTTATCAGGTTAGAAACAATGATTTTTAAATAGTAAGTTTCTCCTTCATACCTTGCTTTTATCAAAAGCTGGGCTAACATAATTTCACAAGGATTTTCTAATCACCTATTACCTTCTAATGCAATTATCAATCACAATGTATCATTAGAACACTGGAGTGATGGTTCGTGGAAATGGGCCTCTGTACACCTATGTAGATATTGCATTAAAAACCAAACATTTGCAGCTAGAATAGCCATTTACCACATTAACCATTGTGTACAGAGGATTTCTGATTAGATTAATGTTAACTTTATTGAAAAAGAAGTCCTTTTCTTTTAAACAGACATTTCTAAGTAACCCCAAACATCTGAATGCATTCATCCACAGCATCCGTGGCTTTCTATCTGCTCATCTCTAGAACTCTGGTTGCATCAGGAACCAAATCAGGAAAATCTCCACCGATGTTCTTCTCTCCAATCTCAAACATGCTCACATGACAAGATTTGCAAAAATGCCACAGAGGGAGCAAAGCAACATGTGAGATGGTCTCGTTTTAAATGTTATTTAATTGTTTCTGCCTTTGTATTGGTGGTATATTCTTAAACATATCAAGAATGTGTCATGTTTTAAGATTTCTTGTCAAGTATAATGATCTTTTTATGCATGTAAACTTTAGTATTGCTAGCTAAAGTTAGCCTCAAGGGCTAGAATGTTTACTGTTGCTTAGCAACACCTTCAGCTGGTTAGCTATCCATAGTTTCTTATTGGCTCATGGGGTCACACTCAGAAAGTAATGACGTAATCATCCTGATTTCAAATCCTACATATCAAAAATGGTTGAAATTACTAAAACCTCCATCATCCCATCACTTTAATAGGTATTTATCAAAACTATCCAAACTGTGTCCAAGCAGTGTTGTCATACCATAAAATGGTTTTGTTTTAGAAATGGCAGCAGAGTCCTACTGCCAACACTGTGATTTGCTGTTTAAATGTCGTTCTCATCAGATTGAAACAAGTTTATACAGAAATGATGTAATGGGTTGCATGCTTGCAAGAAAACTATGCTTGCTTTGCTTTCTGTGAACACACACACGCACACACACACAAACACACACACACACACAGTGATTATATGAAAAATCTCTGACTCTGTGTAATGTAACCTGGCTAGACTCTACATGTGTTTCTGGTTTAGTCGGGTGGATTTTAATTCTTAATGGTGCTTTACGGAGCTCTCATTACTGAGGCATGCTGGGAATGAATGACTGGCTGCGATATATAGAGGAGGAGGAAATGTGAGGAAGAACAGGGGGGAGGAGGAGGAGGAGAAGGAGAAGAAGGAGGAGGAGGAGGAGGACGACGAAGAGGAAGGCTAAGAAGGAGAGGAGAAAGTTGAAAGATGCCTCGAAGTCTTTGTGGGCCTCAAGAGCTTTCTGTGCTACACTGAGAGTGAGGCTTCACACACACACACACACACACACACACACACACACACACACATACACGCACATACATACACACGCTCGCGTACACACTCAATAAAACACCACTTATACGTGCACACAGTGCTGCAGGGAGGACAGGTCAGAGGTCAAACTGGGTGGGTGGAGCGGAATAGATACTATTTGAAATTGAAAGGAATAATGATTACTGTGTGTGTGTGTGTGTGTGTGTGTGTGTGTGTGGTGTGTGTGTGTGTGTGCATGCGCATCCGCTTTCTTCCTCAAACAAATCTGAATGAACTTGAGTTTCCTCTGAAAGCTGTGGGTGAGTAAAAAAAATGCTGGATAATAATAATAATAATAATAATAATAATTCAACAGATAAATATTAAAGTGCCAAAATATCTTAGCCATTCTGAAAGAAAGAAAGAAAGAAAGAAAGAAAGAAAGAAAGAAAGAAAGAAAGGAAGATGAAGAGCAGGATAACTTGTTAGGAGGAGGAAGATGAAGATGAAGAGGACACAGACATATCTATCTTATTTTTAAGTTAAATTAAGTTGCAGAAAAAGCAAATGACTGCAGGAGGAGAAAGAGGACAGAGGAGGAGGATGCAGATGAAGACGAGGAGGAGGAACAGACGGAGGTCCTACAGTGTGACTCCAATCCCATTTTGCAGCGGCTGAAGAAAAAGAAAATCAATGGTAATGTCTTTGCAGCAGGCGAACCTTCAGCTGGAATTAGAGGCAGCAAACAGAAGATTGGCGATGACCCACCCCCTTCCCACAATGCACTGCTCTTGCTTTTCCCGCTAACAAGAAAGTTTACCACCACCCTAAACCCCCCCCCCCCACTTCCCACAATGCATTGTTTTCTAACAAACAGCTGAGAGTGGTTCAGTGTGTTTTCTTCCCCTGTAAATATCAGCTGATCTGTGATGTCATCATTATACAACGAGGAATCAAAGTGTTGCTGTGGTTTCAATTTAGGTAAGAAGGGAGGAAACAGGAGGTGAGAGAAGGAAGGACGGAGGGTAAGGAGAGATAAAAGAGCAGTGAGGTAAAAAGAGAGGATTGAATGGATAGGAAGGAAGGATAGGAGACATAGGAGGAGGTAAGGACATGAAGGGAGGATCGGATAAAGAGAGAAAAGGAAGGGCATGGAGGTAAGAGAAGATGAGAGAAGGAAAGGAAAGGAGGAGACAAGAAAGCACAGGGGGGGGGATTAAGGTAAAATGAAGAGGAGGGAAGGAGAAGAAATGCTGCAAGGAGAGGAGGAGATAGAAGTGCGGACAGAGTATGGGGAAGGGAAGGACAAAAGCAAGGAAAGGAGGTAAGGAGAGGAGAGGAGGAATGGAGGTTTTGAGTAGAAACAGATGATAGGGGGCTTGAATTCAGGCCAGGAAAAAACATTAACTAGACGCACGCACACACACACACACACACACACATACATGCACAGATGAACCTTCACTTTTACATTAAATGATATAATATGACAGATGTGTTTTTATACTGGGTTCATTTAATGATAAACTTTCTATGTTCTGCATTAAAAGTGAAAAATATATACATAATAGTATATATAAAGTATATATACATAATACTTTTTTACTTGCAGTACATGACAAAAAAAAGTTAACTATTGGACTGACAACTCTTTGATATGCAAAAATCTTACATATGACAAACTCCTCACTCAAGATAAATTTTCAACTTGTGTTTTAAATTTTAAAAATGTCAGAGAACAGAGCCGAAAACAATTAAGTGAACATGCTAAACTTTAATGTAACTAATTATAACTTTTATTGTAAAATGGATTATGTAACACACACACACACACACACACACACACACACACACACACACACACACACACACACACACACACACACACACACACACACACACACACACACACACACAACACACACACAAACACACACACACACACACAGCACACGTGTATCATCTGCTGCACACATTCCCTGCAACCAAATCCTCCTGCGAGTGTGTGTGTGTGTGCGCGATGACATCATGGCTGACAGAGAGACTTAACCCGTTCTGAGGTGGCGAGAACTCAACGACCTGAGAGAGAAAGATCGGACAGAGAGAGAGAGAGAGTATAAAGTGTCTTAAGTCGACTGTCAGGTCTAATGAGAGCTGATTCTATTGGCTGGACACACTGAGCTCCTTAATGTGTGTGTCTGTGTGTGTGTGTGCACGCACACTCGTTAGGACCACTCAATAAGTAACAAGTGTATTCGCCATGATACCTTTAATAATGTAAAAATCTCTGATCCCGATGCATCACTTACAACAGTCTCCACTGAGGACACGGAGGCTCCGGATGAATATTCTGCAGGCTGCAGTATTTCAACAGTTTATCTACGTTTCAGCACTTTTAGGTCAAACAATGACTACGTACATAAGTCGAGCATTTTAAAATCCACTATAATCTTTATTACTTGAAATTAAATCTGCCGCATTTTTTTGCAATCACGTATCTGACAGAACGGATAAGTTATATTTTAATCAATACGGTTGTCTACGGAGGCTGGAGAGCAGCTCATTTTCCACTTGTGTGTAATGACGACCTGAAGCATAATTTTACATTTTAAGTCTATTTGAGCATGTGACCTGCACTCAGCACTGAGCCTGAATGCATCCTGAGCTACTGAGTTAACTTTCACTGAGAAAGATGTGGTTGGACATTCTGGAAACGGAATGTAAGGGAAACCGTGAGACTTTATGTCGTTGTCGAAGTGCTATTATGAAAATATTTAGAAATAGCTCTTTTTTATGGTGTCAACAATAGTCATGAAGCCAATTAGAACAAGGTGGGCGTTTCAGTAGGGAGGATAAACAGGGTTTTTCAGACTGAGTGTGTGAGAGAGCAGACTATATTGCTGCTACAGGTTAAATGCATGCCAATTCATTATAAATAAACCATTAAAAATGTTAATATTAAACTGGAAAAATGTCCAAATAAGGCTCCTTTAATAAATTACAGATGTTTTCTCTCATCATTCCTTGCAGCCTTCTTTTAAAATACATAACTGAATAAGTAAAGTACTAATTTAAACTATTAAATTCACCATGGAGGTGTTGTTTTTGGTGCTATTTATCTGTTTATCTGCTTAAATGTTGGATTTATTGTTTCATCAGCTGCTAGTGGCTCCTGCTGGTCAGTGGACTGTTCATATTTGAATGATCAGTTGACAGAACTTCACTCTGCTGGTGAATTATCCATAAACCACCGTTGTGCATCTGCAAGTCAGACAGCAGACATGCCTACAAGTTCTTTTTGGGATCTTGTTTGAAATTTGGGGGATATAGAATTGCTCCTTTACCTTATCCTTTTTATAATGGTTTAACAGGCAATATGACCTGCAGCTGGAGTCTGCATTTTATTTTATAGTCACATTCTGTAACTCAGTTTCTATTCAACCTGATGTTTTCCATTTCTCATCTAATTATCAAATAAATCACGTTTTGGGGGTCACATCTGTCAGTCATAACGGAAGTGACAGCAGCACCAACCAATCGCGTGTTTTGACTGTTGGTGGTGGGCGGAGACTCGACTGATCGAGCCTTTAACACAGAAACAGAAAAAAATGTACGGGGTGGCAGAGGGGGGGTCATGTCTGCTGCGGGGTGAGGGGTAGATGGGGGTGGGGCGGGGGAGGGCGGAGCTAAAGCCGCAAGGGTTTTGGGCCTCTCCTCTGGGAACAGAACATTCCTGCATTATCCGCTTTTACCTCCTGATTCACTGGAACAGAGAAGCCAGCAGACATGATGAGATTAACCTCCCATCCTCACCCCATCCTCACCCCCCGTCTCTCTCTCTCTCTCTCTGTCACTACTCTGCAGACTCTTCCCTCACTCTTGGTTCCATACCTCCATGACAAAACAACTGGATCTGCTGCTCAACACTGTCAGGGAAATAATTTCAACAACAGACAACCAGGAATCATCTCAGATTTCCTTGTTTGTCTGATCTCTTGTTTGAATCTGCTGTTGAAATAAAAACAACACTTATAAAGTGGAACAATAAGTGAATGAATGATAAACTATTAGTGTTTTAGTTTTTTAGTTTTAGAATTTTTGTCACTTTGACTAAGTTGATGACCTGCAGCACCTGTTTCCCGATGAGAGTACAGATCAGGTCTCGTTCGTGTGAGGAGGTATGGTTCATATACTGCTTTTGCGAGGTACTCATTTTCAACGTATTCACTCGTGGAAAGAATTTACTTTTCTCCTCTGGGATCAGGATCATGTGAGAATATTTCCTCTGATGTGCTGAACATCTCTGATCTGTGCTGTGCAGTCACAGAGCAGCAGAAAGCTGGCGATTCTTTGTTTGACAGTGGTGATGATTGGTTATGATTATGGTGGGTGACTTGACAGTTCAGCCACTAGAAGCAGACCTACTTGATGTTGTGGGGATTCTTAAAATGTGCATTAAACATCAGATTTGTGTTGCGGATTTCAACTAAAAAAATTTGCAGTAAATTTGGATGTAAATCTGCTTCTGTCATCGTCTTTGTGTCAAAGTGAAAGCGAGAAAAGGTCACGGGCTGCTGACTGTGGTGATCCCAGCGCAGTTAAGAGTCCGTGTGAAGAAACTCGAGTCAGTTTCATCGAAACAGAAAAGTTTCACCATCAGGTCAAAGGTCACACACAAAGCAGATGGCGTTTAGTTTTTCTGTCCATGTCCATGTACTAATTCACTATAATAAAAATGAACTGTACAGGTGAGAGAGGAGCAGGGAAACAGGTGAGAAAGGAGCGTAGCTGCATCCTGATAGACGATCCTGTCCTCCTCTTCTCCTCTCCTCTCCCCTGCTCCTCCTCCCTCCTCTGATCTTGTCAGATGTTCACTTAGTTTCCCCGGTGCTCCTGTTCCTCCTGTTCCTCCTGTTGTTTCTGCTGTTGTTTCTTCCTCAGCACCGGGCTGCTAATACGCAGCGGCGCGCCGTTAATGACCCGCAAAAACACAATAACAAACGCCTGCTTCTCATATGCATATTTAATGCAGACAGCTGAACAAATTACATATTTATGGACTGTAAGACCAGGAGGGGAAGGGGGGGGCGGGGAGGCACGGTGCCATTAGCGATGCGGGCAGGTACGAGGGTCCCATCTGCACCGGCATCTGTACGGCAGGAGGGGCCCGGGGGCCAGGCGGGGCGGGGAGACGCCTGTTACCACCGACAGCACGGCGCTGTCACACTGAACGGGCTACAGCGCTGGGTACGAGCACGGAAAGTCCAGCAGGTTACAGCAGGATTCCCGAGAAACTCTGAATCCCCACAAAGAACTAGGAGTTAAAGTAGGTTCAACTCTCACAGGTTCACATCATATCAAAAAAGGGCCACGGGCAGAAATGAAGAATAACTTTTAACTTTTAAAGGAACTTTTTCCACACTTGAAGTCCAGCTCAAAAAATGCACAATCGCTCCACTCATGTATTTAATCAGACACACACACACACACACACACACACACAAACACACACACACACACAGGGGTTTCATATGATAGAAAACTAGCTGATATAGTATATTTTTAATTAGAAGCTCTCATGTCATGTAAAGGTTCACCCTGTCAATCCACAACAAAATCCATAACGCCATCAGGTCATCTGTAAAGTTGTGATGTCATAACCATACAGTCACATCGACTTGCCCCCCTTCACAGCCAATCAAGAATCAGCCAGTCAGAGCAGAGGTTTATAATGTAAGTGGATAAAACCCAGGCTGGTTCTTTCTACAGCTTGAGAGAAGAGGTGTTCAACTATATTTAGATGAGTTTTGATTTTTAAAACCGTGTGATATCACAATTTCACATAAAACCCAGAAGTCGTGTGAAATATGGGAGCTTTAATGTTTGACTGCAAATTGACCGCCTATTATAACGACGAGCAGGTAGAGTGACGATGAAAAAGAGACAACAGCAATTACAGAGCCACTTTTTAATGGACTTAATAAACTGCCAAAGAACACAGAGAAGGATACAAGCACGATAAATCACGGCGATCGTTTGTCCGAGCGATCGGGGAACTTATCGACATGTGCGTGTCTTACGGCGCGTTCACAGACACACACGCATGGCGGCGTTCGCCGGCCCTGCCCGCGTGTCAGGCTCACGACGGAACAGCTGTTTTCTGACGTCGCCGGCGCCGCGCTAATGAATCAACGATGTCGCCGACTCGTTTCCATGTGTCGTCGTTCTTTTAACGGTGCCGGCAGCTCGTTAAACACACGTCGTAAAGAAATCGTGATGATCAGCTTTTCCCTCCATTTTGTTGAAAGTTATTGAACGTAACGGGACTGGAGATGTAAACAACTCTGTGTTTTATTTAAGAGGTTTTTATTTAGAGCGTTTATGGCTGTTTTTATGGCTCCCTCGTGTCCATTTTGTTCTTTCATTAATAAACAAATTTTAATCGTCTACTTGTGTTTTTTTTTCTTCTGCAGCAGTTATCAGGTGTTTTTTTTATACTACTATTTTACTATTTTATTATTTCATATTTGGCTCAAAGGGACGCTGCAGTGAGCGCTGATCTCTCACTCTGTGAATTACATCCCTCCGTTCCCACGTTTCCCTCGTGCGTCCCGGCGGGGGAGCATGTGCGTGTTGCGTGAGGGGAGCGAGGAGCAGCGTTAGCACCCGGCGAGCTCCTGCAGGTCCGCTTCCTCCTCAGTATTCAGAGTGGATTACTGGCTGCATCTCCCCGAGCTGCCGGCACATTAAAACACTCACACTCTCAGGACTCCCTCCCTCTTCTTCTCCCAATCCTCCTTTTTTTTTTAACTTAATTAAGATTTCAATTAAAGAGCTGGGACCCCGAGACTTAACCCTTGTAAATTAGCGGGTAAAAGCCGACGTCATGAGGGATCATTAAAATGTTCAGGACCAGCCAGGACCTCTGGTTTGGCTCAGCGGCGATCCAAGCGACCTGCCGCTCCCAGAGAGACTCGGCGGCTCTCCCGCTGTGTGTTTGTCATCTTGATGTGATTTGGCAAGCGGGCAGTTTAAGTTGAGTTCTCGTCACACGCGAGCGTGGCAGTTATCTGTCTCCCGTGGCTCCGTTTACTTCAGTCTGTCTCTAAATCGGCCATGAACAAGCCAGAAGCACGGACCTGAGCACCTCCACGTCTGATTTACAAGGATCTGTGGTGCAGTTTACTGTCAAATACGTTTACTCACGCACTTAAAAAGAGACATACTTCATTTAATTTTTGTACTTTAGATTAAACAGATTCAATTAACTGTCTTGACCTCAGGCGGAACACAGCACAGAGTGTTCTAATCCAATATCCTACATGACAATAGACACTTTAAGGCTGCATGATTTTGATACAAATTTTTCTAATAATATGTATGTACACGTGTACCAAGGTCAACTCTTGCATACTTCTCACACACCTAACAGTGTCTGCAGAGCCCTTAAAAGTCTTCACCTTCATTACTCAGGCAGAAGTATAGATTACTAACGTTTGAAATAATTATGTATAAGTTAAAGTATCAAACCAAGCTTTTCAGTTACATAAAATGTAAAACTACAGGTTTCAAAACTACTTAGGGTATAAAGGTGACGCAAGGGGAAAATGCCATTAATGGCAACAAGATCAGGCCACAGGATCCTATAGTAATCATTCCACCTCCCCGTAACATGTTTCTAAAGGTCCTAACAACTATAATGTATTAAAGTGTTAAATTGTGATACAACAGATACAGTCATTGAAAATTGCACATTTAATTACAATGAAAATACATTAAATAACTAGATTTAAAGAAGCATTTCAACACATAACAGTGAGTGAGCTAAACATATATTAATTAGAATACAAAACCAACAAAAAAGTGATTTCAAGGCAGAAACAACATTTAACCCCTGGAAAGAAATAGAAGTAACATGGCAAATTTCAAATTACAAGAAGAAGAAAGAATTGATAAATGAAAATATAGTAGAAGCACAGCATCAACTAAAAAATAATTACACCAGTAAAGTAAAGATACATACATTTTTTTACTTAAGTAAAGTACTGTTTTGTTACTCAACACCTCTGCCACAGTTGAAGTGAAATATAAAACATTTTGGTTTGTTCAAACAACCAGATAGTCAACAGATTTCTACAATGAGAAGAAGCAGCAGCAGACACCTGCATATAACCTCAGCTCATGCTGAGCCTTTAACAGAGGTCCTGTTTCCTAATACTTACTAGAAACAAACTAATGCAGCTGTAATTTCCTACGAAGGTTCCCGGAGTGGATTCCATGATAATTAAAGAGAAAATGGACACAGTTCAATGAAAGCACTTTCAGTTAATTGATTCTGATTAATTGCTACTGTAACCTACGGAGTCTTCTAGACATTGTGCAGCAGGTCGGCCGAACATAAAGCATACAGTTATCTGTAGCCCGTACAGTTAGGAAAGCATAGAAATCCACAACTATGGAAAGTAAAGTACCCAATCTAAATTCACATTTACTTAAACTGGCATTTGTTTTAACACCCTGACTCATAATCTTCTTTTAAGTTGATTTGTTGAAGTGATTTAGCAGTTCCATAGCACCATGATCATTCATATAAAGTCATGTTTCCTGTCCCCTGGTGAATGTGTTTGCAGGAATTTCTGATTCTGTTTCTGCTCCCCACCAGCTGAGGGAACTTTCAGCTCTAAATGCTCCGCTGTGTTCAGCAGCTCGTCCGCAGCTAAGTGTGTGTTTATGTGGTGCTGAGCAGGTAGCGTTCGCTGGCTTTTTTTTTTTTTACAACTTTCTCTATGAAAACAGCTGCCCGCTGCAGCCCAAGACAACGTTACGAGAGCGCTGACGGTGAACCAGTAAACTTGTAGCCAGACACACGGACAATGAGCTGAAATTCACTTTAAAGTCCCATAAAGGCGAGAGGAGCCGGAGAGTCACTGATCAGAGAAGAATAATATGAAAACAAATCAATGAAAAAAATGACATTTTTGTTTAGTCAGTCAGTCATTTTCTATACCTGCTTATTCCTCATTAGGGTCGCAGGGGTCTGCTGGAGCCTATCCCAGCGCGTTACGGCGAGAGGCAGGGATACACCCCAGATGGTCGCCAGCCAATCGTGGGGCACACACACCATTTGCTCACACACTCACACCTACGGGCAATTTAGAGTTGCCAATTAACCTGAGCATGTTTTTGGACTGTGGGAGGAAGCCGGAGTACCCGGTGAAAACCCACGCAGACACGGGGAGAACATGCAAACTCCACACAGAAAGGTCCCAGACCCAGGACCAAGGAGGTCTTGAACCTGCGACCTTCTTGCTGTGAGGCAACAGCGCTACCCACTGCTCCACCATGTCGCCCTACATTTTTGTTTACTGAAATAAAAATAAAAAGGGTTCTGACTGATAAAAATCTTGGAATTCTGATCTTTTACATATTGACCTAAAAAGCATTTTGTTATCTTTGATTATCAGATTGTTTTTCTGTCCTAAGGAATAAGGTTTTAGTCTAGTTTTTATAACACCATAGTTTTTTTTCTGACCTTTATAAATCTCACCCTGACTAATAACTCATAGTATAAATAACTAATTAGACAACTAACTAAAACTGGCAAAATCACTTTAAATACTTATTAAAACTAAACAGAAACTATTGATGAAAATTTAAAATGAAAGTGAGAACTAATATTAAAAAAAATATATCCTAAACTATTACCTAATTATTATAAAATCAACAACAGCAGCTAAAATTGATTTTTGCCTGTTTTCCAATCAATACGATTTGAACTGATCTTTTAGAGAAATGATGATTTCCTGATGCTTTTGTTGGTGCTTTTATTACATTATTTACACATGTCTTGTAAATAGGAAGAATGTAGAGCAAGTAGAGAAGTATTTTTACATTGTGATCTAATGTTACTTTGTACTTTTAGTACAGGATCATGGCCCCGCTGCGTCTGGGACGGTCACCCCCCGCGGCGTTGCCGCACCAATCCGTCCTCGACTAATTCCCTCACATTCATTGGCCGCGATCACTGTGACCTGCTGGCCTGCTGTCCTGTCACACCTCTGTTCCCTCCGTAATCGGCCTGTTAATAACGGAGGTTATCGCTGCGGTCATCTCGTCAACGGCGGATTTTCAGGAGCGAACGAGCCGGGGAGAAAGAATAAAAAAGACTTTCAACGCTTTGTGAGCAGGAACATCTGCTCTGCCTTGTAAAATACTTACAGCAGTGGGGAGGGAGGGGCAGCAGGTGGCGGTGGTTTGGGGGGGCAGGGGACGGGTTGCTGTGCAGTGGCCTGCGAGTGACTTGTGCTAACAACCTTAAGGTGGCTAAGGTGGCTGATCCTCCAATGCTAGGCTCATTATTGTTGGATTTGGAGCTGATTTCCCCTGTCTGGCTAAAGGGGGGAAGTTTGGAGGGGGTGGGGGCTTGCAGGGGGGAGACCAGGGAAGTTTTGGGGGTCGGGGGTCTAGGACTGTTGGTTTTACAGCTTTTTAAAAGTATACTGTAATCTGAAGTTAAGCACCAACAGGGTAACCGTTTAATGGGATTATCTATGCCTATGGATTCAAAATGATCAAAGGAATTTATTTGAATGCATGAACTTTTTACTGCATTTAAAAAAACATGTATTGTTAATGTATGAATTAGAGTGCTGTTAAATCCTGCGTTAACTTAACTTGACCGATGCAATTCAACCATTCAACATCTTTTATTGCTATTTGAAGATTATATGTGTTCATGCAACGCTAACCCTAATGTAATCTAATAAAGAACAGCTCTTCATTCTAGAATATAAATACAAACCACAACGGGCATGAGGGGCATCCCTGTCTTGTAACGAACTTTGTATTTTTACTTTAAACTTTTATATTGTGTTTTAACAATGTTATTACCAAACATTAATAAAACCACCTACAAAACAACATATGCTAAAACATACATGAAATACAAAAAGAGAACTAACTACCTACCTTTACTTTATTTTAGAATGGAAAATTAATAACTTGAAAAAGGAAAAATACCTTTATTTACATTTTGTCTTTGTGAACTTGCCTAACAACAAAATAGTGTTTTTAATTTATATGCATGTTTATATATATTGTTTTAATTTAACCTCCTCTGTTACTGTTTTTGAGATCTATAAGATATAATTTATTCCTGTTAAAGGGCTTTGTAGAGAGTTTTCCTTGTACGGTGTGAGGGTCTTTTTGCTTTTGGGCTCTAGAAATGAAATTGACTTGACTTGAAAATGGACAGAACAGGACAATTTTCTGGAAATGTGTGAATTTATTTGAGAAAGAAGCAGCAGTGACTTGGTTTTAATGTTTTTGTTTTAAATGTTTTTTGTAGTTCCAAAGTGTTTGACAGCTGGACTTCGGTGCTGTTTCCTGTAACAGAAGCATCTGCTGCAGCGAAGTCTTCAGCAATAAAGTGAGCGCCACACTTTTAAATATCAGCAGAAAATTGCAGCCGAGGCAGCGGGTTTTCAGAGCGATTGGACTGAAGCGAAGTTGCTGTTTGGAGGCAGCAGGTGGAGAAAACAGGCCCAAAACATTCAACCACCACCAGTAGGGAGAGAAAGTGGGAAGAGAAAGAAAGCCACAGCTGGTTGTTCAACACATGGCTACTGCTTGTTGTCCCTTTCCAGCCCAAACACCAACATCTGTGATGGTGTGGGTGGGTGGAGGGTTTGACTCAAACCACACCACAATCCCTCAGTCGGGAGCCTCACTCATGAAACGACGCTGCTGGTTTGTGTTAGGTTTGCCACCACGGCTCCCAACTATTGGAAAACTTATTTGAACCTGAATTCATTTAAAACACCTAATGGAGTTGATTGATTCAAATGCAATCACTAAATAAAAAGACATTTTACGTGGCAGTGACAACGGTGCGATTTATGATCCAGATTATGATCAGTTAGGAATCTGACAATGCTGAACTTTTAATTGAACTTTCTTGATTAATCAATTAATTCTTAGATCCAGGAAATGTCAGAAAGTTGTGAAAAATGACGATCACTCTTTCCCAAGTGAGTTTACTGTCATAGAAGACTAACAAAATTATTCACATTTAAGAGGCTGGACTCAGAGATTTTGACAGTGTTTTTAAAAAAATGACACAAAACGACAAATTAATTATCAAAAATAGTGACAGATTAATTCACAGTTACCAACTATTTGATTAATACCAAGTTAATATAGTAATTATTTTTACCTCTTACATTTGTCTACAAAATGTCACACTTCACTGAAAAATGGTCATCCCAACTTTCCTCAAATTACCAATCAGTCCTACACACAAAGATATCCATACAAAACATTTTTGTGTGATAAATGACGTAAATTATTTAGGATCTACCCTGATTAAACTGGAGAAAGTCCTCCATACAAAAACAACACAATGTCCTCAAACTGCATTACATTATCTACTGTACTAATTAATATGGAAAATCAAGGAACGTTATTATGTAATAAATACAAATATAAGTAAACACTCTTCTTTTAAATATGACCTCAATGAAAGGTTCCCTAACATTTAGGAAGTAGCCATTCCAACTTCTTTCACAATGCAAAAAATGTAAGTTTTACTACTACAGGTCAATCAACACAATATCCCGACTTGAGGAGAATAAGTAGTTTGGAAACATGGGAAATAAATCTTGTAATATATCTTGTTCACGTTCAAAAGCTTTTTATTGGGAGCTGAATATTCATCAGTCTCCCAAGCAAGCAGTCTGTCAATCCATAATAATAGATGTGCTTTTGTATAGATCCGAGGGGGAGGGGTTATTAATATTTAAACAACCTGGAAAACTTGAAATGTAGTGCATACATTTTTGCATTGGGAATTCTTGATACAAATGTGTTGTTTATTTTTCTTTCCTTACAGATTTCTCTAGGTTTAGATTGTTAGAAACATTTGGGATCATCAAAGCACATTACTCTAAATAATTAACAAAGGATTAGTCATTTACAGATTGAAGTTACATATTGTGCCATTAACTCAGAATGTCAGAACTGTTGTATGTTACTTTTTATGACCTTTTAGACTTTTAACATCTTGGGCCCATGTTGGAAATAAATGTTTTCATTTTAACATATTGTCCTTGATAGTTTTTCTATGTCTCCGTTAATAAATCACATCATTTAATTTGGAGGATTTTCTGTCTTGAGTCTCAAGTCGGTTTTGGGTTACCAAGTGGACTTGTGAAGACTTGGTTTGTGCTGCTTGTGGAACAGATACAATGAAAGCGGAGCGTTGTCGCATTGGCTTGCTCGATGCACGTAAAAGTGTAGTGAAGGAAAGAAAGAAAGAAAGAAGGCGTGGTGGAGCAGGACGGAGAGGAGGAGGTGGTGATGTGGCTGAGTAGATGTGCAGGACACGTACAGCCCCAGCACAGTAAAATTCATGATCATAAAGTGCAGGCCCTTGAATAAGTCAATGGAATAATCTGCTGCATCATGAGATAAGAGGCTGGATGAAAGTGGGAGAGTGAGCCGCGAGCCGGGGTGAGCCCGGCTCCTCATTAAGATTCTCGCGGTGCAGTGACTCAGCCCATTTTGGTAATGGAGAGCCCCGGCCACCTAAAGATGGAAATGGCCATTTTTCAACCCCTCCCCCCATCGCGCACACATGCACATTTTATATATAAATTATCCCAAGCACTTACAAGTGGGGAAGGCTGCCGGGGGAACGCTGCAAGGTCATTCTCAAATCTTTTGGACGGCCAGGATTGGGAGATCAGGGAGAGGACGGCGGGCGAGTGAAGCTCGCAGAAAAAAGCTTTTCCCTTCAGGCTGCAATCGCACATTTCATCTACGCAGTTAAACACCGACTCACACACAAACACACACACTGTGGAGTGTCTTTAGTTGAATTAGTGAATCAACAAAAAAACATGTTATAAGAAACAACCTTATTATTAAATAATTTGGAAGTTTCTTGCCCTTTTGTTTTCAGCTCTGGGATATGCACTTTCAAGAAAGGAAAATATGAAGAAAGATTTATTTTCTTATTGCATTTTCTCCTCTATTCTCCTCTTTCTCCACTATATTATATTTTTTTCCCCTTTTTCATATGCTGCATCCCTGAAACATATTTGACTAATTTTCATCAACTGCAGCTACAAATTGACACCCTTTTTGCCCCCCCCCCCTTTTTTTAAACGGATAGCTCCTTTTCGTATCCTATGTATGTCTTTTTGTCTCTCCTATGTCTTGTTTTGTCCAGAATGCAATGATATTCAGTTTACTGTCCTCAGAGGACTGAAATCTATAAACATTCACATTTGAGAAAGCAGATTTAGTAATGGTGAATTATTGGTAAAAAAAAATATCATTTAATAATTATTAGTAAAAGTAGTATTTGATAATCAAAATAGCTGGTGATACATTTTGAGAGAACAAAATGCTTTTATTTCCATGGCAACAAAGGACTGAAGTCATGGATGGAAACTTAAGTAGGAACGTATTGCTTTATCTTTAACCACATTTGTAGATCACATGCGTACAGACCAATGAACAGTGTGATTACTGCAGTGTGCCCAGTGGTTGTAGTGACACCACGCTGTTACACCATGAACACCATGAAAAGACGCCACAGTAGCCAGAAATCCTTTTATAGGTTGCCAAGAAATCTACACAAGAAATCCACAGTGTGGATGATGCAAAAAAAACCAAATACCACTAAAACATTTTTTCTTAACTAAAACTGTCCTAATATATGATTCTTAACTTAACTTAATCATGTTGTCTGATGTTCATTAAAACAAATAGAATGTTTGAAAGCAAATTTTAATTTGATTCTTCAGGCATTTGATTAGAAATGATTATGTGGGAGGCGGACTGTGCGTCGTTATGGTAAATTAAACGCAATGATTGTTGAATGAATATCCACAGCTTCATCCAGACCGCATGTTCCTGCCAAATCCTTCACTCCTCCATCACAACTGTAGCATGGAGAGTTAGGATCCAGCTGGAGCATTCAGACGGTGTCATCTGAGAACAGCAGAGTGAGGACATGAACAGGTTGACCGGAATCAGATCAGAAACTCTGAGCAGGATCAGGTCAAGTCCAATTCTAAGCTCCCGAGGGGGGATTTAACTAGAACTCTACGCCACCTGGACGAAGTTCATACACACCCCCAACCCCCCGCCAGCCCACGCATCACCCTTCTACTCGTCAATGAGAGGAGGAATCACCGGTCAGAATAGGAAAAGCTGCTCAAACTGGCGCTGGAAACTAAAAAAAGCAACAGACTCATAATGGACAGCAGACAGGCGTCACCTCGCCTAAGGACTTGCTGAATTAAAGGCTGCAGATGGCGTGCCGGACACACACCTGACCTGATCTGACTTCAGCTGATCGGTAAACGTGTATGACTAGAAGGGAAATGGTCAAAATACAGGGCACTGCTAATAAGCCATAAAATATACCTTCAGATTGACTGTTTTATTAACATTAACTTCACTGTTTCTACAACAGCAATTTCTCATTAAAACATTTTAACTCAACAACATAGAACCCAAACTATAATGTTTTCTAAAACCTTAAAAAAAATGTTAAAGTCACTTCATAAAACACATTCACGTTCCAACAGTAAATGTTTTTGCTCATTTCACCCATGGGATGTGTCCCTTGTCACTGTTCTGTGGTGATGTGTGGTGAGCAGCAAACAGCTGAGCACAGATATCTCTACATGCTTCATGTCACAGAGGATTTAATACTGTATGTTGGATTCTGATTCTCAATCTAACAATGTCGTTGGTTGTTTTTTCAACTGCAGCTGCAAATAGCAAAGGGTGGAGAGGAGGACTTTGCTTCATACCTAACTGTATATTTGTATTAAACTCCCACATGGTCCACACATGCTAGTTACCCATCACTACGTCTCATAACTTCCCATGTTGCCACAGCTTAGTGCTGTGGTTTCTCACAATGGAAGGCAGAGGCAAACATGAGGAAAGGTGTGAACCAAAAGGGGTAGTTCAGGTAAGGTAACTTACTCACAGTGCACGACAACAGTTTTGTCCAGAGTTTAGTGCATTTTGTCTGCTTCATTCAGAGGGAAATAAATAGCTTTCACTTTATTACATGCCTTTCTCTATTACAAAAACGTTATTGGATAGATGTCATTGTTTAACAGCTCTATATAATAGATTTAGATAATATTATTGTTGATTATCATGGGTCTGATAATAGTAATATCAACTTCTTGTGAAGTTTATCTTCCGGACTGCTGACAGCTCAGAGATACAGTGCACACAACCTACAGTACATCGTATAATCATCTAACTCATCTGAATGCAGTAAAGACACAACCTGTTTAGGAACAGACTGTGGATGTGAACCTTTCAGCTGTTTTAATTTGAGTCACACGGCTGAGGAAACTCCCTTGGCACCTCCTGCGAAGGAGGTGAAGCGAGGAGAGCGGCGCCTCTTCCGTGTTTCCTCTGCTGCGAGGCGGCCCTGTGCGCTCAGGTTAATGGCTTTAAATCAGACAGGATTGCTGGATTACTCGTGGATTTCCTTCCTAATCGTGTCGGAATGTTCCCCCTCAGCCTGCCGCGTTTCCTCACCGAACCGCGATACGAGGAAGGAGGGCCCTCCTGCTGCCTCGGGTCGTACGAATAAAAACGAAACAAAGAGGTGTCTCTCCGCACCTTCACACCTCCGTCAGCGTCCCAACATGACTTCAGCTGGATCTGCTGATGTCAGAAAACAGAGTTCGTTTATGTCGACGGATGTTAGCTGAACCCCAGAGGAGAAGCCAAAGTCACCGTGTTTGGCTTCTCTTCTGTTGTCACTCTGTGTACTGCTGCCGAGTGCATGTAACATCCTGCAATGAGAGCAAGTCATGGTCACTGACACTATTTAGAGTTTAAGCTGAATTAATCCTAACCAAAATGATGCACCACAACAAGGATCCAGGAAACTAAAACTCCATTGAGATTTAGGGAAGATGATGGTCATGGTTAACAGAAAATTGTAGGAGGCAGAATTTACAGCCAACATCCTCTCTGACACAGTAAGCAACACTTTAGTCTTAGCTCATCACCACTAGTGGTAGGAACAATGTAAGATATGCTGAATTTCAAGTGTTTTTTAAAATAGGTTCTGCCATATTTCAATGATGATAAAAGTCTCTAGCCAACAGTGCAGGGAGAAGAGGAAAAGTCATAAAACAAACAATGTTTGGAACCTTTTGACTCCAGCTGCTATGAACTTGAATAGACAAGATCTTTAAAATTGCCGCGATAACGTGCAAGCAAACAGAACAGGGAACTAGCCTGGGTTTACCCATCCTTCACTGCACATGAATTCACTTCACTGTGAAATTCAGCCCGGGCACCAAGGACCTAATTTTCCTCTCATCTAGCGAGCCAATCACGAAAATTCTGTGACTTTGTTCATTACTATGGATCCAACATGGTAGCAGACGGTAGTTCACCTTTTGATGCAGCCTTAGAAAGTGTAATAATAGTAATTTAGACTGTACTTATATTAAAAAGTGAGCAACTTCTACCACCAAACTATTTAATAGTCCTCGGGTTTCAGGGTATGTCTTCGGGTGTGTGGGTGACATGATTTCCTACAAATGCATTTGACAGACATTCATAGCGGCTAATAATTGGCCCTGAGATTTAATGAACCACACCTCCAATAAACACAAATGAAGTGATGGTTCCTAAATTGAATATCAATTCAATATCAATATCATTAATATAAGATTTGGTGTTAGCCAGGCTAATTCAGAACAGCAACATCAATGAATATACATCTTAATTATAATTACTCTCCTCATAGCTCTGACTTGCTCTCTCCCATCTCCTAAGACACATGTTGGTCCTTAAGTAAGGTTTTAACCAGACTGCAAATGTGCTGCAAAACCAAAACTAGGAGCCGACAGAGGCTGAAAAGCTCCAGAAATCCACAAAGTAGAATCAACGCTTACAGTCTGTTGATTCATTGTCAGACAGCTTAGCGGAGCTCTGGGTCCCTGTGGTGGAAACAGCTTTTCAGAGTGTACTGTAAATGGGGACCAACGCTGTCGGGATCAGAGGTTCAGTTCCTTGAAAATCTGCACAAGCGCGAACACGCGTCCACAGAGCCGCGGCTCAGCCGAGGTCAGTCAGTGTTGGGTCAGCCAGCGGGAGCCAGATTAGCAGGTTAACCAGCTCGCGTTGGGTTTAGCTCACTTTTAACCAGGATAAAGCAACATGGTCCATAGCAGGTTAACTTCAGAGCAGCGGATCGCAACCTGCCAACAACCAATCAGATCATTCTAACACAACGCCAACATAGACAAAAGTTAGAGATATAGTTCACTACATATGTAGTTGTGGATGTGTGTTGCTCTACATTGCTCACTTTCAAAATTCTAGATAACTACTTATGGAGATAATATGTGTTTCTGTATCTTCTTATTTGTATACTATTTATTTTGTATGATATGTTATATGGATTTATTCTATTTTTTTTCTTTCTTTATTTCTTATTATTATTATTGTTGAGTTTTATGTTATTTTAATAATACATTCTATTTGTTATATTGTTTTATGCATATAATAATTGCAATTTTTGATATTTGGTAAATGTATAATTTTAGGTTTTCTTTTGTCAACCTTTTGGTATGTAATCACTTTTCAATCATTTTTTTTTAATTGTGGTTATTAGTCTGAGAAAGAACCTGTTAACAGTGGCAAAGCTGCTGCAGCAGAGCGGTCGCTCGGTTCATCGCTGTTGTCAGTCACCTTAGCTGACCTCGTTCACAGATCACTGTCACAACACACGCACGCGCGCACACGCGCACACACACACACACACACACACACACACACACACACACACACACACACTCGTAACAGTGACACACACGCTCAGATGCTCTTTCACTTACCCGCTGCTTGATCTGAGCCGATAACCAGAAAACAGCTCCATGTGATCCCACAAGCCCCTGTGTGTTTGTGCGTTTGTGTGTGTGTGTGTGAGATGATGTGTTTGTTTGTGTTTGAATATATTTATATGTACATGTGTGTGTGTGTTGTCTGTGACTATATTATGTTTGTGTGATTGTTAGCATGTGTGTGCGTGTGTGTGTGTGTGTGTGTGTGTGTGTGTTCCATCCATGACTATGTGGGACACTAGTAGTTACATCTAGCTACCTAGTGAGATAACAAACAACTCTTTCCCAAACATATTGATCTGCAAATAGAGGACAAACTGGCTGGCAGCCCCCCCCCTCTCTGCCATCACCCGTCCCCCTCCCTCCCTCCCTCCCTCCCTCGCTCTCTCTTCCTTTTTTCAACTTCCTGTATGTGAGCGCCGCAGAGCGCCTCGTGTGTTCACAAGGATGTTATCGATCTGGCGAAGCGAGGCCTCGCTCGCTGCACGACAGGCGGCCTGGGACATGTTGCATCCCACTTTGGACTCAGCCAATCCTCACCCTATCACACACACACACACGTGCGTGCACACACACACACAGGCGGGGCTGTTAGCTCCATTTGCCATGCATCCTGGCAGAGCCTTGTTGGCGCTTTAATATCTATCTTAAGAGTTGACAATCTTTCGGGGCAATTAAAGCAATCGATACGGTCCTGGGAGAGAGGAGAGAGAAGCCTCTTATCCCCAGTAATAGCTCTCACTAAATAATGAATACAGCCCAGACCACCAACGTACACACACACACACACAGACCTTGGTATCAGACACTGCAGGTTTTTCAGATGAACGCTGACACCTTGCCCTCCGTTTAAGACAGCGTGCTCTCATGCTAATGACTCATATCTTACATACAGAACACTAAGAGGGGTAACATTTTAGCCTCCATTACAACCTGTAGCAAACTCTCTTGAGCGAATCATCAGCACATAAAGTCAAAAGTACAAACTGGCGGATATAAAAACTGAAGGAGAGATGTCGCCTGCAACTCCCATGATGCATTTTTAGTGCAAAACAACCTCAGAGCTTCAGCTTTGTTCATCTGAAGCCAAAGACTCATCTGCAACTATTTTGATAATAGATGTTCAGATTCTTTGATTCCAGCTTCTCAAATGTGGACACTCTCTGGTTTCTTTAATCTTCTATATATTGAACTTTGCATCTTTGGGACGTTATCCTGGGCTTTTGGGAAACACAGATCAACATTACTCAATCGATGAATCAATGGTGAAAATAATTGTTGGTCAGACATCCTCTGTCAGTCCGATAAAACTGATCCGATATTTGATTAAAACACACAAACACACACACACAGTTAAATTCTGAAAGTCCTTGTTTTGTAAACCACAAGTTCATTTGTTCTGCCCGTAGACCTCACAGGTTCGATCCCCACAGCCAGCTGTGCAAGTGTATGAGTGTGTGTGTGTGTGTGTATGTGTTCTCTGGCTCAGGACAATCAGTCAATAGTGTCTCATTAACCTGCACTGCCCTCCTCCTGGTAATAAGGCTGCTGATGTGCTCGCTGCAATCAAATCAAATCCAACACACGGCTTGTTGTGTGTGTGTGTGTGTGTGTGTGTGTGTGTGTTTGTGTTGGCCCCCGCTGGCTGCTGCGTGTGATTGGATGATGACAGCAGACATGGGTTCATTTCCAGCAGTGGAAGTGACGATTGGCTGGAAGTCAGGAAGTTGAGATGGAAGGAAATACACACCACTGACTCTGCACTACCACACACACACACACACACACAGACACACACACTGACACGTTTACTATATCTTGAGGTTGGTTTGGCTTTCTGGCTCAGTCCATAACAATAAATGTAAATATAGAAAGTTTATTTGCGTGTGTCCTAACCAGTGACACAGAGTCAGTTTGAGACGATATCCTTAAAGGATTATTCCTAGTTTCCCATGAAAGAAGTCGTCGTGACAGTTGCCCCCGTTCTCTGTCCAGCAAATGCATTTTGTCATTTTTTTTTTTTGCAACCAGGAAATTTTCGTGGTACATTTCTGATCTTATCTCAGACAGGAACACAATATGTCACAGTTCAAAACACGCTGACATACAAGCTGGCCTGGTTGTAGATTTCTACACACGACTTTACTGTCACTCATGTTGACAATGATTCAAGTGAAATCATGTTGTTATCGATCAAGTGATATTATAGCTGATAAATATACAATAATGTATTCAATAGACTTTTTAATTACAAACACCAAATGAAATGAAATTGACTGCTGTGAACTGGTCCTTTAACTTATGACCAGATCTGAGATTTAGGATATAATCCACAGTTCTTCACAGGGCTGCTTTTCATCACGTTAAAACAGTCAAAATAAAGTCAAATGCAGGCAGGAGCAGGGTTGTCCACATACTTTTGGCCGCGCAGTGCATCTGTATTCATCTTACGGCTGCTGAGTCTCTCTCTCTCAGCTGTTTCCTCCTCTGCGGGCCAACGTGGCCACCGGCCATGTTGATCCTCCCTCCCTCTCTCCTCTGAGCCAACTGGAGCTCGACTGGATGCTGGAGCAGCGGCGACCTTTTCCAACACTCGCCTTTGTTGTCGTTCCGCGGGCCAAGGCTGCCCGCTGGACCGAGCGAGGGAGCGAGGGAGGCTATGAGCAACAGATTTACCCCTCGCTCTGGCCTCAAACACGTGCACACACACACACACACACACACACACACACTCACACACAGCTCTCCTCAAAACAAAACCAAAAACTAAACTTGGAGGAAAAACCAAAGCATTGCGGGGTGTTTGTCCTTCCTGATTACAATCCCTGTTTAACCCTGAGAAGTCATGTGACACAGGTTTTAACCATAACACACACACACACACACACAGACACACACACACACACACACACACACAGACACACACACACACAGACACACAGACACACACAAAGCCCCCCTGACAGTCGACCATGACCTGTCTCAGTGTGTTTAAGTAGTAAAATGAAAATCACTTCTTCTTCTTCCTGTGAGGCTGATTCCTCCTTCAGCAGCCAGACACCTGCCGGCCTTTTATTTTGAAAAACGTAAAATTCTTACGTTGGCATGCATAAGATGAGGCTTTCACTTTGCTGGCTTTTAGTTTTTGTTCTTCCCCCACATACAGTGTTTTGCTGCATGTGGGCTGATGAGGATGAATCTCCTGCTAAAATAGTTCATAACAAATGCACTATTTTGACCTTTTTGCTTACAATGTCCAGCTGTTTTAAGAAATAAATGAGATTTTTTAACCTCAAATCTATGTGTGTGAACGTCTCATTGTATATAGATCATTTAACATACAGGATATTTACATATCAGTACCATACACAAACGGTGTATTTCGGCAGCAGTGAAGTTTGGTCGGTGAGTCCAAGGTTTACACTAATCAGTTGAGGTCTACTGTATGTGTGTGTGTGTGTGTGTGTGTGTGTGTATGTGTTCGTGGTGATGATTGGGGGGTTGGACAGATTGGGGTCGGGGGGTGTTACTCAGCTGCAGAGCATTATGGGCTGAGAGCTTATCAACAAGCTGCTGCTATTTTTAACCTCACAAACTAAAATTACACACACACACAGACACACACACGATCAGTCAACAGCTAGTTAGACAGCATTTTTTTGCGTTGAAGGTGAAACGCTACAGGTGAACAGACAACATATATGTTATATCACCATAAAAATTCTCCAGTTGACTTCTTTCTATTAAGACATTTTTTTTGGTTTTCTGAAATTGTGTATTTAAAAATGCAAATGAGACATTATCTAAGTAAGCATGCATTAATTTGTATATTTACGCAAGAGAAATGTGAACAGGGGATGATGAAGCAGGTTCAACATTCCTGTTTCAGTTTGTTGTCAAAGGTTTTTACAGAGGGAGTTTGGGGTATTTTATCAGTCCAGCAATCAGACAATACTGTCAACACTGGAAAAAAATCAATTTTCTTCATGTTTTTATGAATAAAATGTTGTATATATCAGGCCATAAATGATATATGAACAAACTTCTCTGTAAAAACCTTCAGAATATAGTTAGAAATAAAAGTGAAAAGTTTGGTGCTGCTGATGTGGCCCAGGGCCCAGGATAAGAAAAAAAAAGTTGTTTTGAGAAAAAGTTGTCGGAAGGTTGAAACTGGACTGGATGCAAAAGTTTTAATCTGGAACGAAGCTTCATTAATCCTCCTAAAGTAAATAAGGCTTCATCATAAAACGTAGCCAGATCGTGGGAGGCTAAAGGTGGAGCGGAGGCGTCTGGTGGCTGGAGGAGGGTCGCTCCCGGCAGACGGACATTTATCTGGACACGAAACAGACGCGGCCTCTCGAATTCCTCCCAGTCTGCTGTTTACTCTGCAAGATAGGAGAAACTTTACTCCATCCATCGCCCCATCTCCTCCTTCTGCTTTGTTTCCCCGCACCCAAACTCGCCCGGTTATCTCCCTCCAGTCTAGAATTAAGTGGAAATTCTGACTTTGCTGCTTTTTTTTTTTTTTATAGTGAAACGCTGACGAAAGAAAAGCAGGAACCAAAGCTTGTAAACAAAAGTCACTTATCTCACAAAAACTGCTGATTCCTAAAGTGTTTTTTTTTTTTTACCATTGGTGCCTTAACAACAAACCTGAAGCAGATTTATAATCTGTATATTGGAATGCAACAATATTTAACTTTGTTGATTATTTCACCAAAGCAGCTCAATTGATCCAGAATTAATCCTGAATCCAGTTGAGTGAATTCACTCAAATTCTAAAATTGTTCCTCAAAATTCAAGCTCACGCTTCAATCATCCAGACTTGTTGATGCATACTTACCATCTCTGTGATGGCTAGTCTGGAAATTTTTGAAATTTTTCAATGAGACTGACTTTTTCAGGTCTCATTTGTGCACAAGTAGTTTTAAAGCCTTAGGTCAGATGGACTAAATCCTAAATGTTCCACACCAGGCAAATAGACTCTTTTGTCTTTTTTTACTCTCTGGAGGCAGTCTGAAGTTTTTATAAAAACTGTCCCAAACTCTCAGAACAGGGTATTTCTCACAGCCTGGATTTGTTCTTCCTTGACTTTGGGATGTCATGAGGTAGCTCCCTCCACCTGTAGATGCCCCCCTCCCTTGCACCCACTTATTCGAGTGATTAAATATTTATGAGATCTGTTTTTTCCATTGAGGTGCTAGACAGAACTCCGTAACACAATACTTAATGTTTTTCATACTCCTAATTGCAAATATGTCCTAAAAAACAGAAAAGTGCAGATATGGGACATTTAAAGTAAATCCAAGTCCCTCAAGGAGTTACATCTTTATAGGGAAACTCTAAATGTTGATTGTTACACAACACAACAGTTTATTCTTTCAAATCTACTGACTGATATTAATCTCATTATTGAGATGCTTTAACGATCTAAAGCCTTTAACTTTTCTAATATTAAAACTTTTGAAGGTAAATAAAGTAAACACCTGTATTTAATTAAGTTTATTGCCAAAAACTTAATTTTCAAAGACAGAAACATACTGTAATCTAATGGCACATTGTTTAAATAATTACCTAGCTCTCATCCTGCCAATTTTAACTTAGATTTCAACACTGAATCGTTATTTTTACGGAACTCACTACAAAATTACTCTTTACATAAATTGCATTTGATAAGTCTGTGAATGAGCAACAAGCCAGGGACAGATGTGTTTGTATTTTATGGTCTGGACAAAAAAAATCGAACTGAAATATTATTTCAGGGCAAAGTCTCATCAAGTCTCATAAACTTTTGTTCTTGCTTCTTAAGAACAGATGTTTGTTGAAGCGCTTCATGCACAAAGCTCTTCGTTGTCATCTTCACTCCGTTAAAGTTGGACTCCTTCTAGTCTGCTTTCCAGATGTTGAAGCTCGTTGTCCTACTGAACCGAAAGAGGAAGTACTGCGGTGTTCCGAACACGCGACAAACCCAAAACACGTGAGAAAACCGGGGGACACGCTGGGGTTTTATTTCACATACAGTGGTGATCTGCGGTGCGTGGAAGTACAGTACGTGTGTTTCTTTTTCCACCACTCCTCTTTCTTCCAGAGGAAGCAGACAGGCCTCACAGGGAGGAGAGGGGGAGGTGTTGGAGGAGGAGGGGGCCGCTGCGGGCGGTGGGATCAGGGGGGGGGTTTGTAATGTTGAAGCAGTGGTGGGTTGATCTCCTGTGATCTCCTTCCTGTGTGGCTGTCAGGGCCTGTGGCGGAGGCTTACATCTTCCCCCGGCTTTGCCCTCCTGCTCCCCCAAAAAATACCCTCCGTCCTCCCCCCCCTGCCCCCACCCTGCATCCCACCCCCACACAGGACTTCATGTACCTCCCCTTTGACCCCCCCCCCCACCCTGCCTCGCTATTGCCCCTGAGGACGACTGCTGCTGCTCCACTTAGACTGAAGGAATGAAGAGAGAGGAACAGGACGGAGAGAGGAGAGAACAGAAGCCCATGGCTACAGAGACAATCAGACAGACAGACAGACAGACAGACAGACAGACAGACAGAGAGTCAGACAGGCAGACAGATAGACAGTCAGACAGACAGTCAGACAGCCAGTCAGTCAGACAGACAGTCAGTCAGTCAGACAGACAGTCAGTCAGACAGACAGACGGATAGACTGAAGTTGCAGATATGATCCAGCTGTACAGACGCTTCGCAATGGGATGATCGTTTTCCACATCGCCTCAACAAAGGCAGTATTGTGTTTCTCGGTTACTTTCTACTACCCTCTCCTCCCTCGCCTCACTCTGTCTCTCGTCCTACAAGTATGTGAGATAGGCAGTGGGGGAGATTAAGCCTAAAATGCTGCTAATGCTTATTTAGCTGCTGGATTTGAGGCTGACAAAGTCAGATCGCAAGCGATAATGACAAAGGAAAGAGGTTGTTGGTGCGAATCAGTAGAGGTGCAGAGGTTGATAAAGATGATGAAACTACAGCCAGGAGGTTGTAGTACACTCGCTGAGGTATTTCATGTGTGGGACAGTCCTACCAGACGAGGCACTGATGGGACAGAAAGTTGTTTCCAAAAGGAGAGGAAAAAAAGGGGGGTAAAAAAAAAAATTCTTAAAAAGTGGAAAGAAATGGCTGATGTGATAGGAGAGATCCACCCAGTCCCCCATGGACAGACTGAGGAGATGGACACATTGTCCCTGTTAGAGTGGAAACAAGTTCTCAGTGGGACTAAAACTAATTATGGAAGAACAGATACTGAGGGGACTGAGAAAAAATTCTTAAAAGGACAGAACCAGAGTCCACAATGAAGTCCTGAAGTTACAAAATACAGAAACATTTTTAAGAGGGGTAAAGTTTTTAATCTCCTCATCGACTGTCAAAAAAAACACCAGTTTCCACTAGCATCAGCACCCATCGAGACGGTCGGACGACATGACGACCTGAGAGCTGAACATGTGAGCGGACACAAAACTACAAGGAAAAAAGACGAGGAGAGAAACGAGACGAGATGCAGGTTACAGGAGGTGAGGGTCACTTTAGGTGAGTGGTGTGACCGGCCGGTGGTATGTAGGTCACTCAGTCAGGCCTGCTGGCACACTGACCTCCCCACTCAAATCCCAGCATGCCTCATTCCAATATCAATACCAGCGTTTCCCCTCAGGGCCTGTGTGCGCGTGCGTGTGTGCGTGCACAGACAAACTGGGTGAGCTGAACCCAGAAATAAATATCAGATCTCAGAGTCTGAGATCATTTCTAACACTAAGAATATGTCCCACTTCAGAGTAACGTATCAGATGTCTTTACTGAACTCACTGTGACATACGCTGCGAGATAAAAATATTTTTCACCGATAAAACAAGGCAACAATGTCCGTGAAACAAAAGTCACGTTTTTTCGCGGGCGTTATTGTTTTGACAGCTTAGCCTATTGTGTTGCAGCCTGACTCCATGCAGTAGTTCTGACATCTTCAGTCTCAGATTTCATTATGTATAGTACATCAATTGTCTTGCAATATATTGTGCAGCATCGCAATATCATGAAAGTACCGTATTGTGATTCCGTCAAACAACCAGGCTGATGACTGTTTACGTTGAAATGAATGAATAACGCTAAATAATTTGACTACGAAAGCTTGATCTGTGTCTGTGATGAGAATAATAATTTAAAGCCGCAGACAGTGAATGAAGGCGAAGTTAACGGCCTTGAGACTCACCTATTTATTGGTTCTCACGCTGTGACCGTCACGCTGATTTATTTAGAATTTATGTTGTCATCACGCCGCGGGCCGAGCTCACATCACCACCTGTCCCACCTCAGCGCCGCCATTAACTTATTCACTCCTCACAGAGAATGAATGGAGGCAAACTGTTCTCCAAATTAATTACAGAGGGGGAGGAGGGAGGGGGACATGGGGGGGAGAGTTTAGGGACAGGAGAGGAAAAAAATACCAGAGAAAAAGAAAGTGGTTGTGGTGGCGGTGTTGGTGGTGGGGGGGGTCGTTCTTCGCTATTTGGCCCGCTGACTCGGGGCCCAATTGTGCTGCTGGGAAACGAAGGCACAAAAGAAACAGGAGGAGTCCACTTAATCCTGGTGGGGGGGCGGTCACTCCGGAGCAGGGAAACACCGGCCGCCCATTTATCTGTTGCGGCGTTTCATTAGGACGCCACTAACTGCCGCTGGGTCTTTTGTCTTACTAATCCTCGCAATCAAACATGCGTACAGGGGCCGGAGCAGGATAGGGTGGTGGTGGGGGTGGGGGTGGGGATGTTAATACTTTGAACGGTGGGGTTTTTATGGAGAAATCAAATGGCCGGCCACCTAGTGCAACCTTTTATCACACTGCAATACCGGGGACAAAAGAGCTGGGGGCTCCGAGGGGAAGGAGGGGGAATATTTGCTCAAGAGACACTTAAACAAGCGGCTGAAAAAACAGGGACTTTCCAGAGTTACTTTTTTTTTAAGACATGTTAAAGGGAGATAGAAGCCTGTTCGGTGACACAAAAGAGAAAGACGCTGAAAAGTAGGAAAAAGCGAAAAAAAAGGCTGCTTGAGTTTGAGGGTTTTAAGGGAAGATAGCAGCAACGGCAGCTTCTCTGGAAGTTTCGCTGGAAGCTTCGTGGTTGTTATCAAAGCAACTGGAGACAAAAAAAGCCATCTCTCCTGGAGTCTGTGGGAGAGCGAGGGCCGTGACTGCATAGGGAGAGAGAGAGCAAAGAGATCCCCAAAAGCACTTCCTGGTGCAGAGCAGAGGTTTGCTAGCCGCCGTGTCTCGCGGCTCAGCTCACATGAAGCACCGAGCCTCCTAAATGCATTGGTTGTGGGGGAGAATCGGACCGCGGCGATGCATGGAGGTCGCAGGAGCCACGCCTCTCGAGGATGGACGTTTTTGTTTTTTTTGTTTTTTTCACTTCTTACTCTTCTCTCTATACGTTTCAGCAGTTTATTTATTTATCCATGTTTGATTCTTATTTTTACCTTCTCCCTTTTCCCGTATTTTCCCAGCAGAGGGGGAAGGGGCCGTCTTTAATTGGCGTTTTGGACAGTTCGGACTGAACGCTAAAGCAGGAAGTAGCTTCTGGTGTGTGGAACCGCGATGGACCTGGACTCCTAAAAATATCCCTTCTCCTCCTCCTCCTTCTCCCCCCTCTGGATGCTCCCTCACTTCTTGGTCTCTCCCTCCAGCAGTGATTTGTTGCTTGGCCCAGCCTGGTGCTCCACAGACAGTCTCACACTGTTGGAGAACTGCAGAAACACACATGCAGCTGTACCAAACCTGACAAAATGCATACATATATATATATATATATATATATACCAGATCCCTCAATGTAGACTGAGGTCTGAAAACCATCTGTACATTTGTTCTTATTGGGGGTGTGGTTTATGAAAGCCCAGAGCTGTTTATTGGGCACTACAGATGTCTATGAAATGTGTCTATCTGTGACTTATAGCCAATAGTATCAAACATACCTGATGATGTACCCGATGACAATGAAATAGTTTTGCACTAAAGTTGCTCATTTTTTAAAATAGAATTGCAGTCTAAATTACTTTAGACACTTTAAATGCTTTCTAAAGCTCAATCGAAAGGTAAATTACTGTCTGCCCAAGAATTGGGCTCTTGGTGTCCAGACTGATTTGCAGAGCAAAGTGAATCCATGTGCAAGGGTGGTGGGATGGTATACAGCTATACTGCTGTAAATGGACCTTTTGTTTTCTTGCACATGATGCCAGAGACACTAATAGAGGACTATGACTATGCCTAAGACAACAATGTTGGGTAGGAATCACAATACGCCTGGTGGAGGTCTGCACTCTAGGAGACCTTTTATAGTTTATAGTTTTATTATCTGATTCTACAGCCTGAGTTTATTCCTGAGATGTTATATCGAGCATCAACCATGAAAGGTGCTTTGTGATTAAAGTGTATTCTTATTAAATAGACCTGAGAATAAACGTAGAGCAACAAAACTTGCCATGTGATGCTCCAATGAACAAGAAATTGAACTATCAGACGCTTTGGATAAAAAAGGCAAAATGGAAAATGTTCTAACAAATGGGAAACACGCAGGTATGAGACCTGAGGCAACGCCCTGGGACCAACCCCAACCAGATCAGACCCAGGTCAGTGTGAACCCCAGTGTGAGTCCTGATTACTGAGAACTGAACAGTATGGTGAACTCCTTGTGGCACCAGGCAGCTTTTCTGGAAACAGGGATCTGTTAGACAGTAAAACAGTGACTCTGTTGCATAGTTACACTCTAGTGACTGCTAGACAGTTACAGTACAGCGTCCCTGTGCTGCAGGACTACAGTATGTGTGCATCGCGTAGTGAGCCGTCGGTCACGTCTCGGCAGCGTTCTCAGCACTGCTGCTCCCCCGGGTTCAGACTGTGTACATTCTGCCGAGTCACAGCTCCTCGGGGGAACGGTGGGAAAGCTGCGCTCAGCTCAACAGCCAGCCAGCCGCTCATCCATCTAACTAACCAGCCAGCCGAGATTCTGCACAGGCTTCTGGGTAGACCCCCCCCCTCCCCTGACCACCCTCAGTCCCACAAGCGGGCATCTCTCTCTGCGGCGCTGCCTCTGGAGGAATCCAGTTTGGGGCCGTCCAGCTGTTGATTCACACCATGAGGCTCGGCCACGCTACCAGTGTGTGTGTGTGTGTGTGTGTGTGTGTGTGTGTGTGTGTGTGTTGACCACGGAGAGAAGGCGGAGGCTGCGGCGGCGCTGCAGCAGCAGCAGCAGCACCAGCTCCGCGCCTCCTTAATAATGGAAGCCGTGTATTAGCCCTGACAGTATCATTTATGGGCAAGCTGCACGCCACGACGGGCCAGCCGTGGGATGCTATCGTTTAAAAGCAATATGGAGTGGAATTATTTATGAGGGAACGGTGCGCACGCACACACAGACACACACACACACACTGATATAGACAAACACACACTCACACACACACACTCACACCACCTCCTTCCTCTCTGCAATGCTGCACTGTGAAGGGCAGCGATGGACCCGAGTTCACTATCGTGTGTGTGTGTGTGTGTGTGTGTGTGTGTGAGCGCTAACTTGCTACATACTGTATCATGCGTCTGCCTCTGGAATGTCAACAAGCATTCAGCCTCCACCTGCAGTCTCTCCCTCTCTCTCTTGCTCTGCACTGACCCGGTCAGTAGGGACTTCAACGCCGACACACAACAGCTCTGGACGCGCCGCGGCAGGGCGGGGCTTCAGCGGGCCCGCGAGAGAACATCATTACAGAGCAAGCCTGAGTCATTCGTTTTGTGTGTCGTCCACGGGGAGACGCTGGAAAGTACTGAAAATCCAGAGCAAAGCCATTCAAAACCCGATCAGCTTGTTTCTGAGTAGAAAACTCAAATGGTGGCTGAATCTGTTTAGCAAGAGTACACTTTCAGGTGTCAGTTTTTAATATTCTACCTTAAACAACATTCCCCACAACCACAGTGTGAACGAAGCATGTTGTCTTTTTGATATTTGGGAAGATAGAAAGTGTTTTTTCAGGAGCTTGATCTTCAGAATTTTAGTTCACTTTTTCCATGTGAAAACTGACAAAAAAGCGAATTTACCAACTCATCCACTGCATCTGATCACAATGCCCAGAACCCACAAAAAACAACCTCAGATAGCAGAGGTGACAGATAGAAAGTCTGGCTCCTGCCGAGGCTCATGGGTAGTGCAGTATTTATACCCACTGGGCAAACCATACCAAACTGATGACCAAACAATTCACATATCCGGGAGAGTCCAGTGCTGTGTGTTGGTACAGTTGATGTTGTGTTGTTGTTGTGTATCCATTGTACAAAGTGACATGTGGCTCAGACCCCACAGAGCCGTCAGAGTTTGGATAATTAAAGAGCAGATGTGAAGACACCGAGCTGCTACTGTCACCCGAACACAGCCGGGTTCACCTCTGCACCTGCATCTCACACAGGCACACACACACACACACACACACACACACACACTTACATACGCATGAATTGTATGAGGACGATAAAGAACAAAAACCCACATGATAACTTGAAGTGACCACTGATGACCCTTTGAAGAAATCTGCGGCTTCTTCCTCCACCTGTGTCCCTCCTTCCAACTGTTTAATTCATGTCGGTCAGAAAAGAAGCAGTAAAAGCATCTTCAAATGTCTTTTTTGTGTGATCAACAGTTCAAAACAAAAAAATATTGTATTATATTATAGATCACTTCAAACTATGATGATGTCATCATATATATATATTCTAGCCATCATTTGATTATTCGATAATGATAAACGTTGAAGACGGAAAAAGTGTTTGCATAAAAATGTGTTTTTTGTTTTTTATTTTTTGGTTTAGAATTAACATTTTACAAATGTTTCTTTTTTAATTTACTTAAAAGATAAACGGATAAAACAAATTATTAACAAAGTTTAAAAAAAAATTGGTTTATGCATCGCCATGCTAACGAAAGAGCAAAATTACAGACACAAGATAGGAGGAGTAAACAGTTAAGATGAAGAACAATGAGGAAAACTATACACACACACTCACACACACACACACACACACACACACACACAGTTACAGTAAATGTTCCCTTAGAGGTTACTGAGTGCATATGTGTCCTCAGTGTAACCACCTATATGTGCACTTTGAAACATGTGTCGTGTATATGTGTGTGTGTGTGTGTACGTGTGTATTTGTGTTTGTGTGTTTCGTCGCTTATGCCTCTAAAGTTTCACAGCCCAGCAGGAGAGGCTGCAGCCGGAGGGTCTCACTTCATACGGCGCCAGCACTATCAGACACACACACACACACACACACACACACACACACGTATGCACAATTACAGTGAAAGTTCCCCGCCAAACACACACACACACACACACACACAGTCAGATAGTAGGATACTGTCATTTGAATGTGTGTGTGTGGTTGTGTGTGTGTGATTAGGCCTGATGAATGAAGCATGGCTATCTAAACATTTCACAAAGACCTGGCATTGCTTCATAATGAAGTTGTGTGTGTGTGTGTGTGTGTGTGTGTGTGGGTCTGGTTCTGGACTGCATGGTTCAACTCTTTAAAATGACTGAACACAGACTGCCTGAAAGAAACACACATTTTGCCTGCTCTTTCTGGGCCAATCAACACTCTTCTCCATATAAATGATACAGTTCAGATGTGCTGTTCCAGCCTCAAACTTTACAATACAAGGTTTTAGAAAGACATCAAGCTTTCTGCTGGTATTTTGTCCTTGCCTCCTCACCAACTCTTGTCTTGTAACAAACCTGCATGTCAACCCACCCTGCCTCAGTTCAGCCCAAACACTTAAATCCAGCCTCCTGCTCAGTGCCGCTTTCTGCTGCCAGTGGAACACACACAGATGTACAAACCACCCTGCAGCCAGGCTGAGCTGCTCAGGACTTCCTACACATCTGAACCGATAAGCCGAGTTTTAAAGTTGGTTGAAAACTCTGGAAGAGATTAAAACTTACTCACTTTATAGCCCCTAAAAATTATCATTAGTCATACTAGTTTGGTTTGTATCCAAGGTAAATTTTGTTAAACAGCAGCACTTTGACTCAAAGGGAAACTGTTCCAAGAAGTATGACACAACACCAGAAGAGAGAACACCACCAAACTCAAGAATTAAGGCAACATTCAGACTGCTGGGCTTAATGCTCAATTAATTTTTTTTTTTTTGTGGAATCAGTTTTTTTTTTGCAAGATCATTTAAATTTTGAATTAAATACCACTTGGATGTGATGTGATCTCCAGTGTGAACTTTAAATCCTTCAAAAGTGTCCTGCATGCACACTGAAGGACACAATGACATCACACAGCATGTGCATAGATATATACCTACACACACACACACACACACACACACACACACACACACACACACATTGAAAAAAATGCATGTATATAAATATGTGTAATTACAGTGCAGTATCTATGCAGCAAGTGTGCTTACTGGTCACAGAAGTAAAGAGGGATGCTGGCTGATAAGTACGAGCGATTTTAAATTTGCTGTCCTATCACAGCCAGCACATGTACAACATGTTGGAGATAAACGGTTTTTGGCCATGGTTGTTGCTTTCTACCCACTTTCACCTGCTTCAGCGCAAAACAGTGACTTTTGTTCCTTGTTGATGACATGTAGGTTCGACAAACATGACCTGGCCATTCAGACTGAAGTCATATGTCGAAAGATGTGTCAGTTTTCGAACGTGAACACGCAAATTGGATCTGCGTCGCATAGGGGTGAAAAAGTAGTATAGTGGTTACTTCAGGCTGCACTTTGAATGTAGCCTGAGATAAACAATGAGATGAAACTTACTATAAAGCTCCTTAAAGCCAAGAGAGGCAGCAGATTCTCTGATAATTCTCTGTAGTTTCATCACAATGAAACACACACTCACACACACAGATCAAACTGTAGAGGTAGAGAACATATTGATTATAGGCACTTTTAAATGACCTTTAATACTGATATAGCCTTGTCAAGACAACCTGACAGACTTAATCCAGGGCAAAATCCAATATTAGGCTCCCTTGTTTCATATCTACACACTCACTGACTCCAAAATACACCTGCATCAAACTTCACTGAAACTTTACATATGCGGGATTAAAATTTATGCAGGTGACTCACACACTACCCACGTCAGTCTGGGCCTTGAGAACTGCACCAACAACATTGTCTGTGTGTGTGTGTGTGTGTGTGTCTGTGTAAGTAACCTGGCTTTAATTGTCCCTCTAGTCTTCTTCAACTTCATTACTGTCGTCCTTGGCGGGCCTCTCACACACACACACACACACACACACACACACAGATGTTCAAAGCTAAACACACGCACACACATACGCTGATTAGCAGCTCTCAGACAGTCGTGGGTTTTGCTGTTTTTTTAATTGAAAGCCTGAAGTGATTATGGAGTCGCAATCACTTTGGTTGCGTTTCTTCAATCAATACTGACAAAAACTGAAAACGTAATCAGCTCAGAGCTGCCCGTCACCTGAGTGTGTGTGTGTGTGTGTGTGTGTGTGGACATGTGTTTAATTTACGTGACGATGCTGCTGACAGCCATTAACACATCAGACTAATTACAGGTGAGAATAAGCAGAGAGGGAGAGAAACAGTTGGATCCGAACTGAGAGGAGAAGAGGAAAGGAGAGGAGAGGAGAGGAGAGGAGGAGAGGAGAGGAGAGGAGAGGAGAGGAGAGGAGAGGAGAGGAGAGGAGAGGAGAGGAGGAGAGAGGAAAAGGCCATGTTTGACGACACAAACACTCAACTTTCAATCCTCACATCTACAGTCCGTCCACTCGGCCACTCTCCCATTGTACCACCGAAGGAACTTCCTGTTATGTGGTCGTTAAGTGAGGCCCAGATGTGTGGTATGTTTCAAAACGCTCCGGACACAGCAGGAATCCCTACTGTCACATTTACGAATTATCCATGTGCCATCTTCAAACATCAGATGCCACCATCTAAAAAAGCCAAAGTCGGTGATCGGAGAGGACGGGGTCAACGTGGCTGCCGGCCGAGTTGTTTGTACAGTCAGCATTAGCAAATGCAGGGCGTCGCTGGTTACCGTCCGACACCAAAGGTCACTGAAGGTCGCTGCAGAATACTGAACTAATACTGATCCAGATGTTCAATAACTAAAGTTAAAAAAAAAAAAAATGATATAAATATTTGTCTGGGTAAAATGTCAATTCATGACTGACACATGCTCACAGGTGTTAGATAAAAAATTTATTAAAATTATGTATTCCTCTGGTTTGAAATGTGTTGAAAACATTTTGGATGAAAGTATACATCACTATATTTAAGAGCGGTCTGGATCTGGAAAAGATGGGCCTTTAAATTCACTTTTAGAACTTGTATTGGTAAATTTTGTTTAAAGTTGTTGATATGTGGTTTGGATACCTTTACTTAATTAGTTAGATTGATTTCCTTCCTTCGTTAGTTTCACTTCATTTCTATGAAAATCAGCTCAGAGACTTCAAAACTCGCTGCAGAGTTAAGTCTCATAGCAACTCCTAAAATTGTCAGACTCAGTGTTAAAATGCAACAGCGTGAGCTCGGCTTTCTCTTGTTTATTCTTAGTTTTCTCTCATTATTCTAGGTTTATTCTTAGTTTTCGCTGTGTTTTCTCTGTATATCCTCCGTTTTCCCGTTTTTTTTTCCCCTCATTTTTCTCTCAGTCGTTTTTTGACAGTCAATTTATTTCACGGCGGCGTCCTGCGGCTGCTCCCACCAGGCTTGCTGAGGTCGGAGGGAGTGAACGCATCCCACGCCGCGCTGCTAACACTCCCCCGTACAAACAACACACACACACACAGACACACACAACAACAGACAACAATACGTGCTCACAGAAAGAAAAGAGTGTGTCCGCTCTCCAGATGGGCCCTGAGCCCTAACAGGCCCTGCCAGCAACAGCTTGCACTGTGTGCGCTGAAAACAAAGATGACGGATTAAATATCATGTGGCGAGGTGGAGCGAGGGAGGGACGCAGTGGGAGAGAGAGAGAGCGCGAGAGCAAGATAGAGAGAGAGAGAGAGAGAGAGAGAGAGAGAGAGAGAGAAAGATGATTGGCCATTATTAGGGATAATAGAGAACTTTGAGGAAGATCCGTTCTGTTGTCTGGCTGTTAGAAATGAAACATGTCTCCTCTCCCATCTTATCTCCTTCATCCTCCCTTCTTACTCTATCATTGTTTCACCTCCTTAAAACCGTAACGCTCTGGCTTTATCGTTAAATAACAGATTTTTACATAAACAGTTTACTTACTGTAAGTGAAATGATTGGTGGTCTGCTGACAATCCCACAGTGTGAAACTATGTGGCCCCCGCTAACATGTAGCTCTCATTATAAGTTTTGAAAATCCAACCAAACTCTGTTTTAAATTTCTGAGTATTAAAAAAAAATGACAGATTTTTTCATTAAGCTATAATTGATGTTTTCTGTCATTTCTCTAGATTCTGCATCATGGTGGAGAATGTTAATTTAATTTTCCTTCCTGTCCTAAAAGATGTTAGAATATGTTGAATCAAAAACATAAAGTCATCTTTTACTCGTGTGGAAATACAACAGAGATCATGAATGCAGCGATTTGAGTTATTCAGAAATTGTGAAATTAAAGGATGAATGTGGATGAAGTGTAGTTCCAGTTGTACTCATGTAGTTGCGTCTGTCATCTGAGACATCCGTGTTATAAAGCAGAAACAGAAGTTCTGACCTCCCCTCTCTCTCTCTCTCTCTCTCTCTCTCTCTCCATGCTTTATTCCTGCTACCTCTCCTCTCCTCCGTGTGTCTGAGCAAGCGTCCTCCACACACCGCGCTGCTCTCAGGATGCTTAATGAGCCCAATTAACTTATTTACAACGAGGCAATCTGTAAAAATACGGCTCAATTGCATTCGGCCGGGCGGGCCGGCGTGCGGAACGGTGAGGTGGAGGGACAAACAATGTTTGGGATTAATCAGGTTTCGGCAGCGAGAGAGGCGGGCGAACAGGGACAGGGTTCTCTCTCTCACACACACACACACACACACACACACACACACACACACTATAGAGGTGATGTGGATCATTAATGCGCCGAAGGCAGATCAGACCAACAGCATCACTCCCTACTTTTAATCTTGTTTTTTTCAGTTAAATTATTTTGCTTCATGTAGAGCACTTTAATTTTCCTTATGTATGAAATGTAATTTATAAAAAAAAAAATGAACAAAACCATTATCTATTAAAGTGAGTACGAATGCGCAGGATTCTTCTTTCCGAGCTGAGACCATGTAAATGATATATAAGTCCTGCCTGTTTTGTTATGCGTTGCACGCGCTGCTGTTGATTCTGACGTCCACCTGTGAACATGAAGAGTCAGCGTTTGAATCGACAGCCGATGAGATTAATGAACATGTCGCTCACTTACAACGATCAAAAGAAATTCCACAGTGTGGCTCGTTTCCTCAAAAACAAAATACAGGATCTTCATTTGTTCGCTTAGATGAACACACACACATCTCCCCCAGTGTGTGTGTGTGTGTGCATGCGTGCATGTGTGTGTACGTAGGTATGCATACACAGATCAATGCTCTGACTCTGTTCTGATAACTGAATACATGAATTCACATTAAACGTCCGTTGGGTCATCATATTGATCAGTGGGCAGCACGGGGACGATGCTGCTGCAGCACCAACACACACCTACACACACGCACACACACACACCTACACAGAGCAACTTTGATCCATTTTATAATCAATGGGGAATCAATCAAATTGTCAAACTGCATCTCATCAGTTTTTAAAGAATAAAAAGTTGGTGTTTGGGTCCAGAGAGGAAAACGAGAGACGGGACGGAGGGAGCAGGAAGAGGAAGAGGGAGTCATACTTAAAGAAGAAGCCGAGTGTGATTTAAGTGCAGGGCGTGAAGGGGAAGGGGGGAGTGGGGGTGGGGGGGCTTTAATAGAGACTGCAGCTAATTGCTCTTGTGGCATCTTAAAGCCCGTCTCCCCCAAAAGCCCTTGGAGCTTGAATACCGCTGCTAACAGAAGAGCTGCTGACACAGGAGAGGAGAGGAGAGGAGAGGAGAGGAGAGGAGAGGAGAGGAGAGGAGAGGAGAGGAGAGGAGAGTAGGAGAGGCTAGAGCTGGAGTTTCTCCTCACGCACCAGAAAACAAACTGAGGCCGCCGCTGTGAGTTATTCCTCGGGTCAGGAGAGAGCAGCTCAGCTACAGCTACACAAATTATCCCCCACTCCCCCTCCCTCTGCAGTGAGGAGGAGGAGGAAGAGGAGGCGGTGGAGGAGGAGGAGGAGGAGGAGGAGGAGGAGGCTACAGGGGTAATAATACACCCCTAAGCCTGTCATTTCAGCCGAGCCTGGTGCAGGACGGCCCACAAAATAGAAATATCACTTTCTCGCCCCTGGACTCTCCTCTCTTTCTCCCACCTCCTCCTCTCCCACAACAACTCCGCTCTTGTCTGAATGCTGAATCACCCCAGAGGAGGAGGAGGGAGGAGGTGAGAGGGAGTAAGAAAGTTGGGGGGAAAATGAGAATGGAAAGGAAAAGGGAAAACAGCTCCTCCTCCTTCTTCTCCTCATCTTCCTCCTCCTCTCACATTAAAACCTGTATAGACTGAGTTTTGGGCGAGGGCGAGGAGCGCGTTCGGCGGCGGTGGCGCTGCATCGTATCTATCATCATCGACGACCAGCAGCCCGGCTGCTGCTGCTGCTGCAGAGCAGCTTCACTGAGGCGTCTGAGTCAGGAAACGTTAAATATACATAAAACATAAAGAGAGCTGCAGTCTGGCGATTCTGCAGGGAGGAAACAGGATCAGGTTTTTTATTATTCAAAAGAAAGCACACAAATAAAGTGTCATAAGGCAAGTTCAAGAGGTTTTAGCCTCAAATATATATATATATATATATATATATATATATATATATATATATATATATATATATATATATATATATATATATATATATATATATCAGAAACACTAAGGGTTAAAGATCAATGACGTGCTGTTGGATCCCAACCTTATCAAATCTAATCAGGTCCAGCTTTTAACATCTGCGTGAGTGGTCATAAAGTAAAAGCAGCTGTTGTTGTCTGTGAAAGCAGAAACAGGTTTTGAGTGACAGCCTAATTAATGTTGACGACCTGCAGCTCCAGACTGTAAATATGTCTCTGAGATAAAAGACTTGCTGGGTAAGAGCTTGTAGCGGCCAGTCACTTCCTACAAGAACAATAAAAAACACATTTACACATCTAAAAAGTAAGAAAAAATGGTCAGCAGTGATGTCAAGTTTTCAGATTATAGTATCATCAGTTGTTGAGGTTCATTTATTCCTGTTTCCTGGAGAAATATTTTTGTTTTATCTGGGTTTTTTTAATCACTACTGGGGAAGATTAGTTGGTTCATTAAAAGTTCTCTTTTCTCCTTAAATAATGACATTTTTTTAAATTATATATATATATATATATATATATATATATATATATATATATATCATATATATCATATAAATAAATATCAGTCAATAACGGTTTTTAGTTTTTTACTTTTATTTTAGACTTTATATTAAACTTGATAAGTTGTTTGTCTCTGGAAGTTTAATTCAAAAATTCAAAAACTTCTCAAGGAAAATGTATAAGGAGGAAGTAGCATTGTTTTTTTTTGTTTCATTTTACACAAAACCTTGAATGAAACTATCGATATTATATTGACCACTTGATTTTTTTTCTATTTTACTGATTGATGATACACATTGATATTGTTATATTGGCCAGGCCTAAAACAAAGCATGGAGGAATTACTGACACAGTGTCAATGGCTTCTCATGAATATGCAGCAGCCTGAGCGCACACAAGGATCAGCTCTCGTGGGGCGTAGAGGTAGAAGCAGGTGGGCTGCACTGGGAACCTCTAGAGGCAGAGAAAGACACTGTTTGACATCAGGAAGTCAGAGGTCAAGGAAGAACACTTTTTTAAAAATCCAGGCTGTGAGCATTTCTCAGTTTTTACGAGTGTTTAATGCAAGGGACGGTTTTTATTTAACCCCTTCGACTTCACCCAGAGTGAAACAACAGAAATGTGGCTGTTCGCGTGATGTGGGTCTTTTCAAATTAAGAGCTGAACAAACTGAACATAATTAAATATCTCAATACATTCTGTTTGTTTTCCCCCATTTATTCATCTGAGCCAGAGATGTTTTCCGGACTCCCCGTGTGCAGTGTTTATTAAAGGTTAGAGGAAGTGTGTGTGTGTGTGTATGCGTGTGTGTGTGTGTGTGTATGCGTGCTGGGGCGTTGACCTTGAGGCCGGCCAGGAGCTGCAGTGTGTGTATATATATGTGTGTGTTTGTGCGTCGTATCGAGGCGGGGGTTGTGACAGCTCGCCAACCAAACCCCGGCGCTCCAACATCTGGCTCACATCTCCGGGAGAACCTGAAACGTGGAAACACTCACCTTCCACAGGCTCACAAAGCACAAACAACACTTTTCTTTTCTTATGTTTTAAGCCATAAATCCTCCGCAACATATCAGCAGCAGGACTTTAAAAAAACAAAAGGGGTTTCTGTCTCTTGTTTTCTGCAGATTCACACGACCTATGGGTGACACACACAGATCCTCCAGAACCTGCAGGATCTTTAACAGGATATAAAATAAAAAAAACAGCAAACACTTCAGGTAAACACCTCCTGATGCAAACGAAAAACCTGCACACTGGGGTCGAGGAGTGGAGCATCGTTCACACACACCCTGCCGGTTTTACGGCATGACCCGTGAGGTGCGAGGGGGAATCTGAGAGCTCCACTGATGCTGCCGCCGCCGCCGAGAAGAGTTTTAATTGGTGAGGAGAAAGGCGAATGGTGGGACAGCACAGATCGCTTTTATCTCCGCCACTGTGGGCTTTCTGGATTAAGTCTCTCCTCGGTCTGGCGGCCATTGTTTCAGGGAGGGGGCGAGGAGGAGGGGCAGCAACAAGTTATGCAGATGAGATGTTAATTAGGCGAAAAGTGAATGAAGTCTGGACCAGAGCGAACCAGCCTGGAGGAAGACAGAGTGTGGGAATGAGGAGGCAGCTGCACTCCCTTTATTCATCCTTCCCTCATCCACTTCTTTATGCCTCCTTCTCTCCTTTCCTAATGTCTTCCTTCTTCCCTTCGTCCTTCTGTTCCTCAGACACTCTTCCCTTACGTAGACACAATGCATTTTCTCTTTCTTTCCCATCATCCCACCATATGGCCTGCTTCCCTTCTTTTTTTCACTCTTTCTTTACACACCTCCATTCCCAAACCCTTACTTGCTTCCTTCTCTCCATCCTTCCTTTCCTGCATCTTTGCATCCTCCCCTCCATCCTCACCCCAAGACGGAGCGGTTGGAGTCACACAGAGGCTGAGCGGCGATTGACATGCTAATGAATTAGGAGAGTAGGCGACAGGATGTTGTTGTTGTTGTTTTTTCTAATTTCTTGTTTGTTCGGAGTCTGCAGAGCGGGTTGTGGGGGGTGGTGGTGGGGGGGCGGCTTTCGAGAGCGTATCTTTCGAAGAGGGGATAAAGGAGCTCCCCTTGTTCTATGGTAACATAATAGAGGAGTCGGGGATGGAGGAGGAGGAGGAGGAGGAAGCCCTGGGAACCTCCCAAGGGCTGCTGGGAAGAACAAACAGGTCTATGGTCCATGCTGATATCACAACCGAAGATCATCTGCAGAGAGGATTATCAGCCGCCAGAGCTCTCACAACAAACCTTTCAATAAACCGTCCTCAACGCTAACTGAGCCGTACTACAGTACCCATGAACCTCAGCGGTTGCTGCCATGAAAGATAAGGAAACACCAAACTAAACAAAAACAAATTCTGAAGTTCTGAATGGAAGTGTCTTACAGAAATACTCTCTGGGAGTCATAGGTTTCCTCCCAAAGTCATGACTGACTTGAGTTTCGATAGTTTGGCCACCTTTGGTTTGGTTTGGACAGCAGTGCGACCCAGTTAAAACTTCCCATGACAAGATCATCCCAATCTGATAGCCAATAGCGAGGGCTTTTGAACACCATGTGACCTGTGGGAACTCTGGTGCTACTTACAACTTGGAAATACCATTTTTGCAAATAAGACTGAAAAAGGGGGTGCATCCTGAGAGGTTAAAGATGACTCATCTGTCATGACTCTTCCTGAGACATAAATCCAGTGACCAGCAGCTTTATATTTTACATATTGACGTAACTACGTAACTCCTCAGGTCTCTTGGAACCATAAAAGAACCAGGTACTGGACTGTTCTTCCGGGTTTTAAGCTGCACGAACCTGTCATTAAATCCATACTTTATCCATGCAAAAAGGAAAAAAAAATATCACCAAAGTGTGAAAAAAAGAAGAAGAATTTCACACCACGGAGTTTCAACGCCTGCTGTCAGTCGCCAGCAGACAGAAAAGCAAACATGTTCCGCGGTGTCGGAGAGGAAAACGCGTCGACACACAGATCAGGCCACGATAGCAGCGAGCCGGGAAGGTCCGGGGGGGAAGTTTGACACCGAGCGAGGCCGCTTGGCCCCCTGAACAAACACGCGGCAGACAGAATGCGTTCTGTTACAGGTGACGCGCTGTCAGGTGTGAGCGGGGGACGTTTCACCTGAACAAACACCTCCGGGCGGCCACCGGATTGTGGGGGAATTTCTCCGCACAACTACTGAATTGTATGAGATGCCAGTAAAAAATCTGCTCTAGACACTCGGAGTAAATTGACTGTGAAGTGCGACTTATATTTAATTTTTATCCTTATTTCACTGAAACTCGGTTTATATTTAAACTCATTCAGATGGAGCCAATAAAACCCCCGTGTTAAACGCTCTCTCCCTGTGGTGGACAAACTGTCTTTATAGGTAAACTCGTACGACAGGTGTGAAGCCTTAAAGTGTACGTTTTAAACGGACGTCTGTGAGCGTATAGAGCAGCTCTGTGGTGTGGTGGAGGCATCGCAGCGTCCAGTCAGCAGCTCCTCTCTCTCTCCTCCGCTGTCCTTCCGTACGTCGGCCCCGCAGCACTCGCGTAAATTCTTCATTGTTTATTAGCTGTCACTTCCTAAATAGTACTTGCTGCGTCTTGCATACGGGCCGGCCCCCACCCCCCCAACCCAACCCCCCGGGAGAGAGGGAGAGAGGTGTGATGTTACAGCAGGGACACACCGGAGCTGCAGCTTCACCTACAGTATGTGACAAACACCTTCAAACCTACAGTATGTGACAAACACCTTCAAACCTACAGTATGTGACAAACACCTTCAAATGCTGGTATATTACAAATGAATTCAACACACGGAAAGTATCGGGAATAATATCTTATTACATGTTTGAGAGGATTTAATGCAAACTTTCTGCACAGGGCAACTAAAAGCAGTTTAAGTTTCACTTTTTAAATTAGTAGTAAAGTCAAGAATCCTGAGATTTCTTCTAGCGCCACCAGCAGGTCAAAGTCTGAATCACTTTAGTTAGTGGTGTTTATTACTCTGCAGGTATCAGGCTGCTATGTCGGTCTGAATCTAATTAAATGCTTCATAAACTGCAAATAAACTCAGCCTTCACCTCCTCAGTATTTATAGCTCGGATCTACTCTGATGTTTCTATCAGCTACGGTTTTAAACGTGGCGAGCGGCTCAAGACGCCGCGTCGGCCGCTCCACTGTATGTGACGGTGGCGACAAACAGAGAGCTTCACAAGGTCATTAAAACGAGCTCAGTTAAGCAAAAGTAAAGATCGAGCAGCGCTAAAGAAGGTTAAAAGATAAACTGGTCAAATATTAAATCAAGCTGAAATATGAGGGGAAACTGTGCACCAACGTGTGACCCGTGCTCTGCATCTCATCCCTCAGGTGGCTCAGAATCGTCTGGGTCTTTTTTTTTTTTTTTTAAGACGGTCAACTGTATTTTTGTTGCTGTTTCAGGACCCGCGTCGAGACCTAAACATCGGGTGTCACATTGGAAACCGATACGGAAACGTTTCCATCCGATCCTCCTTCTCCTCCTCCTCGAACGGGTGACGGGACGCGATGTGAACAGGTTCAACCCTGCAGCGGCGGAGCGGGACTAGAAAGAGCATGTCAGTACATTTTAGAGGACACAGCCTTGCAGAGTGTCCGTTTTAGAATTAAAGCGTTTTGACGGTATTAGCTTATAACCCCCCCCTCTCTCTCTCTCTCTCTCCTCCCTGCACCCTTGAAAGCCTGCGGTGACCCAGGGATGTGTAAAACGGGGCGGCCAAATGAATTGCTCGGGCACTCGAGCTCTCCGAGCCATTACTGCGAGGAGCTGCCCTACCTGTGTTGAGTCAGCAGTCCCGCTCACTCTATCCGTCTAATGGACAGCGCAGGAATTTAATTAGCAGGAAGCCGCAGAGCGGGTTATGGAGGGGTGGGGGTGGGGGGGTGGAGAGAGAGGGAGGGAGGAGCAGCAGCGAGAGGAAGGAAGGTCCTGTATGTGTGTGTGTGTGTGTGGCCATCGAGCGGTCGACCCCTGCTGTCATTCTTTGGAAACCCCGTCCATCAGTGGGACGATCTCACGCTTTTATCATCAGTCAGAGTCCTGTTTGTTCGTCCTGCAGGGTGCTCTTACTCTTGAGCATTTTTTCCCCAGTTTTTGCAAAACAAAGAAATTAGAAATTAGAAAAACAGTCAGAATATCGGCATATCCTCTCGTGTCTTGTAACAATGGTGGCAGGATGCACAGCGTTGCACGGTGATCATTCTTTACAGAATTGTTAGCTGCTGAATGCAATAAGTACAAATTATCATTAGAAGAAAAAAACACTGTGTGTTATAATTGTATTTACTGTATGGAAAAATACAAGCAAGAATTTTTTGTTAGGAGAACAAATGCAAACCACCACAACAGCTCTGATGAATTCACAGGTTCAGGTTTTTGTCGACAGGAAGGTGATAATTGTGCTTCATGTTTATTATTGAGGTGCAGTGAGAGGTGGAGTGTGCTATGTTGGAGGCTTTCTAATGTTTCGTCCACCCCATTAACATACATGAAACAGCCAAAGTTTTGGATGTTTTTTATTGTAGTTTATTGAATTGATTCAAAGGAAAATGGGGCTTTTATTCTAATATGCAGCGGCAGTGAAAACGGATCTGTACAAGGTGATCTAATTTAATTATTCATTTTTTTATTTAATAATTATTTTTTATTACATGTTTGTCTCACGTCTGTTTGGACCTTTTCTATATTTATGTATATCATTTGAAAAATTTATTCAATTAAAAAAGACAGTGTATGAAACAAGATGATGAAGAAAGTATATGAAAATATAAATAACCAAAGTTCAAGTGTTTTACATGTTTCTACTGATATAGTGAAGTGGACGAATTAAGTAAACGGAAATAGATATACTCAAGAACTACTACCTCAAAAGTGCTTGTTTCCTGTCTCCCAGTCGAGTGTTGTCTTCCCACTAGCAACTATACTTTAATTGGATTGTGTTAGGAATCAGAGAAGAAGAGCGACAGCGGCAAGCGAGTCTGGGAAAAACAATGACGGCGGCGGCTGTTTTGAAAGTGTGGGAGACCCCGCGGTGGGGGTGGGGGGGCCGGGGGTGAGGGGAGAGGTAGGTTTTACCAATTAGCTCCTTTGCCGGGGCCCACGTTCCCAGACACTTTCGCCGCTTAATCAAGTGGCGCTTTTGTCTCGCCCCTGAAAACAGTTTTCTGCTTCAAGTGTGTGAATAAAACAGAGGTCCCCGCCGCGGCCGCCCCGCGGAGGAGCCGGACGCGCCGATCACACGACGCTAACGAGCTGACGACCTGGGCGGACGCACGCACGCACGCACACACACGAATGCACACGCACAAAGACACACGAACGGGCGGGCGGCGGAGGCTCAACAAAAGGTATCTGTTACTGAGAAACAGGCCACCGCCTTTATTCCAACACGGTGTCAACAGAAGCAACACGATCGTGGATCTGCCTGAATATCTTTACAGATACAACGTTCACACGCGTCCCGCCGGAAAAGTTTCGCAGAGAAACTCCTGACATAAGCAGAAGAAAGCCCAGCTCGCCCTTGACTTTTCTCTACTAATAGTGAAATAAAATCATTAAAGTGGAACGTACCTCCCACGTTAGTGTTTCTTGTCACTCACACGCTCAAACTCTTCTCCGATTCTCAGAGGCAGTGGAAGTTATTTTCTTGGACAGTTTTTGGACTGTTTGACTCCTAAAGACACATCACAGTCTAGCGTGCACGATACACACACTGGGAGAAACATTTGCTAACCTAGCAACATTAATGAACAATTGGAATGTATCACTCTTTGAAGATACTCTCTATTTAAAAGATGTTATGATGTAACGCCAACAACATGAAGCTGTCTGCTCCAAATATAACCCACTTCCCTCTCAGGTGTAAAATATCATCTTATATTCATGACAAAACAGTAATTTCTGCAATCTGTTTTCTTTTACCACAGACTTTCCATACAACTCTGTGATTTTTGGTGAGATTTTTCAATGAGGAAAACAGGCCTGATAATGTCAGCGCTGAAACATCAGTGAACAATGACAGTTGAGGTGCATTGTGAGAAAAGTAGGATGGTTGAATATTTCCACCTCTGGTCTAAAGATTTGCACTACAGCTCAAATGAAACAGGACTTTCGCAGAAACTAAGACATCACAGCTATTTTGGAGCCGATCGTGGTCAGTGCTAAAATTACACATGTGAGACTTTATGGTGAAGGGAGACATTTTCATGTTCAGGGACTCTCTGGATTTTAAAAAAAATGCAGATGATATTTCAAACTTTATTCGCTGGTATAAGAATAACTTTTGGGAGCTTTTGAAAGGTAACATATTAACTTGTGACATTAAATATTAGATTTGTTTTGGCCAACAGCAGCAATACCACCAGGGTTTTTGTGCTACTTTATGAAAAAAGTGTAGAGCTCTGAGTCTTCCTCAGATAAAATAAATACATAGAAAAATATAAACTAACATGCACACACGTCTCCTCTCATGTCCTGGATCAGTGCTGACTTATAATTTCATAAGTTTTCCTTCCCGACCGCAGCAGCTCAGTGGAGATAAACAGCACGGGATTCAGACGGCTGCCAGCGCCTTGTGGCTTGGCACGCCGAGCCGCCACAGCCTCATTATCCCCGCTCCCCCCTTTATTCACCCCCCCACTACCAACACCAACACCACCCACCCGCCGCTCACATCGGCTCGACTCGGCTCGCAGACGGAGCGACCGAGGGCAGCGCTGGAGAGAAACAGTTCAATAATTCAGTTATCAGCTCCCCCAACCTCCACCTCCGCTAATCCGTCACTTGTCAATAATTAAAAATGAACATCTGATGGTGTGGACTCAGACACACACACACACACACACACACACACACATAGGGAGAAAAAATAAAAACAAAGGGAAAGACGTCGCGGTTCCACAGAATGAGCTCTTTGTGTGTTTCACCTCCTGGACTCAGGCCAACGTGTTGGACACTTTTCCCTCAAATATGCAAAAAGCTGGACAGCGCTCCACCTGCAGCCTGACGGATGCTCGTCTGCTCTATTTCAGGGTCATCTCAGACTTTTTTTCTTTTTTAAACATAACATTCTCCTTTTTTTTGTTCTCCTCCTTGACTCATTCCTCCCACAGTGAGGAGGTCGATGAAAGCATGAAAAACATCCCTCAAAGCATCGTGTTTAGATGAATTTTCTTGATTTTTTATTTTTTATTTTCTACTCCGAGATGTGATGTCTTTAATTTTTCTTTAAACATATTGTGTTTGGGTGTTTGGGTCCAGAACTCTTGCAGAGACGCTCCTCTCCTGCCAAATCCTGCTGAATATTCAGAGTGTAATTAATCGGCCGATCATTCTAATCAGATTCTGACTAATGAGACACTTTTGTTGAAGGAAAAAGAAGCCAGAAACATTGATATTCCCCTTATCACAGTTATCTGTGTTCAGTGTTAACCAGCAGCAGTAGCAGCTGCAGCACATTCGATCACTAACTTATAGAGAACTGCTCTGATATTTAAACATCCAGACAGTTTTAGGATCTATATGAAATACTCCAGTCTGACCAATAACATTTTTCATTCCCCCCGACTGAAAAAAAAATCTTGTTGATATCTTGTTAAAATCTTTAAAATTACATCTAGCCTTTCTCCCTCATTAAAAATCCAGAATTTATGAATATGCAAACACATTTTTTTCCCTGTCAGAAGTTTCCCTGCTGGACACCAGATGTCTCCTCCTGTGCTGTAAAGTTCATTCCCAGTTTTATGAAATTTATGTTTCTCAAGTTTACACACTTCACACTTGTGTGAGCTGGATACTGGAACCGGTTTTGGCTCCGAGCTGGTTGGGATGTTACGAATTATGCTCGAAAAATCGGATCTTTCAGTGAGCTCAGAGGAACTTTCCGCTGGGTTTCTGTAGCATTCATGAAGTCAAATTGAAAGCTTTTCGAGACCTCAACAAATCAAGAAATCAAAACAATTGGTGCAGAGAATATTAGCAATTCAAACTTTTCCATTCTGACAAACCAGAGAACAGTCAAATCAGATTGATAACATTATTAATGAAAAAAAGTCCAAAGCCAAAAAAACACATAAACTGCATCTCCTGGTTCCAGCTGGTGCCAACCTCCTCCCAAACTCATCCTCCTCCTAACGTGTTTCACTAAATGTCCATCTTGGCTAAACCTCTCAAGCACTAACGTGACATAAAACCTACATTAATGGCAAATGAGTCTTTTTCTTTAAGTGAATCAAACCTCTTAACCTGCTGTTAGACCTTCTCGTTGAGATTTTTTTCTTCTTTATTAATCATTACAATATATTTATATGACACCTAAAAAATCTAAATATACTGTGATGTTTCCTAAAGAATGTAAAGAAGTTTACAGCGATAATTTTATGTCATATGAAGACATATTATATACTATGTATTTTAATATAATGTTTTTTTTAGTCATTAAAGACTTTAACAGCTGTTTATTGTTGCAGTTTTGTTTGGATTCTAGCAGATTAAATCTCTTTTTCTGCAGCCGCACGTAGAATCCAGATAAAGAGATCTTCCCCCCAAAAGGAGAAGAAAGACGCAGACCTGGTTCATCTTCTTCTTCCTTATTTCTTCTTCTTTCCTCCTTCGTTTATATTTCAGCAGCCATACGGCACTTTAGATATTCTCTGCTCCCACCATCTGTGGAGACTTTCCCCTGCAGACGCTCACAGCTGTCCTGGTTCATGTCGACGTACACTTCACACAGCGGCGTCCCGACGGCCTCACACACAATGGGAGGGTGTGTGTGAGTGAGTGAGTGTGTGTGTGTGTGTGTGTGTGTGTTGGGGGGGAGGGGGTGTCTTCTTGGCACGCTACGCTCTCTCTTTCTCTGTCTCGCTCTTTCTAAGCCTTTCAAGATGGACAGACATCCAGACACACATAAACGTACACTCACACACTCACAGAGACACACACACACACACACACACACACACACACACACACACACACACTCACAGACACACACAAACACACACACAGGTGTTGGGTGTAGGTCGAGGCGAAAAACTCCAGTTTCCGTGAGGAAAGCTGTGTCGTATTACAGAGGTCAAAGGTTGCCGTGTGTGTCCACGGATTCCATCTGAGCGTTTTCTTATGACTAAAAGATACTTTAAAAAGTTTTACTTGTAATCTAACCTAAAAAGGATCAGATCTGTGCTGCTTTCAGACAACGCAGGAATTAAAAGTCACAGCTTGATTTTTTTTTTCTGACGGGGGGGTGGCGGGGTGGTTCAGTGTTTGAACAAAACCTTCAACAGGAGCCGGACTGGGCAGAATCTGGGCTACTGAGGGGGCTCTGTTGCTAAGGGTGAAGGTGAGGAGGGGGGCGGGGGGTGGGGGGTTCGTCCTTAGCAACAGAGACAGTAAGTCTCAGCAGCCGGCACAAATCACCGGCAGCAACGCAGCTACATTCCAGCAGGACGACCTCCGCAAAAAAGACAGTGAGGATGACCTTTAGAGGACTGAGAGCCATGTCAGAGATCAGGGCAGAGGAATGTTCCTGGGTGGACGACACAGAGAGGAAGAAGAAGAAGAAGAAGAAGAAGAAGAAGAAGAAGAAGAAGTGCATGGAGTGAACAAGACAAACAATTAGGAAAGGAGAGGTAAGACGGTGGAAAAGCCGAAGATTTCCTTCCATTTCCAGGAAATGTTAAGAAGAGAAAATGTAGCGACTGCAGCTGTTGTTTTAATATTCTTGTTCTAGTTTTGAAGTTTTCTCAACAACGTCTGAGGAGCAGTAGTGGAGATATCCTGACTTTAGAAACTCACAAAACACCCAATCCTACATTTCCCATAATACCTCAGTGTTCCTGGATCCAAAATTTTAGACTGTGTGTGTGTGTGTTTGTGAGATGTTTGTTTGTGTTGTGTTTAGGGATCAGTCGGCTTTAACCGCCTCTCATGTCACTGCGAGAGCAGAAATATGTTCCAAACCGGAATATTTGTGGGGGAAATCCTCATAGAGCTCGGCGTTGACAATACACTTTAAACCGGATTACCTGACTTTACCACGCCGCGCACCGAGGGATCAGCTGATATCTGCCTCACCGGGGAGGGAGGGAGAGAGGGAGACACCGGCAGCACCAACTTGAACATGAGCATGAGCTCTGAACGGGAAAACACTTCCCTTCAGTTTCTACGAACATGAAATAAACAACTTCACATTTTGAACCTGAACCGCTCATGCTGTTTTTGTTAAACCACGTGTTTGGTTGTGTGTGTGTGTGTGTGTGTGTGTGTGTGTGTGGTTGTGACATGCCACATGTTCACCGTTATATCACAGGGATTTTCAGGCCATTTTTTTCACTAAGGTGTTTACAGGCTGGTTGATATCCTGCATCTATTTTAATTTACTGAATAAGTTTTCTGTTGACTTTTAGCACATTTAATGAATACATTTGAAAGACATGTACATGTTTTCTGATTTTGCTTCAGAAATGAAGTTTGTTCTTGTTCTGTGAGGCAGAACTCTGACACCGTTCCGTTTTATGAATGAGTTCGAAGCTCATTGACCGTGAACAGTGGTAACGCAGCCTTTGTTGCAGTCAGCTGTGGGTGTTCGGTGGGTTTGGGAGAGTGTGTGTGTGTCGGCTGGTTAGTGGGTTGGTGGGTTGAGGGTGTTCCCGAGGCCACAGTGTGTACTTCAGGAACCACAACAGAGACTGTGGTTTTACGCCTTAAGCGGCTCCACATTGCAGCTGGTGAGCGGCAGCAGGAAGAGCGCAAGAAGAAGAAGAGGAGGAAGAGGAGGAAACATGAGCCAGTAGTCACCGCAGACATGTTGGCAGATTCTGTTGCTCTCAGCGAAAAGGAAAACCTCAGACACACATGCGCACACACATGCACACACACAGCTTTGAGTTTTCTGTGCCTGCAACAAGAATCATCAGCTGGCCTCTTGAACTCTCATTTAAAAGGACGATTCATTGTGACATCAGCTGCAGCTGGAAGTTCAAACACATGGACATCAGTTGTTAAACTTATCCAGAAATCTGTTCAAACTCATATCTGCTTTCAGCCTGTTTTCAGTCTGCTGTCACTCTGTTTTCAGTTTCTTTTCAGTGTATTTTCTGGCTGCTGTAATTGTATTTCCAGTCTGCTTCTGTGAGTTCTCCACAGTCTGGATGTTTAGAGTCACTTATTAAAGCAGCGGACATTACTTTCACTCACAATGCTCTAGAGTTCTGTCGCTGTACTCAGGACAAATAAATACAAATCTCAAGAAACATGTTGCTATATAAGAAAGTAGCACGAAGCTAGCAGAGGTCAGTTCAGGGCTCACTCTGACTCTGCATTTAGCATTTTTTGGTCATTCCTTTATGTCGAGAGGCTGCTCAGAATGAAATATGAAGCGTTAAGAAAGAATAGTGAAATATAAAGATTTAATGAAGCAGAAGCTTGTGGCTTTTACTTTGTCTCGAGTTTGTTAAAAATATAATTGCTTCTACAAGTCAACATTTTTTACTTTCAAAAGCGCACTAAAAGTGTAATTCTTTAAACGTTCACAAAGAGTTTTGGTTCCAGAGAGTTTCCACTTAACATATTAAGGCTTTGAAACAATTGAAAAGCTCCTAAAACAGGAATGCGCTGTGGAAGTTTTGGATCCTTTTTAGATTGTGGCTTCACACAAATAAAAAGTTATGGTTTTGTTGCTATCAGAGGACTGAAGACAACAAATAATCCAAGTTTAAAAACTACAAAAGACCATACAAAATTTCATATAGACTTGCTCTCATGTCATTTGTCAGTCATGATGATAGAAAATATCAAAAGGTAAAATCCCAAATTTTTTCTGTGTGTTTCGGTGTTGAGAAAAGTGTGTGTGAGGATTATCTGTAGTGGTGGTCTGCAGGAGGTTAAATCAACACAGGGCGTTGTGCGTCTGAGGGGACGGCCAGAGCTAACTCGTTCAGAGATGAAGCTCCAAATCTCTTTAAGAGCTCAGGAGGACAGAGGGAACTGGGTCAAACATCTTTATATACACACACACACACACACACACACACACACAGGATAAATATCTGATGGTGACAACTCTGGAAATCTTCACATTCCTTAGGTTCAATATCTCACACACAGATGTGGTTTCCTGCGATTGTGCTGCTGGAGAAGATTTCTTAAGAAAGCAGCGAGGTGGAGGGAAGTCATCGCTCTGCTGTGGCCGAGGCCATGTCCTTCCTCACAAATCCTACCTCAGGTCCCACACAAACCCGACCTCAGGTCCTACCTCAGGTCCCACACAGGTCCTACCTCAGGTCCCACAAAGATCCTACCTCAGATCCTACCTCAAGTCCTGTACTCATCCTAAATCACCTGCTTCATTTCACAAAAAGAAAGAGAAGCAGACAGACAGATAGATATTTATCCAGAGGAAAACCTGTGAGTCACAGCATCACAGAACCAAGTTAGAAGTAACATGCAATAAATAGATCCAGTGTCATGTTTTATTTCTCTAATCCAGTGAACAGATCACAATGAAATCCCCAAATATAGTACTTTGAAAAGCAGCTTGCAGATATGTAATTTCATGTTAAAAAAAGACTTTTCCTAAAACAGCTGGACACTGTAGGTTTAAGCAAACAGGAAGAAGTAGAAAACAGAGATTTTTCTGTTTTCTACATAAAAATAAATAAAAAATAAACCAGTAGTATTCAACATTTTTGGCTTGTCTGTTTGTCATACTTCAGATGTCTACGTGGTGTTTTAGAAACTGTCCCCTCACATGGTATCAAATAAATAACCATTTAAGGCAAAAGAAGTAGAACTCTCCAATAGTTCACAAAAACACAATAGTTCTGGAAAATTCATCCATATTCATGCAACACATCTGTTTTTCCTTGTTTCCTAGTCAATCTGTCATCTCAAGAGGTTTATCTTGTGACCCTGACACTGGCTCCACCTCAACCAGCTATAACTATAAAATGCTGCTCGTGCACTGACTCGTCTTATTAATGATGTCCTGAGAGCCACGTTTTCATTTAGTCCTAGAGGATTAAAGAATGAAGGAGGGGTTAGGATAGAAGTAACGGAGGAGGGATAGAAGTAAACGAAGGAAGGAGGGAGTGAGTGATAGAACGAAAGAATAAGGAGCAAAGTAGGAAGGAGAAAGAACAGAAAAATTTGAGTCTTAGGAGAAAAATCACAGCCTGTGCTTTTTTTTTTTATAAATAAGTACTTAAAGTTCACTCTTGGTTTCTGTTGGAGTCTAAAGAAAACCACCAGATTCAGACTCTGATCACTTATGGAATTAAATCATCTTCTTCTTCTGAGAGCCGATCCGCTCCCCTTCAAAGAGCTGAACTTCCTGACGTAAGGGAGGAAGGACGTCAGCGGTGGAATCTGCTGCACCGAGTCACCGCAGAGCCACTAACTTTAATGCGAAACTCATTCTATCAAACTTTTATGATTCCATCTCTCTAATTATGTTTAATTGACTTTACTGCCCACATAAATATTATCTCATCTGTAATAAATGTTAACATCTTTATTTCCGGCCGCTCTGCTTTTAAATCACAGCCGCGGAGGAGACGAACGGCCACAGTCGACCTTTTTCCACCTTTTGTTCCCGACCAGGCCGTGCGGCGCTCAACCAGCTCTGACCACGCCCCCATCCCCTGCTCCCCCTCCCCGCCCGCGCGCACGTGTGTGTGTGCGTGCGTGCTCGACTGGCTGCTAATGAAGAGGCGAGATGTTTATCCAAGAGGTCAAACGGTGCAATGATAGGGATCACGACCTCCACGGCGTGACCTCTGACCTTTCAGCACGTGTTGAGTGTTACTGTGATAGTGACACCCGCTGCTGCCGCCCGTAAATCACTGGGTGGAAGGGAAGGGTGTGGGGGTGTTGACCTTTGACCCCCAGCTTGTTCAGGAGGATGCACACACACACACAGCAGACACTCAGCAACTGCTCTGTGGTCTGAATGGAGGTTTTCTGTCTGTGTATTTGAAGCGCTCCACCTGTTACACACTGGGCAGCTACTTCCTGTTCAGCTGTTTACCATACTTACAGCTGAGGGGCACGCTCTGTGGAACATTTATCCTCAGAAAATGTCTTGAAAGATTTAAAAGGATTTTTAGTGGTTACATATGAATGTATCCCATCTGTATTGATCTGTCACTGTTTAAAATGTATTGATTTTCTAAACAAAAAAGAAAAAGTTCAAAAGTTGTGTTTACTGTAGTGCAACCCTAAACCTTGAATGTGTTTAGAAAAAAAATATTAAGCTGCTTTTAAATAAAATAAATAATAGAAAAGAATGTTATAAAAAAGATTAAATTAAACAGCTGAAAGAGCTGAATTATTAATCAATTAGTGTAAAATTATGTTAATCAGCAACCGACCATAATGATGAATTACTACCAAAAAAATCTATGTTGGATGTTTTATGTGAATTAAATATGTTTGGGTTCTTGACTTTTATACATTTTGACGGCCAAATCAATTGTTAGAGAAAATAATCAATACTGAAAAGAATTGTTAATTGCAGCGTTACACTATTACATGATTAATCGATTAACTCATTGAATAATATGCTTAACTGCTTCATCCCTCATTCTACCGCTGCTGAACTGACAGACATCTAAATGCAGCGGTTTTGATCTGGACAACATTTCTTCTCTTCTCCCAGCGAGCAGCATTTCGATCACATTACCAGATCACATTAGTCCACTGCCACGCTTTCACATGTTTAGGCTTTCTATAAATGTGCAAACAAACTCCAACAGGACTCCGATTTCAGCAGTTTGAGGTTTTAACTTCGTGACGAGCTGCTGAACACTCGGGATTAAATCAGAAATGGTTGGTAGCACGCTGCGGTTTCTACGGGCAACGCTGTCGGCCCGGAGGCCCCCCCACCGCCACCACCACGAGTCTGTAGTATGGGGATGAATTTAATTACCGTCTTGAGCTGCCCAGACAGACCCCGCCTCTGGCCCCGCAGCCCTGAGGTCAGCTTGCCTTCACATGGCTTTTAATCAACGCCGCTGCTCCAGAAAAGCTCAGAACGAAACCTGATCCTCCAGCACCCAGAGCGGGGGGTGGGGGGCTGTGGGCGTCCAGCCTCGGCCTTCTCCCTCTCAACTCATTCAGTGCTTCAAAGGAGACAAAACTCAAACCTCTGCCAAATCCTGAACTCCTGTGAAAAGGCTTCAAGACTATGGCTGTGGGTGGCGAAAAGCGGCACATTTTCAAAATAAGAGCTCAGGTCAGCGGAGAGAAAATTTAAACAGGAATAGGTCCTCGATGACCGTCTTGTGTTTTTCTTTCATTTTTCAAAAGCCGGCTGAGTGTTTCGGAGTTTCTCCCCTCCCAGCTGAAGGAGCCGCTACTCGAGTCCTGCAACACAAGTGAAGGGAGCTCAGTGTGAAGCTGCAGCAGCAGACACAGGCGCGAGGCGAGAAAGGAGAAAGGGAGCACAGTCTTCCAGCGCGGGGAGGAAATGATTGTAATTAAGGTCTGGGGATGGAGATGTTTCCACGAACGCTCTGCTGAGACTGTTTGTGTCTGCTGACAGGAGGAATCACAGCTGAGACTTTTCATCCACACGGAACTGAATCTAACGTTAAATACACCAAATCCCCCACTTCAAAGGCGGGAGTCTGGATTTCCAAATATCTTAATACCTTCTTTCTTTAGTTGGATCCTGAAAATAATCATTCTCCAAAGACAAAAGTTTAAAAAAGTATTGAATTCTGAAAAAATCTATTTTTACCAAGTATCTAGCAGAAAAACGGAGTGGCCTGAATTTCGGCAGATTCATCCGATCGACTTCACACTTTGTAGGTGTGTAGTTGAAGACCAGAGGTGTGAAGCCGATTGGATGAAGGGGTTTTTGAGAAAGTTAAAAGCAATCGACCCTACACTACATTTCTGAAAACTAGAGCAGAATGAAGGAAGTGTATGTTAAGGATGTAAGGAAATATGGGTATTTATTAAACTCTTAGTTTTTCTCTTGAGTTTCAAAGTCAGGTCAAAGAAGCTTCTAACTTAGAATTTGACGAAGGTGTTTTATTCTCGACAGTTTATAAGTTATGCTTTTTTTTTTCAAATCAATCTCAACTTCTGCTGCCAAAATTTTTCTCCTCATTAAAAGATATAACTACTCATTTTTAGAACAACTGTTATAAGGACAAGCATGAACTTGGACACTACAAATAAAAGAAAAATGAAAAGACTGTTTTTAATGGCAACAGGTTGAATTATCTCACTGCACTTCTGTTTAAGGTGTAAAGGATTACAGGCAGGAGTGAAAAGAAAGATGTTTTTTAAGTTGGGAATGTGAAAGTAATACTTGTAGATAAATTTGTCCTTATTTTCCAAGAAAACACCAAAAAGCTCCGACAAACTCAGAAGAAGCCCGGTGCCAAGAACACGCGCCGCCTGCCAAACATCTCGTCTACATGCCTCTGCTGCCACGGCGCACATATTCCAGCCGGCCGTCCTGCGGAATCGGTCGGAAATCGAGAAACGTGCTGAGCAATCGCTCCGGAGATAATTGTGTTTTTTTTCTAACCGAGCGAGTCCTCGTGGTGCGAGGTGTGCCAGCTTCGCCCGGAAACACGGCGTCCTGCTCCACTCGCGGAGGGCAGCCGGGGAGAGGGGATCTTGGCAGAGGCGGCTCCTCTTCCTCAGACTTCTGCTTTCCTGACCCGCTGATGAAATTCTGTCTGTCTGCGGCAGATAACGCGTTCGTCTGCGTCCAGACTCAGACACGGAGCAGCCGCTTTATTTTGATCCTCCGACTAACTGATAACAAGTTGCGAGGGGGGGGGAGAAACGCTGAGTTGAAGTTTTATCGAGTCTGACACAAGATTTCCATCAGACACTTACATCCTAAAGCAGGGACCTCCAACCCTGGACCTGGAGAGCTGCTGTGGGTGCAGCTTTTTGTTGTTTGCCAACAAGCAGCCCAAAGGTATGACATTACACAGGCAGGACATGGCCAAAATAAAACCAAAACAACTAAAAAGAATCCTTCTGAGCGCATACAGCCATCTATGAAGGTGTGAGATATGCCACCAAGTGGGCGCCGGTCCTTTTACCGCAATGTTACCAAACAAGTACAATCTACTAGAACTAGAAGCAGCTAATGGTCTAGAAACAAGGATTTCTTCCGGATCATCAACTGAAAGTTGGATCCGGCCTGAACTTATTGCGTTATCTCAATAACAAACAGACAGACAGACAGACAAACAGCAGCGATCACATCACCTCCAGGGCGAAGGTCAAAATACATTTTTAGGTTCTTCCTGACATTTTTCTTATGAAATGCAGAAATGTAACATGACAGGAACGAATGAAGCAAAAGTAATGATAGACCTGCAGGACATGTCTGATGGTTGCTAGCATCTGGCTTCCTGTAGTTAGCTACTAGGTGGAATGTGAAAAGCATTTAGTCGACTCTCCCAACCAGAGATGATGATGATGATGGTGATAATTCCTCATTACAACGCCAGAGCACGGATAAGTATCATTCTCTCAGTCTGTCCTTCTCGTAGATGTAACCGTTTAATTTGCCACAGTCCTGTAAACCTGTGTTACCCGTGTTTTAAATTTGAGAAGAAATTATTATTAATTAATAACCATTTCTGTGACCGCTGCACCAACCCAACTTTCCACCTTGATAAAAGAAACTTAAATCGACTTGCTGCTGCTCTTTGGTTGATAGTTAAGCTACTATGTTGGATTTACTGAAATAGAAACACAAGAGTCGCACTTAGGTGTCATGGATGGATAATAAGTAAACAGCATGAGCACAAGCTGTTCGCAGTGCACTGCCCTCTAGTGGCTGAAACACAACGCAGAGACTAAACTGGAAATGCAATAATATAGGTCAAAGAAAGAATCAAATTGAGGATAAATTTGTGCAGAGGTAAATAATAGAGTAGAGAAATATATTATTTTCTTCATATTGTTAACACATTATTTATAGGATTTTTTGCTGTTCAGTAACATTGATGCGACTCAGTCATCTCTGGAAGTGCAGCTACAACCACAAATCCAACAACAGCTGATGTGAAATTAGAAGCCATTAACACAGACAAAGACCAGACATGTTTCAGATGTGTTACAGAACATGTGTGTGTGTGTAATGAGATCTTCATGTCTGCATTCAACAATCACCTTGAGAGATTCTTGTTTTCTCTCCGGTGACCAGCGTCATCACATAAACTATCATCTTCAACTTTTGCTACACACACACACACACACACACACACACACACACACAGAAATAAGGGAGCCTTGGACCTACCTGAATGCACAAAGTAGGCCAGGTACAGATCCAGCTCCTTGACTGAAACTCCGATGTGGTGCGGCTGCACACACAGGCTGTGGTTCGAACACTGCGGAGACTTTACCAGCCTCTCCCCGTCAGTACTTTCGAGGGGAATCCCTTTGAATAAAATCACCATGACCAGGTCCAGCCGCCACACTTTGTCCGCCTGGCGCAGGCAGTCGATCCGCCTCATCTTGCCCTTCTGGTCGGGGTTGGACAGCACGCAGCATGGCGGCTTCTTCCCCGTCACCGTCAGCACGAAGTCCTCCCTGAACTCGGGCCGGATGTCCTTGCGCAATTTGGCCAGGAGGCGAGACGCCCACTTCTGCTTGACCTCGGGCTTCTCGCCGAGCAGCTCATCCTTGACGGCGCGCTCCTCCTCCTTGGACATGCGCTTCTCGTGCTTCTTGAAGTACTTCCTCTTGCGGGCCTGCAGGTTGAACCATGTGTAGGCGAAGGCCCGGACATGGGGCAGCAGGGCTTCGATGAAAGGATGGAATTCATCCTGCGGGATGGGAGACACATGGGCAAACATGTTAATGCCACGAAAACATCCTCCAATTCAATGGTCAAGTCGCGTTTGTCTGTCATACGAGGCCATTTTATCAAAGTCAAGAGATGATTCAACCTTTTAACATAATAACGGCTGCCGCGCTTTAGGTGAATCATTGTGTTGAAAGGCCACAGAATTTGGAAATTTTCAGTGTTTTAGTTTAGCGGAAGGACAGAAGACAGAAAGAAAGAAAACTAAAGAAACTACAGAGAGAGGGAAGAAAAAAGGGGCAAAGAACAAAAGCAGAATAAAAAATGTTGCAGAAGAAGAAAATGAAAGAAAGAAATTTGACAGAAACCATCATGTATATTTGATTAAAATTGGGGGAAACAAATAAGGGAAGTGAGAAAAAAATGTCATTTTTCATGAATGGGGTCTCAGAATTCAGAGTTTGATGATGGGGTTAGGAAGTGCAGGAATATGTCTTCCAGATTCCTTCAGCATTTAGTGATGCCCCGAAAAAAATTGTTATTGATTGAGGTGGTGACCAGGAGGTTAGCTGTTTAAGTTCAATAACTTGTGTGCGCAAATTAATTGTGTTAAAAAACACACACACACACTAACACAGGCCACCATAGCCTGTGTGAGGAATGAAGTAGCAGCTAAACCGGCTAACAGCTTGTTGTTACGCTACTATGTATGGAGGGATGCGTAATTTGTCTTTTCTTTCTCAGAGAGATGTTGGTGAGGCATTTGTTAACTATAAAGTGTTGCAGGAAACCCTGGTGTTCATGGTTCAGGACGTTTTTATTCTCAGAGTCTCTTTCTAAAGCAAACTGAATAAAAGCTAATAGATGAACTCCACAAGTTCCATTCATGACCAAACCTCAGCACAACCATTATGTCAGCTCTTTTCTCAGGTGTTGCTTTTGCCTCTACTACGCACCTGTCTACTGTGGAGGTGTGCACAAACTCTACTTTTGAATGGTTTAAGTCAGAGGTCACCAATCCTGGTCCTGGAGGGCCGGCGTGGGTGCAGGTTTTTGTTCCAACCAAGCAATAACACACCTGATTCTACTCATCAACCACTAGAGACCTTGCCTTCGATTGACGAATCAGGTGTGTAACTGCTTGGTTGGAACAAAAACCTGCAGCCACAGAAAGGCGACAGAAACAAAGATGTTCTGAAATCCTCTTTAAAATATCATCTATCCTCAAAATCTCAGCAGAAAACATGAAACAAGGGACCCAGCAACTTAAAGTAACTTGCAACAACACACCACAAGTTGCAGCAACATACACCAAGTCACAGCAACAATATAGAAACTCACAGCAACAGGTAGCAACATGCAGCAACTCTCAGCAAAACATAGCAACTTGCAGCAACTTTTAGCAACTCACAGTAACTTAAGAACTCGCAGCAACTGAGCGCAACTTGCAGCAACATATAGCAACATGAAGCAACACACAGCAACACGCAAAATGCAGCGACTCTCAGCAAGTCATACAACTCTGAGCAACCTCTAACAGTGACGGACTCGGCATAACAGACAAATTAGCTTTGTGTTGCCTCCGGTGACTTTTAGAAACATTGCTACAGTTGCTCAGCTCGTTTCTCTAATAACTAAAGATCCTCTAGTGTAAAAGCGATATTACGATATGTGACTGAGCTTCTGGTAAATGTCCAGACCACGGACACATGTTCATCAACAGAGGTGAACACCTCAGCAGCACATACAACAGGTCCAGGAAGACTGGTCCTTTAAATCACAGCGTGTTGGAGACTACAACAGCTTCTCTCGGGGCCACACAGACGCAGCAGTGTGCCGCCTCCTCCTCGGCCCTCCGGCAGGAATGTGGGTCTGTGGGATTCTGCCAGGCCCCGGAAAAAAAAAAAACAACCCAAACAACCCAACAAGTGACCGTCAGGAGAAACCAACCACAAGCCCCAACAAACACGCCACCGCCGGCTTCAGCACAGCTGACGTGCTGAGGAGGATTATAGGTGTATTAAAGGTGCATTATGTGGCTTCTGGCTGATCAGAGCGCTGCACTTATTAGGGTGGGAATGTGTTTAGACGGCATGTCATGGATTAGTCTCAATTTGGGGTTAGTTACACCTGCTTCTCCCTCCTCCTTCCTCACAACCACAAGCCGCCACAAGCCCGGCAGCCAGGATGTGAACTCATTACACCGAGAGAAAAAAAGAGAAAAACCGCCTCGTTACAGCTGAGTGTCACAACAACACAAAACAGGAGGAAACGGACGGCGACACACGACCACAGATGTGGTATTATACTTCAGATTTAAGGACTTCCCTTCAAGTTTAACAGTGGAGTGAAGTATAAACTTGTTTCGGTTCCCGCTTGTTTTTAATCCTTCAACAACATGAGAATTTGACCTCATGACCTTATAAAGTGGGGTTTCTCCTTGTTTTTTTGCATCATGGTGTAAATAAGCCTCAGTTTATTTCATGGACTGGTCGCAAAACAATCAAGGAAGTTTGGAGACTAGTGAACATTTATTAGTAATCTGTCAACATCCTGGAACTTTTATGCTTTATAAATGACACGTTGCAGTGTCATCATGACTGCTGAGAGTTTTATGAAGTCATTTGTTTCCCATAATGTCAGCACTTTGAATTTAGCTTTAGTAGTCAGGTTTCATACAAATTGCCAATGATCCCCATAAAATTCATAGAAAATGTAGTAAACTTTTTGTTTCTGTCCACTGCTGCAGTGCAACTGAGGAGAAGAAACAATGAGGTGACGTCATTAAAAAAAGCATCAGCTACAGCTCAAAATGGAATGGAAAACGCCACAAAAATGTGAATTTGGTTTACTCTCTAGATCATAATGTATTTTTTACAAATGATTTTATTTTATTTAAAGAAAAAGAAGAAGAAGAAACCTTTTTTAGTAATTTAGTATTTGTGTATTTTTCACAAATTTGACATTTTTCATCATTTTTTTCACATTAGTTTTATGATTTGAGTTTCATCCAAATTTAGCAGCTTCTGATTCAGTGCCATTAAGCTGTTACAGAATAAGACAATGGGCACCCAAAGCTCAAACAAAAGGGAAATATGTTCGAAATATGACATTTCTGTGAGTTTCCTAATTGGTGTACAGATCTGAATTATGTCACATGCTTCGAGTACATCACCATTTGTAGGAAGCTTTATGTGGAAACGCATGTTTTTTTTCCTTGAAGGTTTCAAACAACAACAAAAAAGATCATCACGCGCTCTCTCTCATTCCCTGAAAACACCTTTTTCCTTTTTTTGTTCTTTTTCTGTCAGGCTTGTTTTCAGGTTGTGCGTGGCTCAGACGCTCAGATCGGTCATTTCAGTTTGTCCGTCTAAACACAAACGGAGCAAGTGAAAAGGAGAAAGAGAGCGAGAGAGAAGGAGAGCGAGAGAGAGTGAGAAAGAGAGAGCGAAAGAAAAACAGGTTTACATCAGCGAGAAACAATGAAAGCGTCAGAGAACAGACGGACAGAAAACATCTTCATGGAACATTTCTTATTTTGATAAAAACCCCTCTGAGGGTTAGCGAGCGAGGCCAGGATGGGGGGGCCTCCTCCCCCTCCCCCTCCTGAGCCACATATAAAAAAAACCCTTGACTATTCATAGATCAAAGAGGCTCACACACATCTTGATACGTGCAAATGCCTCCGACTGAGGTGGCATGTGGATTATACGTTACAAGCCCCACACACACACGCACACACACTCCGCTGTGAGCGTCGCACACTGCAAAAACCTCATCAATTCATCTGTAATTTTAGTACTTGATGTTGAAGAGAACTAATTTCCGGTCCCCAGCCATACATTTTTTTTCAGAAAGTGATTTACAACTCCTTATTATTTCATCACCTGCTTTCAGAGAATGAGAATCAACAGACTCGATCGAAGCTGGAAGCTGAAAGGTGCAGTAAAAGAAGCTGCTTGTTTAGAAGCTGCCGTCCAAAAAAATAATAATCCCGAAAAAATGCTGGGAAACAGTGGGAAATCTGAGAGTGAGCCGGCTGCTTTTAACGCCTTTCAAGAAATTCGCTGTGTGTTTTCAACATCAATCATCTCAAATTATGTTATTTTCCAACGATCTAGCATTTTCTGATTTCTGTTCAAAATACAAAAATTAATTTTTATTTTTTTTCTTGAGACAGAATAATTTTGCCACATTGAGTGATTTTGCCTTAAAAACACTCAATGAGATTTTTTTAAGGGGAATTCTTAAAGGAGAAGTCCATATATTGTCCCAGATTTAATCCTTTAAAATGTTTCCATCCGACACCTTTGATTTCTCAAAGAACCTTTGGGAATGGGGGTTAAATATTTTTGAAAACACAGGAAGTTCAGGAGGAGATTTTTCCAGCTTTATGTCAGACTGAGAGGAAACTATATCTACAGGCTGTGCATTAGAGTGCCAGCTGCATCGCCTTTTTTTTATATAACATTGTTCACCCTCCCTTGTCAAGGGGTCTGAATACAGCACATTGTTTCTTCTTGGAGACGGTCCAGGCGAACGGGTTTGTCTCCAAAAGCGCCTCCAGCAGCTCTGCAGCCAAACCTGCAGCCGCTCTCTGAGCTCTGAAATCTCACTCCAGGACGGCCCGGAACGCCGCCTTTTGTTATTTGCAGTTTCTGTTCGGAGCGAGATGTGTTTCTGTTAGTGTGTGTGTGTGTGTGTGTGTGTGTGTGTGTCCTCGGGCGGTTATTAGGAGGACGAGCGGCTGGACAGATGATGTGCTCAGCCCCGTCTCCACACACACACACACACACACACACACACACACACACAAATTCCACAGTGGATCTGCAGCTCTGGATGTTCGTTGGAGCCACATACCAACATTCCTCACAGCCCAGTGCAGCGTTTCGGCTTCCTGACCAACTCGCACCGTCCTCCCGCCGACGTTTCCTCCGCCGCTTTTTTTTTCACACTCTGTCTGTCCACTAAGAACAAAATCCCACTTAACAAGTCACTTTGTCTCATATTCTGCCTTAAAAAAAGAAAGGAAAAAAAAGAGAAACAGCGAGAGCAAGAGCGAAGGGAGAGAGAGAGAGACAGAGTGTGGTTTTCTGGCAGCGGGGTGAGATAATCCCTGTTGTTCTCAGCTTTCCCTCCACTCAGGAATGTTTTCTGAAATGTGTCTTGAAACCAAATAATCCTGTTTCTGCGTCGCCGTCAAGAAAATGAGTCGAGATAGAAGCTGATTTATGTGGAAATTTGGGATCGTGTCAGACTAACGGCTGCTTCACGGGGTTTGTTTTAGGAAATGAAACATTTTAGGACTCTTTTAACTGGCTCTGCAGAAGCTCCACTGACCAAAGTAGTGCGAACTATTTGTTCCCGTTTATTATTCTGTGCTGCAGCTTCTGTTGTTTCAGGAACTTAGAAATTCTTTTAAATGAGGGGAAAACATCAAAAAAAACTCTATTGGTGTCACCTACTGAGGCAAGCTGCTTGCATTGGAAATGTGCAAGTATTTTAACATAATGTTTGTGGTGGGGTATTATTTTAGTCTTTATAACATTTTGGGACTAAATAATCAATTTAATTTGTAGTTTTTCTGCAGAATGTGTTCTGCAGAAAGATCCTTTATATTAGAAAATGGTGTTTGATTTTGGGTATTGTAATTATCTTAATGTGTTTATTTTAAGAAAATGTAAGATTCAGATTCTGTAATAAACTAAATGATGTTTAATTTTTGTGAGATTATCCTCGATGTTCTCTTGTTTCTGGAATTTATTTTGTCAGAAATATTTTAGCTCCTGTGTCAGTGTTTCAATTATTATTATTACTATTATTTTTTATAAAAGTGAAAAGTGTCTGGTCTCGCTGGCGCTAAAGAAATCAGATTTAAGTGGTGAATAAAAGGCCGACTGGTTAAAACCTGGCGAGGGGGTTTAGAAGCGGACGTGTGACGCGGCTCCCCGGGGTCCGGCCTCCTTTCTTCGTCTCTTTCTGGGGTCATTCTTTCTTTCAGCGTTCTCAATCTGAGGAAATAAGCGTCTCTAAACCTGCGAGGGCCGGACCGAGGCTTACACGTTCCCCCCTCTGCACCTTGGTGACAGATGTAATGGGCTCCAAATAACAGGCCTGTAACAACAACCCCATGAATAACAGTCATTTAGGGGGAGCAATAATGGTAATCCTCCCTGCTGCCTCCCTCCTCGTCTATTGACACCCACACCGACACACTGAGGGAATTATTTGCGTGTCACTCGGGCTCAGTGGCGAGGCCCGGCTGAGCCGCGGGGACTGAGCCGCCGGGACCTCGCCGTTAACGGTTGGTGATACAGGAGGAGGAGGAGGAGGAAGCTGGCTACAACACAACACACTCTGAGGAGGCAGATTTACACAAACTGCACGTACAGGTTGCTGCACACAAAGCTGGACACGACTGAACAGACCAAACTCCTTTTGCTCCGCTCCAGGGAAATTTCAGTAAAAGAATACGAGAGATTAAAAGGATCTAATGTGAAACGGGAGCGAGCTGTTCTTCCCTCGCCGCTGTTGAGCAACATGCCACGAGCACACATCTAAACATGGAAGAGAAGGAGGAGACGCTGCTGAAAGTTCCTTCACCGTCTGAATCACCACCAACTTCACAGCTACAGACCTCAGAGCTTGAACTTGAAGAATGTTTGAACGTTTGGGCAGAATGTGAGCACATGAAGGAGGTGAAGGGCTGTTTACAGGACGAACGTACAGGCATCACATCTCCTGATCAGTGCTTGGTCCAGTGCATTGATTTATGGTTATTTCGGGACAGATTTCGAATATCTTTACATATTATAAAAATGTGCAAAACTCAGAGGAGTAAAATGTATTTTGGAATACGGGATCTTTGTTTAGGTTTCATTCATGGCTTCAGATCTTCTGTAGATTGGATCCACACACTTTTGTGCATTTCTTATTTCTTTTTCTACATTTATTGATTTTTTTCTGCTCGTGTCTTTCAGTAGCACTCCCACTCTCCTCCTGTGAGCACGATATGATGTGAAGGTTGACTCGTAGGACTTTTTTATAAATCAATACAAGACCCCCCACCAAAAAAGGGAAAAAAAAAACTAAAAAAAACTTAAGATGGAAAGTTAAACAGCGAATATCATTGCATTGTTATGCCACAAAATCACAAGTTCTTTATCTCTGCAAAATGTGTCAGCCTGATAAATCTCAAAGTTTATTGTAACTCCAGAATGCTTTGGTTCAGTTATACCGTGCCTCTTCAAATTCGTAAAGGTTCAATTCCAATAAAAAAAAAGAACAAAGGGTTTTATATTAGTGCGCCCCCAGCTGGCTGCAGGGCAGAGAGCAGCAATAATGTCGCGTCTCTCACTTCTATTTTCTTAAAATCTGGAAATTTTGAAAAAAAAATCCTCCACATCAAAACCTGAGCGATTTCACCTCCGGCTGAAACAAGCAGCAGTTCCTGATATTTTGTGACTATATTCACTTTAAATAAATATTCATCTTCACATAAAAGCAGTGTTTAAGGCATTCAGGTTCCTCTGTGAAGGGGGATTAAACATGTCTCTGGATTACACACACACACACACACACCAGCTCATCACACTCTCCCATTCAGCACTGGGGGGAAATATATATTTAAAAAACAAAAATTAGGATTTAATAAAGAATTAATAAAATTTAATTTTAAAGAAATAAAGAATATCTGTCTTCTTAAATATTGAGAGCAATTTAAGAGCAAAACTAGCAAACACATCTGCTGAAACACATTTTCTTCTAACCTTTTATTGAGCAGGATTTATAAAAGCGACAGTCAGCGAGGGCTCCGGCTGCTGATTATTGGTTTTACTGGCCGATAATCAGATTATATGTTAAAGCTGGTGTTCGTTCCTGCAGGTTCAGACACTCAGATCCTCCTCAAACGTGTCTGAAAACAGACCGAGGCTTCAACCATAAAAAATCAGGATGCCGAATGTTTTTTTTTTCGTGGAGAATTTTTTAGACTGGACAAAGCAGCAGATTACTGAGCCGTCTCCTGTCACCCAGAATTCTCCCTTCATTCACAGCCTGGATCAACAACAGATTTACGAATTCTTACAATAAATGCCGAAAAATCAATGAAGACAAAAATAAAAAAGACAATAATGTTGTTTCTGGAATATGAAAAACAAATGAACTAAAACAAATTCAAGTCATTTTAATAAAGGATCCATAGTGGAATCTCATTGTAATAAAATACATTTAATTGGAATAATTTGATAAATAAAAATTTTAATTACTGATGTTTTAAATAAAACATATTGAACACAAATATTAATGATTTAAATTTGAATTGTTCTCAGAAGAGGCTGTGGTTAATTTAAGGAGATTAGAATGAAAATCTCCATGAGGTCACCCCCCCCCCCCTCTCCAAAAAAAAACTCTTAAATCTAATTTTAACCTTTGACCCTGGATACAAATGAAATTAATTTTAAGGGAAAATTTAGACAAATTCTGGGTGATATGAGGTAAATATGCACAGAGTGGTTATACTCCAATTTAGGAGTTGGACTAGTAATAAACTGGTGTTGTCGTCTTGCAGCGGTGAAACACGCTTGTCGGCGGCTGCTGATGCTTCGTGGCTGCTGCAGCTCTGCTGTGTCACCTCAGTTCACCTCTGACACAAACATTTGTTTTTCTCTGCAAAGACGCATATTTCTGTCAGGCCCGAGGTTCCTGTATGAGGCCCGAACAGCAGCAGAAAGGAAACAATTAATGATTCGCTTTGATTTTTGTTTCCTTTTTTACTTTTACAAAACGGCAACAACCTGCGGAGCTGATGTTTGCGCCCCGCAGCTGCGGGGTCCCTGCTCCAGCCTCACCCCCCCCAACCTGGCTGATCCCGCCTCGGACTGCACCCAAATCCAAATCACGTCTTTTTCCCTTCACTTAACGCGAAGCCGCTTCCCCCGCGAACACACGTGTCGGGAACTACCGCAGCTTCGGAGAAGCGCGTTTCTGCCCGCATATCCCCCCGCACATGCACGTCCCCGCAGCTCCGGCTGAAGTGTGCCGCGTGCAGGTTCTGCAAAGTTTTGCAAGCAAAACAAAACAAATCACGCGTGGACGTTTTGCGCGTTAAAAAAGTTGGGAGGGGAAGTCGAACAGAAGAACCGGCGGTCCACCCTGAGCCCCCGAGCCGGCGCCCCGCGCCCCTTCCCCGGCTCCGTCTGTCCGCACGAGCCGCAGAGACAGAGCCTCGGACCTCCGCCGGAGCAGCGCCGCAGCGTGCGGGTACAAAAAAAGTTGGTGAGAAAGTAAAAAAAAGTGCCAGAAGACAAAAAATAAGCGCTCGTGCTTAAATCAAAGCGGAGACAGAGTTTTTTGGAGGCGCCGCAATGCCGCCATGTGCCGAGCAGAGAGAAGACGACACTTCCAAGTGTGAGAAGAAGCTGCAGCTTCTGCACAATATTCAACATCTACAGAGTCCAAGCAGTCAACAGTCTATAGAAGCGCGCGCACACACACAGTCAGACACACACTCACACAATTAATAAAAGTTTGAAAGAGACTCACCTGTGTTAGACATAGCGGAGAATACATATCTGTCCGATCTAATCTTAGATCTGAAGGTGTGTGTGTGTGTGTGTGTGTGTGTGTGTGTGTGTGTGTGTATGTATGTGTGTGCAGGGGGGGTTACAGTAACTCCAGCCTGTGCGTGCGTGTGCGTGTGTGTGTGCGTGTGAAAAAAAGGAAAGAAGAGAAAAAGAAGGAGAGAGTGACGGGGGAAGTGGAGCCCTCCTTTTTGCCCCCTTCGCTTTCACATTTCCAACCGGCTGTGAACTTTGACCCCGCCTCGGGTTACATGGACTGTCCGGACCTGTTAGAGGCCTCCGCCGGGGAGCGCGCAACTGTCAGCCCGGACACGAAGAGGAAGAACATCTCCAGCAACAAGAGAAAAGTCCCGTTAGAGGAATAAAAAAAAAAAGAACGAAGGGAAAACAATCACAGGGCAGCCCGGTGCGTGGTCGGTGCGGGGAGCTGAGGCGAGAGCGGCCGGTGCTGGTGGACGGTGCGGAGCTCCAGAACGTCCCGAAACTGCATTTCACACCGCCGGGAAGCCGCGGCGACCGGGGGAACTCGGCAACATGTCTATCCGTCCTGCGGTGCGCTGTGGCCGGCGTGCGGCGGTGCGGCTCCTCGGTGCTTTTTCTCGGGACGGAGGGCGCGGTGCGGCGGAGGCGGCGGCGTTGAAGCCGCGGAGAGTCCCGGGGAAGAAGAAGAAGAAGAAGAAAAAAAAAAGAGATCTGACAAGGAAGGAAGAAAAAAAGGCAAAACGGAATCCCTGAGCTGCCAGACGGCCGCCTCGCCTCTAAAACAACCGACAGCTGCTTTCCGTTAATTTATCTCCAGCAGGACGAGACGGTAAAGAACAGAAAGAGAGAGAGAGAGAGAGAGAGAGAGAGAGAGAGAGAGAGAGAGAGGGAGAGAGAGAGAGAGGGAGAGAGAGAGAGAGTCGGTGTGTTGTCCCGGACGCAGAGAGGAGCGCCACCTCCTCCTCTCCGCTCCTCCGCCTGTCTGCTGCTCCGTGCACCGGGACCTCCGCTCTCCGCCACCGGGACACGGGGACTGCGTCGCTCGGTCGGTCGGTGTGTGTGTGTGTGCGTGTCTGTGCGTGAGTGTATGTATGTATGTGTGTGTGTGTGTGTGTGTGTGTGTGTGTGCCGCGGACTGAGCGCACTGACCCCGCAGAGCCGCAACTGATCACACGCTCTGCTGCTTATTGATCGGAAAGAAAAGCATCGATCCGACCTCCGCGCGCAGTTTCACAAGTAGAAACAACCCGGTGATGCCGCCGCTGTTCGCGCGCGTGTGTGTTCGCGTGTGTGCGTGTGTGTGTGTGTGTGTGTGTGAGCAGCACTTCCCGCCGCTCAGAGTATTGACATGAAACTGATCGGACTGTTGGTTTATTGAATAGTATGGATTATAAGCCCTGATTCGCTGCTGATTGTTTTTTTTTAATAAAAAGTAAAAACCATTCCTGAGAGAGGACCTCTGAAGACTGAGCGTCTTTGCGGCTCCTCCCGCGTGTTTCTGCACAAGTTTGGAGAATCTTTTTTTTTTTTTTTTTCTGCGTTAAATCTAGTCCGCGCAGCTCTCCGCAGCCACGCTCCCCTCTCCGCTCCTTTCTCTCGCACTTTCTCGTCCCGCCGGCAGATATCTAAAAGCCACTTTAAACAAAAAAAAAATCACCACGAAGCGCTAAATGTTTCCTGCGCAAAGACGCGGCAGCGGCGCTTCATCTGTGTCAATAAGAAGCTGACAGAGTTCTAGGAGCAGATCCGGGTGATCGATACACATGTGACAGGATCCGCTCACTGCGGGACACACAGCGAGTCCCGCGTCTGGGACGCCTCCATCGACTATCATCACCACCATCACCATCATCATCATCATGACATGATGGAGATATCAGCTGTCTGACATCTGATCTGTCTGATATTAGTCTGCTTATTATTTTATGATGGATGTTTTATGATTTTATCACACTTTGATTTATTGATTAATTTACAAACAGCAGGTTTGATTGTAAACACCTGCTGAAGACATCATCTGTGTGTGTGTGTGTGTGTGTGTGTGTGTGTGTTTGTGTGTGTGTGTTTTATTCTGCGCTCTTGTGCTTTTATATTTCGTTGCATATTTGCCCTTTTTCACTCCTGGTTCTGAAGAAAACAGCCAAAGTCAAACGGTTAAAGTTCAAAAAACTGTTGAACTTGAACTTGAATATTGAAGTATGCAAAGTGGAGGCTCAGTTTACGCTGACGTCCTTCTAGATGTAAGAATATAAATGATAAATTAGTATCAGAGGTTATTCTGTAGCTTGGGGCCCTTTTCAACTGACTGATGCATGACTGTATATGTGCAGTATTATAATTATGCACTATTATAATAGGAGGTCAAGTGCTGCTGAATAAATATGTATAATGTTGTAAAACAATAAGTATTGGATCAAAAAAAGATATTTTCCTGTGAAATGTTCCTGAAATTTCACAGTCTTACATCGAGTCTAGAGCTGTATCGATTAGTCTATTAATTATTAAGTTGCGAACTATCACATTATTTGCCAACTATTTTGATAATCGATTATTTTGATAGATAATGTCCAAATTATCTGGTTCAGCTTCTTAAATCTGATTATTGTCTAAATTTCTTTAGTCTTCTATAATAAGAAACAGGTGATCTATGGATTGTTGACTGTTGATCTGGACAAAAAAAGAAATTTTAAGTTGAATCTTTACTTTCTCATCGTGAGAGGCAGCTAACAGCGCCCCCTGCATCACACTCACTCAAACTAAGGAGTACGTGAACATGTTGACATGCTGATATGTATCTCAATGACATCAGAAACTCAAGAGTGGTTGTGAAACAAAATTTACACGACCACACCTACCAAAACTGGGGAGTGGTCATGTGAATAGATGTCTCCTGCACCCAGATGTGAACGAGTTTAAATATATTATATAAAAGAAGCCATATATGTCCGCTGAGAGAGACATTCAGCACCTACATTTCCCGGCACTAAATTCAAGAACTGACAATCTCTTCAAAAAAACGAAGTTCAGATGCATTTTTCCACAACTCTGCAAGATAAAGATGACCTGGAGGACTGAGAACCTTCACGAGAAAATCAGAAATGTTGTTCAAGATATGTCGGCAGTTACATTGCGGTGAAATCTGGACACCGGAAGGATTTTAGCACACATCAGAACCATCAAGTTACTTCTGAGAACCAACCACAGACACCCAATAAAACCCTTTACAGGGATATAAGATGCATATCAGCCAGTGGAGACACTACAGGAGTTAACACAGCACAATAAAGCCTCTATAAAGCCACAGACACTTTGCATGTCCCTATAGGATCATTAAAGATGATACAAACAGGGAAATGATAATAATAAATCAGTACTAAGAAGCACAGACACTGTAAACCTCCGCAGTCGGAAGGTAGTCATCACAAACTGAATCACCAGACACACTCCAGTCACTATCAAAGGAATATTAAAGGACATCAAATACCACAATCATTATCAACTCACCACAGACACTCTGAGGTCCTCCGAGAAGCATCTCAGGAATATTACACGATATTCAATTACCATTATGGACAATTAAACCTCAACTGAAGCTCCACATGCGCACTTTAAATCTGTGCTGGAACATAAAGGTGAAATAAAGTAAAATAAACCAATAAAGGCGACTTTATACACATCTGCACGGATAGTGTGTTAAGATAAAACCTCTGCAGCGAGATAAGCTCCCAATAAACAGACAGAAGCTTCTATAGAAAAAACACAGGAGGTCAAATACGATCCCTGCAGCCTCTGTAAACACTTACTGGGATATTTTGGGAGAGAAAACGTGAGTCACAATAAATGATCTGAAAATGATCATTACACTGATGTTTTAAATGCCTACTTCAAATTATAATAAGATATGAGTGATAAAGTTACTGCAAACAACAGACAGAGGTTCTAGTATTCTATAGATATTATGGTAGAAATAAACATGAAAAACTGCAATAAAGTTACTATATTTCCCTATATGATTTTAGCAGGATATGCTGAATATTGGAGTAAGTTATAGAAGAGAAAAATATTATAAGGGAGGTTTATAAGTGTTGAGCACCACAGACACACTGTAACTCTTTAAAGGAATATTTCAGCCTGATAATGAAGTGAGATTTAATAAAATAAAGTTATAGAAACTTAAAGGTGCAGTGTGTCAGGTTTATTAGCATCTAGCAGAACAGACATGGCAGTCTGAATGGAATATAATAATCTCTTTTTAATTAAGTATATAATCCATTCAAGTGTAGCCACCATGTTTCTAGCCCAAAAATAGCTCTCGGGACAGACTTTTAGGCTCAGTTACAGTTGCAGTGTGCAATCCTCACCACTAGATGCCGCCAAAAACCAATCGCCATACCTGCAACGACTGTTCAGGCGCTGACTGCGCCGTAATTGGATGAAGAAAGAGAAATTGGAGCAGAGTCTGAATAGACAGGAATTAGGGTATTAAAAAACTACTGCTGCTCACTTTAATAATATAGAATGAAACATCTATGTAGCCTATGACAATGTGATCAGATACAGATTATAGAATAAAGATGAGTAGATGCACAGACAGAAGATGGTGCACCATTTCTATTGTGGATGCTTCATGTTGGAAAAAAACCCTACAAAAGAAGCCCTGCGAGCGGTTGCTGATTTATAGCCGCCAGACGTGGCTTCATGCCCCGGTCGGTGCTGCGCCATGACAGCCGCGCGCGTGAAGTGTGAAGGGGGGAGACAGGAAAGTGCCGCCGATGCAGATATTTGTGGGGGAAGCCGAAGCTGCCGCAGCACCGAGCAGAGCCGGCGATGCACCTGAGCTCTGCGGCTCCGCTACCTGCTGAGCTGTCACCTGACACACCTGATATGTTAAAACAACACGCTCAGATCATCATCTCAGCAAAGAGCCTGTGTTAAACACTCTCATTTTATTCCACCTTTATTCGTTTTCATTTGATGTTTTTGTTGTAAATTTCCCTGAAGTTTAACATGCTCCAAGCACCCTCAAAAAACACCTTAGGTCGTGTGAATGACATGAATGTCACGTGTCAAATGTTGTTTAACATGTGATAAACCCAGTTGTCTCTAAAAGGGGTTATTTTAGATTTTATTAAATTTTCTGTTAAAATGTCATTTGTCACACAATTGCATGGTTCACATGTTTGATGTATTTGTGGTCAGCGTCTTAGGTAGAAAACAGTAAATCTGTTCACTCATCACTGATCACTACTGTACTTTTCCTGAAATGAGTTCCCATCGTGGGCCACCAGTCCACCATTCCTCTGTCCAACAACATGGCTTCAACATAACAATAGTTCAACATCTAAAGCTACCAAGATGTTGAGTTAACCTTGTTTTAAACATGATGATTCAATTTTCTGTTAGACGAGGTTATAACGCACCAGTTGTGTAAGTTGCGGAACCTTTAGCCGTAAAGACGTGTTTATCAGGCAGGGCTGCTTTAATCAAAGACCTTTTCCATCCAATTTGATTATGTGAAATGTGGGATCCAGTGGTTTTGGCAGCTGTACAGGGAGGTGTAGGTTTGTATTAGCCTGAGTCAATCTCACCTTAGCTTTTTGTATTACCCCAGTAAAGTGTATTTAAGATAATAAAATCAGACATGTAAGTTGCTGGATAGAGAATGATACACTTCTCCACATCAGCACAAACTACTTTTTTAATAATCATTTGAATCCGCATAGCCAAAAACGGCTTCTCGACATGATTCCCTCAATCCTTCTCCCAGTTGTCCCAATGATAGAATTGCCTTAATTCTAAAGTTTGCCTTGTGAAGTATGTGTTTGTTCAAAGCCCTGTTTATAAATAAATCTGTCAGATTTAACGTCGACCTCCGCTGAGCCCCTCTTCTGCAGGTTTTCATTCGGCTGCAGCGCGCCGAGTCTCCGCCTGAGGTTAATGAACAGAAGCTTTTATGTTAATAGAAGGACAGCCGGCGTGATTTAACAAGACAATCTGCAGATTTACTTCACCCAAATACATCCGAGGCTCTCAGTTATTAGTTGGCTAAACAACGCCTCAGCAATGAAGGTCAAGACAAAGAGAAGGTAATTAGATTACAGCAATTAAATTGGGTTTTCAATATGATCAATAATCCTAATGTGTAATCATGGATCACTTGCCAAGACTTCTACAGGAGAGCTGATGCACTCTGCTGTGTTTGTCAGCCCACATGTTCATCCTGTGAGGCTGCGTTCACGCTGACTGAATCAACATGAGAACATCAGACTGAATCTCATGTTTTACTCTGACGGGTCCTCCTGAATCTGGGAGTCGCTGTTAGAGCTGCAACAAGGGATAATTTTGATCATTGATTAATCTGTTGATAGGCTTCTTAGTGGTTTAGTCCTTAAATGACAGAAAAAGGTTGAAAACTTAATACTCTTAAAACTCTTGCGGTTTTCCCTAATTCAAAATGTTCTTCTGTGCACAAAAACAGCCCATAAGTGTTTAATTTTAATAGAAGATAGACGAAACCAGATAGAATTTTTATTTTTCAAAAGCTGGAACGTGACTCAAAACTGTTAGAAATAGCATTTAACTTTCTGTCCCTCAACTCATTAACAGCTCTAATGCAGGTGTTGGATTATACCATGACAAACCTGGTTATTCAGCTTTCTGTTCCTAACAGTATTTACAGTTTAGTATTCAGTGTTTAAACTGAGGAAGTACCTGTTGAGTGTTTTACATGCTACAATTTACTCAATCCAGGCAGCACAGCAGGGATTCTTAAACTTTTTGGAGTTTGCCTTAATGTACGGCCGAAGGAGAATATCCACTGTCCATATCGTCTATCCCTTAAAAATACAGGTGGGACAAAATGTTCAGAGAAATTTGATTGGTCCATGGAAAAGTTCGTGAATCCTAACAAGTGCACGACTGATCAACCCAACTTTAGGAACACTCACTTTGATTGATAGGCCGTGATAATAATATGAGTAAAGGGAGAGTGTTACATGTGAATGATTTCTTTACTGTAACGATATTAGATTTTTTTTAAATACAAAGAAACATTTATTTTATAAGTACTTTTGGCTCATATAGTTAAACAAGTAAAAAGTATGAGCAGAGATGTGTTTCACTCAGTCCTCCATCTGTGAAAACATGATTAAAAGGTAATCTGAAGTTAAAGTGAAGCTTCAGCATCCAAATGAGTCAAATCAAGTAGAGATGTTTCAATGTTCCAGAGATTTTAGTGCCAATGTTCCTATTTTTGTTTCTATACTCCCACCACAGCTCAATAGAAACACACAGAGGGACTTTAAAGAATGTAAAGACTGATACAATTAACTCAGACTGCTAAAGCCTCATAGAAGTTTCACATCTACTTTTAATAACTGACACTTTGGGTTTTCTCCTCCGTTACTGACATTAAAGCACATGTGAATGATCTTTTAATATCTGTATGAAGAGGAGTACTGATCACAGAGAAGAAAACCTTTTCCACTGCTCATATGGTCATGAAAACTTTGTGAACTTGTCCTTTAATAGGGGGACAACCCAGGTTTCTGAAACCACTTGTGTATCATTACTTATCTGAACATTACAATGAAATGACTGTAGACTGCATGAAGCAAACAAGAGCTCTTAAGCTGCCGCGTCATGATGTTGAACTGTGAGATTATTACAGAGTTTGCTAAATAAAAAAAAATGTTTTTTGTAAAGTTTCACTTTTAAGCCGAGTTTTTCTGAAGTGTCCAAATGATGCAGAGCTGAGCTCAGCAGTGTCAGAAAAGCAGCCTGAGGCTCCATCTAGAGCCCAGTGACTGCAACTACAAGTCAGCCTGAGCGGCTGCTGCTCAGCAACGTAAGTAAAGGGAATAATACACAAATATTATATGACATAACAACAAACATGCCATATTTATATTTTCACATCATACTGCTGACTGTGACATTTACTGAATTTCAATATTAAAACAAACTGACATTACAACTGCAATTGCGTTACATATTGCAATGTATTAACAACAAATTTGAAAACATAAATTCAGTTAAAAAAAAAAAAACAGTAGTTGATTTTCAAACTGATATTTTCTTTTTATTTTCTTTTCATTTCTTTCTTTATTTTGTTCGAAGTGAACTTAATTTAATTTTTAATTTAAGGCTACAGTTAATTAATGTCACTTTTAGGAAAATGAAGGCAAAAAATGTGAATAAAAATACATCAAATGAAATAATATTTCTGTTTTAACATATTTTCCTTTTAAATTAGGCTGTAATAACTGTCACTGAAATAATTTAAGATTTAGGATATAACGAATCTGCAGTGTTCTATTTTATTAGAGGCAGAAGTGGGTGGTTATTATTATTTTTATTACTATTGTTATTATTATTTATTTATCCATCACCACAATGATTAGGGCACTAACCACCAAGAGACAAGGGGGCACAAAAACTTCCAAATAGTAAAACTGCCCAGCAACAGGTGAAAGATACACAACAATGATTTTTACAGGGTATTATAAGAAAAGTAAGACAAGTGTTTTCACACATGTGTACATGTGTGTGCGGCTCCGTTTTTTGTAAGAACCAGGTTGACTTACAACTATAGTGTGAGGGCGTCTTAATAACAAACTTTTCAGAAAACAAAATTTAGGTTAATTTTAATGAGAGCCGTTACTATGACAACAAGCATGTCATCCAGCATGCCATCTTTTCTCAGACACCATACCATATAAACCTGATTTCTGACTGACAGGCCACACTCTCATCAGTTTTTTTTTTTTGTCAAGTGGTAGCAATTGTGAACAATAGCCAAATCAGAAATTATATCCAAGTGGTTAGGAGGTGTCTACATGCATTGTGGGTAGTCTTGCATGGCTATCCCATACTAGAATAACAGTATGACATGTGGGTAATGTAGGTGCCAGGTTTTGACAAGGAAGAAGAATGTGTGGAATAAAAAAGACAATATCTCTGCTTCCACTGCAACGATTTTTTTTTTTTTAAACTGTCCCCCGTGAGTCTGGCTGATGTTACAGGAGTGAAATGATGAATCTGTGGTAGTGTGTCTGGTAGTTTGATACTGCTCAAAACAAAACACTGCCAGAATAAATCTGTGCTTCCCTGTGAAAATTGGCAGGTCAAAGCTGCTCCGAGGTGAATTCATCAGTTGCACGGCCTCCAGCTGAAGGAAATGGGCCATAATGAGACAACACTGTTAATCGGGAAAACACGCGGATCTGTCTACAACTTTTTCAAGATTCATTTATTTAGAAGAACAAAATTTGTTGAATTATCCAAATTCCTTTTTTATTTTTTTTATACTGAGGCAAGAACCTGACTACACAGTCAAAATGTTTTCATGATGTGTCAGGATTCAAGTTCATGCATTAGAGGTTTGTTTGTAAGTAAACAGACCCTTTAAAGTGGCAACTTTTAAGTCAATGAATCTTATTTGTGTCATTCGTACATCACTCAAACTGCAGAGGTTCCGTCGAACGAGAAGAATCATCAGCAGAGTGAAGGATACATCCTACATCACTTCACCAACAGCCGACCAATCAGACGTGAGCAGAAATTCAAAAACCGAACATGGATGTCACCATGGAGACGGGCTGATGTCGGTGGCGGTTTTGGGCTAAAAGATACTGAGGGTCCACAAAGTGTGTGTATGTTATTGTTTGTGTGTTTGTGTGTGTGTGTTTGTGAGTGTGTGTTTGTGAGAGAGAGAGAGAGAGAGAGAGATGGGGGATGGGGCCTCCACCTGCTCCCACTGAGCTGCTGCCAGGCTGGAGTTCAGCCAACAGCACCGGGCCTGAAACCAAGCCTCCGCCAAGCTCCCACAACCACAGAGAGAGAGAGAGAGAGAATGGGTGAGAGAGAGAGAGAGAGAGAGAGAGAGGGAAACAAGAGGAGGAGGGGGCGATATGGAGGGAGGGACAGGAAACCAGAAGGAGAATGATGTGGAGAGAAATAAGGTCAGAAAACCAGGGAAAAATGAGTTAAAGATGATACACGAGATGAGAGAAAAGAGGAAAATAGAGGGAAATCCAGGAAAAAAGAGAAGAGAGATTGAGGAGAATGAGGAGCCAACAGCAAACAGAAGGAGACAGGAAAACATAGACGGAGAGCTGATCATGTGACTAGAAAAGTAAATGAAAAGAAAATCAAGAAGAAAAATAAATGATGGAAAGAAAGAAAACCAAGAAAAGGAAAATTCATTGTCACTATATGTGTTACAAACGAAGATTGAAAATGGGAAAACAAACCCTCAGACTACATCACCTCTGAATAAAGAGGACAGGAAACAAGAATACAAAAAGAGAGAGAAAGGAAGAAGAAGCAGACAGTTTAACACATTGCTGCATGAAAAAGTAGATGAAATAATACAAACTGTAACAGTGAAAATGAGCCAAGTACACATTAGGTGTGAGATATCACACGAAAACATGGAAGCAGGAAGTGAAATGTGTCTCAGTTGTGAACCGTATGTTTAACTTTCACCTTTCTGTCACTCACTGGATCATTCAGAACAAAAACAGAACGATTCAGTCATGTTGTAACAGTCAGAGGAGGAAGAAGTACTTGCTCAAGTAAAAGCGACATGCTGTAATCTAAAAATATTCCATAACGAGTAAAAGTCCTGAAAGCATTATCAGTGTTAATTTAAACTACTTGTTTTAAATCACATAAAATGTGTGAGGGTTTTAATGTCGTATAAGTGTTTTAATGTAGTTCATCAATGTGGAGCCAATTTTAGAGTAGATTAATAATGAAAGTACTGCATCATTTGGCAGCCTTTAGGTGAAGTTCACATTTAAAAAATAAAAAAGAGACAAATTAATATAATATAGATAATAGAATATTGAAGTATATTAAGGATAGGCTCTTCCTATAGGTTGTCAAAGGTCAGTTGGTGTTGTGTTGCTCTACAGGCTGTAAAGCTTCATGAGGTCAATCTGTGATTTTTGATTTTGGACTAAAAAATTAAGCTTGACTGAAGTACAGCATTTGATGTAATTAGCTACATTCTACCACTGGTAATAATAAGACAGAATAAAGTGTTATTATAACAAGCAACTGAGCAAATGTTCCATCATGACACATAAAGATTTAATCAATATACAGTGTCACCAAACACCGAACACAAGCGTTTTCCTTTTCTTTTTTGGATCGTGAAGTCCAGATTTAAATTTTCACTAGATGGTGGCACCGGAGGAAAAATCAGAGGTCAGCAAAGTCAGTAGGATTCATCCTCTGAATATCTGAACAGGAGTTTTTGCTGATCCATCCAGTAAAGATATTACACAAGACTGCTATTTTATTTTTCCATCTTTTACCGCAACTGAAGTTCAAGAATCAGTATCAGTGTATTGAATTTCTTAATTAATTAACATTGCTGCAAATCCTGCAACTCTCATTCACATCCCCCTCCGAGATATTTTTCCACACATCAAACCAGAGCTATTTATGTCTCAAAACATGAAAATTAAGTTCCTGGACAGAGCGAGAGTTTGCAGAAGAATCATCAGCAGCAGATTTGCAACCCGTATCCACTGCACTCGGCTCCATCCGCACACTTTCAGCGTTTTGGCTGCGTAACAAGCGGAGCCGGCGTTTGGTGATGACCTCGACCGCTTGGACGCGGTTCTGCCTGGCGTCGGAAGACACAGGAAAAACCTGTGATGAACGCCAGGATAGCAGCGCTCGCATCGTAAACTCATCTCGCTCAGATGATACAAAACTCTTCTTCTTCAAAACTCGTTACTGGCTGACGGGGCTGGGCCTGTTTGAGTGTGTGTATGTGTGTGTGTGTGTGTGTGTGTGTGTGGATTAAACAGAAGAAGAGGATGAAACAGGAAGGCAGTTGTGTAGTGAGAGGGAGGCAGGAGGAACAGATGGCCTGGCAGAGCATGGGGAGAGGCCGGAACCCCCCACCCTCTGACCGACTTTCATTGATGAGCCAGTGTGTGTGTGTCTGTGTGTGTCTGTGTGTGTGTGTGTGTGTGTGTGTGACACATATGCCATCTCACAATATTATTTAGAACAGCACCACCCCAACCATTTCAAGTTTACACACAAAGCATCAGACGCAAACACACGCAGGAGCGCCGCCGCCTGCCGGCGTCACCGCGGCAAACACAGACCCAGCGATCGCCGCCGTCAATACGCTCCACACAAATCAAACAAAGAGCACAGACACCAGGACACGTCTCTCCTCCAGTGGGACCACACACACCCAGCTGCTCTGATTCTGATTCTGAAGTGATCGACTCAGACAAAAATATGAGCGGTGTAGAGGCAAGAAGACGGCGGCTTGGGGACGTTCTCGCTGAACTGGCTGAGCAGCGAAGCCTAGGCAGGATGCAACAGATGAAGGGAAACAGATGTGATCAAATTGCTGATTTTCTGGAGCAGTGACGTGTCGATACTGAGTCTGAATGAGTCGAGTCTCGACAGAAGTTCAATGAATTTGTCTTGAGAAGAAAAGACAAACATTATCCGGATTGCGAACAGATTGAGAAGATTCATTCACCAAGAGTCATTTTTGACAAACTAGGTTTTATAAATGAAGAGTCACACTCGTGATTTATAATTTCATCAGCACAATACATTTTTAATTTTTGAGTATAGAATTTGGGTGGATAAACAAGAAATTCTGCTTTTTTTGTCTGAAATATGTTTTTTTAAAACATCAAATTTGAGTGGAAACAAACATTCTCTTTTATAGAAGTCAAATGAAAATTAAGCTGAATTTGGATCAATCTCAAGATTTTGAGAAAAAAAAGTGGGAAACTAGTTTATTTATTGGCAGGATAGATGATAATGAATTTCACAAAAGTCTTTTAATTTGAGTTTTGACTGATGCTCTTTAAATGACGTCATCCTGTTGTTGTTTTTTCTATAGGTAAAAAAAAAAGAATGCAGACAATGCTGTTTTATTACAACCCATGAGCCGAAAGCTGTGTGATGAATATTGTCCGTGTTTCTACTGGGTGGAATCAGCCTGATTGGTGGGGTGCTCTAAACTATGAGAAGCCAGAGTGACACAACAAGAACAGCAAAGTTACTTTTCATGCCTAGGATTTTGTTAAAAAGCAGATAAAACAGCATTCCAAACAGGCAGCTTTCTGTAGATTTAATAACACAAAATGTGTATATGCCGACAGCCAATCGCTCACTATGAATTCAAGCCATATTAAATATTGAAATAAATAGATCACAGGCTTTATGCTGTTTCCCATGTGATTTGTACATTGTCTCAAAAAAGCAGCTGTTCTGTTATTGAACGTTATTTCTGCTGTAGGTCAGGTGATTAAATCTTCTCGTTAAAGGACCCTAAAATCATCTGGTACCAGGACCCTGGAGAAGATTACTTCCACTGAAAGGAAACACACATTCTCTGCATTGTGTTCTGATGATTTTCACTACATTTGGATGAAAAGCAGGAAATATTTCCTGTAATGAAACACCTGATGTTGATGCTTGTTTTACTGAGATATGTACAAACCAGAGCTGCAACAATTAGTTTGTTAATTGATTAGAATGATCAACTATTATGATACTCCAGTAATCAATTTGATTTGATCAGTCATTTTAAAAAAGAAAATGTCCAAATTATCTGGTTCCAATTTCTCAAATCTATTTACTGGTTCTTTGGATTGTGGACTGTTGATCTGGACAAAAAAAACATTTTAGGACGAATCTTCAGCTTTGGGATAGAATGACTAATATTTACACCATTTTATCCTGTCGACAATCAATAGATCAATTGACTTTCAGACTAGTAATTACTTGCAGCCCTTGTAGCAACATTAAACTACAGATGAATATACATCTAGGAAGCTGAAAACATCAGATGCTTGTCTACGACCATCTATGATCTTTATTGGTGCAGAGACGTTGGTTCCAATCTGACAAGATTTGTGTGGACATTAATGTTTTATTTTTTCTCACTTTTTGCACTGTTTGAAGGATCGTTTAGGGTATGAGTTCATGACAGTGATTGATAAATCCTAAAATCCAAATCTAGTGAGTTGAGGCTCGGCTGCAGTTTGTTGGATATCATGCGCTCCCGTCCGAGCATAGACGTTCAGATGTCTGAGCGCCATCATCTGCTGTAACATCCTCATTCTCGCCTGGACAAACAGACCAAGCCCAAACTATTGAACGCAGCAGATTTTAGAGGAAGGGTCTGAAGGTTAACGCGGCCTCGCTCTCTGTCCTGACCGAGAGGCGGGTCAAGGTAAAAGAGACCAACTACTGCGAGGGACGGAGGACGAGTCGAGTCAGCGGTTCATCAGAGTACGAAAAAACAAAAAAAATCCTCCCATCTCCTCTCACCTCCGGCCTCCCTCAGAGAGAGAGAGAGAGAGAGAGAGAGAAAGAGAGAATGTGTAGCATCAAACTCAATTTATGGAACCAGCCAAGGAGAAAGTTTCACATTATACAAGCTAACGAAAATATCTGCTAAGCGCTGAAGGGGAGGCAGCGTGGGGGTCGGAGGTCAACCCTGACAAGAGACGAGTTCCTGAGATTCTTCTTCATCTCCTTCTTCCTTCTTCTCTCTCTCTTACATATCTAAACCCGGCACACACACACACACACACACACACACGCACACACGCGTGTGTGTGTTAATGCCTCCGCAGCAGATTGCCCACGCACACCAGGTTTCACCAGGACCCAACCTGACGGGGCGCCCAAAAAATATTCCGCCGTCTTTGAGAGGAAGAAGGAAGCCTGCAGGCAAGATGATGGGGAACGTAGGCAAGCTGTCAGCAGGGCCGGGCATATGCTGCCCCCCCACCCCCAACCCCCCTTCTAAAAAAACTCCTCCATCCTCCACCCAAACCCCCCCACATCTCCTTCTGTCTCCTCTCTGCCAGGCAACCAGGCTGCAAACCAGGAAACAGTCAGCAAGCAGCAGGAGGAGGAGGAGGAGGCCAACAGTACTCATCTCTTTAACAAGTTATTCTTTATTCTATACAGTACAGACTGTCTGTTCGTGGAGAGCATGACTTCTTCCTTTTATCCTCAATTACACAATTCTCCTCAAACATTCTTTCGTTATTATTTTTAAGGTGATAGATGGCAAGAATTTTCTTAATGATCTTTTCTCTGTGTTTTTTTAAATGTGAAAAATACCACAAGAAACAATTTGGAACAAACAGCAGAGACACAGAAACACCACATTTAACATAGAAGAAATGATTAAAGAATAATCTATATTAATTGATTCTTTTATTTATCTTTCCATCCATCCATTTTCTATCCCGCTTATTCCTTTTCAGGGTCGCAGGGGTCTGCTGGAGCCTATCCCAGCGCATTTTATGGCGAGAGGCAGGGATACACCCCAGATGGTCGCCAGCCAATCGTGGGGCACACACACCATTCACACACCATTCACACACACACTCACACCTATGGGCAATTTAGATTTGCCAATTAACCTGAGCATGTTTTGTATTGTGGGAGGAAGCCGGAGTACCCGGTGAAAACCCACGCAGACACGGGGAGAACATGCAAACTCCACACAGAAAGGTCCCAGACCCAGGCCCAAGGCGGTCTTGAACCTGCGACCTTCTTGCTGTGAGGCAACAGTGCTACCCACTGCTCCACCGTGTCGCCCATTTATTTATCTTTTTCATTTGATAATTTATTTTGTGTTTTTCAAAATTGATTGATATTCATTTCTTTATTATTTGTTATTATGGCATTCTTGAAACGTGTTGCCATTTTAAGAATCATTTTTCCAAATATTTCCGACAATATAAAAGGATTAATTATGCAAGGCTGCCACATCTTCGGAGGGGACTAAGAGTGTCATCCAAGCTTCAACAGACCTGAGCCCAAAACTTTTTAAAGTTTAAAAAACAGTTTTTAATTAAATAATGTAAATCATTTCTTACTGTTTGCTATGATGTTTGGAAACTTTAAGTTGGGACCCTTTCTGTTGCATGTGTGTGTGTGTGGATCTGCATTTACTTTGAAGCTATTCATCTGTTTCTGTTAATCCTTGGTTATGAGTGCTATGTTTAAAAGCTCCACTGCATTTCTTTCAGATTCAGATTTTGTTTTGAGGAAAAAAAAAACAAAAAAACACTTTGACACCTTGTGATTTTATGTTATCTTATGTTAGCTAAAGTTCAGGTCTGTTTATTTTTATATCAAGGTAACATATTTGGTAGAGGGCTCATATACAATGAGTTTTGCTCCACAATGTATTTCTGTTCATATTTCAAGTGATTTATCAAACAAGGACAAGAGCTCAAGTCAGCAGACAATGCTTGACAGACAGCTGCTCTAATCAGCTCATTGTGTTTATAATGGAGTGAATTCACCTGAACACAAGAACACTGGAAGGTAACAAGGCAGGAAATGCTTCAACACACATGCACACACACAGACACATACACAGAAACAGATGTGCAATCTCCCCCCAAACACAATATGAAAACAACAGAGGAGACCTGCCAGCTGTTCACATAAAAACAGGGGTCTGCACACACAGCTGGACACACACACACACACACACACACAAACACACACACACACAAGCCTGAGACAGGACAGGAACTGATGGGATCAATGCGTTAATTAGACACATCTGATTCCTTATTGGACAGCCAATCAGCCAGTTAGAATGATGCACAAAATAAGTGATGATTAAACCATATCTAACTAACACATTCTTTAGATTTAGGAGCCTCCAGGAGACTTCAGAGCAGAGGTTACAGGTGTTTACAGGTTTCCAATTACCAAACAAGGAACAAATTCAATCCACTGAGGAGATGCAAAATAATGGTGTCTGAGGTTTCTTTTCGTATTTTTCCAATTTCGCATTTAAGAGAAAAAATTCTGCTCTGCTCTTGTAGGAATATAAATAAAACCATTTTACTTGAATATTCCTGGAACATATTTTCTTTTTTCTTTGTTGCAAATTTCCTTGTGGGAAATTTTTCAAAAATGATCCAAAATGAGAGGTCACAAATTTCTGTACATACATACTTTCTTTTTTATAGATCAGCTGTTGTGTATTTGTTTGCATTTGTTAATGGAACTTGCATTTTAGAATAGTCAACAAACTAAAAATAAATTTGTTTATTTGAAAATGTTTCCACTGGCTGTGAGAACGTGTTAGATAGACAGTTTTTGAGTGTTGACTCAGTGGCGTCCGCTGCTCTCAGGCCGCCGCTGCAGCCGTAGTCGCGTCCGCAGGTTTTTCCGCTCTAATGCCTTTTTAATTGCCATCATCCTCGGCTGCTCTCACGCTGTATCTCTGTCTCCTGCGGAGGGGAGGGGGCTGCAGACAGGAGCTTTTACCACAGAGCAGCGGTGGCTCTTTTGTGGCCGTCGGCGGCGGTCGGGAGGCCGGGGCCCCCGTCTCCCGTGGTGTGACTAACGCGGGGCGACAGCGCCAAGGCGGCGGAGGGCGGCGGCCGATTGCCAGGGAGCCTCACGCCGCTCGGCTCGGCTCAGGGCCGCCTTTGTGCGCCGTCACCGCCCGCTATCTTCCCATAACATGTGCTGCTGTCAGGGGCTTGAGCGGGCCAAATCTGCTTTTTTGGAGAGAAACCTCCCCCCAAATCCTCTTGATGCGCTCTCTCTCTCCCCTTTAATGTCTTCATTTACCACAGCCACTGGCCTTGTAGTGTTTTGAAGTGGGAGGGGGGTGGGTACGGATGACTAATTCATACGAGCATTGTGTTTGAACTTCAGATACATGGCTGAGAAATTCATGGGCTTCATGTGCTGTGATTCTGCAGCCTGTCAGGTGCTGATTGGAGATATTTAGAGACCTCAGTAACACACAATTACAACCAGTTGGCAGAATCTGTTTCACAGACAGAAGAAGAAAAGTCATAGCTCCTCTAATCTGCATGGAGACAATATTAAATGTTACTCACACTCTAAGAAACACATTCTAAGAAAACATATTATTGTAGAAAAACAAGATTAAAACATTTAATCATTAATGAGCTGGTAGGCCTGGAGCTGCCAGCCTCTGTATTCACAGTGTCATGTCTCCCTCTGCTGGCTGCTGCCTGTTAATACAGCCTGACTTTGACCACACAGCACAGAACAGTGTTGCTCCGGCTGCGGATTCTCTATAAATAAATCTTAAGATTAGATTTAATCACTAACCTATTTATTTATTTATTTACTTCTATATATTAGAAGCCCAACGTGGTCTTAAATTAAAGCATATACAATGTTCATTTATTGGCATATTCCACTGGCATATTGGCATTTTCGATTTAATTGTTCTACTATCTTCTTCTGTTTTACCATAAATCAATTAGTGAGTTGCTATGAGTAAAGATCCAAGCTGTCTTAATTGTGAGTGTGAAATGTTTAAGATATGCTCTTTCAATACTGCACAACAAATCTGTACGATCCAACACCAGCCACACCAACGGGCGGGGGGGGGGGGTCAAACAGAGGTCACGCAGAGGTCAGCCAGCACAGACATTCACTACGGAAAACACAAGAAGATGCTTCTGTTACAACTATCCTTACACACATGGAACTGATTTTAACTGCTGGGCTTCATTATTGTCATTGAAAGGATGTTTCAGACCCACTTTGAGTTTCTCACATTAATGTGAAAATAACTGAAAAAGACTTTTACTGGAGGAACCACCTGCCTACCTTAACCAGCCCTTTGCACAACATTAATTACTACAATGTTATTAACTATTGCTGTCAAATAACAAATGAATAATGTGCATGTAAGATCTTATATGATGGTTGTTGATAAAGCACATTGACACAAGTGTCAGTTGGTCAGACCCAGAATGACCAGTGCCCAGTTAAAGACTATTTTCTTTTAAGTAACGTTCAATGGCCAGACCAGGGAACAGGTTCATTCAGGCAGGACACACACACACCCAAACTTGATTGCTTTCTATAGAAATGACCTAATTTGGGGCAGTGAGAGAAGCAAGCTTGTGACTGGAGGGTTGTTGGTTCATTCCCCAGGCTGGCAGAGAGTGAATAAGCAGTGGTTGCCACCACTGAGGTGGCCGTGAGCAAGGCTTTTAATCCCAACAGTGGCTGCAGGTCAGACTGTGGTTGTACTGAGCAGCTTCCAGGTGTGAATGTGGCCAGGCTTTCCCTGAAAAACAGGTCTTTGTGTCTCAGTGGGACCAACCTGATTAAATGAACGAAAAAAAAAAATCATAATTTTATGAAAGGTGTCTAGTGAGGCCCCCGATGGCAGTGTTCTAAAATAAAAATGACTTTGGCTGCACAGTTGACTGAAAGGGCACCAATGTTAAGGTTGTCAGCAGCTGTGCCAGCAACACCAGGCCATTCAAGTCCAGCAGAGAGTCTCAACATCAGGGACTAGCACCGGTACCGTTAACATTAGATGATCAATACTGATGACGCCAGTCACAATATACACGCAGAAAGATAGCTACACAGCTTCACTACACAGTGGGGGGGTGAAGAAGATAAACAGCATTTTTACTGTGCTAACTATCTGCTCAGACTTGATTTCAAGCTTCCCCTGATTCTGTCTATGACACATTACCTGTGAGAAGGGTTTTTCCAACTTTAAAATTTATCAAACATCAGTAGTACAGCATCGCAACAGTGTCTCCAGGACTTTATGCTGATGATGTGTGATAAGGAGATGGACTGTATCACAGACTGATGAGAATTTTATTTATTTATTTTTTTTATTAATATGCCTCTATCATTCTATTCTGTTTTTTTCTATTCTGTACTATTTAGTTTGGTCATGATTGTGCAGTTAAGCAGTTGTAATTTGTGCCTTATTCTGGCTGCTGTGCCATATGTGTGTCAGGCTGGTCCGGGCGTCCGGTCGCTGTGCCAGGCTTTTTTGTGTGTGTGTGATTTTAGCCAGTATAGTATGCTGGTGTGTGTGTGTGTGTGTGTGTGTGTGTGTATGTGAGTGTGATTCCTTCCGTCCTCCCCCTCCTCCCGTGCTCTACTAAGTGAATGTGTGAGGGCTGTTGTAGTTTGCAAGAATCATTGTAGTAACATCTTTATGATGCAGGGGAGTAGCTAGATATGCTAGGTATGGTATAATTGTCCAAAAAGATGTTAAAGGCATACTTTAGTACAAACAAAGACAAAAAAACATTGCATTTGAGTCCATATGCCCCCCACGGTATATCTGTAATTGACTGTGTTTATGTGTTGACATATAAACAGTATATTGATTAATAGATTGACATTCACATTTTTCTATAGTTTCCAGCCCTGTAGTCAGTTTATATATAAACATTGAAAAGGCTTAGAGCAAGTGAACAGTCAGCTGATCAGTTTGAGGTCAAAGCAGTTGAAATTGAAATGAAAACAGAAAAACCGGAAGCACTTAGAAGGTCTATTTCTGGCTCAAACCCCAGATTAAAGTGTGACCTTCAATTCTTTCTTCAGTCATCAGCAAGTTTCCCCACAAAGCCTCAGCCACCAGCCTCGGTACAATGGGTGTCAGGGCATTCTCATTTAATGCACCCACCACACCACACAGTGGACACTTTACACACTTCAAAACTGCTTTTAAAACCATCTTTTAAACTCCACTTACTTCAACTGCATCAAGCCATTAGAATAAGAATTTTTAATCAGTTTAATCACTTTCTTTCAATTGTTTATTGAATGTAAATTTTTATTTTTATGATGTAAGGTGACCTTGAGTGCAAATAAAGGTGTTTTTTGTTATATAAAATGTTTCTTATTGTTAATTTTGTTGTGTGTGTGTCTTGCAGTGTGCAGTGTGTCTTGCATTATGCAGTTACAGTTCCTTTAACACTCACAACTATGAAACTATCAATTTCAACTACAAATGTCCAGTTTATCAAGTCAAAAAGAAGTCAAGAATTCGTCTTATCTTAAATTCTTAGTACCATTCTATTTTGAACAATATAATAGCTTCTAGTTTTAACAGACATAGGCATAAATGTTGATGTTGATGACATTTCATTTTCCCCTGTGGGAGATGCACAATAAACCCTTTGGCTTTTTGTCCCCCGTGACTTTCTGTATTTCAGCTCCTATTTTGATATTGTGTGAATATACAGTATAATAAACAAAAAAGAAAGTTAATTCCTAAACAACACAGTTTTTGGCTCACCATAGGTAAGTGTACATGGAGGGTTAATTGAGCTTAGCTCATTTTTACCTTGGAGAAACCCCCACTGGTTAACACTAAAAGAGGCGCAAATAATGTTCTGCAAACTTTACCCATTGTTTGTGTGTGTGTGCATGTGAGAGAGCTGTGTGTGTCTGTGTGTGTGTGTGTGTGTGTGTGAATGGAAAGAGGTGTGTGACCTGAGCGTGGAGAAGAGTGATGAACACGGCGGGGGCGACAGCGGGGAGCGAAGATGATGAAGGATGCTGCAGCAGGAAGTGGGACGCAGGGACGCCATCACTCACAGGCCCCGTCACCCCCCCTCCCCATATGTGGACCAGAGGAAGATGGATCTGGGTTTTTGGATGATACATGTACCAGAGGAAAACACCTGGGCACACGTCCAAACATGTTTGTCATGAAATCTGGACCAGTCCATTCACCTGTCGCTTCCTTCTTGTTTTACAGAAAATCTAAATTTGTGTTATCTACAGTAATAGATATCTCCTCATATTGCCATAGCTATCTCCTACGCCTCCTGTTTTTTAATGGCACGCCAAACAAGCAAAGACCATCATTTATGAATGAATGAATGAATCAATCAATCTTTATTTATTAGGCCATACATGTCCTAATGACCTTCCTCACACCAGCTTAACTTACAGACCACATCACTGTAACAACCTTCTCCTCCTATATTTACATTTACATGTCCTTCCCCCTCCAGTGTCAGCCTCTTCTCATACACTTTAATTGTATCCTACACTGTCCCAGACCACCTTAGCTCCTCTAAACATGACCTTAACCCTCTCCTGAAGCGCTGCAAACTATCCTGATAATCAGTGACATCATCAGCTCCCTCTGGAGAAACAAAACACCTTACACTACTTATTACACAGAGAACATGAAAAGGCACGATGATGAGCAACTCTTATGTAAAGTTAAAATTAGAGCTTGATGGAGAAGGTTATACCCTGTTTAACCCCCACACACCCAATCAATCAATTACTGTGTAAAGTGATTCTGATGTAATACAGGTAGTTGCTCTACCATAACTCCCTACAATACTTCCTTAGACCATCTCCTAAGGCTTTCTATACACCTTATTAATCACATTAGCAAATTCCTCAAAGCAAACCAGAAAAAGCAAACCCTCAAATCAATGCAACCAATCAACTGACCTAATATTCCGCCTACAGTACATAGACATGATATGACAATAGTTCACAACCAAGGTATATTCTTCTGATCAGTACAACCCTACAGCTCTACAATCTCTAACCACCTCTCACATCTCTGTAGACCACCTTAACCTTCTTCTCTTCAGACCACTTCAAATATCTCCTATATCTCTTCAGACCACCTTAACTCCCTTCCGCATATCTTTAAACCACCTTAACTACCACCTACATCCCTTTAGACAACTTTAACAACTTTCCTACATCTCTTTAGAGCACCTTAAACACATCTTAGCTGCACTTTCAGCTCTTGTCCTGTTTCTTCTTCCCCTTACTCCAATTTTTCTACTTTCCCACATCAGTCCATCCTCCCTCCTGGACTGTGGCCTGCTGTGATTGGTGGCTCTGCAGCAGTAAATGGATGTGCCCTCCTGAGGGAACGGGTCAGTACTTATTTCCGCAGCACTTAATAAGAAGCACATGGCTGCTCTTTCTCTTTGGGTAGCACCTCCTCTTGGTCTCCTCCTCCTCCTCTTCCTCCGCTCTTTGCTCCTTTCAGGCCCCCCCCTCGTCCGGTTGGCCGGAGCCGGAGGGGAGGCTGAATCCCCGGGAGGGAGATGGAGGAGCGGGATAACTCCCCAGGAGAGGGAGGTGAGTGGAGGTGAGGGGTGGTTCCAGGAGGGAAGGGGAGGGGGGATGGGAGGGGGGAGTCACTTAGTGCCAAGAACAATGAGGAGAGAGAGAAAGAGGAGAACGAGTGGTGCTTTCCTGTCTTATAGAAAAAGATAAATAGAACAGAGAAAGAGTCCATCTCAAAAAACCACCACATGATACATTGATACATGATCCTTAAAGCATCTCATCTGACTTTAGGAAGTCTGTTGAAAGTAGAAGATGATTGTTTTGTCTGAGCTCATCAGATCATTCTAGTTTTTCAGTTTCATGAGCGGGAACGTTTTGTACAAGCAGGTAAAAAAAAGTGTAAAAAAAGTCTTTGGGGAAATACCTTAAGATTAAGATTGCAACAAACTCTACAAGAAACATTTAACAGGAATCTAGCAGGTAAACCAACCATCTACAAATGTTATGTAGCACCCATCTGTAACCACCATCCTCCACAGAATGAATATTTAACTCCTAAACATCATCAAGACCAGGCAGCTACATTATGCCACAATGCTAGAAGCAGCTAATGTGGCCTGGATCAGGTGATATCGACTCACTTCTTTTTAAATACAAATCAAATATTGACACTGTGACATCATCGGTGACAACCCGCTCTGCAGACATGGAGGTCCTTATACAACTTTACTTTATCTTTTCTTTTACACCAGTGTGGCTCAGAGTAAATATGCTGTTTGCATTTTCAGCAAACTAAAATCCAGCAAACAAAAATGAAATCTGCTGTTTGGTATTCAGGTCCAGTCTTAGAGAATATAACCGTGGGCACAAGTTGTGGCTTTGTTCTTGTAGCCAGTTTCTGATCAATCAAGTATCATTAACCCTAAGTGGAAATATAGGCCGCCACATACTGTAGATCTAATTTGAGCAATGTTTAAATATTGCCAAAAAATCCCACCATGAGGGGAATTTTAGAAGTGGCAGTGGTGCCTACAACAGCAAAGAACCCTTGAGTGCCTATAAATAGCTGTGAAGTCACTGCAGGTTGCACAAAATAAATATTTCAGATTAAGAAAAAAACACAAAAGAAATGGAGAGAATCTAGAAATAGAGAGAGAGAATCTAGAGATCCGAATCTTAAACAACAGAAAGAGAATTTTTAAATTTCACACATTTGTTTTCGAGCAGCTACGACTATATCTCCACAGTTAGAACATTGTTTGAGGTAAATTTAATTTAGGCACCTTTGGTCTGTGAGCATTCAGATTAAAGTGTGACTGAGAATGAATCAGGATTTAAAAAATAGACTACAAGTAATCTGTGGATAAAGGATTAAAGACACAACTGTGAGTTTGTGTGTGTGTGTGTGTGTGTGTGTGTGTGTGTGTGTGTGTGTGTGTGTGCCCAGCTGCAGATGGACAGAGGCCCTGGGAATAGGTGCTTCATGAATATTCAGGTGGAAGCCTCTGGTTGGAACAGCTGCCAGAGAGAAACAGGCTGCTGGGAGACGATCGATCGTAACTCGTGTTGGACCACAGCTTGGGACACACACGCACACGCGCGCGCACGCACACACACACACACACACACGCACGCACACCTGGCTGCAGCAGGTGGAGGAGAATCTGTCTGTTTGTCTGCTTCAGGCTAACTGGTGGACGATGCACAACAACAGCAGCACGGCGCTGAGTCTGACACGTGGCGTCAACGCAGCAAGGTCAACACGCCGTCATCCCACTTCTACTGGAAGCTTGAGTGACACCTGCGGAGAGGATTCACCCGTGAGGACAGCTGAGGTATTCTCCACGGCTGAGAACTACCTCTCATGTCCACTAGATGCCGCCACAAGAAAAAACAACAATCAGTCAGAGCACTATAGTGCAGTTTGGTATGGATTTATCAAGAGGGAACACCTTTATGGAGCCGAAAGAAACCACAACAGCTTCACGTCAGTCTGAGGCACCTTAAGGTTCCACCAACGGCCTTGAAGACTGCTCTTCAAACAGTGTTTCAACGAGTCCTTCTTTCTCTCTAAATCCAGGCTCTCTCTCGCTCTATCGGTTGGCTCACTGTCCGACTATTGGCTCCAGGGTAGCAGGTCGTGTTTACACAGCATGAAAGGCACTTTCTCTTTACCTGGAAGCTCCTGGCTCTAAACAGAAAAGATGGCACCAACCTTAAAGGTCCACTATCCTACGACTAATTTGTAGGTTTAGATGTGATGACACTGAAAAGATGTATTTGTGGTCTTAAGAATGACAATTTATATGGGTAAAGTTTAACATCTCCTGCAGCCTTAGGAAAAAAACTGATCAATTTGTAGTTAATATTATTGAGCCTCTCCTTTCCTTTGAATCACTGCGGCTACATAGTTGCGACATCAAATATGGTTGGGCTGGTTTCAAGGGCCAGTTTCTGAACAGGTGCTGTGTGCATTTCTCTATGGATGGCAGTGGGCAGTATTTATAGAACACCTGAACCTTGTTATGATCACACAGGTATTAATATTGACCTTTCTGCCATGTGGTGAAAGCTGCTCCGGGCTCTAACCCTGAACTGTGTCGTCCCACCTCACTGCATCCACTGTTACATACAGCAGTTGGAACAGAACTGTTCAAACCAGTATGTTGTTTGGATTCATATGTTTTAGATGGTAGGGCTTTGAAAAACAATCTATTTTTGTTGCTCATTCAATGGTCTTTTTGTGCATGTAACTAGCATAATTTTCCATAAGCCACTTTGTGAGCTACATATCAAAGCTTGACAGATTTTCTCTGTTTTACATGAAAGTGAAGTTGTGACAGGTAAGACTGTGGATTTTCCCCCCCAAGTATTAGTTTATGCTTCATATCATTTATCAAAGGGGAGGCTTTAAAATTGTTTCCCAGGGTTCCCTGGGTAAACTGATGTTCTCTCTCGTCAGATTTCCTGCTCTTCTTCTGTAGGGGAAATATTTTCCAGCAGCCGTTTTTTAGGGTTAAATCAAGTTCCCTCCAAACTTTTCCACTAAATATTACAATATTACAATTACACCACTAGTCCATTGCTTGGTGGATGGCGGGAGGCGAGAGGGAGAGAGGGAGGGGGGATGGGGGAGCGAAACAAATCCTCAGTTGGCCGTCCAGATGTTTCAGCAACAAGCAACAACTGTCTGATTCTCAGGAGAGCTGGCCCTCACATGTCACTCAGCTGTTTCTGAATCACAGCAACAGCAGCTCAGAAACCTCAAAAATCCTCGCCAATCTATTCACTGCAGACAGTTAAATAAATGTTGGCTGATCTGAAGTCCACTCTTGACAATGCCTAAAAGGGTGGTTATAAGTGATGTAAATTATAAAAAAACCAGGTTCCACATGATATAAAAAACAAATTATTATATGATTATAAAATCATATACACTTTAAAAATACTTATACTTTTTATAAGGATTTATTCACCAGCCTTGACTTGAATATGAATGTCATATGCCCTGGAATGCTGCAGCAGTCACACTCCTTTCACTGGAACTAAGGGGCCAAGCTCAGCTTCTGAAAAGCACCCCCGCAACATAATCCCAACTCCACCAAACCTTACACTTGGTACAATGGAGCCCAACAAGCATCGTTCTCCTGGCAACAGCCAAACCCAGACCCATCCATCAGATGTAGAAGTACAATTCATCACTCCAGAGAGAACTCCAGCCTCCACTGCTTTTGAGTCCAGTGGTGGCGTGTTTTACACCTCTGCATCCAACACTGGAAACCCATTCAATAGAGCTCTCTGAGCTCTTCTTCTTCTTGAGCTGGTCCTAAGGCCAGATGATGGTTTGAGGTCTGTAGCGATTGTCTCTACACAAATATATATATATATATACACACATACATACATACACACACACACACACACTAATAAACTTACAGCACAGATACCAGATAGAAGCTCTGTGCTGTGACCTTTGAACTCCTGGTCCCACACAGGAAATAGGAGAAGTCATTGTATGTGGTAAATTCACATCTCAACTTAGCAGCCGACATTTTAAGGTTCTAAGCGACTCGTCCAACTCTTCTCAAAGTGTGAAAGGGGAAAATCTGTTTATTTCATTTTCAGATATTTTTTTCTGTGTGGAAATGCCTCAACTTACTTCACAGCGTCCCAGTTATTGGTGCAACATGAGTCAAATGTGTTTGAGGAAACTCGTGTGTGTCATGGAAGTGATGCAGAGAGGGGAACAGATGGGCTAAATTAATTAGCCCATGTATGTTTAAGTAGAAAGGTATTTATTTGCGTGAGTGGCCGAGGGCTGGAATTAAATGGAGGAGGAGGTAAGAGGGGAAAAAATAAAGGACAGAAGAGTACTTCCTTTTTAGCAAATCTTGAGGAAAAGCGACGTTTTCACAAGCTCGAAGCGATCAGGTTGCAACGCAGAGTGGTTTCAGGGAATTATAAATAAATCAGAGTCAAACAGGCGATCTGAACGGAGGAGAGCTCTTTGTTTACGGCCGACTCTGGAGACCTGAAACGGACCCTCCGAATAAATAAATACCACCGCTACAGGAAGTTCAGCCGCTTCCCCTCAGGCCCAGTTTAGTTTTATTAGCTACAGAGATACCAAACAATGAGACCTGCCCCCCTCCCCCTGCATGTGTGCTGCTTTCAGCATTGGTCCACAAAACTAGCAGCACGTTTTTCTCTCCAGAAAATAAATATTCTGCAGCCAAGATTGTGACTTACAGCAGAACCCCAACATTTGACATACAAGTCATAACACAAGATTTAAAGGTGGGATTTTGACTTCCTCTGTCATCATTTATGATCTAAAACATAAGACTTTGAGTCAAAGTGAATTTAAATTAAAAGTGACTGTTTCTGGCTTTTGGGACATTTATTTTGCAACAATAACAGAAGTTATCTGTAAATGGTTACAGACTGATTAAAGATAACTTCTCCATCCTGAATCCATCTGTGCTACAACATCATTAGGTTAAGAAAAATGCAGGAATAAACGTTCACTTATGAAACTGCAGCACAAATACTAGTACAGTGAAGCGTAAACGTATGAGTTGATGTAGTTAACTATTGTACTCTTATGAGTTGATGTAGGTAAAGTTTTACAGTAAAGTGTTGTTTACTCTGCGACTGATACATATTCTCTCTGACACCATCAGATTATTTAATATGCAGCATCAGGGGTTAGCAACAGCGGTGGAGCTAGTTTAACTACTTTATATACATTTAGATAGTTTAGTTCAGTGGTTCCCATCCTAGGGGTCAAGCCCTAGGCCCTCAGCAAATAGAATAAAACATATTATGTTGTGATTCATCTGTTTCACGATTTGGTTTCAGATCCACAGAGGAATCAGAGCTGCTCTTCCTATGCCTTGAATATAATAAAAGAAACAAAAGAGCAGAAATAAGCTTGCTTAAAAGTTTGAAATGACCTTTGGAGTAAAGACAGAAAAAACATGACCAAACAAGAGCTAAACTGGACTCTTTCAGACAGAAGCTACAAAAAGGATCAATATAAAGAGTTTTTGAAATGAAAATAGTACAAAGACATTCCAATATTAATATTGGACTAATATTATAAACCTCAGAATATAAATATTAAGTTGGAGATAAGCAGAATATGTTCAATTTAAATAATATCTATATGTGATCATTTCTCTTCAAAATACAAATAATGTGCTTGAGAATAATATATTTCTGTGTTTAAGATGAACGGTTGCGATGCCACAGAAAACAGGCAGTGAAGTTCATACATGCATTCTTTAAGCGTCATCAATAATTGAGGCGCCAGGCCAGAGGCGGGTTTGCAGTGAGGAGCAGGGAGGAGGGAGGGGGAGGACAGGTGTGTTGGGGGTGCGGAGGGGGGGAAAGGAGGAGGGCCTGGAGAACAACAGCTTGCTCTCAGCAGGGGTCCCCGGGAAGGAGCAGGTGAGGAGGTATCCATTGCACTGCTTTTACAGGGTGTACCTGACACCGGTTCAGAGAGGGGAGGCGAGGAGGAAGAGGAGGATGAGGATGAGGAGGAAAGAGGGACTTGCAGTCAACGTGACGGAGAACACAGAGTCCAGCAAATGTTTGGAATGCAGGCCGTTAAAAACTGTAAAATAATCAGGAAAAAAAAATATGTAATCTTGTATGTATCTTTAGCAGCCCCTTAGACATGTTAATACATCACATGGGCACAGAGGGGCAGCCTTTTTAACTTCAACCAGGTAACTGACTCACTCGGCTAGTAATTTCCCCCGTTTCCAGTGTTTGAGCTAAACTAAACTCATCGGCTGCTGGCTGCAGAGACACTGTGGGGCAGACATTCTAGGCAAATGCGTAAAGCCCCGAGCTGAAAGGGGCACCATAACATCGATAAACCTGTACATAGGGCCCCAACTAGTTGTTAAGGGACCTGAGATACGGCCAATATTAATCCATATTGATGACACAACATGAAACCTCAATAGACACTGCAGAGAGACATTAGGACATTAGACATTAGGAATTAGGAAGATGAAGAAAAAAAAAACAAGTAAGTACAAGAGTACAAGGTAGGTATATTCATGTATATGTATGTACATGTATATTCATGCAATTAAAACAAAAAAGCTTGTTTCATCAAGCACAATCCAAGTTTACTGCACATTTAGAGCTTATTTGAACAGTAACTGACAGTAGGCTTACCAATACCTAATTTGTATTTTGAGATATTGTAGGTCTCCTTAAATTTTCTGGTATAACCTAAAGAAAACTAATATCATGGAACACACACACACACTGTGCTCCATCATTGTTTTTTTCCTCAAGGTTCTTTGTTGAAAATTCTTTGGAAAAAAAACAGCGTAGCTCTACAGATGAAAGTAGGACGTTTTTTTTGCTCAATTGTGTTTTTGTCAATTAAAAAACTGCACATTTCAGCTACAGCATTACATTTACAATTACTTCTGTAATTTAAAATAAAAAAATATTTCTGGTTTGAATGATATTCTTGGTATCCCATGGTCACTCTCACCTTGGACCTCCAAAGTGAATAGAAACACCCCTGGCTGCCTTCTGAAATGTTGAAACGTTCCTTTAAGGGACTCAGTGTGCAGTGTTTATATGCAGGTGTGTTTGTGTAGTAGTCCTGCTACTCATAGGATAATGAGACACAGTTTATCTGATCACATCTCATGTCATCGCCTCAGATGAGGTATACCCCTCTGAAAGGCTCACACAGAGCCAGAGGTTAAAGGTCATGGGAGCAGATCCACCCGGTATGTTTGGAAAGAGTCCCACCTCAGCCGTCGTCACCCGTCACTCACAGATCAATACGCCTGACAGATCGCGCTGAGGTCAGGACCTATTTAATCAAAGTGTGTTTCTCTCTTCTGCAGAGATAATAATCCTTCACATTCCTGTCCCGACATGTTTAAATTAATTTAAGGGACGACATGTGTGAACCACACCTGCTTGGGTTTTAAAGGTCAAACTTCCTGTCTTGTGAATATTTTATACACGAAAAATATGTGCAGCATGTGTACAAGAAACACCGGGTTTCAACCTTAACTTGTCAATTAGTTTACAACTTACAGGCAAAAGCTAATTGCCTGGTCAAGTTCATCATATCATCATCATTCTTTGATCAGAAATTTGGTTTTTGATATAAATCAAGTCATAAAAATGAAACCACCAGGTCCTCTGAGAATAATTTCAGCTCCCAGCAAAAACACAGTAAAGGAATCCTAAATGACACTGACTGACTATTATTGTGATGTTTTGATTAATAGTTCACGTTGGCAGTCAAGTAAAAAGTTTCTATAGAAATTTATCTTAAAAGTAGTTAGTGTGAAGCTCTATTTCTTCAGCTAAACCAATAATTATTTCATTAAAAATGCTTTCGGACAAGCTCAGAAAGTGAAGTAGTGTAAATTAGTCCCAATAAAGCTGCTGTGAATAGTGACAGAATCAATATTCGGGGTCCGTGTGGGCTGGCCTGACTTGGCACTATTTGGCGAGTACTGTGAAGTGTCAGAGGTCACAGTGGACTGACGGTCTAACCCTGCTGGACCATTTGAAACTGAAACCTGCTGAGCTGCTACTTTTGGTGCCAGCGCTGAACCTTGTTTTCGATCTCCAGCTGGGTTTCTGCCTCCTCTGTTTGCTCCTCATTCACTGGATTAATTAAATCTGCTGCTCACTGATCCCATTTCATTGTCCTCCGGCTTCTTTAACAGACCTCTCCATTCACCCCAGAATGGCTCTTTAATGGGGCGGGCTTGGGTCTAAAACAAACTCCGGAGCTGCGAGTGTGTGGGAGCGGAAACAAGCCCGACAGCCTGTTGAATCTGCGCCTGTGAAATAAATGTACGTCCATTTATTAGCAGCTTTGAGCAACAGAAAACCGAGTGCCTCCAGGTGCATGTATCAGAGAGCAGGCACAAATCACTATGGCAGATATCTCCAAAACCTCACACAAAACCATCTAGATGAATAAATGGCTCTACAAGCAGGTTGAAAAATATGTTTTGGGATGAACTGTCCCTTTAGGATAAACAAATAAAACTAAATACCATCAAAACTACTCACAATTAGAATTTGTGACAAACACAAATTTGCGAAAGAATTTGCAACCATTACTGTTTCAGAAAACAAAAGCTACACAAAGAGCCTCCCATATTTGATTAATATGATGCAGCAGCTTTTCTTAGCTACTGAGTCAAAAGCACCCAAAAGTAAAACAGACACGTGTTCACGTCCATGTAGGTGAGTTGTTTGGTGATGCTTTTCCTTGAGTCCTATCTGTTTCCCACACGATGATGAGGAATCAACATGTGTGCTGTGTTTGTTGTTTTGAACAAATTGTATCCGTTCTGCACTAGAGCTACAATGATACGTCTATTATTAATAATCTCTTAATTAGTCGTATTTCAGAAGAAAATGTACAAATACTCTGCTTCCAGATTCTCTAATTATTTTCTGGTTCCATTAGTCTTCTATAATAGGAAACTGATAATCTTTGGGCTGTTGACTATTAGTCTGGGCAAAAAAAAATAAATTTTAGGTCTTCAGCTTTGCGAAAGTGTGATCAACACTTTACACCATTTTATGAATCAATAGACGACGACTATCAAACAGTTGTTGGTTGCAGCCCTATTCCACACAAGGTGGGTTCAGAAAAATTCAACCTGTAACATTTGTGATCAGTGTTAAAGAATTCATGACATAAACATTACTTCCAAAAACAGATTAACATGCAGCCAGTGTGTAAAAGCCCTAAGATTCACTCTGTTGCTGATCCTCTGCAACACAGCCCCATATGATGGGGCCTCATATATATGAATAGTTACGACCACAAGTATTATTCAGTTCCTCCCAAACGTGGCAAACACGACCTCACCTAAAGGCATCATAACCTGGTTATAAACAAGTACTCAGCCATAAAAGATGCACAATTCATGGACGAGCCTGCCTGTTCCATCAACTCACTCATTTTTCTTTTTGCTGAATGCTGTCAGGTTTGACACGTACAGTTCTTGCCCTTTATGGTGATTTTTTCCTTCAGGTCATAACCTTGTGAAACCACCAGCCGGCTGGGTTTCATAGCGTCTCTGCCTGGCCTCTGCAGGCCTGCAGGGCCACGCTGGGACACCTAATCTGCTTCATTAATGCTCCCAGTCGACCATCAGCGCCGAGCTCCCACAGTCCTCTCTGGTTTCAGCCCGTCCTGTCCAAGGCCTCGCTCACCTGCAGCAGCTGTACCGGCTCGATCACTGAACTGCAACGTTAACGGTCACACTGGAAACACTGTGTTGATGCCTCCATTTTACCCCGGTTACCTCAACGCTTCACTTCTACAGACTTCTGAAGCCTTTTTCAAACACTTTCTGACTGATTTCCGATTACATTCATATAGTCAAACAATTATGATGATAATCGAAAAAGTTTAAGTTTCCACAGCTGTAATTATATCCGGGCTTTTTTTTAAAAGTAATTTCAAAAGAAATTCATCAGTCTGAGAATATTTACTCTGACTTATAAATCCTCCTAATCAACAAATGCACTAAGAATTACAAAATATTATCGGGTAACCACATAAGCAAGGGATGAAACTGCATGAATCAGATATTTATCAGTACCATTCTATCAGCCACACACACACACACACACACACACACACACAGTACGGTGCAGAAATGTAATATCCTCCAGTTGATCTGTTAATGGCTGCAGATTCTCTGAGTTCCAGCAGAAACCTAAGCGGATTTTTTCACGTTCACCAAGTAAAGCCCCTCAACAGCTCCCCCATTGAAACCAGAACGAGCCGGTGGATGGCTGCGGATCAGGAAGGGAGATGGAAACAATTAGGAACATGCAGATGTATGGCTGATTAGCAGAGAGGATGGAACCAGTTTGGAAAAGCAGATCTGCGGCTTCACCTTCTGCAGGCCACACTGGAGCTGGATGCAGGCCGATGTGTGTGTGTGTGTGTGTGTGCCTGTTTGGAAACTGCACCCAGTTTCTTCCTCAGACAGTCCAATACTGAAGTTTAGTAGTAAATACTGTGGTTACCATACTTGCATACAAACAAGCAGATAAAAGCCTGAAGCTTTTGAATTAAGCGCACAGCATAATTCCAACATTATCAGCTAAATCCTGATGTCACTTCATGTCTGACCTCTGCCATCTTTGAGTCAATGCAATCTTTGACTGATGGTTTCTTTTCTTCAATAGGTTTCTGTCTAAATGTTGTGCAAATTTGTCCTACATTTCTAGAATATTAGCAGAAGAAAACCTGAATGAAGGACAATTTCACAATTGTTCAAATGTGTTTTGAAAGAGTCATGAGCCCATAATAAATTATCTTACCCTATTAGAAGGTTCCTTCTTAATGATCTAATAGATAGATAGATATAGATACAAAGTCCTTCTGTAATAGAAATTCCCCCAAAAAGAACATTTTAGCGGGTGTAACGGGCTGTGTGGCCTCCCGCTCTCCCCCCCGTGGCGGATTAAGCAGGGAGCCAGCTGTAGTGGGTGGGGGGGGTGGGGTTGCGGGGCATATACGATGCCATTGGCCTCTCCAAGGTGACCGCTGGCAAAAGCTGGCATCACATCTGTAGCCGATCCCGGCCTGTCCTGACCGCCATCAGGCAGCACCAGGCTCCTCTGCACCCCGGCTGCCCTCCATGCTGCCCGGCTGGCGGGGAGGAGGGAGGGGGGCCTCCTGCTGCATGAGGAGGGGGGGGGGGGTGCAGGAGGAACCCTGCCGCCAGACAAGAATGTTGGTATTGGAAGATTCTGCAGAAACCTGGATTATTCACAGGCACAGTTGGAAAAAAATCTCTATTTGTGGACACTGCAGCTATTTAAACTACATATTTGCGATCTGCTCTGTTGCAAGCAATATATGTATGTGTGTCCATGTCCACACACACACACACACACACACACACACACACACACACACACATACACACACCCCAACCAAAATACTGGACTAAAATTCCCTTGATGGACAGAAACTCTACATGAATGCTCATATTGACCAGTCTCTCCTAGCAGGAATAATGATTTGGTTAATTGAACCCTGTTTCAGTCTTATTTGTGAAAAAGGTATGCCCAAGTTGTAAATAGCACAGTTACCAGATGTCACATGTCAATCAAAAGCCCTGCTTACGAGCTATCAGATTTGGATCGGAAGTTTCCATTGGATCACACTGCAGTCCATCAACCAAAGGTGGTCAAACTTTTGTAGTCGGTCCTCACTGTCAAAGTGTTAAAAAGGCTATCTGCCACCAACATAATTAGACTGGCATGGTGTCAATCGATTAAAAAAAAAATCAAGTCAAGATCATAATTGTTGCATTATTTGCATATAGAAGCCAACGACGGACATTTTGTATTGCTGTAAATAACCCCTCACTGATCCCACTGAATCTGAATGCTGATTACGTTCCAGTGGTATTTTTGATGCTTTTTTCTTTTTTTGTTTATTTCCTAATTCAGGAGATGAACATTTTTTACTGCATATAATAGTATATATACGGTGACCATCACTTCTAGATGAGAAGTTTAATTAAACCTGGACAAACAACATGAGCTTGTAAGTCCCCCTGATTGCCGGTCCCCCTAGAACCCTCTCAAGGACCCCTGGAGGTCCTGGGACCCCACATTGAGCATCCTCAGATGAAAGAAATGGAAAGGACATATTCCCCTGTGCGTGTGTGTGTGTGCTTGTGTGCGCAGGCTGAGGTCTCCCATGATGCCCCTACCAGCTGCTCGTCCTCGGCTCCCCCAGGGGGTGGAGGGTGGGGGGACAGCAGGGGAGGGCGGGGTTAGCGGCTCCCTCTGTTGGAGGCATTGGCAGAACATGGCGACAGGCTCAGCGGGGTCATCGGGCGCCCCGGACCGGACAACCATAAGTAATGGAGTCCAGCATGCACACAGGCACCGCTCTGAATCAACTTAATTAGATAAGTGAAGCTTTGTGTGTGTGTGTGTGTGTGTGTGTGTGTGTGTGTGTGTGTGTGTGTGTGTGTGTGTTTGTGTGTTCTGGCCATGGGACAAACCTGAGTGTTTCTACTCGCACTGATAAAGAGGTGATCACTCCACATTACTACTAATGAATGAGTCCTTGGAGGTAGATGCTGACAAACACTCCTTCACATCCTGTTTTTTTGGTTTTTGGATGCTGTTAAACCACTCTCTGATGTCCAAACATATGGTGCTAGTTTGACACTGTTTCAGCAGTTTACTCCTCCAGAAATAATTTGATGCTAATTAATCTGTCTTCACACAGAGATTAAATAGGAAGATGCAGCATCGTCAATTAATAACTGCACAGAAATATTTTCCTGAGCTCCTAAACGTTTTTTTAATATCTGTGCCAGTGAGATAAAATGTCTCTCAGGATGCATTATCGATATGCACACATTTAACACCACATATCAGACAGGAGTGGAACTGTAGATTCTGTGGAAGTGACACCTCAATGCAGTGAATCAATACAGCTTACATGTATATTTATGAAGTATAGTAAACATGCTGGGCAAATACTGTATTAATTTTGGAAATATGCCTCATGATAAACAGTGTTTAAATTCAACTTTTCTTCTATGATCTAGTTTTAACAACACAAGATAATTATTAGTTATGTCAAGGAAAATACTCAATGCTGTTTGAATTGTTTCTTCTTGCAACTATCCAGATAACCCAATCTGCAACTTGTAAATGCAATGGGATGATCCGCATTTGCAAGTCTAAAAAAGAGACTAAATAAATAAGCATTTTTAAAATGTGTTTATATACTACTAATGAATAAGTCCAGGAGATAAAATGATTATATGCAACTTAAAAGTCTAAAATATTGCATAAATATACCACAAATGTCACCAGTTATGAAAGTCTTGGAATTTCATTGGGAAATTGCAGTTTATAAAGCTCAATTTATACTTATTCAGAGCAAGTTCATGCTAAGCTGTGAAATTCTTTCCAGCGGTGTAAAGGAAAGTGGAGTGAATTATCCAACTATATATAAAGTAGCTGTAGCTCCACCTCCAGCAGCTACAACAGTAACATAGAATAATATATCAACCAGAGACCAAACCAATGCTTCACTGCAACACTCAAGGTAGGATTTTGAATTCAAACTAATTCAGTGTCAATGAACACATTAGTTTAGAAGATGAAAAGAATGAAGTACAGTCTCCCTTTGGTTCTGTATTAGATGATTGATTGACACAGCTTTAACGTCCTTTCTGCTGGCTGTGAAGGTGACGTTCCTGCTCTGTAACAGCGAGTCCGTTCATGACAGCAACCCAAGGCCCCGACTCCACTCTATAATCAGGCTGCTGATGAGGTGAAAACATCTGGCTGCTCCACATAATCCCTCCACCGCTGACTTTAGTGGACTAAGTAGCACTCTTGATTTTATCTCCTGGAAGCCGTGTTACATTTGTTTAATTGTTTAATTACTCTGATTGCTATTAAAGCATTAATAGGTTAAAAACACTCGGCCTGCTGCCGGTTGTCGGGGAGCATTTTGATGTGATTAAAGGGATATTTCACAGCACTCCACAGCTGGTGGGATCTGTAGCTTTGATTGAAAATAATTAATTAGGAGGAAGCCGTTATGTTCAGTCATGTCTGAACATCTTGTACTCCTGTGTCTGAATGTGTGTATAATGCTCACAAACATGCAGACACACACCTGTTACGCTGAGCCCACCCAGCTGTGTGGTCCCACAGACGGCTTCATGTTCAGTTCCTTTATGAGTGAACGGAAGGATTAAGTCAGAAACAGAAAGTCTGAATACATTTGCTGCATCATTAACATCAAATGTTAAACTGTTGCTAAATATTTGGAACTTTGCCTCCTGCTTCCTTACACTGGACACAACACATTACTATGACTCAAAACAGCAGACATGCTAACACATGGCTAATTAACACCAAAACAGTGGACAAGAAAATGTTAACACACGCTTATTAGCACCAACAAGACTGACAAGAAGCAGAAGGGCTGTGTGTTTATTTTGGTGATTCCTGTCACAATTAACCGTTTAATCTGACAATCTGAAATTTGATCCTACGCCTGCCTGACTGCAGAAAGTCCAGTATGCTCAAAACCACTCAACCGAGGGTCGAACACCTTCAGAAACTGGAGAAGGATCCAGGGATTGAAAGTCAAGCTTCTTTATTCAATAGCAAGGTAGATTGCCCAGGAGAGATACCAAAACATACAGGAGTCAAGACACAAGTTGATGCAGCCTCGGTGACAAGTAAAAATATTTTATCTCATAAATTAATTTATCTAAATATTTCCCTAATTGAAATTTCAGATAAACTTTTTCTTTTTCATATTTTTTGTTTTTTACTTTTTTCAAATAGCTTTTTTATACTTCCTTTTTTTTAAAATTTCCTCTTCTTTCTTTCTTCCTTATTGGCTTCCTTATATTCCCTAATTTTGATATGTGATTATGCTCTGGTGTTTTTTATAGTTATATTTTTTAATTTTATATTTTTCTTATAATTTTATGTTTCATGCAACATTTAACATTTCCAAAAGTTTGTTCAATATGAAATGTAAAGATTTTTTTTTTCCTTCCACCCTTATTGCGCGAAGATTAGCACATAAATTAATTCTTCAGCCGGTGCCATTGAATCGTTGTAAAAGAAGATCTCATCAATAGAGCATCAGTCAAAGCTCAAATGATAGAAAACATATAATATTTCTGCTAATTTCATATATTCATTTAAAAAAATAGCTCTGCATATGATAACGTTTCAGTCTTTACACAAAACCTATTGTATGAACCATTTTTGATCAAACTAAAGTAATGACATAAAATACAAGCATTGCTAAAGTTTACATTGTTCATGCATGTCATAAGGCTTTATAGACCTTTTGAGAAAAAAAAATTAGGGATAATGATAATTTTCCGATAATTTCTTTTATGAAAGAAAAAAAATCAAGAAATGCTAAAACAAAGAGGATTTTAACGAAGCCTGAACAAGCTGGGCTATTTATATATTAATGAGGAGGTTTCTATACTATTTATATGAAACGTCAAGTCAAAGAATAAGGGGAAAATGTGTGGAATAAACAATCAGGAAGGAAACTATCCAAGTAAAAGCCAAATCCTCTGAATGCATGGCTGCTGAAACACCTCAGCTGCTTCCAGCCAGAGTGATGACGGCTGTGTGACAGAACAGGTGATATTCATTTGAAAAAAAAAGTGGCAAAATTCCATTTCTGCCAATCGAGCAAACGGCAAACACCCAGTGCTGCCTCCCTTTAACTGAAGACTGACACCTCTGCTGGCAGCCAAACACCAAATGGCTGGAGACCAAGAACTGTGTGGCATGCAGAAAATGATCACTTCAACACACACTCACACACACACAAACACAAAGCTCCCAAATACCAGATGGCGTTTCTGGATTCTGTTTCCATTTTTTCCCCTGTTACAATCACAAAAGAGCGAGACTGTAAAACCACACTCAAGTCTACAGCACTCACACATCTCCACTGATATTACCACAGCGTGTTCAGTCCTATACATCAACACGTTTGTTAATCTTATAACTTTTATCTGAGTGAATTCAGATGCAAAATGGGATTATTTTGATTTATATACAGACTTCAAACGGAAATCTGTGTTGGACTTGCAGCTGGACTGACAATTAATCACTTTACAACATACAAAGACCTTAGAGACAGACTTTCCCATTAACGAGTTTTTGTCACCAATATAGGTTCTCCTACACACTAAGCGCTGATGTGGAGTAATCTGCAATCTCACCTCCACACTAATGTAAAACTATTTTTATAAAACAATACAATTATCAATGATATATAAATATATAATTATCACTAAAAGAATAAAAAGATATAATAAATTATGAGGGTTATATTCTGTGTATATATAGGACATAGAACAATTATATATACTGTATACATCCCAAAAATGTTTACAAGATGTGCAAAATCAGATAAATATGCCAGTATAGTGCAAAAACTCCTGATAATGGAGTTGAAAGTAGATGTGCGTTAGAGTGAGAGTAGATGTAAAATTCACAGATGTTGAGCAGTTTAAAAGAAGAAACAGGAAGCTGCTAAAATGATTTTATTATGGGTTTGAAAAGCAGAGCGAAAATTATTAATAAAGTCCAATTATTTTTGATCATATAGTTGACTAATTTTTAGGTATAAATTGTCCAAATTCTCTGGTTCCAGATTCTCAAATCTGATTATTTTCTATTTTTTTTAGTCATCTATGATAGTAAACTGATGGCTTTGGATCAAGGTCTGTTGGTCTAGCCACAAAGACATTTCGGGTTGAATTTTCAGCTTTGGAAAAATGATCCAAAAACCTAACCGATAATTTTATCAATAGTTACAACCTTTAAACAGTAAAGGCCAAATTGTAGTGAAAACAAACATAGTTTTTTTGATCATTTGACCCTCTGACACATGACGCCAGATAAACCAGTGAGAGGTCTGCAATATGAAAGATTTCTTTTTTACATTCTCATTAGCATTTTCATACCAATATATTTGAGGTAGATGAAGGAGCAGGAGAACCACTGCAGCAAAGAGAAAGAACGAAGGAAAGTGTAGAAACTAGCAGCATCCGAGGCTGTTTGATACTGAGCCTCAATTGGCAAACAGCCACAACACACAGCAGAAAGAAACAATGCTCACTTTGTTTAACAGAAACCCTTTAGGTTCAGAGAGAGGAAGAAAGAAGTAGCCTGCGTTAACCACACACCTGTCCACCATGCACACACAAAATCACCCCATTAAAAGGATAAATTTGCTCTTATTTTAATTATATCTTCTCATGTGCAATGCCAAACCAGCAACTATTAAGTATTTTCCTCCTCTGTGCAGTCGACCCTCAATGTTGCTCCAAAAACTATTAAGAATACATCAGTGAGCCATATGTGGCACTGATCACATGTTCCGTCACTAAACATGAATTCACCCACTGCTGAAAATAGTCCCAGACAAACAATCTTGGCCAGTTCACTTATTTATTCATTTATTTGTGTTAATGTTTTTTTTAACTATATCTTTTGCAGAAAGTTTTATATTCTGAAACAGAGTGTATGAATTGTTTTAGTTTTTTTTTTAATGAAAGATCAGTCTGATAACTTATGGACAAACAATTTGTCATGCTTCGTATTGGCAAGAAAACCAAAAACAGGGAATGAGACTTGAACCCTGGGGAATCCCTCAACTAATTATGAACTCGGTCAGTGGGATGATCATATAGCTCTGATACTGGTTCTGTTTTTCTGCCCACTAGTGGCAAAAAATGTCATTGCAATAACAGTTATTAATACTTTTTCCTGATACTTTATAGTAAGTCAAATCATCAGTGACAAATGAGAGAGTTCATCAACATCATCAGCATCATCACTGTGCTATTGTTTCTCCTCCCAGCAGGACGTCCATCACATCAACACACACACAAAACAACAACTGAGCGGCATGAAGAAGAAGCAGCTGTCTTGGCTGGTAGCCATGTTTCTCCAGGGAGGGACAGACATTGAAGAAGAAGAGGACAAAGAGGGGGTGATGAAGAGGAGGAAGACAACAAAAAAAACAGGAAAAGGGACATGGGTAGAAAACAATGTTGAGCAGAGAAATAAGGGAAAATATAAAGGGTAGAAGATGAATGAATTTGTCTGCCTCTTACTCAGGTCAAGGCAAGTATGGTACGGGTGAAGGGTCAAAATGTCAACAAGGTAAGTAAAGTAGAGTCTACTAATGTGTGGGTTTGAGACCTTTCAACAACTTGAATCATTTGAGGCATGCTGTGTCGCATTTGGACCTGAATTAATGATGTAGCAGCTTGTGTGTGTGTGTGCGTGTGTGTGATTGTATCCTGTATCTGAGTTTGCCACAGTTCCACCGGGGAGTCGGGTCAATGACGAAGCGTCAGCAGCAGGTTCGAGGCCAGAGAGCCGCTGATCCTCTGGAAACAGTCAACAGTAAACATACTATGTTCCTTAGCTCTGCTGGTCCATACCATTTATTTTCATTCAGATGAGTATCATCTTCTGTGCAACATTACAAAACATTAGAGGCTGGAAAATTTACTCACAACCGATCAAAATTTTGTACATTTAGTGTTGACGGGTTGTCTGTCAAAAGGCCGAGCCGCTACTTATAATCAACACCTAATCGGCTAAATTACTGAACCCAAAAGAGCCACAAGAGAATCCAGCCAAAGAAAAACGTCTGTCATTGAAAGAACAGTTTTGAGGAAAAAGAATTATAAGGTTTGGTGGTTCTTAGAGATTTATTTTTGTTGGCTAGTTTCTATCGGTGGAAATATCGTTAATGTAGATCGTGACCTAGTCAACAAGCTGTCTAGTTGATATTTTTTTAGGGAAAGTAAAATATGAAAATGTGCATATCCGCTGCTCATTTAAGTAAAAGTACAGAAGTATTAGACAAAATTGGATAGTAAAGTTAAAATACTCATTATGCAGACTGGGGTTAAAGTCTGAAACAAGTTCTAAGGATTGGTTCTAAGAAACAGAACCATTAACCATTGTTAAAAAGGAACAGTCAGTCATTTTCTATACCCGCTTATTCCTCACTAGGGTCACAGGGGTCTGCTGGAGCCAATCCCAGACAGATCACCAGCCTATCGTGGGGCACACACGCCATTCACTCACACACTCATAGCGACAGGCAATTTAGAGTCTCCATGCATTGGATCAATCCATACTTTCCCTAATGAATATTGATCATAAACTAGCATAAATGTTGATGTTGGCCATGACAGCAGTAAATATCAGTAGAAACATCTTAGTAACATAACTGCACATAAAACTCAAAGGGTAAAATATAGGACTTTTAAAAAAAAAAAAAACTTTATTGCTATTGGATTTATTTTGTGAAGCTCTGAAAAGTTCTGCTTTGTCCAATCATGTTTTAAATACATCTGTTTGGTCAGTGTTTTGTAGTTGATGTCAATGTTTGTTTATTTGTTTTTTCCATGTACAAACATCCACATGTCCACATAGTTTGCTGTTTTTGCCAACTGAAGTGTTTAAGTGAAGGGGTCTAAAGCAAAGAAGCATTTTTCTGACAGAATCAGAAAAATGGGGACAAAAAGAAATATTGACACTGCTATTATAAGGTGAGTAAACTTAGAGAAATAAGAGTAAATGCACGCACTGCCAATGACAAATGACATCAGAATTTTGAAATCTGTCTGTGCTGACAAGTCAGCTAGTAAGCTAAAGGGATAAAGGAGAGAAATACTCCATTTCCAGTTCTGTCAGTTCTGACAGCTGATGAGCACACGATTCAAGTTACACGATACAAGTTCCAAACTTTGTTGGTTATACATTTGTTCTGCAATAAGATCCTCTTATGACTTGAGTAGGCAACCCTGGGCCTTAGTGAATCAATGAGTGTAAAGTCAATGTGTTTCTATCTTCAGTTATAAAATAAATTCATGGTTGGTCACCAACAGATGAATTTATTGCCATCATTGCCCTTCCTTCACCGCCTGGACTGACTCCAGAACAGTTTTCCTCACACAGAGCCCTTCCTCCAGCTCTTCCTCCATCTCTGCTGTTCCGCAGCACGGGAGCAAAGCTGCTGCCAAAAAAAAAAACGGACGGATCCTCTCCTCAGAGCTCAGTATTCACTCAGTTCATTCAGAAAAAGACAAGTTTACAGATTAATTTAAAGCCGCTGATGCTGTTTTACAGCAGCAGATGGAGACCTGTGGTGTTTGGGTGTACATATACTTTTTGTTGTGAGGTGTATCTTTGCAAGGCTGTGGACTTTTACAACAGAGAATTTGGGGCATAAGTAAGCAGTGATTTAGATCATTAAAATACAAATTATCTGCAAAGAATAAAAAGACGGACTCTTCTTTTAACCGTGAGGCAGTGTTGGTGCTCAGCTCTGTCTCAGGTCAGCTGGTTTCCCTGCAACCGCCTCAAGCTCAGCTTTCCATCGCTAAGACCAGAAGCACAGCAGCGGATATTACTGCCCGGAGCCTCGGCTCATTTATTGAACGAAATGAAGAGGCAAAAGCTTCAGTTGACTTTAGAGTCAGTGTCTTCCTGCTGCTGGCCTTTAACACAGGGAACAAGAGGATGAAACAAATACTCAAACCTCTAAAATTATAAATTCACACTGAATTTACAGGCAAGAGAAGCCGAGTTGTGAGCACCTGTTTAGAAGCTTTCTGCAATCGTCCTGAAATTAAAGATGAATTGAAAGGAAGAAAAATGCAAACAAAGGAAAGACAAAAGGGTAGTGGAAAAAGATGAAATAGAAGCAAGAAAAAGAGCAGAAACAAGATAAAATAAAAAATAAATTTAATTTAAATAAAAGATGAAATGCGTAAAATGTAAAGACACAGGGAGATGAACAGAAAGGTAGAAGGTGAATAGAGGAGTGAGTCATGTTGGATGGTCAGTGACAGCCTGAAACACACCAGGAGGTTGAGGACTCGATGTGTCCTCACACTTTCCACACCACAGGATGACACAGGGAGGGCGAGAGTCAGCCAGGACCAATGGACGGAGAGAGAGAGAGAGAGAGAGAGAGAAAGAGAGAAAGAGAGAGAGAGAGAGAGAGAGAGAGAGAGAGAGAGAGAGAGAACGCTGTGTTCAGGAAGTTCAAGCAGACAACTCTAATCCCCCAATTTCCTCCTCTCTAATCATCTCTACCCCGCTCATGGCCGTCTCCAAATTGGAAACATCTTCCACACAATATGACACACACACACACACACACACACACACACACACACACACACACACACGGATATAACCTTCCTGTGTCGTCACAGCAAGGATTCAGTGCTGAAAAGGTAAAATTAGTGTGAAAGTGTGACTCATTTCTATCAGCTGACTGACCGACCAAACTATGAATAACATTGTTACTGCTTCTTGTCAAAGGAAGAGTCTAACTTTTTTTTTAAAATTCTCTCTCTACCTTAAAATTGAGATGCTACATTTAAGAGACTGTGTGTATATGTATGGATTTATGTATGCATTTGTATGTATAATAATAATTATTAAGGTGCCACGGGAGGTTTCTGGTGGCTGGGAATTTTCTATTTCTTATTTGTATTGTTTTATAATAATTATTGATTAATTGAAAAATAATTTATCCTATTGCATCACATTTTTATCATATGTAACTATGTGGAAAATTATGTTAAAATCAAACAAAATTAAAATGATTAAACCATAAATTCTATAAAGACACATTTATACCCAGACACTGGAGGAGACTTTCAAAAATTCAGAGCCATAGTAGTGTCAAAACATGTATTGATGTTCATGATTTGATCACGGATTAGTTTGTTGAGAGCAATTGTTCTGTATCAGCAAGCTAACATCCCAGTAAAACAATGGTTTTACTGCACGAATCAGAGAATTTATGGATACAACGCAACGAAAAATAAATCATTGTAAATCATGTGTAAGTGAGTGTGTGCGCGCGTATCCTTCTAAAGCTAATCGAGTCAGGTGTGTGAAGCTAGAAACAGTATGAAACCTATGACAAAATAGTCACATTCTGTCATTCTGATACGGATGGAATTATAGTAACAATAAATAATTCTGAGGACCCTCTGGAACTCACCGCTCACACCCTCCACTTTTAGAACCACTGGTTTAGAGTCACTTAGTTAATAAAACTCTGAAGCTTTTTGACAGCCCTGATTATCAGTAAAATTGGTAGAAATGTAATTGTCAGCTCTGCTGTGTTGCTCTCCTCCACCAAGCTCATTAAATGTTCCCTTCAAAACTCTAGACTCGTGGAGCGCTGCATCCCTCCTCTGAGTCTGAATAACGAACTGGACCTCACACAGACTGACCACAAACAGTCTGATCCAGAGAGCAGAGTGTCGTGTCTGCTCAACTCCGACCTGAACATGTCTGTACCAGTCACACTCACAACTAATAAAACATCTCATCTTCATCAGGCAACTATTTTTCAAATAAAAACTCTCCAAGAACTCCTTTAAATCAGAGAAAAACTTTGAGAAAACACTGGGGAATCAGCTCAGCTTTAGTTTGAAAAGCTGAATGCACAAAATTAATTCTATGTAAAACTGCAACTAACATTATTACATTAACATTAGTATTCATTATTTCCCTTTACATTTTTAGGCAACTAATGACTATTTTGAGACTCAATTGATTATTTAAAAATAATTCTTTCATCAGCTGTTTGGTTCATAAAATCCCTTAAGATTCAAACTAAAATGTTTCGGTTTATGTTTTTGTTCAGACAGTCTGCAACGCAATGCTCATCAGTTTACTATTATAGAAGACTTAAGAAACTAGAAAATAATCACACCTGAGAAGCTGGAAACAGAAGACATTTTCTTTTTTAAACATTACTTAAAGTGATTATTAATATTATTATCACTTGACTTAATCGAGTGGTAAATTGTTTCATCTATTTTTCACATACATCATTTTTTTCAGCGGCTTCCTGTTTTTTTTTCTATTTCAGCTTTCAGCATATTTACTAAAGTAGTTCTGCAAAACATTGAAAATCATTGCAGACATTTAAATTGTTCAACAACTGTGAATGTGTACATTTTATTTTTAAAATTACCCAAATCAATTATCAAAGCTGTCAATAATATAATAGTCGCCAACCAATTGATTAATCATTGCAGCTCTAATTTGCAATTTTCAGTATAAGGCACAACTGAGAATCTGGAACCAGACTTTTGTCACTTTATCTTGAAAAATTACAACCCTTCAAAGTAGTTGCTGTCAATCCAGGAGCCGTCACAGCAAGTTTTTTGCACATAATTCTGATTGTATATGGCTTTATATTCATGAACTAATTCTCTGTTAACCTTATTTAAATATAATAACCTTACTACTACATGTATAAAGCCTCACAATATGTTATTTATTAGTATTGCCAGGAGTTGCGTTTTTAATTTCACTGCTTGTTTTACAATTTTGCATGTGACCAAAAATGTTCCAAAGGCTCTGAACACACCAGGCAGTAATACATGCAGAACTGATCTCTGACGCAGCTCTTCTTATGTATTCTGTGCCTTTTGTATTGTTGCCTGAGTACTGATGAAGTGTCTGACATTGGTGCCACAGCTCCTCCATGAACTAAAATCCATATACACAAGTTTAAAAATCTCAAAATGATAAATCATCTAAATGTAATATTTCTCAACATTTATTTTCAAATTATTAAGTGTGACCAAGATTTACACCATAACATTTTACAGGGTAAAAAAAAAAAACTGTCAGCACTCTGCTGAACATGATCTAGTTACTAAATGACCTTAAACAGAATTTTAGGTTGATCATTTCCGTGCCTATTGTTCAGATACATGCTGTCAGGCATCCTGGTGGCCTCATGGTAAAGGCACATACCGTATAACCGCATATAACTACGGTTCGATTCCCAGCCGGCAGTCACACCCCTCTCTCCCTTTCCTTGTTTCCTGTCTCGCTACACTGAGTCTCAAATTAAAGCAACATGCCAGAAAAAATGATCTTAAGACAAATGCTGTCAGAATAAAAACATGTCACACAGCTGTCATCCAGTGCACCACTATGCAACCAATCCCTGCTTCAAAAGGACAATGCAAAATGAATTGTGACAATAAAAATAGGTGAGCCTTTGATAATATCTTCAAATATTAAATACTCCTAGCACACAAAAAAACTGCATCATATTCAGTGGGTCACTACATTTATCTATGTGTATCTCTGTCATCTCCATCAAATAAAACATGTGCTGGAAACAAATCATTGAAGGAGAAATAGGAGTTTTAAAATAGAACAAAAGCAAGTTTATTATATACTTTTTTTCCAACAAAAGAAAATATTAAGAATTGAAAATGGTAGATATGTCAATATGTGCACATGCTGCTCTCACTCACATGCACGCACAAGACAAACATACATATATTGAGAAAGTGTGTGTGTGTGTGTGTGTGTGTGTGTGTGTGTGTGTTAGACGGGAGGGGGTCTGTTCACTGACAAATGGATTACGGGGCCGTCACTTGTCGTGCCGCACAAATCCTGTTACCTCCTGCAATGGACGACACACACGCGCATACACACACACACACCAAATAATTCTCACTTGTTCGATCCAGATCTTTATTTGTTTGGTTTTCTTTAAATTTTGCATCGCATTACATCAGAATTTCTTGATGTAAATTTATTTAGTTGCAAACAGACTCTTGCCTTTTGTTCTTTTTTGCACACAATTTGTGGCATTACACAAAAAGGCATTAAACGAATATAATTTAATCAGGCGTACAAACTGTCTTCATGTCAGGTGACCCTCTGACGAGGTCCTGACCCAGAGTCCGACAAACGCTGCTGAAATAAATTAATTTTTGCACATGTTCTTGTTCGCTGTGTTTAGGTCGGGCTGAGATAATATCGTTGCTACATTAAGCATTAATATTAATAAGATGTGATGATGTTGGGAGCTCTGTTGCAGACGAGTCGTCAGCCTGCATTGTGGTTTCAGAGCTGCTTCAGCCAGGAAATTCAGGCACAACATATATACAAACTGGCAACGATTCCGCTGTGGTTATAAAGGGTTCAGTTTTGATATAATTGTACAGGAAGTGCACTGATGCAAGACGCAGAAAAACATTAAGGAATTTAAAGATTTGTTGGTATCAACAGAGCGGATGGAGGATGAAAAGCTAAACTAGAACAGGCAGAAGAAATGCAGTAAGAGCAAATAAAGAAAATTGTTATATTCAAATTAAATTATCTTCCTGCAATAAAATCTGGATTAATGCTTAGTTTTATTTTTATTGATCAAATTACTTCCAAAGCTTTTAAATAACAAACATATGTAGTTGTATGATTATTTGAATTGTGAATTTTAGAGAGATGGATTTGTAACAAAATCTGTGAAGATCTTTATTATGTAAAATGGTGAAACAAAACAGTTTTTAATTTTTCCTTTTTCTATATAAATCGTCACCTAAATTAAAATCAATTAAAGAGAGAACCAGACTTAATTGCTTCCACCTCCACACATTATTAACAATGCACATTTTTTTAATATTAGCTTTGTGAGGGGAAACACAAGGAGAATGCTTTCAATCAGCAGCAAAAGTTTTGTGCAATTACTATATATATATATATATATATATATATATATATATATATATATATATATATATATATATAAATGAAAAAATTATACATTATACCTCTAAATTCAAAAAATTACATCCAGTTCCTTGAAATGACCCGACTGAAATCATCTAGAATAATCACAGCTGCTTTTTTGTATTTAAGCAGATAATCCTCTTTGTGCTTTCAGCCAGTTTAACCTTTTCTGCTGCTTCTGACTCTGATACTGAAGCCGGCCGGATTTAAGTCTGAATAATTAACCTGCTACGATCATTTAGCAGAAGAGCATCACTGACTGCCGACATAAGATTTTGTTAATTTAAACATGTTAATATATAAACTGAATAACCTTTTATATTATGAATTAAGCGTTTTTTGACTAAAAAATACATTTACCACGAACAATCTTAAATGGGGATGTTCTTATTACTTTGCTTAGCCAGGACATTTTATACATAAGCCTAAAAATATTTTTTTTAACATTAAACCTGGTTTTATTTTAATCATCTTAGGGCAGCACAGCAGTAAAAACAATATTGTAAAATTAGTAAATAAATAAGAAACGTCAAATTTTTGGTTGATTTAGTAAAAGAAATCAAAAAGTAGTCACACAATGTGACAAAATACAAATAGAGTAAGAGTAGGATATTTTATTGCAGAACTGGAACACCAGGGTTTTTCATTTTTTCAGAATTTACAATTTGGGAAGATGTGATTGTGTCCGATTATAGAGAAAAAGTGAACAGTCTATATAGCATCACTTAAGCAGGACAGAAGCTGGACTTTGCACACCTTATTAAATTATCTGAAGCTTAAATTCACAAAAGTGGCATAAACAATGTGGAATTTTACTCTATCGACCTATAACAGCACAAAATAAAGTGACAATTCTTAGAGCACAAATAATATTAATACTGAAATATGAAGCTCAAAATCCTGCTGCCATTTCCAAAATAAAATCCTCCAGCAGACAAGCCATCCCGGCAGATCCAGCCCCCCGCCTGCACCAACAAACACACACACCCGGGAACAAAACTCTCCCACCCACCAACTGAGCCTCCACACACACACAAACACTCTTCGGACACGCAGCAGATGGCCACAGCGGCCGGCAGAGTAAAAACTCCTATCAACAACCATGGGCTGCCCACCGCCATCCTGCTGCTGCTGGTGGGCTGGACAGTGAAAGAGCGTGTGCGTGTGTTCAGGGGGACGGAGGGTGACGGAGGGGGAAGGTTTTGGTTTGACCGAGAGGAATTCACAAAGTTCACGGTCTTGTTACGGAGGGGATAAAGCCGCCTTTGTTTCTTTGGCAACACAACTCTTTTTATTCAGGCTGGAGAAGAGGAACCTGCAGCGCCAAAACTCTGCGTCCATCCACCAGAACCCGCTGCGGCAGCTGCGGCGGTCGCCGCCACATCGCCACAGACAACTGAGCTGGGTAGTATAGTGTTAAATGTAACGGTGACAGTAATAATGAGCTGTCCTCTAATGAACTCACAGCGCTGGGAGCTCTTTCATCTCTCTGGCTCATTTGGACGAGCTGGCTACAATAGACTATTGTGAGCCACCAAACCCCCCCGACGCGACCCCCTCCCCGTCTCTCAGCAGAGTCACCAAACTCCCCTCGACCCCCGTCTGTCTGTCAGCTTTCACCCTGCTCGGACTTCACCCCCTCCCCCTCGCAGCCACCAGGACCACTGCAGTCACGGGGGTGTCAAAGGTCGCCTGGCCTCGCTGACCACAACATGCTACTTAATGTGGCCCGGTGCTGCAGCTGGAGCCCCCGCTCGTCCCGGGACACCACCGCCGAGATCGGTGTGTGTGTGCCTGCTTGTGTGTCTGTGTGGGTTTCTGCTCCATGGTGCGATGTAATTGCTGAGGCGGAGAAGTGTCAAAGCTCAGGAGCCGATGTTCACTTTCAGGAGAAGCTCACGCTGGATCTGAGGTGGCCGCTCAGAAACAAAGCAGGAATTTCTGTCGTGTTTGCACAGAAGTTTTTCCCTAATTAGGCGGAATAATAGAAAAACTGCAAGTGAAAGGACGGAGTAAACCCCCCAGCTGCGGCTGTGGACCTGAGCTGGCACCCCTCCGCTAAAAGGACACCACGGAGGCAGGAGAGGGGAGCACAGCGAGGGGGCGGCGGAGACGGGACGCTGACAGATAAAACAACAAACAGTGCTAGCGGGTCACAGGTCCAGGAGCTTTTTGGAAATAAAACAAAAAAAAACTGCTGTGTGGTGCTGCTGAAAGCTTACAAACAAGAACAAGAAGTAAAGAAGAAGAAGAAGAGCAGAGAGGAGGAGGGAATGTTGTTCTTTTGGTTGGAGAAAAAGAGAGAAAGGGGAAGAAAGAAAGAAACAGAAAAAAAGAAATTGTGTGCCAACTTACCATCCACCAGGTCCTGGCCGAGATGTCGTAGCAGAGCTGCCATTTGATGGAGCCTTCCGAGGTTTTCCCTGCCATTATGCTGTCAGCAAGCTTCATCTGATGCGAGCACGCTCACCGGAGATAAGACACCTAATTGAGAAAACATTTGCACTGGCATGTTGGGCAACATGTAGCCCACTCCATACCATATGGAATCATGGGTAAAAAAAAAAAAAAAAAAAAAAAAGCTCCTTGACAATGAACCAATCTCATGCAGACCCCGTGGCAAGGTGAGCGGCAGTCATCTGCTCAGAGGAAAAAAAAAAAAAAACACCCCCCCTTACACATACTCTCTCTCATACACACACATACACACACACGCACACAGCTGAGCAGAATGATGAGCCTTTTTTCCGCATCACCGAGCGCCTCGGGTCGCTTCGTTTTTTTTTTTTTGCCCCCTCCTTAGGTTTAATTAGGGCTTGTTCTTCGTTATTGCCAGCATCACCATCATCATCAGCAGCAGCAGAAGAAGAAGAAAAATATAAAAGAAGAAGAGGAAGAAGAAGAGCCCCACGCAGCCTCAACTGAACTGAACTGACTCAAACAACTTGTCCAGCTTTTTTATGGTCACTTTACTGGGACGGAGGCAGGTAGAGAGAGAGGGAGAGTGGGAGGGAGAGAGAGGGCAGAGGGCTCATGCTCCACGGGGCGATCAGTCTACCGGACACATGGAACTGCTTACAGGCTATCGTGCTATGTTTTGTTTTGGATTTCCACCCCCCCCTCATACCACCGCTCTGCCCCTCATCCCTCCATCCTCATCCCTCCATCCCTCCTTCAGCAGAAAACACTGGTGTTTTGGCATAAATACCTCCACAATCCACGCTGGAGGATCCTGCGGATGCCCGGAGACAGGAATCAGACCTTAGCCGCTTCATGAATAGTGGACGCTGCCTGATAAATCACACCGCCACCGTCAGTAAGTCCGCTCCACTTCCTAAAACAATAAACACATTTATTTACAAGTTACAACTTTTGCTCACAAGGTGACAATTATTTTCAAAATTTACTTCAAAATGTTCTGAATAAAAGTACAGAAAAAAGCTTGGTTTCCAGTTTTATATTCATATATTCTATTATTAGACAATTATTAATCAGTAACAGCATTTTACTCTCAAAGCTGGTGGAGATAAAGCTTGTTTCATAGCTGTGAAGTAACCCACTTAGACTTAGACTTAAGCTGTGTGACAAATGTAGTGAAACAAAACAATATTGGATACAAGATTTTAGTTTTCTGAAGAAACTATTCATATTATTTAGTTATAGATTATTTGGAATAGATTTATCAGTTTAAATTAGTTTATAGTTATAGTTAGTTTGCCAAAGCTTCTTTATTATTGCATTATTGCTTCTTTTAACACCATTGTCTTTTTAATGTTCCCCCTTTAACTAAAATATGTTGCATTTCATAACATCAGGAGCATGTACAGGAGCAATTTTTTAAATCAATATTTTAGTATTTTTTAGCACTTCACCTGATGGTCTTGGGGAAAAATACTTACAAATCTGAATAACAACTGGAAAATATTTTTTGAGCCAGAAGTTCAAAGGTTACAAGGGTATTCCTGAAACCATCAATTACTATAATGGTTTAATGAAAAGGTTACAACTTGTAAGCCCTTTATAAAGATAGTTTTGCATTTCCCAAAAATAAAATTACCTAAAAATAAGTGTATTGACAACACACAATTGAAGACAAAACACAGAATTATAGGTAAATTGTTTCAATGTTTAAACATACCTTCATCAATAACCTTTCAATTCAATTTAGCTAATCAAATTTCAAACCCACAGAACTCTTAACTTCAGTTACTGGAGATCCCACTGATTACAGCACTGTTTATATCAGGCATGCTTTAGAGGAAATATGTATAAAACAATGCAGAAGACAGCATCAATGTTCTCAAGTTGTTTTTCAGAGAGTCATTGTCTAAATAATATTGTGTACATGCTATGAGCTACAAACATTTATGAGAATGTGTGCAATGATTTTATTTTCTGTGTACAATACATTTTCAGCATTGCCACAGAAATACTTTTTTTTGTATTTTTCCCCTTCTAGCCCTTTCCTGTAAAAAGTGCACATTAATTAAAAACAGAAGGAAGTGATCTGGGGTTTTAGGTGAAATGTGCTTTTTATTTTTTTTCCTCTGGACAGATAAATCCAGCAGCAGCTGAGACCGCAGCGGCATCCTGTCACATCGCACATCAACTATCGTGTGCTTTAACTCGTAAGATAATTTCACTGTTTGAATGGGGGGGGTTAGGGGGCTGGAGGGAGGTGCAGGGGGTCTGTAAAGCTCAGGTTCCTAATCAGAGGGGGAATACCTGGACCAGAGCAGAGCCGCCATCAAACAGTTCGCCCATTGTGGCGGCCAAACGGAGGAATGTGATTCAGCCAGAGATACGGAGGCATGGGGAGGGTGTTGGGGTGGGGTGGGGTAAGGTACACCAGGCCAGGAGGTGAGGAGAGGGAGGGGCTAAGAGGGGGGGGTATCTCTGGAAAATTGGAAAGTAAGACTGTCCAAACAAGATCACCAGCAGAACCACTTTGCACCTCGTGAGCCCTTGTTCTCCACTGTCAGGGGGCAGTCACAAAGGTATCTGTAGTAGAAAGCAGCAAGCTTCACATTCTATTAAAAGTACAGAAATTTCCAGAACGATTTTGTAGGTCAGTGTGTTTACAAGAGTTAATGTTGAGGCTATTGCTGATACCGTATCAATGGAAGTAAGTCAGTTACTGCATATGCGCGTTACTTGGTGGTTATCCATAGACTCCAGATGCCTCGCTCGCTTAGAGCATTATGCTTATGATGGGTATCCACCGATTTCATCAAACTACTTGGTTTGTTAGATAATGTAGCTATGACACTAGATACTTATAAATGCAAAAATTTACCATCATAAACTTTCATATAAAAATAGCATTATGCAGTTGGTTAAAGTAATATCTATGCACAAAAAAGTGTTTTACACAAAATCACAACAGAAGCACCTTCTGTAAATAAAAGCATACCATCAAGTGAAAAACGCTTTATTACAATGAATTACATTGCAATGACTAAATAAACATAAAAGCTGCAACTTCTAAATGGTCAATCATCCTGTCTCATAATAACGTGTGCAACAAACAATGGTCAAAATTTCATGGAGTTGTGAGTAGGTTTGTCTGTACATATCTCTCTCTTTATTGAGGTTAGAGAACCAAAAAGATAACAAAACATTATTTGGTTAATAAACCAAATTGTACGCAATAATAATCATTACCACGCGCACCTCCCAACAGATTTTCTGCGTTCCTACATATTTTCCATTTCAAAATTCCATACTTCTCTGTATATTGTACAGTATATTTTTCAAAACACATAGACGTCTGAGAACAAATGGTTGTTCATTAACATCTCAAATAAACGAAAGTATTGTTTTTCCCACATTGTTTTCATCTCTATTGTAAATCCAGACCTGCCAACCTTTTAGATAGTTATATGACCTTAACGAAGCGCGAGAGTTCGAGGCGAGAAAGCGTCGAGTTATAGCGCGGTGCTCGCGGACATTTTACAACTTATTGTAGCTCGTCAACCTCATAAAAACTCACCAATTTTTTAACAAAATTGTTGGAACGTTCTCCTTATTCTTCATGGTTGGGTTAGCGGTGGAGGCTCAGAACACCATGGAACGTTCCAACCGTGGACCGCGGTAGAGCCAACCGAGCTACGTTAATTAACTTCAACGCACGCACCTGTGATGATGACCAATTACGTTATAAAGTACGTTATCAAGCTCGTGCCACCTTGTGCTACATTCAGGGCCCATTGCAGAAAAAAGACAAAAAAAAAAATTCCACGTCAACAACGCAGCAGCGAACCGAAAAAAACAAAAAAAACCGACAACCGTGTCGCCTGAGCATCATAATAAATATATACATATATACATTTAGTAATAAATTCCACTGAACACTGAAAATACCTTGACATTGACATGTATGATCAGATTATAACTGATATGCCTAAATTACATATGTCCTCACTTGTGTTTTTATTGAGTAGAAACACAAACAACAAAGCTAATGTATTGTGATCATGTGATGACGATTGTGTATTCACTCGCCAGTGTTACAATATATATTACTTTGTAGCATATCAATAAATAAAAAAAATGGAATATTTGTTTTTCACATTTTCACATTTTAATTTACAGAGAGGAAGTAAAAGTGATTCAGTAAAAGAGTTTAGACAAATGTGTGTGTGTGTGTGTGTGTGTGTGTGTGTGTGTGTGTGTGTGTGTGTGTGTGTGTGTGTTCACAATGTGTGCAAAAATAACTGTCCCTGAATGTGAATGCTGTTTATCATTCATTCATCTGCCAGTAGGAGGCAGCGTTGGGTTTCTGGGTTTTATCTACGGCTTGAACTAGAAGAGAACAGTCGACTGAAATCAGGACAGTAGTTTATTTTTTTTCTTCTAATTTTCGTATCTAATTGCACTGAAGGATTCTACTCACCTGATCTCTGACTGCAGGTGACTTCCTGCTGTCACTTTCTACAGTTACTGTGTTTTCTATTGTAAAATAAACATAAAGAAGTGATAGTGAACTACAATCTGTGTGACTCATTTACATCTTCGTGCAAATATGGTGAGCCCACACTCATATTCACATCTACATGTTTTGTTAACATTTATACTTTTAATGATGGATTAAAAAGAAAACATTTTTTAATTTTTTATTTTTTTGGAAGAGGCATACAGGTGTAATTTCTATCCAGCAGCTGATTTCTGTGCATCTCATTCATCTGACGTCAGAGTAAAGTGAAGACATTTCCACTGGAGTAAAAGCAGAGCTGTTTGGGTTCATCACTGGACAGATGAAGGTCGTCTGTGTGAATGTGGAAGTTATTCAGTCTTAAAACATAAGTATGAAATTGATTGTGACACAGGCTTTGTGAAAAAAATAATGTCCTCTGTCCGAACTGACAGCCTGGATAAAATGTTTATGTGAACTTGTTCATCAAACCAGTAGAAGTCACTTTCATCACCTGATTCCTGTCACTCAGTCATCTGATTTCTGACACTACTCTGTCAGAAGTAATTTATCATTTCATAAAAATCTCAAAAACAAAATGTGTAACAGTGGAACGTAACATGAGGATCAGGCTAACAGAGAACAGCAGGGTGGCTCCTTGTTGGTTCTTTGTCAATGTGCCATTCAGAATGTAATGGAAACACAGGGATTTAAAGGAGATTTAGGAAGGTAAAATACAAAGGGGGTCTGTCATTGTAAATGATTCAGTTGTACCTTTCTAATCCAATCCTTGAGATGCAGTCCCTGTGTCCCAGTGCTTTTCCCATTCTTGGAAACATTTCCTGCAGTCATGGTGTCATGTCACCTCCTAGAATCATTCTATAGAAAGAAATCTACCTTTCAGTCCCAAGTTTAAGTTTACTGCTAAATCCTAGCTGAAAAAATAAATTTTTTACATTAATACCATCATTTTGATTAATATAATCTGTACTTTCATCAAAAACCTATAACAGACAGTCAACAGTTTTTTTGCCAGAAGCACCTGAAAGTCCAAGGGTGGAATCTATTGTTTTACTGGGGAAGAAATGTGTAACATTTAATGTTACACTGGAGTTTCAGAGCCACTAAGAAAAAAGGGGTATAAAAAAAAAGAATGTAAAGCTTTAAATTGCTTATTTTTTAAATTGTATTTTAAATATATTTCATATAAATGTATATAATTTAGACATTACATGACATACAGGATGTAACAGTGCTGTAATACTAATATGATAAGTATGTGTCTTTTATCACAGTAATCACTTTACTGTAATAAAAATAGAAATTACTAACAAACACAAGAATTCTGGAGAAAAATAAATGCTGTAAAAATGCTGTTTGAATAAAAGGCACAGCTGTGTTCAAAATAATAAACATATGTATATAATGTATATTAATTTTACTGTAACTGTGGCAGTTGAGTGAATTCTCAGTGATTAATGTCTGCAGGATAAACAAGAAGCTTGTAATAACATTTCATCTCAGCCAAACAAAAACTAATTCCTGACTGCTTGTTGATGCATCAATCAGCCAAACTCAACCAGGCTCCTGTCAGCAGAACGAGCTTCGACACGTTTCTCCAATTTATGCCCAAAATCCAATAACTTACCCAAATATGTGCATTTCACTTCCTTCCTCTCGCTAACCAGAGAGAGAGAGAGAGAGAGAGAGAGAGAGAGAGAAAAGACCTGATTGTCAACATCTGTTTTCCCTTTCCCCTCCTCTTTGTGGAGCCCGGCGGCGCCCGTGGGCCACAGCAGCAGCAGCACCCTGCCACCCAGCGCTGCATCCATCCACCCGCCTGCCCCGCTGAAGCTCAGTGAAGCCAAAGTGTCCACATGAAGACACATTACCAGGGACGTTTCCCCAAGTAGCTCGCCAGCTGTCCTTCCACCGCCACAGTCACCACATCAGCCATATTAAATCACCCCCTTTGTCTCCTCGTGTCGTTGCTCTCCTCCTCCACGCTCTGTCCAGGAGATCGTGTTTGAGTCGTCTCCCGAGTATTTTCGTGTTGTTCTTCCTCTAATTTTAAATGTTTAGCTCTGCAGCATCTGCACTTGCAGAACATTAGAGGTTTGCTCAAACAGAGCATTTGACAAAAGCCAGGAAGCCTCCGCTCCAAACAAGAGTGTTTGTTTTCATGCATTTTCCCCCTCATCCTGATTGCTGTCAGATGCCTTTGTGTTCCAGGTGGTTGAGACTGCAGAGGGAGAACCACAGAGAAATAAAGAACATACATCCTCCTTTATTTCTGCTGCTGTCAACGTATATATCTTGCACAGTATGAAGTGTAAATAGGCCAAATGGCTTTGAGATGCACAACAGGAACTGATTACGCTCAGAGACTGCTGAGGAATCAGGACCATCTGATGCAGAAAGCAAATGACATCAGAGAGAGAAGATTCACTGGTTCACTGGACTGAATCAGAGCTGTTTAACTTCCCCCACGTCTTTTCTCCACTTACTCATTATGACTGAATCTCCTCGTTGACCCACAGTCAAGGGAACACTGATGCTGCTGGTGACAGAAATCATTTGCAATTTTATGGGACCACCTAAGAAAGTGCAATAATGATCGAGGTCTGTGGTTTGACACTTTGAAGGAAGGTTCAGGGCCCATTTTTACAGGTATTAATGTAGCATAGGTTATGGGTGTGAAGATGAACCAAGAGTATGGAGGCTGCACAATGAAGGGGCTGCCCTGCTGAAAGTGAACGTATTTTGTGCATCTATATTTATATTCCAAGACATGAATGTTTTCCAGTTAAAAACTCCTTATTTATTTTATACTGCTCATTTCTGTAGTCCCTCAGCTCAACATGCGTTGAGCTCCTTTTTCTTTAAGGCCCGCTTCCTGATGAGCCTGCTCCATTCTGATTGGTTAGCTTTTGTAAGCTATCTTCATCTCTGGAGTTGCATACACAAAATATAGTATCAGCAATGTTAATGTGTTTAAAGGCTTAGCAAACAACCAAACTTGGCATGGCGGGTGTAATACTCACAAACATGATTTAACATCACAGCAGAAACTATTTCCTCCTTTGTCACGACAATGACGAGATAAACAGCATTGACCTTACAAAGTAATCCACAAAGGTCTGGCTCGCTAGGTCTGGCTCGCTGTCAGCATTCCAGTTTGTCCCATCCAACCTCTCATTCAACAGTGTTGGATTAGTTGAGGTCAGTGCTCTGTGCAGGCCAGTCAACTTCTTCCACACAAAATGATGGAGCTGGCTTTGTGTCATGTTGACACAGGAAACAGACAAACACAAATTGTTGACACAAAGCTGGAAGAACACTTTTGCCTGTAACAGTGGTTCCACCACACAATCAATCCAAGAGGTTATGAAATTACTTGCAAAGGAAATAATAATAATAATAATAAAAACTTTTTCTGTCATACCCTCTGCCTCCTTGTCTCTTGTGAATGTGTGTCACTAATCATTTGCCTACTACAAAGATTCAAACTCAGACTCAAAGGCTCAAACTCCCAGACCTTACCAGATTCTAGACTGTTTATTCAGTCAGTTATGGTTCCAGCCCTGTGAGTGTTCTTGTATCTTGCAGTATGTTGTGATACCTGCAGAGGACTCACAAAGAGCTGTTACCTGCTCAAAATGTTACCTGTGGTGCAATAAAGCTTGTTTTGCCACCTTTCTCTCAATCGTCTTGAAGTGAAGCCCAGTTTTGGAGCTTTTCTGTTCCTTTCCCAGTGTTATTTTCGAATATCTACTTTCAAAGAAGAAACAACATATCTATATACAGCAGAGGTACCACCCTCTATGTGTATATGATATTGCTGGCACGACACATGAGGCAGCTTAACGCCGGCTTGTTTGGTGAAGTGTAGAATACACAGACTGAGGCAGAAGGTGAACTATGGGGGGTGTTCATTGCGCCATTACGGTGGTACGGCCCTGTAAAAAGGGCTTGAGAAAGCTCAGCAAAAAGAAAGTGCAGCAGCACATTGCTGCCACTATGGAAAAAGTTCAGTTCTAACAAGAAGTGCTTCCATGTTAAAACACAAAACTGTAAATAACAATGTACCCACTCATCTCCTCAAACAAGAATCTATTCTCATCATAGCATAAGTTGATATAACAAGGACATGACTTAAAACAAAATAATAAGTTGTAATATAAAGAACTTATGTATGAGTTAAAAGGTATTGTGTAGTTGGACACTCTAATGTACAGATCTTTCCAGTGTGTCCTGAACGCAGCCTGCAGACATTAACGAGGACCTGCTGGACACGTGCTTGGACAATTAGAAACACGCTGCAGATCATCCAAGCATCTGGTTTACCAAGCAGGAGAAACAAATCAGTGCAATAATGACTTCATTGTTCTCCAACAGAGAAGAAAACATCTTGGCTGTCAGCTGCAGACGCTGCTGCTCATCTCTGCTGCTGACTGCAGCTGAGGCACAATGACGATTTAAATAAGGCCAGCTTTGTTCATCGATTGATGTTTGCGGATATTTATCAGGTGATCCGAAACACCAACCAAATTTGACACTGGAATTGACACAAGACCAGAAATATATGTTTTCTTCAATATGAGTCAACTTACTTTCCTCTGTGTTGATTATTAATTTCTCTCTTGTTATATGCTAAACAATCAATAAATAGTAAAAAATCAACATTATATTATTGTCACATCAAAATTGTTCAAAAACAGTTTTTTGTTCTGTAAAAGTTTTAAATATGTAATAACATAAATATTCTAAACATAATAATATAAATATAACAAATGCCCCAAAGAATCCTATAGAGCTCTACATAATACATAGTGATTAATTACAGATACAGCGATGAACGCATTGTGAGCTAATCAGAGCCTAGGCGTTTCTTTGACAGTGGTATAGATGAGAGCAGGCATAGGTCACTTCCCTCAGAGCGGCCAAGCCGCATAATGGGTGACTGCAGGCGCCAGATCGGAAGAAGGAGTCGTATCCTGCTTTGCATCCTGTTTTGCATCGATTATTAAAATGCCCATCCCTATATAATGTTAGATTGTATTACGTAATTACCTGCATCATTGTACTGATACCATCAGAGCTCCCAAAGTTTCACCATAGAAACAGCTGTTTAACATTTGTTTTCCACATATTACAAATGTGTAGCAGGCTGTGTGAACCAACCAGGACACAGACCTTTGACATGGATCTACTGTGAACTAGTATTGCTAGTATTATTACTATTAAAGATTCCGACAATAGGAAGTCCGATGAGTAACAGTCTGTCACCGCAGAGACTCTGGAATAAACTGAACCACTGAGGTTAATATATTCTACTGGAATCTCCACACAACAGAGCTCTGACACCTCCACTGTACAAGCAGCTGCTACACTACACAGTGTGTGTGTGTGTGTGTGTGTGTGTGTGTGTGTGTGTGTGTGTGTGTGTGTGTGTGTGTGTGTGTGTGTGTGTGTGTGTGTTATCCTAACATATTGAATGGTGAATGTAGAGGCAGCCACAGAGCCCAGAGGGCTGGCAGACAACATAGACCTGAGTGGAGGGATGTGCGTGTGTGCATGTGTCTGTGTGTGTCTGTGTGTGTGTGTGTGTGTGTGTGTGTGTGTGTGTGTGTGTGTGTGTGTGTGTTCGTGCGCGTGTGTGCGTGTAGAAGGGTTTTGAGCATGAGCCATGAGCACCATCTGCCTCTTCGTCACTCAGGGCCAAGATGTTCGATCAAACCGCTCGGCGGCGAGCTTGGACACATTTGTGAGCTTGGCCCGCTCTGTCTGCCTGGACAGCGTGTTTGGAGAGTGTTGTTGTTTTTTTTTATTTTGTTCATCTAACACTGAAAGTAGTCGATTATCACTGCGCCGCACTTCACAGTCAGTTGCTGAGCTCTTAATAGTGTGTCATCGTTCTCAGTCCAACAACAAATATTTCTGTCTTCATCACAACACCAATTTTGACTGTGTTCATGTAAAGTGCTTATCTACTTATGAGTGCAAAATAAACAGTAAATCTGCTCTTTGCTGAAAGAGACAGGGCTGTTTTAATCTGGTGATTTATTGTAAGTGTATTAAAATTGCAAATTTATGTTTTTCAAGCATTTTGAGCTTTTGTCTGGTTTAGTTTTGGATACAGAAGAGTTCTGTTTCTCCAAATTCAAGAACAATAGAATAGAGTAAAAAACATGTAAGTAAAGAAAATATATGATATTTGCATGTAATCTACTTGGAGCAATGAAGTACAACAGCATGTAATACTAAACTAACATCTTTAGATTTACATGACAACTTGTAAGTATCAGTGGAAATAGGGAATCTAAAAATGGTGTCATGAGCTGAAAAGGTCAAGAAATCCTGGTCTGGAGTGTATATTATTTTGTCCCCCCCCCCATTAGAACAAATGTCACAGGCCACCTGACTAACAAGTTTATTAACAAACACCTTCATGTTCCAGATTAATGAGGAGTTTGCCTGCGTGTCCTCTTCACTTTTATTTCCCTCCAATGATTCCACGCAGCGCCCTTGAAGGCTATTTATACCCGCCGACCTTTAGCCGTGTCTTAATGGATTATCAGAAAGCAGTCATCAATTCTGCCGGCTGAGGGCTGACAGTCACGTTGGCACCGAACATTAATGTTTTGGAGTGATTTGTTCGTCACTTTTTGCTCATAATAAAACACATGAAGGCATCGTAGCATCCTCCGAAAAAGGCCCTGAAGACACAGGGAATGGCAGCCAAGTGACGGCGAGGAAGAAGCCTGATGCGCCTTAAAACAAGACATTGTGCAGAGTGTGCTGGCATTTGAGCGGACAGGCAGGGGTGTTAGCCAGAGAGACCCCGGCTGTGCTGATGTCCATCTTGGCACATCACAGCCCATCAGGAAGAGTGGCAGTGAGTGGCCGCCAAGTCTGTCATCCTCATGTTCTCTGACAGCCAGGATCCTCCTACACACTTGACAACACGCTGCCTCCCTCCAGCTTGCCCCCTTCCCGCTGGACTGACAGGGTTCCTCTGAGACCACCAACAAACACCACAACACTTAACAGGAGTTACAAACTCCATGTCCCCACCAACCCCGCAATCCTCCCTGTCCAGCAGAGAAGTAGACGAATGAAGTGATGAAGACAAAGATATGATGAAGCAGAATATGAAGAAGCAGCAAAGAAGAGATGTAGGTGACTGGCACGACAGAGAAAAACCTAGGAAGAGATGGGAATAGATGGTCGCTGAGCATCCGAAGAAAGAATTATTAGAAGCAGGATATTGTATACTCATCTGTACTTGACAGAAAAAAAAACACTGTCCTGTATAATTTTATCAAATCCTAACATGTATTTAAGTTTCAATTTTAGCACTGGAGTTTGACTATTGTTCAGGAAGAATAGTTAGTTTAGACATATTCTACTGTGCAACTGATACTGTAAATTACAAATGCAGGGATTTAATACGTGAGTGGGATCTGCTGTCCTGATTGTCCATGTGAGAAGTTGATGACCCCTCCCCTTCTCACCTGTTTATAAGGGGGGAACTGGATAGCCGAGGGAGAGTTTCCCCCCGGACATGTTTGCGGGTGGGACACAGGAAGCGCGACGTGTGGGACTGCATGTCTGGTCCACCTGGTGCGAGGTGGATTGTTTGCCTGCTGATGCAAGCGTATATGCTGCGATTTTGTGTGTGCCACCGTCAATAAACGTTTTTGGTGAGTTCCTTTACCTCCTGTCTCCACTTCTTTTTCTGGTTGCCCTGATCCCTTTTGTGGGGAGACCACGTCGGTCGCTCACAGTCCACTTCAAAATTTCCTAATACAACTCAACCCAAAAGGTCGCCATTATATCTATGGAGTGCATATGTGAATTTTGTGTATTCATCAGTCAGCCCTATTTCTTTAGTTTGTTTTTTAAAATAATTATGTTAATCAACAATTCAAAAGTAATGGCTGATTTTGATTATTTATTTTTCAATAAATTTTTATTTTTTGTTACTTTTATAACGTTCAAGTGATTTCAGTGAGAATTGTGGGTTTTTCCTTCTTTAACTGAGGGGTACCAACAATTTTGTCCATGTGTGTATATGAAGGGAGGCAGTGACAGTTTCCATTGTTTTACTATATCTACATATATATCTATTAACTGAGCAGTCTGACGTTCCTCAGGGCTGATATCGCAGTCTGACACAGTTGACCAAAATTATATTAAAGTGGGTTATATGAGAACACTGCAAAGGTAAAATATCATCAAAGTGTATTTGAATTTGTGCATGTTCCCCACCTTTGTGAAAGATGTAGTGCTGACTGCTGTGCTTTGTAATGACACACAGAGAGCATAAGACATCAATTAAAGCACCCTTGAATCAATATTAACTGAGCTTTTTGAGGTTCGTACCCTCTCAGGCCGAAGCAGCGTCTCTGGCTGAGACGTGGTGGCTGGCAGCTCCACTCGTCCTGGCAGCTCTGCAGCAGTTTTTCCAGCCAGCACATGAGAGTTTCAGCCAGCAGCAGCAACACAACAAACACTTTGCCATAGTTTCTTTGCAAAGTGGAGCTTTCACCTGCCTGGAGAAGCCAGATAGAAAGAAACTCAAAAAAAAATCACCATATCAACGTACACCCTCCCAGTTACTAATATAGGGAATCAAATCACATTATACATGTGAACACACACTTGGGCTAAATAAATATGCATAGTTTTTTTTATATATTTGATCACAAAAAAAAATTTTAATGTTAAAAAATATTATTAAAAATCACCACTCTGGCTTGGAACCACATTTGTCTCCAACACACTTGCATCTATCGATATATACACCAGTGGGTACCCGCTCTGTTTGCATTTACACACGCACTCACACATACACACACACACTCCCTCTCTCTCTCATACACACATGTTAAACACACACACCAGCTTATAAATGACATTTGCCTTCATTCCTAAATTAATGACAAACATCCCACAGAATTTCTAAAATTGTTCTGCATGGCAACACATTAGAATAATGTAACACACACACACACACACACACACACACACACACTTCTGACACTTGTACCGTCAAAACCATTGTGAATGAGACAAATTTGCTTCCTAATGTTAAGGTTTATCTGCTTTTAGTTTAAAGCCTGTAACAAATGAATGCGATAAACACTGGCCTTAACTAGCTAGCAACATCAGATGTCACACAAACAAATACATGGCTGACCACTGCTGAAAGTCTTTACTCAGGGACAATTCTTCGGCCTGATGCTTTGTTTGTAGATGAGTCCACTTTGTTGATTCTCAGCACTGAAGACTGTTTTTGGGCCCAGTATCTCAAAAAGGGAGGAGGGTTCCAGCAGCTCACACAGCATCAGTGCTTTTACAGAAAAACAATACTCAAATGTGAAGGAAAAAAAATAGTAAATTAATGAACATAGGCTATAATATGATCATTATGCATTTTACCTACTGCCAATTGAGAAATAAAATGACTTTAGCTTCAGAGACTGTGTGAGCATTAGCTTTAGGAGCTCAGTGTTAGCGTTAGCTTTAGGAGCTCTGTGTTAGCGTTAGCTTTAGGAGTTCCGTGTTAGCGTTAGCTTTAGGAGCTCTGTGTTAGAGTTAGCTGGGTTAATGTGAACTTGGAAGGTTCTGGGTACATTAGACTCAGTGTTTCTCCATTGGCGTTAGTTTCAGAGGGGTTGATTTATTAATAGCTTCAGATGTTCTGGGTTAACACTAGCTTTGAAGGTTCTGGGTTAACATTAGTTTCAGTTTAATTCAAAATGTAATTCATTTGTTTTTAATAAATTTAAAATGTGTAAAACCAAATTACAAAATTCACTCAAAATGGCCCAGAAATTCAACATGACCTCATTTACTCTGCAGATTATAAAATTTGCTTTGTAAACATTGTAATACTGCCACTGTCTGTGGCACACGTGACCTTTTTATTGCAAAATGCACCTTGAGATTTGTTGTTAACTTCTACTAGTTCTCTAGTTACCTTGTATCTTCAGTGTCTACTGAAGATCAAAGAACAGGATATTTTCTTGCACAGTGTATCTTTTATTATGAGGCTTTATCAGGAGTTTCATGTAAAAGATCTGAGTCTGTCTGAGAGAAAGGTCATTTTTACTACTGGAACCTGTGGGGCCTGAAACATCTACTCCAATTCACAACTCTCTGTACTAGTTATTATAAATGGGCAAAATGTTGCTATGAGATAAAGCTTATCAGGGATTTAAATGTTCTCTTTCATCAAAGAAGTCAGTGCCACAGGTTTTGAGGCTTTTAAAGCAAACAATCTTCTATTCCTGTTAACTTAGAGCACCTCTGTTACAGATGTTGTTCAGACCACAGGATGCATTTGCATAAAACACTTTCCCTCCAGTGAAACCTTCATGGCTATCTGTGGAAAAGAATCTGCACAAGAATGTGTTATTTGCTGTCAGCTGGATCACGAACAGAAGGGAGGGAGGCTGGCTATGTTCTATCTCCTGTAATAAGGAAGGCCAATAATTTGAAATGGTGGTTTTGGGATGCGTGTGTGTGTGTGTGTGTGTGTGTGTGTGTGTGTGTGTGTGTGTGTGTGTGTTTGTGTGTGTAGGCAGGAGGTGGGGGTTGGGGTAAAAGCTGGATCTAAGATTTCCCCTTCTTCATATAATGCCTCCTTTGTTGTGACTGCAGATTAGACACTGGAACTGAAGTTCACAAAATACCTGCTTTCCCTTGAGTGGTCTGCCTGAAAGCTCACTTTTATTCCCTTTACCTTTTGAAATGCTCCTCTGGAGGCAGCTCCGGCGGTCAGCCTTGTCCAGGTGGCTTTCATCCACTGATTTTCTCCAAGCCGGCGACTTGTACTTGCAGGCCTGAATTAGCCTGTCCATCCTGACGACAATACTGTTGAACCATCTTTGATATTCGATCGGCTGCCTGTTGTGATTGGAAATCTTCAGCTGTGATTTATGTTAAATAACCTTAGACTGCTCTTAGCTGGACTTCAAGCAAAAATTTGTTTCTAGTTTTCCGTGCCTGCCAAAACATCATGGTTGAATCTCTGAATTATTATATTAGTATAGCTGCAGTACAGTATACACTTTTGATGCATTTGTTCTGCACATGTCTTATATTAGAAAGCTGTTTGTTCATCTGTTTCATGAAACAGTTCAGTTAATATTGGAATGCACATCCAGTGTGATAATCCTGTTGGTCATTTCTATGTTTTCCCATTTTGTTCTGTAACCAGGGAACATAGGATTAACCCTGAGGATACTTAGACCTGGTGTGGATT